>JAPDVR010000016.1:8624219-9824219 GCA_026230005.1 Gila orcuttii | reverse complement strand
ATGAGATATCAGAGAGATAAACAAATAAATCAATAAGTTAAAGAGTTCTAAAGTATAAACGAGTGTCTCAGTGGGCACTGTTGGTTCTAGGAAAAGTTGTCCATCATATTCTGATGTGAAAATAAGAACTCTTTCAGTCTGCTGAAAAAGACTTGGGAGAAAGATTGTTTTTCTAGCAGGACAGTAACCCAGACACGAGGCCAAGTAAATAGTGGTGTGGCTCAAGAACAAAAAAGCCCTACAGTTTCTTAGACATTGTTTTGATCTCTCTCCAGTTCCATGGTACCATTTAACAAGTGTAGTGTGTAGGTGTCATCTAGCCAACCTGAACAACCTGAAGCATATCTGCCTTTCATTTCTGAAAAAGTTGTTCTCACAGATTATTAGAAAGCAATACATATCTAAAAAGCTGCATTTTTAGACATGATCACCATGTTTGGAACATGTCCATTGTTTTCTAGTTGCGTTCCGTCAAATCAAATTTGGTAAAAATATTACACTGCAAAAAATTTCAATGTACCATTTGTAATTTGGTAAAATGAGAAT
Source organism: Gila orcuttii (assembly GCA_026230005.1). Lineage (NCBI taxonomy): Eukaryota > Metazoa > Chordata > Actinopteri > Cypriniformes > Leuciscidae > Gila > Gila orcuttii. The sequence goes on along the minus strand of JAPDVR010000016.1, from coordinate 9,823,673 downwards.
TGATTAATGGTCTCAGTATAAAGCGTGTGAAATAGGTGGTTTGTAAATATGCTAGTGGAGCAGGCAGTCCTATTGATAACTGTTAGGGAAATGATTGTCTGTTTTGGCAGACGTGTTGGCAGCTTTTGCCATGCCATGCTGTGGCTATTCAATTGCTCCAGTGATGCACATATAAGGCAATTGATTCATATCTGATATTTCATCAGAAAACCTCATTTTTAAATTTGAATTGTTGATCTAAGAACATTTTCCCCCTCTGTCATAATGATTGTTTATAATTCTTTTCTCTGATCTTAGATCAGGACTTTATTAGACTGAGATAGAATTGGTACTTGTAAATATTAGTCTCTTATTTTTTTTCCTCTGGGTAATTGTTTGGAAAGGAGCAAGATCATCACTCTGTTTAAACTGCCACTTGATTGATTGTCATGGTCCATGATGGCTTTATATTTAGCCGTTTAAAAAACAACTGCTCCGCCAGACCATTTAAACGCAATATAAAACAGATTAGCCACATGAAGGGACTTTCTTCTCTCCAAGTGCATTAGAGTTCTCTCTATTAAAGAAACTACAGATGAATCTTTTATCTCTGTAAAAAATGACTTAGATATTAACAGGTGCTTTTAAAATGAACCTTCGATTGCCTTGGGTGCCGTTTCTAGTTTGTACGTTGAATACTGATGACTGAGTGGGCTGAATTCCCTGGCCCTCTTTCACCTCTGTAGAAAGATCATTTATGTAAATGTTTTTTTTTTTTTTATCTATGCAGGATATCTGTTTTGTTGCCATTGTATCCACCACTTCCTCCAGATTTGTATTTCAGCATGTTGTTTGCACAACCTGTAAATACAATCCAGAATGAGTTCACACCTGAGAGATTTGCTGGAAGATCAAGCTTGCAGTCCAAAAACTTTTCTTCTATGGGTCACAGTCAGTACGTCAAATCTCCACCTCTGCTGTTCTCAAACTGTCTCCAGCAGATGTTTATGGAAGATAAAGTTTGCTTACTACAGACTGTTCTCTTTTTATGAAGATTCAGGTCTTCCTTCAGATGGACCAAGGCAGTTTTGTGGAAGATGTATGTTTTTTCTATGCACATGTTTACGCTTCTGAAGTAGGGGAGTCGCAATATACCATTATTGATGATAACCATGATATTCAAAACATGAAATATAGATATCATGTTAATTAAGGGTAGAACAATATATTGCGATAACTGTAATATATTTAAAACGAATAACATGATACACATGATAATATGATATGTAAATCCAGTGGCAGCACCTGGTTCACATCCCAAAGCACAATAGGTAACGTACAATATTGCACCTTAACGCTGTCTTATGTCATAAAGCGAAAGAGACAGCGTGCAGATACTACTGCCGTGCAAAATCATGTCGTCCGATGAGTCTCTACCAACGGTGAGCACAAAAGGGGGCAAAACCACCAACCTGTTCACCCACCTTCATTTCCTTCATCCTGCCACTATATAGAGAGTAAGTTACAATTAATTTGCTATTCCTGAAACGGTAAATATACATTAAACTGTGAACTGCTAACACCTTTCTCTGTTTTGTTATATTTACATCCCTTGAGGCTTGTGGTCAAAAAATTTGCTCATTTGGATAAAAACGTATGGATTTTTACTTCAAATATCTTTAGAGAGGAATATCATCATCATCATCATCTTCCGCTTATCCGGGGCCGGGTCGCGGGGCCAGCAGTCTAAGCAGAGATGCCCAGACTTCCCTCTCCCTAGACATTTCCTTGAGCTCTTCCGGGGGGACACCGAGGTGTTCCCAGGCCAGCCGGGAGACATAATCCCTGCAGCCCTACACCTCCCCGGCAAGGCGTCCAGGAGGCATCCGGAACAGATGCCCGAGCCACCTCACCTAGCCCCTCTCGATGTGGAGGAGCAGCGGCTCTACTCTGAGCTCCTCCCGAGTTACCGAGCTCCTCACCCTATCTCTAAGGGATCGCCCAGCCACCCTGCAGAGGAAGCTCATTTCGGCCGCCTGTATTCGGGATCTTGTTCTTTCGAGAGAGGAATATTTTAGTTGTTTTTTTATCCAAAGTAGGGCGATGTTAGTATTATGGAGTACTAAACTCACATGTAATTTGTTTAATTTATACTCTACATCGGAGGGCGCCTTCATGCAGAAAGTCCTCAAGTGAGACTCATAGAAGTATTGGTTTCCTCTGGAGATTGCTTTGCTTTTTTTTTTCATCCCACTTTTTCTAGGAACCTTTAAAAAAAAAATTTAAGAGTGACATGCATTGTTCTTTTGTAGAAGATCTTTAAACTTCAGATGTTGGCTGAGGCTTGTGGCAAGTCTATCAGTGTGCAAGGCAATTGGTAATTCTTTCTGTGGTTTGGGATGGATATAAACGCCAGGTAATCATATCTATGGAAATTCTCTCGCTGAAGACCTATGGGTGGGCAGAACGATTTCATCACTGTTCTAATCACCTGCTCTGTTTAGCATCTGCTCTGTTTAGTTGAGAAAAAAACACAACTCATTGCATCTCCCCTCCAGAGGAGTGGAGTGAGCAGCGTATCAATATCTCCTCAGGCTTTAGTGGGCATAACCCACAAAAGAATGTATTACACAAGATGCTCCATTTATAATCACTGTTGCTCTACATTAAAATGCTGCTATGTTAGTAAATGCGGGAAACTGGCATTTTTTTCTTCCCTGATGTGTTGAGAAAGGTCAGAACCCTGCTCTTGCTGTTCTACTACCGCAGTCCATTTAGAATGGAATTCAGCAGGCCAGATGACATTTTCTGCGATGCGGCCTGACCTTCCTACTCACTTTTATTGCTGAATATTTTTAACATTGAGGCGTGAAATCCGTTATTTTTTCCAACACCTGTATTCTCTTCCGCTCATCAATCCCGATAGTGGCTGTCCTCTTGGTTTCATTGTTATGAACTATTTTTTCCAGGGTCTAGTTTACTTTTTTTTTTATTCACTCTGTTCACTTCCATGCCAGAGGACAGCACATAATTTACACAATATAATGTACATATTTGCAGAGAGAGAGAGTGAACCTTTTTCTGTCTCTTTTAACAATTCATTTTTTATGATTGTGTAGTGAAACTTGCTTGATACAGCAAGCAACTGTCCCTTTTGTTTTTTTTTAAAGGACAATTAAAAACAAACTTTAATCCCTTTTTTGTATGAAAAAATTCAGTGTCTTTTTTTTTGTTTTTGTTTTTTTGTCAGAGGGAAGCATCTTTTTTTAAGGTAGCTGTAGTGTTTATCACTTAGCATCTTAGCAAGAAAAAGTCTTCTGGGAACTATTAAAACGTCTATTTCAGTTGTCCCATCTCAACCAGAATCAGAGTCCCCTTTAAGTATTTTTTTTTTTTTAAATAAAAGTCCAAAGTCTGCGACCAAGCAAGCTATTATCTCTTATTTGCATGCATTTACATTGCTTTAAGGGGGTGAAGTGGGGCTGAAGTTGATTGTAAGGTTACACTGTGTACTCTAGGGATGTATCAGTTTCCTAAGAAGAACACTCTTCTCAGAAGTTGCTCATTTTTAATGGGGTGATGGGTGAATGCAGGATCAGCTCTTGGACCAGCCTGATAAGGAACTTACCAGGACACTATAAAAACAACAAATAAAAAATGCTGTTTTAGCACATCTCTTCACCGAAAATTGGTTGTGTAATTGACCACATTGGCAGAACAGCATGTGATCTGCATGCGAACTTCACAGGTGGAGGAAGAAAATATTTTAAGCAAGCAGGACTTTTGTTTGACACGTGCATCATGTATTCACATGCGTTTAGGTCAGGCAGGCAGGCTGCATTTCCTGTTCTACTTGGATGAATTCAGCAGCTGAGCATGCACAAGTGATGCTTTCAAAGCTCCAATTCGAGCGGTTTCAACCAGGAGTTGAGCCTCTAATTGGTATGCTTAGCAGGTTTCATTTTAGCAGGGCTCTGTTCTGATTCACCACCGCCATCCTCTCTCTCGCTCTCGTTCTGCTGTTTGTCTGACTTCCTCTGCAGTAAGCTCTCTAGCTCCTGGGAAGAAAAGCAGCTCAGTGATTGATAAAAATTTGGGGCTTTATTAATGACTGCTGGAATAATGGGTGGAATAGTAAAGCAGATGAGAGGCGGACACTCTGGCTTTCTGTGTGCCTCTGCTGGCTCTTTAAGATGAACTAGAGAGAGAGTGAGAAGTTCTGCCCAGACATCCTGACTTCCCGCTGGGGAGTGATGATGTGCCCAGCTGGATAATCTTTACTACAAATCCCAGAATGCTTTGAGCCAGCTGGAGTGGAAACTGCGAACGCCAAAGCAGTCAGAGATACACCGCTGAATATTCCAGCAGCGCTGCTGGGGCTCACAGCATAGCCAGACTTGTTGCTGGATCAACATGCCAGATGTAGGGGTGAGAAGCCCTTAAAGGCAAAAAATGCTTGCTTTGTATTGCTGTGAATGTAATCCTCTCCTCCAACCCTTGGCACAAAATGCTTTTACAGTATCCTGCAGTCAGAGTCAGCAAATAATGTAATACTGTAGGTGAAGCAGACCCAGAACAGACTTTTTCCTTAGACCAAGAAAGTGCCTTTTTATAGCATTTGTGTCTCTTAAAGGAATGGTGCACCTAATGAATGAATATTCCTGATGTTAACTACTTTTTGTTATTTTTATGTAGTATATAAATATAAATGTCTATCCTACAACTAAACCATTAATTTATTGACTGGTAGGAGTGTTTAGGAAACCAGTTTGCAAACAATTATTTTTGCATTCCATGTAGTGCTTTTAGTAGCACCTAAATCTCACACTTTACCTTTAACCTGGTACACTTACACTTTGAGCCTGGTCAGTACCTGGATGGGAGACCTCCTGAGAAAACCAGGTTGCTGCTGGAAGAGGTCTTAGTGAGGCCAGCAGGGGGCGCTCACCCTGTGGTCTGTGTGGGTCCTAATGCCCCAGAATAGTGAGAGGGACACTATACTGTCAAAGAGCACCGTCCTTCGGATGAGATGTAAAACCGAGGTCCTGACTCTCTGTGATCATTAAAAAGAGCAGGGGTGTAACTCCGGCATCCTGGCCAAATTTGCCCCTTGGTCTCTGTCCATCATGGCCTCCTAATCATCCCCATATACTGATTGGCTTCATCACTGTCTCCTCTCCACCAATAAGCTGGTGTGTGGTTGGCGTTCTGGCACAATATGGCTGCCGTCGCATCATCCAGGTGCAAGTTTGGCTTTATATTTCACTTATTTTATCTTGAGTTAATGACATCAAACATTAGAGTAGATGGATGTTGAGAGCTCACTTGGCTAAATGCTCTTATAAAATGCTCTTTTTTAAATTATATTTTAATTTAATGTAAGATGGTTGCCTGTTCATCCTTCAGTTAATCAGTGTTGTCACTGTATAGTCTTCCTCAGTCTTTTTAATAATTTTCAATCACAGTTTTGAGTTCATGAGTTGTTAGTCATTGTAATCAGTTTTTGATTTTGTAACACAAAGTATTACTTAAATCATTAATTACATTATTATTCACAATAAAAAAAAAAAAAACCTTTAAACTATATTTAACATTATACTATTTGGAATGCAGGGACGGTCATCACGAGAAAAAATAACATGCTGTGTATTTTGAGCTATTTGAGTTGCTGTAGTTCTCAAGCAGGCATGGGTAATGTAGTCTTCGAGTGAGCGCCAGCGGTAACAAAACCCATGCATGAACAACCGTTACAGTAAACAACACATAACATTCCCACCTGTGTCTCGTTTGTGATAAGGTGATAAAATAATGCACCCCGACTCAAGTCCAATCTGTGTAGACAGGATCTGAGTTGGACAGGGTCATAAAATGCGCATGAAAGTGTGCGTCCAGTCCATATTGTTTTTTTTTTGTGTGACTCGAGTCCAAGCTGCGGACTTGAGTTCCCATCTGTTATGTAGACATGGAAGAATGAATTAAATCTAGATGGTCATTTAATATGAAATTCATAATTTTGTCATGATTTTCTTGCCCCATTTTTATACATTGTGGCTAACTAAGCACTATTTTAACTTGGCTGAATAACTGAGGTCTTAAATTGCATTGAGCAGAATTTTGCATAATCATAATTGGTGCATTTTGCTTTGCAGAATTATGCACATACCAGCCCTAGGCGACTTAAGTATGCATCTACTGTCTAGCTGTTGTTTAAAATAATGGAAATTTGACATTTCCCCAAATGCTTTACGGCATTTGGCGGAGAGTTGTTGAGATAAAGGCACTGTTGGGAAACTGGCTTTGTGTAATTATGTGCAGGCAGGCACCCTCAAGTCCTGCTTGTTCAGAGCATTTCAATGCAGAGATGTGGGGCCAGACTCTTTGAACATTATCACTGTGAAGAAAGTATCGTTACCTTGGAGACTGGTATTGCATGGTATTGATATCGGATGACCAAACTGGGGAAAAATCTAGTACTGTGCTCTTTACTGCACCAACGACTGGTTAATGGGGCTAATGATGTATTCAGTTGGTTGGCAGCACTGCAGGGCATGCTTTTTATTTTAAACACAGAAATGAGCAGGATCATTGTCTACAGTGACTAATTTCGATGCAAGATCAACTGTTTGGTGCGAAACTGTGGTTGGATTTTACACCAAAATTTTCCCTAAAGCACACTCAAGTGCATAAAAAAAGTTGTATTTTTCTGGTGGATGCACAAGGATCCCCCCCCCCCCCCCCTCATTTACTAAAATAAGGACAGCTTGGCTGTGAGACCTTGGTGGTCCAGTTCTCCTTCCACTATGGGGAATTGAATGAATTTGACTTGCACATGCAGCTGGACAGGTGACTGTGGAGCGTTAGGGTATCCGCAGGCAACAGTCAAAGATCCTCAAAAGAACCACCGCATTGAGCGTGCTTTTCATTTTAGATATCAGTTCAACTCTTTCTGTATAGACACTAGTCTGCCTTAGTTTCGCCGTGTTTTCTTGTCAGGTTTTTCAACCCCACACAATCCCAAACAAAGTCTGCTTTTCAAAGTGCCACATTTTTCACACACTTAAAAACCCTTGCATGTTCATTTTTTTAAAAATATTTTGGCCAATTTTAGTTTTAAACTACCAATAACTCTTAAAATAGCAACCACTGCTTCGTTTAGAACATTTTAACATGTTTAAATATGTTGCCCATTGACTTTGAATTATTGAAATATTGATATGCTTGACAGTAAGTAACTGCTGTTTCTCTCTTTTTCTGTAGTGTCCAGATTCAGCATGCAAGCAGGATCTGTTGGCCTATCTGCAGCGTATCGCCCTTTACTGTCACCAGCTCAATATCTGCAGTAAAGTCAAAGCAGAGGTGCAGAATCTGGGCGGAGAGCTTGTGGTGTCTGGGGTAAGTCATATTTACTGAGAGGGAGAAATGGACAAAGACAGACTTGTCCCTCTGTGGTGAAAAACCTGTTTATCTGAAGTAAAATAAAATTACTGTTATTTTCACCCATCCGTATCTCCACGACAAGAACAACTCTTGTTCTGGGCAGATAACCTTATTTATTTATTTATTTTTTAATTTGTGTAATTTTAGTTTAATCATAATTACTTGGTTGCATGTATAATATGTGTAATCACACCGCCTTTATCTTAGCCTTGTAAAGGCAAATGTTGTCTTTAAAGAGTTTGTCCTGCAAAGGTTACCAACCTCAATATTTTATCAAAATCGCTGGTTGTAAATTAAAGAGCATAGGTTCATGGTATAAGCTTGAATATTGTGTGTATGTTAATATAATTCACTGGGTTTCCACAGTTTTTGAAAACCTGAAAATATAATGGGAATTTTAAAATGAAAAGTAATGAGAATTCTATAGTGAATATAAATTATAAATATAAAATATTTTCAATAGATATTGTGCTTTTATAAGTGTTTGTGTAGAGAGAAACTTTCCCACAAGCTAGATAGTTTGTGACATTTGTACATTAAGTATAATGATTTCAATTATTTTTATTTGAAAGATTAGTGCCTGACATAAAAGCTGAAATCTCTATTAAATTCTTGAAAGTGAAACATCCATAAACAATCATAAATGGCTGAAAGTGTCATGAGAATTGTTGTTCATTGCTCTTTGCAATTTCCTCTCAATTTGCAGGTGGACAGTGCTATGTCTCTGATTCAGGCAGCCAAGAATCTGATGAATTCTGTGGTGTCCACTGTGAAGGCCTCCTACGTGGCCTCCACCAAGTACCAGAAGTCTCAAGGAATGCAAAACCTCAACATGCCCGCCATCTCCTGGAGGATGAAAGCTCCTGAAAAGAAGCCACTGGTCAAGCGCGAGAAGCAAGACGATGGTCAGACCAACAAAGTGAAGCGGTCCTCTCAAAAGAAGCACGTCAACCCTGTGCAGGCCCTGAGCGAGTTCAAAGCAATGGATAGTATTTAAGCAGCCCTTAAGGCATTTCACTAGATTGTTTCAGATGTAGATTGAGCCTTAAAATCAGTCAGATTTAGCAAGTACACATTTAAACGCATTCCTGTACCTTAGTCATCAATCTGCCCTTTTTCCATAAGCAGTGGCTATGCTAAGTGCGCTGAGTGCACTAAGGTCTATATAGCAAATGTTATATTTTTACACACGAATGCATTAATCTGCTCAATCTTTACACAAGATTTCTTCCCGAGGACAGGTAGGGGCATACATTAAATTCCAGGCATTCCCTCACAGTTTGTGTACGTTTCCCCTTTTTCTAGATGACTATTGTGTATTTTTTTTTAAAACATTTAAGTGTATTTTACAAGAAGACTTTTATATATTTCACACTAAGGGCTTTGATATTGCCCGTTACGGTCTGATTTTTGTTTTTCTTTTCCATTCTTCATGCCTATGCAAACTCTCACTGTAACACTTGCAATACTTGTGTTTTGGTATGAAACTATAAAAGAAAAATAGGCTTTGATTTAGTGTGAGTGTCAAGACCAAAGTCATTGTATTTTGCTGTGCCTAATAAACTTTTTGATAACTTTTTGTTTTGCTTTGATTAACTGTAAAATAGACTAATTTTGGTGAATATTAATGCTTTCTATCTCTAAAAAATGTCCTGTGGAAAAAAGTGACGATGTGAAACTCGAAATGAAAAAAAGTCAGACTAGTTGCTTTTCTCAGTGACTAGAGTTGCCTACAAAAAAGAGAGAACAATCTCAATGCCCTTAGTAATCTCAAGGAGCAGCAGGGCAAAGCTAAATGCAAACGAGAGGCTGAGAGTGAGCGAGTTCAATCTTCAGCCCTGTATTTAAATTCAGAAGACTGGCCTTAGGCCTCTCTTCTCCTCCTTCCCCTCTATGACTCAGACACTGATTAAATGAATCAACACGCCTCTTATTTGGAGGAGCGCTCTCTAAGAGGTGGAGAACTCTTGGGCTAAATGGGTGTGGATGGACTGGGCCAGAAATCTATGAGCCGCTGAGCGCCACCAACGATAAATGGGATCAAGCGCCCTGAAGGAGCTTCAAAATCACAGTGATCGATATTTCACATAAGGCCACGCTAGCTAATGAGTTCATCATTATCAGCTCATCTGTTGAATATATCTGTGGGTAGAAAAACATCAGCGCTGCTGCGTTCATTTTTACTACGTTTCTCTTGCGATGAATAAAATCTTGATTGTGAAAGTGCAGGATGATGCTTGATTGGTTGCGAGATGCGCATGCCTTCAAATGCAGTTGCTCCGTGATTTGACTGGTCAACAGGGAAAAAGCTTTTCACATTAGTCAGCGCAGTGGGTGGTGAAGTGTTGCTTCTTGAGCTGCTTTCTAGCCATGCATACACATTTCTATCACGCATGGATGTGTGACGACTTTTTTTAAAGTGCAGACCCCACTTCCAAGCGTATCCCAGCGGAAGCGCATTTCCTTGTTTCTGCATTTATGATGAAAACGTTGTGTTGGGTCACCGGAGGTCACATGACGGATGTTTATGATTCAGTTTGTATGTTTATTGCAACTTAATTGCTTGTCAGTTCTTGTGGATTTAATACTGGTTTGGGGTTTAAAACATTTTTTTTTTTCTGTCTTTAATTTCTGAAAATGAATGTAGTGAACAGTAGTTTATGTATGTTATGTAATGCTTTGGGAGTTATCTGCTGATTGCGGTTTTACACATTGGCATTCTTGGTTCAAATAAAACATTTTTTTGAAAACATACATTGTCATTTGTAATCAAATAAGAATTTGTTTTGAAGGTGTGAGAAAAAGCGAAGTCTGTTGAAATCATACAACAAATGTGATTTCCAAAAGAACCCTCTTCTCTGAAATTTGCTCGTCAATTGTAAAAATATGAATTATTCGGTCAGGTGCAATTCAGCGTCGCTTTCGTACAACATTCCTTTTTTTTAATACGGCATTGCAACACCGCTTTAAGAGCTTTTAGATATTAACCCTGTAAAGCTTGACGTATGAAATGATTGAAACTTTAGACAAAATCCCCCCAAAAATTCTAGTTGAGTATCATGTTTGATAGGCTACATCAAGCTTTTATGGTGCATATAATATGATATAGGAGAATATGGAGCTCATAACAGATTAGGAAAAAAAACTATTTTATTTAGAGGTCCAAATTAAGCAAAAAGATGCAATTTGGTGCAGTTGTTGATATTTAAATGGTCAAAAAGATACAATTCCTACAGCTTGTAATGTAAATCAAGGAGGTCTTTATAACTGGATTGCTAACAAAAAATGCATACAACTATCAGTTGTTCCTCTTTCCCCCGGTTTCACAGACAAGGCTTAATGCCCAGTGCACATTGTACGATTTTGGCCTGTCCCAGATGAAAGATGACCAATCTTGGCAATTTCTGTGCTTGTGGCTAATCGGTGGTCCTACTTCGAACAGTGAGAGCGGTTCAACGACGACCTTGAGCCTGCGATAAGTTTCTGACCGTGTCAGAAATTTAGTTTGATCATCTCACAGTTTGTTCAATGTTACGAGCAACGTCCAATGACTAGCAAATAGAAAAGCAACATGAAATGGCTTATTGATCAATACGACATGACGCTAAAACTATTTACCTCAAGCTCCATTTACAAAATAGCATGCCAAATTTGCCTCTTTTCCTTAGCCATGACCATGTCCATGTTCTCTTCTTTCGCTTCCTTCTCCGCACATAAATTAGTTTACCAATAGCGCATGCGGACAACGTTTTATTCTTCTATACCTAACTTGCATTGTTGCGTATCAATAGGTGTCATCATTGTACCGACAACATGCATGTCGTACCCAAGTTTATTAGATCCATGTCGTACAGTGTGGTTTGTAATGGTCTTATATGATTGCCGAAATCGCAGTCTGTAGCAAGCATAAGCCTAGTCTGTTTTAACTAAAAGCAATTTGCATTGACCTATCTTAAAAACTGGCAGTTCCATTGTTTTGTCTCAAGATGCACACCACCAGTAATGTTTTTTTTTTTTTCTAAGGCTCGCTTATAAAAGCTACTTAAAAGTCCTAATTGAAGTAAGTCTAATCTAAGCCCTGTCTGTGAAACCAGGCCTATATGTCCCAATAATGTCTTCGGAAGATTACATTTAAATTTAAACCTTAAACATTACTGAAACATTTTCTAGGAAGTGATTTGCAAGTCGAATGCATGGTCTCTAAATCTAAATCTAAACGATCTTCAGCCAAACTGATTTCCTTCTGCAGTGTGTCCAAATTAGCTAGCAGCTAGAATGTGGTGAAACTGCTTCATATTGCTAGCATAACTTGAGCTTAGGTTTTTACAGTATGTTGAATCTTTGATTAATGACATCTGTTATCACACCCGAAGGTGGTCTATATCAAAAGCCTCTATGGCTTTTTTTTAAAGTGCCCATTTGCATTCTCTTGCCATTTTTTATAATATGCTGTCAGACATCCAGCTAGTAGCAGGTTATCAAACGCTTCCCAAATTAATGTCTGAAGAATATTTCATTGTAATTGACATGACTCTGAGACCCACAAGTGAGAAATATTTCCTTTTTTCCAAGCGATTATTCAAATCAAACCGCTCTCTGTTAAAGGCCATCAGGCGTCGCCATGTGCCGTATTTTACATGGCATGTCTTCTGTCTTGCCACATACTTGTTGAAAACTGTCTTGTTTTGTTTAGCCAACAAATCCGCTTTACACTCATCTAAAATGACATGTTTCTGATATTTTATTCTGGTGAGGAAAAGTATCGAGTGCCAAAGCTCCTTTCAGCCACGTAATGCACCTTTCCCTCAACACAGAGATTTTCAGATACGGAGTGATGTCCTCTCGCCCCCCGTTTCTCTCTCACATTACTCATACTCTCTGTGTTTGACCTTTCCCTCCAGACATCATGGTTCTCCAAATAGGAAATGTACTACGGTGAGGGAGGCGGAGTGGACAAGCACGATACAAGTTCACTGCTGAGACGAAGTGCATTTACACAGGGTCTCGCTGCTAAAGCGGAGCATAAAACCTCGTGTCAACATGCTTGTCAGGGGAAGCTCAACTGCTTGTATTAATCCAGAGCAGGATTGTATAGTTTGTTATTTGTTGCAAGATGTAGCTGCTAATTGCTTGAGAAGAACAAAATAAACTTAAGGATGTTCATTTCCGAAGTTCTATTGTTTGGTTTTCTCACAGTTTCTTGACACATTCTTCTTCTCTCCACATTTTAGCAGCCCATGTGCTCACATTCTGTCAGGCTTCAGCTGTCGACTTTTATTTGGAGTACATTTAGATTTGAGCTTCATTATAATTGCTGCATCTGTCAAGGCTGTGCAGTGCGTTTGACCTGACCTCCTGATTTCCCTCCAGTCCTTCAAACAATGGGCACCCTCAAATATATCCTTCCTGTGTTGGAAGGTCGTCTGGGTGTTTCATGCATGCTGTTTGATGCCGGAAAACCTCTCCAGTTTTAACAGGAGTGTATCTTTTGGAAATCTAAGGTCAACTTTACCTGCTGCTGGGCTGTAGAGGATTTATTTGACAGGTGAGGGTTTTTTTTTTTTTAGATGAGAGCTTATTTTTAACTCTCTTTGGCCCTCCTTTCTCGCCAGACAACAGACAACAATGCCGAACAGTCTGATTGTTTAGAAATGTTTTATTTTTGGGCAAATTTTTGTTTAAAAAACAGTATCACCTTGCCTCGAATTCTTGTACTTTCTCTCCTAGGATCCGTCAGCCAACCTGATCGCATCTAAAATTGGCATGACATGATTGGTTGAAATGTGATCAATCAAACAACGTGTTTTTTGACAGTTCAATCAATTGTGAGAGTATTCTCCCGGCTTCCTGTTATGCTACAACAAATGATTCCGAGGCTTAATGCGTATGAAAAGAAATGTCTTACGAGGTATTACCCTTCAGCTAGTCATGAGAAGACAGGCAGCGAATTTAAATCCAGTCTCTCACACCTGAATCTCAGAGCATTAAATTGACTTAAAGAGATTGCTAAGAGGTTTTGTTAGATAGTTGTGTATGGCAACATCTATCTTTTAAACAACAATGCTCTTTCACAGCAATTCCACACTACATGAAAAGACTCCACTCTAGAACATTGGACGTTGCTAAGAGGGCAAGGTGACAGAAGGTAAGCGGTGACTTTAAGTGATTTTAATTAGTTTACCCTAAAATGACTCCTTTGGTGCAACACAAGGACATTTTTAATGCTCTTACAAATTCGCTTTTAACCCTCAAATAGCACCATACCAGTGGTCAATATGACTTTCCCGGCTAACAAAAATAAGTTCTAATCACTGATCTATATAATGACATTCATGTCATTCTATATAGATCAGTGGTTCTAATATGTTCTTTTGCTAACGTTCCCATTAAGTTATGAAAACATTCATTCTTAACGCACTCTGAACATTCAAAACGTCCAGTCAATTGTCCCCTCAATGTGAAGGAAACATTCTATTTTATCATTCTTCAAACATTATGGGAGTTACTCTTGAATGTTCTCTAAACATCCTCAAAAAAATATTAACATTTAAAAAATATTAGACAAACATCCAACTAAAATGTTTCAGACAAAAAAAAGTCCCTTGAACAATGTTTTTATGCTAATGTTTTGAGAACAATCCAGATTTGAATGAACGTACAGTGTATGTTCATAACCTTGCCAGAACGTTAGCCAAAGTTCTGAGAATGTTCCCTGTAAACTGGGTCTCACCAGTTTTGTGAACTGAATAAACTGATTCATCAAAAAGATCATACTCAAATTGGATGTTGCTGCTGCTTTCATGAAATTGAGTTTTTTGGTAAATAATCATTTAAATTATGGTCTGTTTTTACAAAAAGCTACAGTTTGAATTGAAATGCAGAAAACAAACTATTTTTATAATTTTGTGTCATTTTGGAATGTTTACACAAAGGAAATAATTTTAATGAATTTTATATGGGTCACTCTTTGAATGCAAGTACAATAAACTTTCAAGCTTCAAAAAACTAAATACAAGTGAACCACATGACTTGCTTGTCTGAAGTCTTACGATAACTTTTTGTAAAGACTTGTGAGACTTAAGGGCCGTTTCCAAGAGACCGTTTTCAACTAAAAATACACACAAAAATATTGTAGCAGTATATTGGATCCGTGCAACTCTTAAAGTGACAGCAGCCTAATATTTCTGCTAACATCTCTATAATAACAGTAATCAAAAAACAAAAGAAAAAGAGAATTCACTAGCTGTTCTTGACTGAATAACTTGTAACTATATTTGTAATGCATATTTTATTTATAAAGTGCAGTGTTATTTTACATTTGAATACAGTTTCTGTACCTGAATACCTGAAAATCTTAAAACAAAGTTTATTTCAATCGTTTATTTGTTCAGCTGTATTTATTTGTGCAATTGCTAATTTGTAATTACTGAGTGTTTACTTGTCTTTAATAAAGCTTGAAAGTTAGCTAGTTGTTTTTGCAATCGTATTTTTAAACCAGAGACAAAAGTTCCTTTTGTAAGTATTCTTTAGCCTGATGACTTTGCTATTCAGCTACAATTAAATGTTTTGCAATTAGACTTAGAATATGTTTTTTTTTTTTTTTTTTTTTTTTGGAATCAAATTTAGGAATCGATAATAATCTGAATCGATAAGCAGAATTAGAATCAGAATTGCTAAGATGGTCTTCGGTCCAAGATGGCGGCGTGCATGAGTGCAGCGGCTCTTTGCTCTCAGAGTTGGTGTTTCATTTTGTTTGTTTGGTCGCTGGCCCCCTCCCCTCCCTGTCAGATATTTCACTCTCTCAAGAGCTAAGAACATCATCAAGGACAATACTCATCCAGGCCACCATCTGTTTCAATTGTTACCTTCTGGTAGGCGTTATAGGTCTATCTATACAATCCAGCACCACCAGATTTAAAAATAGCTTCTTCCCAAATGCAATAGTTTCCCTAAACAAATGTAGTTAGACAAACCCAGTCACTCATTTTAATTCTGTTTTACTACTGTTTTTATGATTTGTTGTAATTATTGTATTTATTTAATGCATGCACCCATTGGAGAGCGCTACTAATTTCGTTGTTTTGTAAAGTACAATGACAATAAAGGCATTCAATTCAATTCAAACGATACCAAACCCTAATTGTAATCTTAGAACACTAATCATTTTGACTATTTATATCGTACTTTTGTGTTGACTGGAGTTTAACCAGTCCTCATTACACTGAAAATAGTGACCAGCATATGCTTTAAGAATTCACCTTTTTGTTTAACAAAATGAAGTCATACAGGTTTAGAATGACATGAGGGTGTTCCTTTTAACTTCGAAATCAAATGACTTGATGGAAATTTCTCGTCGTCTGCTATCCCGTTTCTGAAACCTAAGGTTTAAATGCGGTTCTGCCAATGGTTGCGCTGAGTCAAGCCCATTTACTTACACATCAACACAATTTTTTTTGTGACGAGCTTCTCTTTCTGTTCGCACTCATATTCCTGTAATACGAATGCTGGGAGCAGTCTGGCATTAAATTAAGGGAGTCAGCATCCATAGCATTAGCAATCAAAATGTTCTTACTGATATACTTCAGGGAAAAACAAACATTTTGTTGTGTCTAAGCAAGCTGAGCTTTGTTTGTGTTGGTTTTTATATCCAATCCCTTTCCCTAATATTGATTTGGCTGAAAAACACAGTGTAATCTATACTATATCAGATGTACCTTAAACTAAGAGCCTAGTCCTTTCCTGCTGGAGCAACCAGTCGAAAACAGGCTCTCAGTGGTTTGGATGCTGCCCTGTAAATCTGTGGATTAGGATGTTATTTTTAATAGTGGTGCTTGTTTAAGTTTTAAATTGTAGGTTTTCATTTTTTTTTTTTATTATTGTGTAGAGCAGAGGTGTGCTTTTAAAATGAGTCAAGAGAAAAAAATATTTTAAACATACACCGAAGGAGCCGTATCCAGAGACCACTATATTAGAGATATGGGGAGAGGTCTTTAGACTTGGACCAGTTGACAACCACTCTGAACACCTTAGCAACCACATAGCAATACCATAGCAAACACCCAGAACACCTTAGCATGGTCGCAGTAAGTTTTGCAGAGGTGAGCTTCGGACACATTTTCATCTGAGAAACCGAGTGCTGCAATCTTATGTCTCAACCTTTCAGCCGCACAGCCCAAAAAATATTCCACGCAGAAGTCAGACTCAAAAAGTCAGACTGAGAGATTTTTTTTTTTTTAATCAGTGCTACAGGAATGGGCAGCGTTTCAACTGGAGTCCATCTGCATGTCCATTGATTTTCAGTACAAACGGAAGCTGTGAGCAATCTTTTGCGGAAACACAGTGCAGATTGATTCACAAGGCATAAGACAACATACTAGAACAGAAGTTTATAGAGATACCAAACAGAAACTGAAATAAAAATATCCAAACATATAGAAGCCAATAGACCGCATATGTTATTACTTTTCTGTTACTACTTTTTTCAATGTATATGACCATGCAGAGGTTTTCTTGGGTGGTTGCCATGGTATCGCTATGTGTTTCTAAGGTTTTTGGGGTAATTTCCCAAGAATGTGTGAGTGTTTGTGTATACCGTATATAAAATGTATATATGTGTGTGTCATGTATGTAATGGCCAAAAGCTGGAGGGGAGAAAGAAAAAAAGAAAAGAAAAAAAAAACATGAAAAAAAACATTGCTGTTGCTTGCTTTGTGCAGATCGTCACATGCTAGGTGTTTTAAATGTCTCTGGGTAATGGGGGCATGGTGAGGTGTTTCTGAAAACCTGTCAGAACAGCTACAGTGCACTGTCTGATTGCTCACTGGTGTTTATTGCAGGTGGGAAGGGAGACCTGATCTTTGGAAGTTCATGTTCATTTATGTGAAGCCATTCAAGAAAAGAAATGTTGTAATTTACTTGTGTACTTACTGTGCTTCCCACACCAGGTTTATAATGGTGTAGCAATCAACATCATTTTAATCGATGTTACATTTTTTTCCATGTATTTTACGTGTGTTTGTCATTTAGAAATGAGGGAGGTTTTGAAATCAATTGTCTGAACATTACACTTTTGGGAAAAGATTTCATATTTGCATTTCCTAAATAGTGCAAAGCTGCAAAAAATACTGTTAATGTTTTAGATTTGTTTTAAACTCAAATATAGAGAAAGAGAGAGAGAGAGATTGATTGTGATTTGCAATATAGATGGATAAATACAAAAAGATAATACTATAATATAAAAGAGCATAGCATGTCTACCATTAACAGTGAAAACAGTGTTTGTTTTGTTTTCAAGCCATATTTTGGACTCTTGCTTGCTAATGTTAGGAGGCCCGCATTTTGATAATGGGAAGTAGCAGCCATTTTGATGGGAAAAAAAAGATGTGTTGTGTCACAAATTCAGAGGTGTTCATGCATAAGTGCCACAGTGCGATGATGAAGTGTGTTAACCACTAGGTTAGGCCTTCAACCCTCATGTTTTTAATTAATTCTATACCTTTTCTTTCCACTGTACAAGTGCATATCACGTACACAGAAATCACGTGGTCTATTGCCTATTTTGAAATTAAAGTTGCTTTAAAAAAACTACTTTTTAAGCTGCTGGCAAAATGTAAATGATGTAAATATATAAACATAATTTGTACTCTAAACTATCATATATAAAAAGGTAGGCCTATATTATGAATTTCCTATTCCTGCAGATATATAGATTTTGTGGGTTATTTTATGAAAACATAAATACAAATGTTTGCTAAATCTCTTTTTTTGGGACATTAGAGGACATTTTGAAAGCAGCTCACATCTGACTCATGCATGCTATCTTTATAGACGGGGAAGCAGTTCTAACACACCAGCGAGCAATATTATTTCATGCTTGTTTTGTAAACCCGTCTCTCTAACACGCACACATATTCTGACTGATATTCTTTTTAAAACCCCACAGTGTAATAATAATTATAATAGTAATAATATACACTGTAAAACCCAACAAGTTAAGCTAACTCATTTCATTTGAGGAAACCGATTACATCAATTCATTTAAGTTTATAAAAAACAATAGTTATGAGTACTCTGAACTTATTTTATTTGAGTTCACTAAAACAATAATATTTCTTAAAACACAATTAAACTTTACACTGCATTTAATACTGTATATAGCTGAAACTTCACTTTATTGAGTAAAAACAGTGTATATATATATATATATATATATATATATATATATATATATATATATATATATATATATATACACACATACAATAATATATTCATTTTTTATTTATTTTTTGTAAACAAATAATCTCATTTGAAGGTCATGCTAAAATAATTTCTAAATGGAATTGGTGGTGAATTGTTTGCTAAAGGCTAAAGGGATGAATTTGTTTTTTTAAGCTCTTATGGGCAGAAAAAACTATAAAAGCCTAAATCGCAATGGAATCAGAAGAGAGGCTCAGACATTTATTATTATTATTTTCCAGAGACCTGATGGCTCTCTACTGTAGCTGTCACTGTAAAGCTGCTGCCAATGTAAAACACATACATTTGTTTTTGCATGTGGTCCTGTATGTGCTCTCTTGTCCGAGTTGATTTGTGTGATGTAATTACAGCTAAAATGCTTTTGAGCTGACTCTTTCATTGCTTTCCTGGAGTGATTGGTGGTGATGGAGTACATGCTGGTGTCTTGATTCAAGGCGTTTGTGTTTCTTTGTGGCAGTGCTGGGGATCTGAAAAAATAGACATGTTTGATGCACTATAGAGCACCATCAGAACATGCATTAGTTCCACACATCACATCTACACATATCTTAACACTCTTAGCTGTTCCAGTGCAATGCCAGTTGGAACGACTGAAAATAATCATGTGCGTCTGCTCCATACATTGTTGTGATATGTCATGCTGCCTGTCACATGACCCCTCAAACTAGGTTTACTTGCTCTCTTTCAAATTCCTGTAATAGCTAGATGGCTTTCAAGTGATTTATATATTTGAAAAAAAAAAAGGTGTTAGTCACCATCATATTTACAGATCTGATCACCTACAGGGTTCTTTTAATCGCTTTCAATTAAATAATGTTTTGAAAGAGGTTAATGCTGTCAAGCTGAAGACGTACTGCTCTTTTATGGCTATTAGAATTGTCACGATGCCTTAAGCACTTCTTTCGTTGATCACATGTTATATAGTGTCACATATAGTGCTTCAGATAAGTAGTCTAGTAATTTTGTATAGGGTAATACATATTGTTTGTAAAATACTCATTTATCATATTTACACTATCAGTCAAACATTTGGAATCAATCATTTTTAATAAAAAAAAAAAAAAAAGAATTCTTTACATTACTCCAGTCTTCAATCACATGATGCTGATTTTCTGCTCAAGAAACATTTCTTATTATCATCAATGCTGAAAATAACTGTGCTGCTCAATATTGTTGTGGAAACCATGATACACTACCATTCAAAAGTTTGGGTTGAGAAAAAACTGAAAGAAACTAATAATTTTATCAATCAAGGCTGCATTAAATTGATCGAAGATGTGAGTAATGACATTTATGTTACAAAATATTTATATATTTGAATAAATGCTGTCCTTTTGAAAATTATATTCAAAGAATCCTGCAGTTTCCACAGAATTAAGCTGCAATTAATTTGTCAATATTGATTAAAAAAAAAACCATTATAAACACCAATAATAATTTATAATAATTGAGCACCAAATCAGTATATTAGAATGATTTCTGAAGGATCATGGGAGAATGAAGAAGTAATGATTCTAAAAATTCAGCTTGGCATCATAGAAATTAAATTACATTTTTAAATACATTAAAATAGAAAACAGTTATTTTAAATTGTAGTAATATTTCACAATAATGCTGTTTTTACTGTATTTTTATGATCAATTGCAGCCTTGTTGAGCAGAAGTTATTATTGATAAGTAGTTATCAATAATAACTACTGTACTACGGTACAATTGACAGTATTTTGAAGCTTGTGTGCTGCTATTGTGACACTGGTGCACCACAAATTAGACCCAGAGACGCAGCGTCTAATTCGTATCCATTTCCTGGAATTCTTTACTTCCCACGTTTCTACTAAATTACTCAGTGTTTTCATGCCTTTACAATTAGATCAGACAGGCCACAAGGAGATTAATCAAACACCCAGACAACGTTTCTGTGGACGTGCCACTCAAGGAATGTGCTCTGAATGAGTCTGTCTGTGTTAGCTGTCTGTAAAGACCATGTGACCTGCTTCCTCGCCCAGCTTTTATTTCCAGCCGAATAGAATCGGGAGATCTACAGTCAGCATGTTTGTGATTGATCTTTTGGCCACCCAGCTTTTGGCCACTGTAATTATACGCACAAACAAAATCAAAGTAAAACATATTATTTTACCCTATATGCTTGGATAAGTCTCACTCCTCAAGAGGACTTGAAATATTGTGATTTTCGTGTTTCTTGCTCTGCTCTCTGAATATATTAGTGCTAATATATACAGAGCAATATTAGGATTCAAAACGTTCAAGTTTATTAGCATTCCTTCAAGAGGCTGAAATATGAGCAAATCATTACAGCCTGCTGTTCACTCAGAAGCATGAGAGGATCATTGAATAATCTCACTGTTCTTTAATCAGGGCTGAAACTTCACTGTTGGGTCACGACCTAAAAATGGTCTGTTCTGATAGGGAAAAACAACGCTTAAAGCAATACTAAAATGCAGCCAACCATATAATCACACATTATTATGATAGCAAAATAAATAGGCTTTTAAAAGTGAGGAAACCCATCCCAAATCTTGTGGATGTCAAAGACTGTGGCTTTGTTTTTTTATAGCTCAATATTACAGGTCTTTTTTTCTATGGTACTTTTTAATGTTCTTACTTTTACTATGGTAACTTTTTAATGTCGTGTTAGCTGACGCCTTCATCTTAAAATGCAACACTTACGATTATAATTATAATTAATTACAATTGTATTGTGTTAGTTTAGCAATATCATCTGCTGAAGTCTATTGCAGTTATAGATATTAATATATACGTCTAACGACGGTTGCAGACGCTCAGTTAACTTGTTCTTGAATGTTCACAGACCGGCTTTGCCCGTTCCAATATGGCGGACAGCTTCCGTGTACTGTAGCAGCCAATAGAAACAGCTGCTAATGAGGCATCTATGTATATCTATGCACTACCTTTCAAAAGTTTGGGGCTGTAATTCTTTTATGGGGTCTGTAAAGTCTCTTATGCTGCATGTATTAAGAAATACAGTAACAAAATAAAAAGTAATAGTATGTGAAATAAATATTACAATTTAAAATAATAATGTTAAAATAACATTGCAGCATCGCTGAACAAGATTATTAATGATGATTAAAGAAAACTTTACAGCTCAAGTAATAGCCATTTTGAAGTTGTTTTAAGGCGAGACACTACAGGTGAATAGGGTAATTTTTTTAACTATCAGATATCACCATGAAACTTTGCCAATTGATTACCTACATTAAGATGAGAAAAAAATGTATTACAAGTTTTCTGTAATTTAATGTTTAAATATGCAAATGAGGCATTGTCTCATTAAATATGCGCTATTTTGCATATATTTTAAAAAACGAAATCTGAGTATTGGACAAAGCCAGGTTCAAAATTATTTTTTCATTGTGTTCACATATTAGATGGGGAAAAAATTACAGAGGGATTTATGGATATCTACTTTTGTTATCCTGTAAATCAGAATATACTGCCAATAGCCTTAAAAAAATTATTTTCGCCATGTTTTTGGAAATAAAATGTTATATAAATCAGGCTAGGAATAATATATTTACAAATCCCTCTGTAAATGTCTTCATAATATAACTAGGTACAAGACTGGAAAGTTTGGTGTATATAGGTGCTACTGAACTGGAGATTTCGGACTTGGAGTATGAGAGAAAAGACATTTTGAGAAAACGTGCTTTAAAGATTTAGCATCAGCCAATGAGATTGCGCATTTAGAGTAAAATCCCCCCTTTTACTTTCGCGATTGGTTGCTGATAAAAAGGAAATGACCATATTTGGATCCGGCAGTCTTGTTCAGGAGAGAGAGAGCTTTCTAACGGTGTGTGTGATGACAGGGTGCAGATCGCGATCGCGGAGCAGAGGGATGATTTATAACGACAACTTTTGATGAATTTATGAGAAATCTACAGACGCAAACAGACAAAGTGTAGTAAATAAAGACCTAAATGTGTATTTCGGACTTTTTTTCACCACAAGTCTGAAAGAAGTCATGTTATTGAAGACAAATATCCCAAAATCTCAAAATTGACCAGTGAAAAAAAAACGAGGTTTTTGCCTGCCGTGTCTCGCCTTAAAAATGTTTACGATGCACATTTTGCCTTTAAACCCTCGGGACGCTGGGAACATTTTTAATGATTTATTTTTAAACCTAAATGACACAGTGAAATTAGCCTATTCTTAGATTAATTATTCCTATTCATTATGCCAGAAATGCTGTCGATTAAGCATAGTATGTATTGAACCCAACACACATCATTCCATTTTCCAGTGTGTATGTTGAAGGTTTATGTACGTTTTCAAACCTCCATCTCTCTCTGTCTTCATTTCTCCCTTTCCTGCAGCAACATCAACGGCAAATATGCTTCAATTACGTAATGTACTCGCCTGCCAGCACTTTACATATGAGCTTGAAATGTTTTCCATTGAGGGAATGTTTATTTTTATTGGTGTTCTTTATGGGAAAGCCTGGTGATGATTTTCAAATGCACTTGTGTGATCTGTGGCCAGTGGTTTAGATCGGTGTGTTTGTGTGTGTGTGTGTGTGTGTGTGTGGTTCAGGTATTCCTAATGCTATGGGGAAAAAGTGTCCCCACAAGGATGGTAACACCAGAATTGTATTGCTCCCCATGAGGAAAGCAGCTTATAAAATCACATTAAATGTGATAGGTAGGTTTAGGGGTAGTGTTACATCCCTTGTTAATTAGATGTTATTTGTCTAGAAATATTATTAGACATAACAAAAGTTTTGTTTTTTAAGACAGTGACTGCAAAAGAAAAGGAACCGACAGCAAGCCAACAACTTAGTTGAAGATTTAATTCTTCAACTGCAATAAAGTGAAGTAGTAATAAAGTAATGAAGTAATGAATATTTACAATTTGTACAACGTAGCAAGAATAAGCAGATCAACAGACAATCTGGTAGAGAGGAAGGAGCAAGAGACGTGCTGAAATCAAAAACTGAATATAACTAAAGCCCCTTTAACTAAAGTTAAAGAACTAAACTAACTATCAACAAAAGATTTAGAAAGAAACATCTTCAGCGTACGAGATGCTATAACTAACTATACTAACTAAGCAAACAAACACATACATAATTAGCACAACTCCTGACACTAGTGCGTCTAATACATTTCATAGAAACTACGTGTGGAAATGTAGGTCACGACCTGCTAACCCGACTCACAACCTCTCCCGCCTGTCTACACAGTGTTGGATGGGGAACTGAGATTAAGATTTCATGAGAGCAACAAACATTTAGCAGTGCACATCAAGCATGTATCAAGAGCACAACCACATTCGAGCACAAACAAACAAAGAGAACTGATCTAACTGCCATATCATAAAAGCAGCGAACCCCAGACATCAATCAGTCTCTCAGACTGGTCTCTCGAACGAGAAAACCGTCCTCACAGAGTGTGCAGACTCTTTCCCAACCCAGAGTCTATCTTGACTGTCGCCGTTGAAGTTAGAGGCATTCATAACTGCACGGCGACAGGCGATTGGTGGCACGATTCCAGACGTCAGCAGATTGACAGACGGAGTCTCCAATCGAGTTTCACACCTGAAACAGACACACACGCATGTGCAGCAACATAGACCTTTCTCACAACTTCCATATTTCTGTGACCGGAAATACGCTATCGTCTTGGTAATCTTCTTCGTCACCGGTCAGGGCCATAGATAAACAAATGGCGTAAGCAAAGAGCAAGAGTTACTGTAGCGTACAGGGCTGTTCTTGTTATTCCCAAAAATACAGTCATACTGTATCTGTCATTTCATTCCATCCCTTTTGATGGTGAAGTTCGACGGAAATGGATTCAGGCTATCGGTGAGATGAAGGACCAAACTTTACAGCAGACACTTCACATCAACGTTATGTGAAGATTGGTGCATTGCCTTCTTCAATCCCTTGAAGAAACTTGTCAATATTTTACCACAGCTAACTTAAAGGATTTAAAAGTATTTCTTACCTCATATCGCTGTGCCTAATTCCCTGGCTATGTTCTTGTGTTGTAGCCTACTTTGCAAAACTTAATGTTACCCATCCTGCTTGTTAATCGTGTCTGTCATTATCACCCCCCTTCAATTGATCCATTTCATGTAACCCATTGCTTATGGACTGTCCTAAATTCACAGAATTGTGCACACTGCGTGATGTTTAAACTATTTTGAACTGTAGCCAAAGTCTGGATAAACAAGATATCAATCTGAGACTTGTAAATGGGCGTAATTGTTCATTTCCATCGACTTTTGAAGTTGATAAAAGAAATACTGTTATCCACAGATAACAGTTCAGTAACAGTTAGCCTGATCGCTCTCTACTTATCTTGATAATTCCTTGTGGAAAAATGTATCCTTTATTGATTTTTATTTTTATTTTGTTTTCTTCCACGTCGGGAAATGTAATATTTGGCAAATCCGTTATCCTCTGATCCATTTTCTCTTGCCCGGGTATGTTTTTCTGATGTGTTGACGCTTGACAGGAACTCCACTTCCACAACGATTATGTATTTCCGGTTATTGTGTGAAAGGTCTATGCGCAAGAAACAAAATAACGTAGCGCGGCGTACGTATCAGGTAGGGTTAGTGGAATATATAGTTTGTACAGTATAAAAATCATTATGTCTTTGGAAAGTTCCCATAAAACATGGAAACTCATGTGTATGTGTAGAGAGATTTCTGGTGATGGAGAGCAGCTTTCCATGAGCACCTCTTGCCCTGGCCTGCCTGGTACAGGAGCGACAGACACCTGGGATGTCAGCATGGAGTGGTTTTCGAAATACAGCGTCTGAACCGAAGGCTACATTTCCCTTCCCTGCATAAAAATGGACAGAGTTGTGTCCCTCAGACGGCATCCATTTCAACACATTTTAAAGACTTCTTTTGAAAGTAGAAATGCACACCCAATCTATCTTTCATCATGCTATTTTTCAGAGTAAACTGCTGGTCTCTTGTGATCTGTATATGAGGGCATTAAACATGTACCAGGACCCAAGAGTTAAAGCCTAATAAAAAGTCCATAAAGATTAGGTGCATTAGCATAGTAATGTTCATCAAAAACTTGCCATTCTCGCTCAAGCAGGGAAAACTATCCTGTGGTTCTATGTGCCGCTTGTGTGCAAGTACCGGTGAAAATGTTTACGCAGGATTTTTTTCCATCCCGAACACAAAAGGGGCTCTCTTTGAGGTCCTTAAACAAGACAATCTAGCTGTGTGCCGCTAAATTAAACGCCTCTGTGTCGTTACTCATCGGGCTTGTATTAAAAGGACGGAGGTGTCCAATTCTGTTTCAGGCAGGTTTTTTTTTTTAGAACCTGGAAAGATTTAATTAATACAAAGAGTAACAAGTGCTCTTCAGAGTTATGTGTGTGTGTGTGTGTGAGATGTTCAGGTATACCCTATGTTATGGGGTCAAAATGGACATTTTTTGGTCCCCATGAGGAAAACAGCTCATAAATCATACTAAATTATGTTTGTTGAAAATGTAAAAATGCAGAAATTTTTCTGTGATGGGAAGGTTTAGGGGTAGGGGATTGAATATATAGTTTGTACAGTATAAAATCATTATGTCTATGGAAAGTCCCCATAAAACATGAAAACCCAATATGTGTGTGTCTATAGAGAAATAAAAGGAAAATGCACCCACACTGGCCAGTACATATTTTACCTGACAGTGAAAGTGATTTAGCCTGATGTAGGATCAGTGCGGGAACATTGTTATCAATTTGTCAAGCTGCATATCAGGGCTGTAACAAATTAAAAGTAGCAACGGCGCTGACGTGGCTACATTTTTTTCAGTAGCTTGATTGTTTTAAAAATTACTTGGGCAAGCATCAAGATATAACTTGAAGTTTTACTTGTATCTGGATTTTCAGATTTTTAAAAAAAAATTGTAGTTAAAAGTTGTTGTTCATCATTAGTTTTAGACTCCGTTATATAAATTGTTTTTATAAATCTAAATATAAATAGTTTGTTTTATTGGTTGCATTTAGCGTAAAAGCACTTGAGAAGATACTGCTTAAAATCTTCAATATTGTTATTTTCTGTTTGTTGGTAGCTTAGTTACGGTGGCTACATTTTTAAATGAAGAGATTGACTGTAGTTGAACGATTTTAAATGAGTAGCTTGTATCTGGAGAAGCTACAGTTTCAAAGTAGCAGCTGCATATTAATGCAATCATGTGGGTTCAATCTATATGAGGGTTCCTAGTAAGTTTGACTGGGCACAATCAGTGCACCGGCACATAAAAGTGAATGAGGACTGCTGGGGCTAAAATCTGCTGAGAACATCAAGCCTTCATTAAAATGAGCTGTTGCCACACTTAATTAAAAGTGACATTTGGTAATTTAGGAACATGATGGGTGCCATGAACCTAGCTCTTGTTTAATGACAGTCCAGTGGATTATGCCTCCTGACTTATCCCTGTCCTGTGGTATCTCTCTCTTTGAACGGCAGCACTACGGCATGCAGGGAAAAGCCTTTCAGTCGCCCAGGCTAAAAAGGAGGAAAAGAAGAAAAAAAAAAAGTTGCCGGAATTTCAGTTGTATTGATTTTGTGTGCTCTATAATAATGTTCTTCCTGGGGATCACTCTGATTGTTAGACTGTATATTTTATGAAGGGCACAAAGCCCCATCAGACCATAGGAAGGAGTGTGTGCACGTCTGAGTAGTTCAAGATATCACGCTATTTCCCCAGGTTGTCCTGAGCACATATAGGAGTCTCCAGTTCCGTAGACCTTTGAATATGAAGGGGAAGTTTCACTGTAAAGTCCTAATCCGGGAGCTGATTTTCGGTTAATTCTCTTCAAGATTAGCTCACTTTAGCTAAACATATTCTAAGTAGTTGGAAAGAGTTGCTTACATTATTCAGAGCACTATCTGCACTCGAAGGCTCATGAGTACAAATGTTTTTAACGTATAAATCCGACAAGATTTGTAAACAAAATTAATATGCATCATGCGAGTTTGGAGGGTACGTGAGCAAGCGATGAGTAAACAAGCGATGAGTGCTCAACTTCCAGAAAATACCAAAGTGCAAAGTGTAATGAAGTAGAAGATCGTTTTTAAATGTACTGAACAGTTATTTTAATTTCTTGCTTTGCAGACAATTGTGCTTATATCTGTGGATGGGAGAGGAAACACGGATGCTCATACTGTATTGCTAAATGCAGTTGTAAATTATTGAATTTCAATGCTCAAAGTGAGACAAATATAGAACTGAATTATTTGACGACACGTCCCACTAGCTTTGTTTCTGTTTGCTCTTCATAATCAGCTGGTGAACTCTTGTTCCCTGACATTCATGTGGCATTTGTTTTTCACACTATGATCTTTAGAAGTTTATTTGGGATTTTTTATTTTTTATTTTGTTCAGTTTTATAACATCATAGTAGCTGTTCAAAGGAGTTCAGGAGTAAACTATCACATTCTCAAATCAGGGCATCTGTGAACAAACGGCAGTTCATTTTATCCCATTCCTTTAAACTTTTTGCTCTCATTGACAGAAATTGACTGCTGGGCCAGTATAGTTACTCAAACTCAAGCAATCATTCATTCATTCCTTTGCCAGTCAACTCACCTGACAGCAGCAAATAACTTCAGATAAGGCAAGAACGTGCCTGACCCGTATCAGTGCTGCTTTCCGAGAAAACAGGTCTTTTCCGTTCTGGGAGGTCTAAATTAATAAGTCATTTTTGGTGTGTTTTGATGTGAAAGTGAATAAATCATGTTCCTGAGCAAGTAAGCAATTATCATTATAAATATTGTCACTTACATGGAGCCTGATTTCACCAAGTACAACATGTTCCTGGAACAACATTTCAATCAATCAATCAGATTTGAGGGAAGTTTACAGTTTACGTCAAGTTTAAGCTAACAACCATGCAGGGTTAGCCGCTTCTACATCAGTGTTATTCACATAATTTCCCTCTGATTTTAGGGATAACTTATGTGTAGGGATATGGTTATGATTAAATTTTCAGATATGTTGACCTAAGAACATGTCTAAATCGACAAAATCCAGACTTATGTCACTTACCATAATATAGGCGAAGGACAGGGCGTGTACACAGGGAGTAATGGAGTAAAATACATCACCAGTCTTTAGGGATGCACCAATATTAATATACTAATTCGAACACTAAATTAAGACACACTCAAACAAATTAGTCATTATGTCAGTATGAAATTTCATATTCATTTTGAGAAGAAAGAATAAATAAGTGTTTATATTTTAGACCTGATGGAATGGTTTTTGCGGGAAATTGCATACTGTACATCCGTCATTCGCCCGTGCGTGTCTAGTCATATCTGTAAATAGAGAAAAGTTGCTCTGGCTACTTTGACACATAGGTAAGTTGTCACAACCAGCGAGAAAGGAGAATCACCCGTTAAAAAAAACTGCAAACAGAGGAGAGTGCTGGCAAAAAGAAAACGCAAAAGAGTTAATAATAAAACAAGAATCAACACTGGTTTGGCTTTCGAAGATGACGAAAACTGGGGGATTTTTAAAATGTCAAGTCACCTTCAATTATATAGCGCTTTTTACAATATAGATTGTTTCATAGCAGCTTTACAGTGGTAATAATAAATTGCAACAAAGATTGTTTTGGCTGTACAGCAGCTCTAGAAGAAAGTGCAAGTCCTTGAAAACGAGTTTCGAAAACAATACCACCACCATCCCCGTGCAAACCTCAAACACGTGAATCCACTAAAACAGCGACGGCATGCACATGCGCATTACCTGTTTAGTCTATAGCCATGTGCAGTTGAATGCGTATGTGCGCTTTTTTTACATTGTGACATTGCCAATTACTTGTCTGGCATGCACAATACAGTCTTTTTAGTCGTGTCTTTTCCACACGTTCAGAGGAACAAACTTTTGCAGTGAAAAAACTTTTTTTTTTTGTCAAAACTTTTGGGCTTTGCAGGGGATCTTCTAGTTGACACGGTCTCTGCTGCACTTCAGGACTGCGTTGTGCCTCGAGTGAGTTCACGTAGTGTAATAGAGTAGTGCTTCTGTGTTGTACGTCACACGCATCACACACATGACCAGCATCAGCCAAAAGTGAGCCTACGTGTGTGACGTGAACTCACTCAAGGCCCACAAAGACGGAAATTAATAGTTGAAATAAAGTCGTTATTTTCGTTTTTTTGCACACGAAAAGTATTCTCGTCGCTGGATAAACTTAAGATTGAGCCACTGTAGTCACTTGGACTATTTTAACGATGTCTTTAATAACTTTTTGGGGCCGGCAAGTTTCAATCCCTTAGAAGCCTATGGAGGAGTGATCCAGCTCTCAGATTTAATCAAAAATATCTTAATTTGTGTTCCGAAGATGAACGAAGGTCTTACGGGTTTTGAACAACATGAGGGTGAGTAATTACTGATAGAATTTTCATTTTTGGGTGAACTATCCCTTTAAGACACACACACACAAACAAATCAGTATGAAAATTCATAGCAGCATGCTCTACTGTTGAGTTACAGTTTGGATAAAAGCATCTGTCAATTTCAATATATTGTTCATTCTTAATAGAAGCTTAATTATTTTGAACCGGTAATGTGATTATAACATGAAATGTGTTCACAAAAATTAACAAAAAATGTCCATGATTTCAATTAGTATGGTGGTAACAGCAGCACTCTTTGCACTTGACTTTTAATTTATACAGTTTTGAGAAAAGTTGTAGATTTCAAAGCAATTTTAATTTGTAGCAGACCATATTAAAATATTGTATCATTTGGGAATATTATATCAAAGTTTGAGATATACCATGCAAAAATCCAGACATCAAAACTGTTTTGATGTCTCCCTGCTGTATGTTAAATGGGTTGGTACCAACTTGTACAGTTTCCTTAAAACTATTTCCTTTCCTGTCATATTCTTGATCACCAACTGAACTGCTTTGAATATTACACAGATATGGCAGCATGTTCTCATTAAGTTAACTAGTTCTCTTTCTTGATACAGTAGCTGGACAACTTCAGGCAATATAAAGATCCATCAGTAAGCAGTGCAGTATAACTGAATGCTATTTGTGTGATACCACAATGTATTGCATGTGATACATCATGTTTTTAAATCTATGCATTTCTGCAATATGGATTATGGATTCATATCCTGTACATGGTACGAAATAATAGATGGGAACATGAAGAATATTGACAGTAGTTCTTATAGATTTTCTGACTGATTGGTTCTCATGGTGGAATTAAGACTGATTTTCCCTTTGAGTCTCCAGACTTACCGAGGTTTTTTTCTGCAGACTGAGCGAGTTTCCCTGCTACCATCAACCTTGTGCTATAGCTCACTGGCATTGTGATAATTAATATTACGAAACATACTCCAACACTCTTTAAGGTGAGATGTCACAGGTGTCTAGTCACCTACTGTGATATTAGATAATTACTGAGGCTTTGATACTGAAGAAGTAACTTTGTGAAGGCTTCATTTTAAGTACCTAAAACAAAGTAGGCTATATAATTAAGTAAAGTACTTAATATTTTGTCTTAAAGGTGGAGTTGAAGGACTGTATTTTGTATTTTTATTCACTCCTACTTTTATTTTTCGGTGGCCAGTATGACAGGAAGTTGAATCTCTCTCTCTCTCTCTCTCTCTCTCTCTCTCTCTCTCTCTCTCTCTCTCTCTCTCTCTCTCTCTCTGCTTGTAGCAAAAAGTTATATTCTTTTTATTTAAATTCTGCTTTGATACATTCAAATTTAAATTGGATTCCTCATCCTGTTTGATACCTCATTTCAAATTCAATTCAAATTAAGGAATCCAAGTGGAATGTAGAAAACATTTGTAAAATTATGAATGTTTTAACTGCCACTTTTGATCAATTTAATGCTTCCTTGCTGAATATAATATAAACATTAAAAAACCTTTGCATCTTTATTTTGGTAGTCATTCTGACTGATAATGATCGATTTTCACTTACAATTTCCACTTAAAAAAAAAATTCCAAGGCTAAATACAGAGCAGATTTGTGAACTGAACAGAGTGTTTGATATATATAGTGTTTGATATATTCTGAGGTCAGGGTCTAACAGTGTGCTCCGGTGGCCAAACTCTGCCAGCACTTTAATCTCGGCTCACATACCGAGTGCCCGACGGTCCGACCCTCCCTGCTCCTAATTGGTGTTTTGCTCTTTGCCTCGGGCCAACAAATTGACTAACTGACCTGCAAAAAATTGTGGCCACTGGTCACCAGTTTTCCCAAAAGCAGAAAGTTTCGGGGGCCAGACATTACGTTTATATGTGCAGACAGGAGAAACTCTTGGCCTATTTTCATTTTTCACCCCCGTCAATTCTAATAATACTCTTGGCCAGCCTTGACGGATGAACATAAGGTTTTCCGGGTATTTATTTAGTGCTTGTTTGTGATTGCCTTCAGACATTAAGTTTAGAGGACACTTTCTGCAATATCTTCTTAAACGGGATGTCAAAACTTGCATCCTGACGGAAGAAAGCAATTTTATGATCTCACTCCTAATATGAAATACATTTGCCTTACAGACGCTTTCATCTCCATCTCAATGTCATGGAGGAGCTGTTTGTCCAACAATAACCACGTGCCTCAGTGTTTGCTGGGATTTGCTCTTTTTCCGTCTCTCTGCTATGACTTGACACTGATATATCGGTGGTTGCCAGAGGCAGAAGCTGCCAGGCAAATGTGTATTTGTTGACCGACGACTATTCATTTTGTCTTGTCTTTTTTTTGTCTTGTTTTTAAGTAAACAAATGTGTATGTCAGATCCCGCTAATAACAATAAGTATTAAACAGTACATTTTAGCATCTTTGGAAACGTCTTCATATGTGTGTGTAGGAATCCTCAAATGAACGGATTCAGCAGCGGATTCTTAAAATGGGGTATGACCAGTATGGGAATCACTTTCCTATGACTTTCTTTGCAGAGCATAACAGAACATAAAATAACTTTTGAGAAATGTTTTATTGTTTGAGATGAATCACATTAGCAATTGAAATTTAAAAAAAGCACAAGATCACAATGCATTATCAAATAACAATGCAATATAACACTATTGACTCTCAAGTATAGAGTGTATTGCTTGCCATGGTTTTGCAAATTTTTGTTCTCAATCAACTGACTCTGTCAATCAGAAACTGACCCCAGTTTACGGAGTGCTGTGGAATTCTTTAATTTGAAGATTCTTAGACAATAAGCACAGAATGTAGGGTCAGTTAAACTGATAAAGAGTGTAGGGTAACTCATTCGATAATGTCATTCACAATGCTTTATGGTGGTCTAAGCGCAGTTTGGGCTTAAAAAAAGGGGTCCTTAGTTCTAAAACGGTAAAGAGATTCTGCACAGGAAAATAGAGATCAATTCCCAGAAAGAAAGAAACCATGCAATAAGTATGTTTTATTTTCCAAAAGAACTCTTCTTAATGCACGTCACATGTCAGATCTCTGGTATCCAATGACTACCAAAATAAAAAAGGAAAGCTATAGTTTGGTCTATTCTGGTCTTGAAACAGGATTATATTTGAAATGTAGTCCTGCCGGCTGGACCGAAAGTGCAGCTGCACAAACAATTCATTTTTTTTTTTTTTTTTCCTTTTCCTGACTGGTTACTCACCGGCTCCCACTGGACACCAATAGTGCTTATTCACACCCTCATGTAGCCACGCTAATTAGCCTCATCATAGCAACTGTATCTTAGTGATAACAAACCACTCATTGAGAACTCCCACAAATTTACAGTTCTCATGTTTCTTTTTTAGCTCTATTCTTTCTTGCCGGCATTGTAGGAGTTGATATCTGCTATTCATGAAAACCCAGCATCCCTCTGGGTGTTGTGAGAGAAAATGAACGAATAGTGAGCTTAACAAAGAGTGTGCTTGTATAACATGAAGACTCGTGGAACAGTTTAAAAAATGTTCTTTTATGCATGCATGTTTACAAATTAACCACTGTAATACACTGTGTTTTTGCTTAATTCTCAATTTAGGTATTCAGAAACATGCGCCTCTAATCCTTCCTGATTACGAGTAATTCCAAACTCAACTATTTCTGGCTTATTTCTTCTGAAATGTGTTGCATTGACATTCTAGCGAAATCTCTGAAGTGCACAATGCTAGAGAGGCTTGAATGAAGTTAATACTTCATCCAACATTGTGCTTGTCTCATGGCTGTACCATTGACGGCTCTCCATCAAACTGTCCGGACACGGAAAACTAAATGCCTGTTTTCTGCTCCCAATTTACTGCAGCCTTAGGAATAATTTGTGCACACGGAAAGATTTTAAATTATTCACTTTTACTTTGCTCACTAGAGACAATGACCAGCCCGTGTTTTTTCACAATGGTTTTAAAAAGTAACTGTACTTTGAGTGTTACAAATGTTGTAGTATTACAAATGTAGTTATTCAATGACTGTTTTTCTTGTAGATGTTGCAAAGTCTGGAACAAATATTGTATCCTAATGTCATTTTAAGTGTGCTTAGTTGTATATTGTGCATTTTGGGAAATGTAGGTCTGGGTATTTCGTGCATACAGAAAATGTATTTTATTTCATTTGTTATATTGTTCTTGTATTTTCCTCCTCATTACACTGTATTTATTTTGTATTATCTGTTTTAATACCTTAAGCTTTGGAAATATTTTAAATGCTAACAAAGCTTTTTTTTGCCTCTGATTACACTGCAGGAATAAGAGTAGCATGTTAGTATGCTATTCCAAACATAGCCTTTGTTGCAGGTTATTATGCTACAAAGGCCAGGGGTGTCAAGGTTTGGCTGGTTATCATCAAGGAGGTCTATAATGCCTGGAGAAAACATCCATTAGCATTCCCATTCAACTGCCACAGCCTATAATATTATACCTATAAGAATAAAATATGTGCGATTTATAGGTTGCTTGCAAAATATATATTTTCCTATAATCCTCTGCTATTTTTGAATGGTCGTCAATGGAGAAACAGGCTTTTTTCCTTTGCAGAATGGTGCAGATACAGAAATAAAAAGTAGGGGCTAATGCTGGTGAGCCAAACCTTGACCTTCTAATAGTTGCCAATCCTGTCTCATACACCAATGAGAGAGATTTTCTAATTATTGCAATCAGTGACTGGCAGCTGCACTGGTGTGGAGGCAAGGCTTTAAAAAGCCACTTGGAGATTCAGATTAGGGAGTGGGAATGTTGCATGAAGGCTAATGGATTGAGTAGCTGCTGTTTTGATTGTTGCATTTCCCTTGTTCTCAATTTTTATTTATTTATTTTATTTTATAATTGCTGCACAACGTGTTTGTGTTGAGCGTTATGTAGCTCTGTAGCTTCTTAGAGACAAAGCTTAACTCATTTTAATGAGCATTTATTTTCTCACTTGTTTTTGTTCTTTTGTTGTGAACCACCACAGAGATTGGTGTGCAGGTCATAATAAATGGCCATTTGATGGTAAAACATGTTGAACTTTTAGTATCACAAAGACTTCAGCTTGGTTCTTGCACTTTAAACTTTGAAAAATGTGTTTTTACGCCTAGAAGTTTAAGTCTAGGCTATTAGCATGGCTTCCAAGAAAACTGTTGTAACGAGGTTTAGATGTTATGGGAAGAAGGAGGTAAGAACTGGCGAACATTCAAACATTTTAATAATAAAATAAAACAAATACAAAAACAAAAGTATAAGCCAGCAGCCCCTCACGGATAACTGCTGGCCACACAAAACAGAAACAAAACACAACATAAAATCAGGCCTGTTCCTCTCTCGATCTTCAGCGTCGTCGCTCCTCCTTTTATGCTTCCGCTCCTCCGCGAAAGATGTGAGACCGGTGTGACTCACAGGTGACGTTCATTATCACAAACGCCACCCGCCTCGCGCCGTTCTCTCACGTCCTTCAGCCTTGCGCCGTTCTCTCACGTCCCTCGGCCTCGTCCTGCTCGCCACAACTGTGACAAAAAACAAGCTTATTTTCAGGAAAGATATATACTTTCCAATCTCAGATGTTAGTCAGATCACACCGGACCAATACCACCATAATGGACACTGCGCTTTTATCGAATTCTTATTTAATGTGTCAGACAGGTCCATGTATTACTTCCAAAAGTAATTTCCAGAGGATTTGCTGTGGCTCTTTTGTCCTATTTTACATGGACACCAATTTTGAGCGCTGAATTTGAGGGATGTGTTAATACAAGCTTTTATCACTGCTCTCAGGTTATTAAATCCAACAAACACTGTAGTCTGATTATTTGGCCACAACCCCCTGAAGCCAAAATCACATCAGTTGGGCATTACGTATTCTTCATCTATTGTTGTCTAAATTTAATAGATTGGAAAAGCTGTCGCAATCTTTGGATCCATTAATGGCGTAATCAAAATTTCAGAGCCATAAAACGCAGTTTAAGGATGTGTGAATGACGGCTAACACTCTAGTCGTACTATTGTAGATGTTAAAAATGCCTATGTTTTTCCTGTCACCAGCAAAAAAATGAATAGTTCTGTTTTTGTCCAACCAGGTGTGAAATTACTGTTGTATTTGGCAGTGGTGTATGTGGGTTAATTTACTCTCTGTAGCTTTCAGACTCCCATAGGTCCTCTCTTACATGTGTTCAGCTGTGGAATAGATTTGCGGTGGTAGAGTTGCAACTTTAATAGCCTTATTGAATGCGAGGTGATGTTGTTTGTGGCGGGCCGAGGGTGCATCGTTGTGAAGGGAACGGAAAGCTTTTGGTGATGAATGCGTTCATTGGGTTCCAGCGTTACAGTACGAACATGCTGGCTCTGACATGAAAAGGCTAAAAATGCCATATCGAACCATTTCTCACAGAGCGTAAGTAATCTATTCCTTAAAGCAAGCTAGTCATTTAGCATCCCGCTACAGTGCACCTCTTCTGGGAAGTAATCTCCCTCTGCCTCGCTCCGTACCCGAGACAATTTCAAGTGTTTGTTGCGAAGCCTTTGGTGCTGGCTTTGTGATGCGTCGTTGAGTTCTGGATCCCTTTTCATCTGTAAATCATTTAGTCATCGGCGGGCTGCAGACTTTTGCAAGCACCAGGCTAGCATGCAAGGAAAGTAATCAGTGCTAACAGGCACATTGCCATGTCTGTCTGTGATAATTGTTTTATGAAATGTGACACTCCCCTTCTTTCTGACAGTTTCCTAAATGCCATCAGAAGAACGAAAAGTGGAAGCTGCTCAGGTACCTGGAGCCCTACCAAACACTTTGAATGACCTCTACAGTCTTAAAGAGAAGGAGATGGATAAAGGTTTAGCTAGTTAGCATGGCCCATTAAAGGGGTAGGTAAGCCAAAAATTTAAATTCTGTCATCAATTATTCACTCTCATGTCAATCAAATCCCAAAAAAACTTTTGTTCATCTTCGGAACAAATTAAGATATTTTTAATGAAATCTGACAGATTTCTGTCCCATTTAAAGTTTATTCACACGAAATGAATCCATTTTCTTTTTTAAGACTTTTTTTTTAAATGATTAATTTTTTGTACTGAATCGATCCCAAACTTTTGAATGGTAGTGTACAGTATACCGTATATCATTTTGTAAATGTTTAAGTAAGTAAATGTCTTTAGTAAATGTAATTTATAATAATTATAATAATAATTAAGCCTATTCAAATTAGTTTAGTTTAGTGTTATTTTGCTCTAATTTCAATTTTTTTGGGGATGACAAAGTCTTATATCGTTTAAAGTACGGAATTAAATATCTCAGACTAGTTTGGTGGTATTGCTGTCTAGTGGCATTTTCGTGTTTGAAAATTAATTTGTGGCCATGAATGCTAACGGATAGGTTTCTCCATGTATGATATACCCACTTGTTCGTTTCAGTCAAATACTCACAGAAACACATGCAGGGCACGTCTTGCACAGTGCAATAAACGCAATGAATCAAAATCTGCAGCAGGTTCAAAACCACATCCACCCATATCCTCAAATACTACAGCGGATAAAGGAAGTCCTGCTTCAGATCAGTAGCGTGGTATTTGTTTTCTTCCTGAGTGTTGCCTTTGTGGTGCTTCTATTATGAATGGTTGACTGCACAAAATGCTCAGCATACTGTAAATGCCTCCAATATCAGTCTGTGTGGATTGTTTATTGAGATTTCCATTCGGTTGCGTGTTCCTACAGGCGGTATCCCCGGGGAGAGCAAGTCGATTGCAGGGGGTCCCTGGGGCATGAGCTCCAAGCCTCCGGCGCAAGAACAGATTAAGTCCAAGATGGAATTTCTGATTTGTTTACTCTGTCTTTTTTCTGTTCCGCAAGTGCAAAAGTCCTAACTGCTGTTCCAGTCCTCAGCAGCGCTCCAGGCCATTTAATGCTGCAAAGTGGATTTTAGAACTTTTTATTGGGCATCATTTTCGTTGTTTCATTTTTAGCAGTAAAAAAAGGTTGTTGGCAAGTGTTGCTGATAAATATCGAAGCATCTGCTCTTTTTCTGAATGTTCATTCACAGATGAGTTAATTGTTTTTATTTCAGAGATTAAAAGAAATGGGAAGCCATTCATATTTAACTAATATTTTAATCCACAAAGTAAACCATCAAAAAATCCAGTAAACAACTCTGAGAATTCAATTTTAGTATTTTCTCTGTTCTGAACTCTGGTGAACTGCCAACATAGGCTGCATTTTAAGGCATCATCACAATACCAACACCAAGCAGGCAACTTTAATGTTTCTGCCTTCTTTTGGCCAAATTCAAAGGCAGTGTCACATTAATACTTAATTGAGAAGGGAGTCCCATAATGCACTGGAGCAGACTGAATGAAAGCATTCATCCAAGATGGTGGACGATTATATGTTGTTCTATAAAAAAAAGTTCAGTCAAATTTTTAAAACAAATAAATCTTTTACCCAATATTTGTGTGTAACTAGTTTTATGCTAGATTATTGCATTGTTAGTTTGTAAATCAGAGCGCCATTTGTGTATAGAGTGCTCCAAATCAGTTTAGTATCACTGAGATACTATTATAGTTTTTATTAAAGGGGAACTTGGCAACTATTTCAACTTAATAAAACCGTTTACAAATCATTTGGATGGTTTAATAACCTGTTCTGGTGAGAATGGTGACTTTCCCCGCTCCCCCCAACGTTCCCAGGCAGAAAACAAACCTTGCAACATGGGGACTAACATCCCGGTAAGTTGGAAATAGGAAGTCTCGTGAGAGGCGAGAACGAGCGAGAAACACAAACTGCTTTACGGCAATTCGACATAAACACACACGCCGCCCTCAATGTGTATGATGTATTACCCACCTCGGTAGACATAGCTCCACACGATAAAGTTGGCCGGCTCCGATGATAACAAATGCACATGAGCAGCGGTTGAAAGGGGAGGAGGGTGGCGCAAATCAGTTTTTTTTACAACGTTTTTGTGAAATATACGCCTCACAGCTGTAGGGGGAGCTCGTTGAGAAAACATGCGACAACAAAAGTGAAAATCAGCAAAGAAATGGCTAGAGTTGCCAAGTTCCATTTCAATATTTTGAATTAGATTTTGTTTCTATTTTCTATTTTCAATTTAATTTAATTTAAAGTTTTAGTAATTTTGTGTGTTTTTGTGTTAAACTACATAAAAAAATGGGAAATGTTGCACTGACAACTAGCTGAAATAAAATAAGTTTAAATAAGATTAAGTTTTTGCACTTTTTAAATTTCAGTTCATGTTTATTTTTTTAGAAATGGAAAATGTTTTTTTATGGTTTTAGTTTTAGTTTCAGTTATAATCATAACCCTGCTCTATTTATGAGGTTCTTTTTTAATTAGTATGTAGTAGACAGCAAGGCAGCTCACTAGGTTTTGGAACATAGCCATTGTTAGTGTGTACGCATCAAACCAGACACGCTAGTGCTTTACTTTGCATTATAGGGAAGTCTTAAGGGCGTCATTTTGTTTGTGAGACAGACGGAGCAAGTGGATAGGATATGAATATATAATAAAATCTAAAAGTACCTGCCGGGTAAGATGTGTTCAACGCTGTAATGTCCTTTAAAATGAATGGAACTGCCAAACGTAAGTTCTGACTGCATTTATTTGTGCCTCTAGCCCTCAACTGGGAGAGAGTTGAGAGACAATGCGTAAATGGCAATGCTCCTGCAGCACAGGCTCCAGATTGACAGAGGTACACTTGTTTAATAGAGATAGGCCTACGTGCAGACCTATTCAGGCTTACTGGCAGTGGCTATCGTGAGGGCTTAGCAACACGCAATAATCTACTGGAAAAACGTTTAGATTAAAGCACTTGGTAATTCTGTATTGAGCCTGTGTTACAATGTGATAAAGAGGATTTTGGTGGTAAATGCTTCAGTACAAATAGTTGTGGTAAATTAACCGTCCCCCCCCCCCCCCCCCCCTTAGCGTCTTTTGAGCACACTGGGCGCCCTCGACTCAAGCATTCGATTATTTTCCCGGCTCAAATTGACAGCCTGCAGGTGACAACCAATATGAAACTAACTCACTGTGTCATGCAGTTGCAGATTGTTAGTTGGGGCGGTATCAAATCGTTTATTTGATACATTTAATCTCTGTATTGCGTGTATTGAGCAATTTCTCACAGAGCGGGAATAGAGTCGGGTGGCCATGGAAACATGGAGGTTCTGTGCCAGCATTACAATTCTGTGAGAGTGTCGAGTATGTGTGTAGTACTGTTAAAAAAAAAAAGGCTGCCAGTGTGTCTTTTAATGAGGATGGACAAGCATTTTTAGTCATAATACCATGATATCCTACTTTTAGTATTCAAACTCTCATAAAAGAACTAGGATGCCTGTTCCTGTCCAAAAGAAAATGAATGGAGGATGTTTTATTTCCTCAATAAAATAGGCATCCTTGCACTGAATGCGTGTGGTCAGCTGAATTGCAAATGAGTTTGAATAAAATCACAGAGGAGGTGAAGGTCTGAGGCTATATAACCAAAATGAGTCATAAAGGCAGAAGTATCCCGGCGGCTTAGCCGGGAGTGATGTTGATGTGGTCAGAACTCGCAGGTTAATTGGATGGGACTGTGCACTAGATTAGGACCATTTACCTTCTAACTGCAATTGTCTCTGCGCCTCTTCTTGAAATAAATCACATCAGGTGAAATTCATCATCGTTGGAGGAAACAATGACTAAGGGAGAGAAAAAGAGGGAAGGGCAGACCCCTGCAAAATGCAATTTTATGAGCGCTCTGCCACATTCTCTAACTTTGTCACATTACAACTAAACTGATTCGGCTAAATCAGGAAGCAATCAGCACAGCAGGAAGAGAGCGAAGGCCTCACCGGCCCGGCCTACCACGGAAAACCTGAGCAAACCAGCGGCCAAGAGTCGTCACATGTGGAATTGGCACAGAGACCTCGCGTTTCGCACTACACATCCATCATCATGAGGCTTCTCCGGTTCGGTGCTCCAGGGTCACATGTGCCTTTTCTAGTGCCCTGCGCCTGCTTTGACATATTGACTGTGACATTGCAACCTTTTGTGCAGAAATTTCCAGATAAACTTTTAGGGGAGAGGAAGGTCTGGAGGGGTGGATGGGAAAAGGTAATCGGCTTAGATGTTGGACAGAAAACAGGAAACGTCAGCTTTGATTCTTCTTCGCTCTTGGTAGAGGTATTTGTGGCACCAAAAACACTATTACACACTACATTCACACAAAAGCACAATATACTTGTCAGTCTTGTTTGATAAATGCAATTATGTTGTTCACACACAGTTCTGTTATAAACAAGAGCAACAACTGTATTGTATAACCAAAAAGGCTCTTACATTTTTCAGGGCTTGCAGCCGAATTAAGTTTGGTTTGCCATGAGTGAGCCACACTAGAATACATGTTGGCTGTCATGTCATACAGTGCGATAGTGAGAGCTGTGCTTTTTTATGTGTGATTTTATTTTATTTTTAAATTCAAAATATTTTACAAATTATGCATAGAAATCTGCTGTTGATTAATAAAAATCCACACTACACTCTTAAGGCCCGTTCACACCGGGACGAATTTCGCGCGCGATATTCGCCGACGTTTAACGCCTCGTGATTAAACATAGGGCGCCAATGTGAGTGTGCACACCGACGCGAAAAACGCCACGCGTAAAAGCGTAATTTTAAAAAAAAAAACGCCTCGGGTTCGTTTTTTTGGTTTGACGCACCGCGTCAAAAACTATCCGACCAATGAGATTGGTGCTTTTGCTCACGTGTCTGGAGCTTCTGAAGTTGCAGTAAAACACAACTTGGGGGCGCTCAACCACAAAATGGTCTAGGCGAGCACACATACGTAACGGCGAAGAAGATATACGCCAAGTAGCGTCTACACACTGCCGAGAAGAAGACGAGGAAGATGCAAGCCAAGATAAATGTAGAGC
Organism: Gila orcuttii; assembly: GCA_026230005.1. Classification (NCBI taxonomy): domain Eukaryota; kingdom Metazoa; phylum Chordata; class Actinopteri; order Cypriniformes; family Leuciscidae; genus Gila; species Gila orcuttii. The sequence continues at coordinate 9,781,670 of JAPDVR010000016.1, read as the reverse complement.
TGCTGGTCTCGTTGGTGTCGGAACATAAGGAACTGTATGACAAACGCGACAGCGACTACAAAAATATTGATAAAAGAGAACTGTTATGGAGTGGTATTGCAGAGCAAATGGGCCTTGATGGTGAGTTTCATTTCACTTAATTGTCTTTCCGGGGTATTTCTGTTTTACATTAAGCGGCATCTAATGTCAGGGAATGAATTTGCATGTTCACTCGGCTCATCGTCAGCGAAAATCGCTTGGGTGTGAACACAAAAAACGCGTTGAAAAACGCTGGCGAATAACGCGCGCCGATATTCGTCCCGGTGTGTACGGCCCTTTAGAAGAAACTTATATATTTAGTTTGAATTCATTTTGTTTTAATCCATTTTTAATTGTACTTAAATTTTATGAATTAAACAGCTCATAAACATACTTTATCATTAAAAAAAAAAAATAAAATAACCTGTTAAATATGAAAGCATTATGCAATAATTAAGACATTTTTCCTAACATTTTTGGCATAAAGAACGCTTTAAAACTGAGTTAAGACAAAAGTTGAGTCCCATATTAGGCACTATATGAACTTATGCACTATGTTCTAATACGTGTAGTGAATGAACTTTATAAGGCTATTTTGTCATTGAACATCAGAGTCCGATAGCCCCTCCCCCTCCACAACGTCATTAAAGTTGCGACAGTTGAGTGCATGAAGTGTCCAACATTCCACTCTTCGTTTTTTTCCATTAATTTAGTGCATATTTTGGGAATTTTTTTTAGTGTGAACACACTACTCACACTATTTATACTTAAAAATGTCACAGAATAGTGCATGACTGCGCAAATTGGGACACACCTAAAGTCCCTTTAAGGCAAGTCATTTCCCTCGGCGGCCATCTTTGTAACACATCTCTCGGGCAGCTATTTCAGTCATGCAAGTACAGCTCTTATCTCTTTGAATGGGGAAACATAAAATTCTCCAAAGCTGTTATCCAAGCTTTCGATTAAATTTTATATTTGAAATCAACAATGAAATCTGACAACAACTGTCTCATATATTTTGTTTTTAAACGCTCAAATCATGACAAAAACCCCCCGCATTTTTCAGGCTGGACCAGCCAATGCGCATGCGCAGTCATAAGCGCGCATCTCAAAAGTTTCTATAGCAACCGGAGCTTCTAACTGCAGCTGCAGTGATGCGATGACTACCGATTGGTGATTGGCTCTTTTATTTAGAAGGAGGGACTTATTCCGCCATATTACATATTGCACATTCTCATATTCATAGTAATATGAGTCCATTGTATTTATATAGCCTCTTTGGTCAAGAACCCAAGGGTTCTAAATTGAACCTTGGGGTTCTTTTTTCTATGAGTGAACTAGTTGTCAATTGTCAGTTTATACAGTGCTATCATGAGTGCTACATTTTTATTTTTATTTTAAAATGTAAAATAAGTTACAAATAATGCATTCAAAGCTGCTGTTGATTAATAAAGATCCACAGTTGTCTGTCAAGTCATGCAGTGTGAGGGGTGTTTTTTTTCATGTGTGATTTATATTACGTTTTTGTTTTATTTTTATTGTTTTTTAATTTTCAAATTAGAAGTTAGAAATTGTGCATTCAAAGCAGATGTTGATTAATAACGATCTACACCAGACAAGGGTTGTCTGTCAAGTCAAAGTGCCATCATCAGTGTATTAATTCATTTATTAAAAAATAAAACATTCAGAGCTACTGTTGATTAAGAAAACGTAACCGATGAAGTTGCCTCTAATTTAGACTATTAAAATATGTTGTGCAAATTTGTTAAGACTTTCCAGTGTTCATGGAAGTCGCCATATTTCATATTTACTGGTATTTAGCCATTTATTATTTAAGACATTGTTTGAGTCGCTCCTGTAAGCTGTTGTATAAATAGGACAATTCAATTGTCACTCCTGTTAGTAAACATGGTGGTCAATCAGAGAAACTTTTAACACTTTTCAGTCTTGACCTCATTTGCCAACCATTAAATGCAGTATTTTACCTCCATCTTTTACACAGTTCCGTTCTTCTCTGAATAATAACAGCTGAAGGTTATTATTTCTTCATTGAATATTCAACTGTTGAACAACAATTACAAATTCTAACATTACATTTATGACCAGGTTTTAATTGTGGATTCATGCTGATAATTCATGACATGAATTGACGGCCTCCAACTTCTTCTGTCACGTGCATTTAATTTACTGGCAAAGATTTCGTTTTAGATTGAAAGTTCAGGTGGATTCAACCTCCAAAAGTGTCTGTTCTGCCAAGTCCCTTGCGTGAGGGCAAATACAGCAAAAGGGGATTGTGTTTTCATGGGAGTTAGTTACTTAAAGATCAAGACCCCCACAGGCACAGAGATCCCGCATGGATTTATGTGCTTTTGGACAGGTGGCTTACTCCTAGCGCAGATTTGTTCCATTATACAGAGAGAACATTGTGTACTCAATAGTGTTATTCCATGGAGATTGCAGACAGCCTATGGGTGGCCTATGTGTTCCTGGACGGCAGTGAATGAGAGCGAGTTTGCTGTGGGCACAGAAAGCCAATTCACCCCAGTGGAGTCTAAATGCCTCATCACACTCTTTAATTACACTTTCTGCCATTAGTCTGTTTTTCTATCAAAGAATTAGCCTCTAAGAGAAACACTCAGCACTGTGTAAACACTGAATGATAATGAGGAAAAGCTTTTAATGATGTTGGTAGTGCTTCTGCGGTTTTAACGTCCATATTGCATACTCAATTTTCCATGGTGCGTTCCTTCTGACTAAGAAACTGCGCGTCATTGAAGTCATTGTCTGTCTTAACCATTTCAGTTTAAACCATTTGTTCATTTTTTACCTCTTGTTTTGCTCTAGAGTTTCAAATAGTATTCTTTCCATTTTCTGAAAATGTTGATGATTGTTCAGACTCAGTAGGAAACAAGTAGTTCGGTGATGGGACAGCTGTAGTTTCTCTCCAAAAAGGCACACAGTTATTGTTGGGTCTTCTAAAGAATGGTTCACTGGTTTAACCTGGTTGATTTTTGCACCCATTACTGTAAGCATAATTTTTTTATACATTTTAACAAGTTTAAAGTATTACTTTTTTTAAATAATCAACAATTTAAAATGATCCCTTTGCTATAATGTATTGACATTGGCCACTAACCATTAAAAAATGGTTTAGTTCATAACACACAGCAGTATCCATGTACACTACCATTCAAAAGTTTGTGGTCGGTTAGATCTTTTGGTAACACTTTAGAGTAATGGACCGTCATTAATAGGTAAACATGTAGGAAGAAATACAGAACAAATGAGTTCTACATTATCCAGCCCATTATCACTTCAGCTACTACTATACCTAATATGGAGACAAGATTAACTAATCACTAAGTACAAGCAAATATAGGACTGAGATAGTTTCTTATTAGGTAATCAATAATTACTGAATGTGATTGGCCTCATCAATAACTGCGTTTACACTTGGCATCGACATGTGATCACCGTGATCCGATCAAGCAGATCGGATCATTAGCCAATCAGGACATGACGCGTTTACATTTTTTCACATTAAGTAGCCTCTGAATCTGGATAACTGATTGGATTTCTGTTTCCTGCATAATATTTAAATTAGGTCTGTGGCACGACACCAGATTAAGAGTAAAGATGATACCAATTAAACAATGTACCAATTGTTTTCACTCACTCACTTTACTTTCCTGTGCAATCTCCAGTCGTAGATCAAATTAAGTTTTTTGAACAAAGGAATAGGCCTGCTTCCAGAGTTGATCATACAAAAATAACTGGGTTGATCATGTTAAACAAGTCACATCATCCATCATCTGGGTTTAAGTTTATAGCGTGCAATGACTATATTGACAGAAATGGGAGATTGATAAACATCCTGAAACAATAACATTCAACATTTAAAACATTAAAAAAATTCCGATTCCGATTATTCCTCTGGCAAAGCAGCGTGCAGCTCTTCATTAAGATCTCATGACTGACTGTACTGGCGATCTCCTCGTTCAGATAATGTTGCACAATTAAAATGAAAAATGACACGCAGTATCATGTAAGTCTAAATAAACTGTTTTAAAGATTGACGTTTATTGTAAGGTTCAAATAAGTTTAATTTCTTGTCTAAACTGCGTCTGGACATTATTTTCTGACAGCCACGCGGGGAGACTGGGCGGGGATTTAAATTACGTCCACCTGTGAATGCAGACACGATGGCTGGATTGCGTTTACATTACACTGAGATCCGATCACAATGCGTCCTCGACTACCTCCGCACCTGGACAAGCTGACCGGATAACATTCCGATCAGAAGTGCGTTTACACTTGTCTTTTCAATGTGTATGTGTATGGAATTATATTTGTTTTAAAAAAAAATGAATGTAACTTTATAAAACTGAACGTAACTTTTTCAGAAACTATCAAAAATATGCCATTACAAAAGAAGAAAAACACAATGAAAATGAAAAAAATGAACTCAGTCGCACAAATTTAACAGGCTCTTCAAATATGCTTCATTCTTTGTTGATATTTTTCAAAGATTCGTTTTCGCAAATCGTAGATTCTGAATGCATTGCCACAGATTTCGCTTACGAATCTGAAAAAGTTTCTGAAAAAGTTACGTTCAGTTTTATAAAGTTACGTTCAGTTTTATAAAGTTACGTTCATTTTTTTTAAACAAATATAATTCCATATGTGGACAACATCCAGATACAGGTCAAATGTTAATGCCAAGTGTAAACGCTATGTCAACCATGACAAATTCTAATATCAACATTATACTGTGTTTGATACATAATAAATGGTCTTTTTTTACTCTGAATATGGTCATAAAATGCATCACTAATTGTTGTCACTCTGCAGAAACTTCTAGTAATCCAGACCATTATTTTAAACTGAAAAATAATGGTGAAGATCACTATAGAGGGTTTGCACCTACGTCACGATTTGGTCAGTTACCCGAATGCGCGGCCATATTGGAGATACTCAGATGTAAACAACAGCATGGATTGCACTGTTTATGTACTACTGAACACATTGTTACACTAATTTATGATGTCTAAACTACGGAAAAAAACACATGGAAGCTGCAAAGTCATATAGAGAAGGACTTAGTAAGCAGGAAAGAGCACGGAAGTTTGACGAACTAAAGTTAATATGCGGTAAAGATCTGAACGAGCTAGCTTCTCTAGCCCTTACCGCTATTCTTCCTTCTATTTCTTATCCCGACATAGGCTACATTCAGATTGTCAGTCCAAAAAAAGCTCATGAAATCCGTTTCAAGCTACATCCATATGTGGTTTGAAATCCTATTCAAATCACATATCAGGAAATCGGCTTCAGTCTGAACGCTCTGATCGGATTTCGAGTGGTATGTGACTTTCTCACGCCACGTAAAATGTAAACGTCAGACGTTGTTATAGGTGAGGGAACATGCTGAAAGTCGCTGCCGAAACAAGGCTGTGTTGTTGCAAAGTGCCGGACAAGCAGAAAATTATTATTTTTGAAACATATTTTGAAACCGGCGCAGATAAGAGCGTGGAAAAAAAGCTGTGCATACCAGCCTCCTACAGTTCTGCAGCTCAAGACGCAGGAGATTTAAATAAAACAACATCTCTATTACAAATGCAAACCCCTCCATCAACGCAACGTCATTGCCATATTGCCAAAGAGCTGCATTAACACACAAATCGGATCTGAACAGTTTGCGATACACAGTGTGGACATCATTTTAGATCAGATTCCAATCAGATACAAAGATAATCGGATTTGGACTGACAGTGTGAATGTAGCCATAGTTAACTACTTAACGTCAACATTTTAGCCATAGTCAACGCTTCATTTACACATGTGGCTAATGCTGTGCCTCTCTCAACCACAAAGCCTTCTTTCATCCGTTTCTTGCACTCTTCTCTTTACCTTTTGGCAGTCTATAGAACTCTAAATGTTTTTTCCCGGTGCGACCGATTAGTACAGACCAAATCACGACCATTTTCCGGCAGCAATAATCAGCCTAATATGCAAGTCCGTTCAGTTCAGTGGCATTGTTTACGTTCAGTGCCTCCAAAATGGCCGACTTCCGGATTGATGACATGTAGTGAAAACCCTCTATAGTTCTTGGAGATTGACTAGGTAATTAGGTAAATGAGTAATTAGGGATGCATTTTATGACCATATTCAGAGTAAAAAAAATACAATTTATTATGTTTCAGACACACATTAATGTTGTGATAAGTAATTAATTGGTAATGCTTTATATAATTTGTCATAGTTATTAGAACTCAATGAGGCCAATCTCATTCAGTAATTATTGATTACCTAATAAGGAACTATCTCAGTCCTAAATTTGCTATTACTTGCTGATTAGTTAATCTTGTTTCCATATTAGTTAATAGTTGAAGTGTTAATGTAGTACTAATCATTTGTCCTGCATCTCTTCCTGCATAGCTACCTATTAATGACGGTCCATTATTCTAAATTGTTTAAGTTTTGAAAGAAGTATTTTATGCTCACAAAGACTGGATTTATTTGATCAAAAAGGCAGTAAAATATTGTCAAATAATACCTGTTTTCTATTTAAATATTTTTTTAAATGTAAATTATTCCTGTTATGGAAAGCTGAATTTTCATCAGCCCTCCAGTCTTCAGTCACATGACCCTTAAGAAATCATTCTAATATGCTGATTTGGTGTTCAAGAAACATTTCTTATCTTTGATGTTAAAAACAGTTCTGCTGCTTAATAGTTTTTGTGGATATGCTGTGATACTTATTTCAGGATTCTTTGATGAATAGAATTTTTTTTTTTAATAGAAATCTTTTCTAACATTGTAAATGTCTTTACTGTCACTTTTGATCAATTTAATGTGTCCTTGATGAATAAAAAAATGATCTTACTGACCCCACACCTTTGAACGGTAGTTGCTCTGGGTTCTTGAGGGGAGATGGTAGAGATTTCCTTGCTACGGCACTGTAATCACTGCAACCAATTCAGTCTTGAGTTCAGTTCAACCTCGAGTGAATTTTGCTTGTGCAGCTCAGGTCATTATCATTGTGCTTGGATTAGGGGGGTTCCAAACTGTCAGTTCGTTTCATCTATCTTGGTCTCTAGTGTGTTAAAAAAAAAGTGACATGCATTACGCTCACAACGACTCGCTGTAAAAAATGGTGAATCCTCAAGGCCCAATTAACTAAAATTCAGAGGAAAAGACTTATTTTAATGATTATGGCTTATTCCAAGTTTCCAAAGGCAGAGCTTCCTTAGTAATTCCCCCTTGCATAACTTTGATGTGCAGTGCTGTAAAATAAATTCCAGCAGGCATGTAATCTAAACTGTTGAAAGGGTTTTGTTTTCATGTAGGAACAAGGAAGTGAAATGAATGTATTGAAAATACATTGGCATACACACTGTTGAATAATTGTTTGGACTTGTGCGTGTCTTTTATTTGATTGGCCGAGCAGAATAATGAATAGATGTTGTTGTTTCCACTGTTCCACAGTGAAATTGCAGCGCAACGAGAAAGGCAACAAGCCTGGCATGTTTTCCGCAGAGAATCTGGCATTTCATATATTAATCTTTTAACATGGCTATTTCCTCTTGAGACCAGAGAACAGCATCTAATTGGTACAATGTTGTGTTTAACACCTAACAACCTCAATTTGCAATTAAAACAGTGTCCTTGAGCTTCTCTGACAACAGAAAAAAAATGTTTCTTTTTTTTAGCTGGTACATTTTGCAATTCTATAGAAAAGTTCATTATGCCAGGAAACATTTTACGCTGTGATGTAGGTTTCATAAATTCAGTCCATTTTTATTTCATTCAGAGTGATGTGCATGTTTTGCTACAAATCAGATATTTCAGATACAACAGTGACTCATTTGTTGCGTAGAGACTTAAAACTTTGAGGGATAGCTGCACCCACTCCGTCTACAATGTCACCGAGGCTCGCCCGAATCGGCCTGATGGTGACGCTACAGCGATCAAAAGTATGTAATGGCCCATATCTCCTAAACCGTTTGTCGCAGACTCAAGTGTCTTATATCATTTGAATCATTTGCTCAAGGTGGACAATGGTGAACTTTTCCAAAAAAACTTGCGAACTAGTCCAGTGCAGAAAGATACTCTGGAGTCTGATTGTCAGTATTTTTCGAAATTTCGATCAACGTCCGCGACGGAAACCCAAATTGTTCCCTTTTATGGAATGTGATAATTTCACCAAACTCGGTACACCTATGCACGGGGTCGGTCTGTGGTTGCGTGAAAAAAGATGAAACGACTGGCCACTTGCTGGCGCTATAAAATGAAAAAACACGAAATGCAACAGTCAGTCCGATTGATTTGAAAACTGGCATGTGGTGTCTATGTCTAAGGTGCCGCGATTGGCTATGAGGACATTTGCGTATCTCGAAAAACAAGGCGGCTGTCGCCCAGTAAATTTCCATTAAATGTCGCCCCTAGAGGGCTGTGAGAAATTTGCACATGCCCATGACATTCATACCATATGGTTGAACTCCTCATTCTGAGCAGCTTAGCCTCTTGGACGAGGTCAATCGAAACGTTCGTTAAATATTGGAGCGCTCTACCTCGATAACTATTAAATAGCTTTAAAACACTTCCTTAGTAAATTGCGTGTTTTATAAATTCTTTCTTTCATATTATTTAAATGCCAGTTCAGCTTTTTGTGGGCTGTTGCCAGTTCAATTTTAATTCATGAATTTACTTTATAATGCTTTTGTTACTAGTCACGTGTTTTTGCTTTCCTGAAGGAACTGACTTCCCAAAGACATTTCATGCTGCGGCTACCACAAACAACATACAACAAGACAAACTAGCACATAGCACAACTGTGAGAAATGTAATGAAGCCCTCTGGTCCATTTGTCCTTGTGAGCCTGACGTCAATCAAGTGAAAACATCTTGTGTGTTTTACCTGCGGCTGTCTCTGTGGCCCTCCCTCATGTCCAGACGCTGTGAGTGAGTGAGTAAGTGTGTGTGTGTGGTGCCAGTGGTAATTGGAATGCATCATGTGACTCTGGGCTACAGAGAGAGCTGTCTGATGAGCCCATTTGTCTCTGAGCGCCATAGCAGCTCCACTCCTCCCCCTGCCACTAATTGCAGTGTTCGTCTGCGTGCATTATCTGCAAATGGAGAGCCGGGACGCCACACTTCACTTTCTCTATCTCATTGATCCTGTTGTAAGAGACAGCTTCTTTCACACTGACTGTTTGATCAATCTCAGATTGTGCTTGTATATGGTACATTCAAACACAGAGAACAAAGGAGAAAGATCAAGAGAGACAAGACAATACTACCTTTAAAGTAAGGCATAATTTAAAATTGTAACTGCTTGCACTCATATTGATGTCATGGTCTTAGGTGGTATAAAAATGACACCATATAGGTGACTGATATTTAAACAGAGAAATGTAAAGAGATAGTCCCACCCAGTATACTCTGTAATACTTTGAGAGCTATGTGTTAGCATTTCCATTCATTTCTGGCAGTTTGCAACCTGCATGCAGCTGTATTTGCTAATGGGCATTCAGTTCAGGAGGCCAATCATCTAAGCCGTGAATGGCATCAGTAAGGGGTCAAGGTTTGACTGGTTAGCATGGACCCGTTAGCCCCTGCTGGTAGATACCATTACTAATGATGCCAGAAGAACATAGACAATCCCAGACCTCTCATAACCATGCTGAGATGTGAAAATAGCAGACAGGGAAAAATATAAGTTTGATGTAATGTATAATCTAAATTTTGGGGGCCAGTTAGATTTTGTTTAATGACATAAAATTAAAATCAAAACACACGCACGCACGCACGCACGCACACACAACACACACACACAATTCAGCTTTGACATCACAGGAAAAATTGAATTATACAATACTGTTTTTTAGAATCGAAAACAGTTATTAAAATTGAAAAAAGGTTATGATCAAATAAATGCAGCTTTGGTGAATTTAAGAGACTTATTTCAAAAACATTATATATATATATATACTTTTTTTTTTATGCCATTCAGATTATGGGTTCAAATACTACAGCAAATTATATTTTCAAAAATAGTTATCTGTTATTTTGATTCAGAATAAAAAAAACAGTTTATACCAGTTTCTCTTTGTTTTAATGAAACTGTCATGGTTGGTGATGCATCATTCTGTTAAAATGAAAAGACATTTTTTATGTTGATTCTCATTTGTCATTCTTGAGTTTTAACAATGAAAAGATTTATTTTCCTATTGCATTCTCAGGTCAACATCAGTTTGTTACAACCAAGAAGTCAGCAATCATTTTTATGTGTGTGCTAATCATGTGTTTTCATATTCTTGTGACCTTGTAAAGAAAATTACAGAAGTTACATTTTAGGCAATCACAAATAAAAAAACAAGCTAAAATAAGACAGACTGGCACATAGAACACTGTGTGAAATGTAATCAAGCATTGTTCGGACAAACCGGTAGTCTTGGCCCACGTTTACAACACTTGCTGAATCAGATGTTAGCATGTTATTATTATTTTTTAAATAATATGATAGTTCATTTTGGTTTCATATTGTTCTCGACTGAACATAAAACTGTGATGGTTGGTGACTCATTCTTGAAACAAAAAGAGACAATGACACTTTACACTTATTAAACCCTTGATTAAGTACATTAATTAGGAAAGGTGTGGATTATTTTTATAACATGCATGATGTCGACACCTTCTCTTTAGTTAATGAATTTCTTTCTTTTTTTTTACTGTCATAAACACGTTTTGGTCATTATTTCCCAATGTCACACAAATGGTATCACACTCTCGGAAAATAACAGAAATAGTTTATTTATTATAAGAATGATATCCAAAAAGCATAACACAAGGTCAGCTGCAAAACATTGGTCATTTCAATAAATCTTCAGTCTCTCCTGCTTCTCCATGCATCTCACCTGCCAACATGAATTATGAACATGGGCAATTTATTATTTGAAACTTGGAAATTTGATTTGATTGCAGCAGGTAATGTTAGCTGGGTGAACTATAATTAATCATGGTTTGGAATAATGCCTAATGATGTGGTTTTATTGTTCCAAGTCCATTACTAATCTTCTTTGTTTGTGTATGTGTGTGATTTTCATTTATACAACACACACATAATTGAAATTACTTGAGCATTGAAAAGCAACATGTTAAACTGTTATTTCTCTAAGGCCAGTCTATATCAGAGACCCAATCTTAATATCTTAAAATTGATTTCCTCTGCACCATGCTCTGAGGAACATGCATTTATTGGATGCTGAATAATGTTATATGCAGTGGCACATGTTTTAAAGCTGTGCATTTGTACAAAACACCAGAGACCCTGTAATACATTCAGCACAAATGAGCGTCTATTATTGCTTTATTTGTTCATTGATAAGGAAAATAAGTTTCCATTTCATCTTCCTTTTTTTTGTAAAAGTTTCTCAGAAGTCTTCTGAAGAACACAGAATTTTGTGTATTTCTTTATATCCTGTCAGAAGTAATTTTTCAGCTGCAAGCAACTGGGAAAAGTCTGTCAACACGCAATATTAAAAAAAGGGAAAAGAAATTGAGCCATTTTTTCTTTGCAAAATAAATTTGTTACGATGATAAGCAGTGATTTACATATTAAGAATGAATGAAGTGTGACCTTATATTTGAAGTTGTATTCCTGTTGGGAACTGTGTAATCTTTATTGTTTATGATTTTTTTTTTTTTTATTACCAAATCACTGATTAGCAACTTGCAACAGCCACTCATTGAGTATGTGTACACATACAAGTTTATGCTTAAACCTGCATGTCAAATTGCATTATTACATGGCTCTGTGGAATACTTAATTCTGATTGGTCAATCACATCATCCAGCAGTACATTATCCCCGATAACCACCGGTAAAAATGAGTAACACAGGCTCATCCGGGTAACTGAATTCGGCACTTTGCGCTTGCTAGGAACGTTTTTTCCTCATTGTCTGTGTTTGGTGAGCTAATAAAATATTAAAACTCAAATCAATATTTTGTGTACAGTTATTTAATTATGTCATCTGGTATCGCGGACTCGCTTTCTTGTTTCATGCAAATGCAGCTGCTCCCATTTTGCGACGATTGTTTTTGTACACTGTAATGAATTATAAGATAAAATACCATTTTAAAACAGTTTGATCTCAAATCAACATCTCTTATTCTTATAATTATGTATGTGGTGAAATGCAATGTAATAAGTGGTATGAAATCCCTTAAATTGTAGTGTAGTGTATCCCTTAAATGTCCATCAAGTTTGAACTTGCTGCTTGCTAGCAACTGCTATCTCCGTGCAAGCTCTGCGCTTAAAGAGCTAATAAAATATTTCGACTCAGATCAATATTTCATGTCTAATTATTTACTTATGTGGCAAGTAGTCGTGTAAAAAGTCAGATAATGTACATCCAGCTGGATATTATCGCAGAATAAACACTGTCAGGGTTTGTGCATCTTCCTCATGCATGTTTTGATCAGGAGGTTCAGTACTCTTTCAGAAGATGCGTAACAGCGCTCCCTACTGAAAAACAGTGAAAAGGCGTCGAAGCGTTTTTTTTAGAAATTACATATATTTCCGTCAATGGCGGGGTAAGAGTTAATGAGAGTTAGTTGACATGTAGTTGCAAAATTTATTATAGTTAGTAGAATGTCTAAAGTGGACAATCAAATTAAAGTGTAACCAAGTTCTATCATCCTTTACTCACCCGCTGGTCGTACCAAACCTGTATGTCTTTTTCTTCTGTGAAACACAAAAATATACCCCCCCCCCTCCCCCAATGTGGTTCAAATCTTGTTCGGACCCCAATGTTCTTTAGAATATCATCTTTTGTGTTCCAAAGAAAGAACAAAGTCATACAGGTTTGGAATTACTTGAGGGTGAATGTACACCTTTTTAAAAGAAAACTGTTGTATGTCCATCCATTCCCAGGTGCATGTGCCTTGCAGGGCCATAATCTGTTCTTGCACTGAGGTTATACCAAACCCATTTCTTTCTATTTTGATGGAGTGAATGAAAGTGAACAGGGCTCCCAACAAATCCCAGTGGAGATGCTTGGCTCAGATGTGAAATTTCACAGTAAGTCACTTAAAGTTCAGTGACTGACGATAATCAAAAAGATGCATTTAAATGCTGAATGCATACTACGACCAGACTTAGATCTTTTCAACCATTTTAAAGCAACAAGCAGTCTGGCTCAAATTCTCTGATGGCAGAGCATATGCTTTTAAAACATTTTAAAAGCTGCTGTTTCCATCCAGGGATTGACGGAGAAGGCAACACTGTTGGGTTAAAAGGTCAAAGAGCCGAATCTAGGACAGTTGCCTTCTTGAAATAAGAGAGAAGATAGTTCTTCTGTGTGAATTACCCCTTATCATCCTTCCTGTCTGTCCCCAGGCTCTTTGGACGGAGCTTTAAGAGCTGAGAATCCATTCAGATAGGGGATGTGCGAGTTTGTTAACCCAGGGAAATGACCTCTATTTCAGCGACTATATGTTTATGTTGCTGGATGCTCCAGAGATTTTTTTTTCTACCCCAGCAAAACTTTGCTGCCCCTGTCGTAGCAGAGTTTTTAATTTTCTTTGCTCTTCGAAAGTGGAGAGTTTGACTCTGTCTTACGGCTGATTCCTCCCTGCTGTGGAGACTGCATGAAAAAGTCTTCTGGATTTAGAGTCTTGGGCATTTATCATTTGTGCTTGCACAAATTTTGAAGGTAAAATTGAATAAGTATCGATCATGACGATAGAAACTACTAACAATCAAAATATGCAGAGGACCAGAAATCTCTAGATGTTGCTTCCTATAAGAATATTATTGGGTGAAATTACGGCATTATTGTATATACTGTGTATATGCACTGTACATATACATTATATGCATATATATGCATATATATATTACTATTATTTTTTAGCATAGTGTGGTGTAGTTATTGTAAAAAGTATTATATTTGTCTTCTCTTTGTTGTTGATATCCAATAAAGTGTGCTGTCATTTTGTGTCATATGGTTATACTGTGTGAATTATTGTTTTTACTATATTTTTGAGCCTTTTAACCTTATTCAGAGAGGATAGTGAAGAGTGACTGGAGAGTGATAGGTTAGGATTGGGCAGGAAACGACCGCGGGTCACATACGAGCCTGGGTTTCTTGTGAGCACTTGGACTTAAATACAATACAGACTTGCCAGTAGCGATTTTGCAACTGTTTATTATGTCTTGTCCAAAGCGGCAGACTTAGAGGTTTTTTGCACAAATATCACACATGGAAATACAAGTGAATTGACTAAAGTGCCATTTTTGAAAAGGCATTTCAATATCTGACTAATAACCTTTTCATTGCCATTTAAGTAAAATTACTGAACCTAAACATAGGAGCCTGATAAAAAAAATGCTCATTTAAAAAAAAAAAAAGGTCTGAAATCATCAAATACAGTGCTTTGCAAAAGTATTCGTACCCCTTCATTTATTTTCACCACATTTTGTTATGTTGCTGCCTTATGTTACTACTTTCATTTTATTTTTATTTCACATCACTCTATACTCCATACACCATAATGACAAAGCAAAAAACTAATTTGTGACATTTACAAAAATGAGTGTTATGGTAATCTCATGTTTTATCTTATTCTTGCCATTTTGGAACCTATGCATTTTATAACTGTACATAATATTCTCTTATCTCAAATGAAACTGTAATGCTATATGAAAACTGATCCTTTTCAAACAGATTGTGATTAATCTGTCAGACCTGAACTCAAGCCGATTTTAAAGGTGAGCTCAGTAATTTTCCCTCATTAGTAAATTTCCATCATTTTTCACATAAATGAAAAATATTTGAAATGATGCACACCCACCTAAGCCATATCAGCAACCTAATAAAAGCTTTTTATTTTACATGCCACCATGTTGCCATCATTTGACCAGCTGACCATACTTTATTTCAGTAAGCCCTTATTTTGGACACATAACCAAATAAATGAATCATATATAGGCCTATCTGGAATCAGGATTTAGCTGCAGATCCATGCCAGCACAACATAACAAAAAATTACTGAGTGCACCATTAATAAATAATAATTTTTCAGGGTTTTCACATTGAAACAAAATGAGGCTTTAAGTTTTTTGCAAAAACTTGATTGGATTTGTGTTCATGCCAGGACTCTGGAGTCTAAAAAACAACGACAAATTTATAAAGTAATAAAAACCTTTTTTTGAAGACTGTTTCCCCACATAAACAGCTTATATGTCATACTCCACTGGAATTCAGCCTGAAAACCAAAAATCTCAATGACAGTGACACTGTAATCTTGACCTTTACTTTGGCAAACATTGTCTGATGATGGAGAAGATCGATCTGAATGGGGATTTGAGAGCTCTCCACTGCCTTTTCATGCGAGTCTCACCAGAAATCTCATTGTAGTTTTTTTTGGCTCCTCCTTTCATGAGTTCATTCTTTATGCCAGTCATGCCAGGCAGCAACATCATGCTTTAGTGAGGCCACTGTGCTTCTCTATGGGCTGGAGATGATGGATTGGACTCAGCGTTTGTCTATAATAGAAATGGGCTTGGACTGGGCTCTTGGCCATTGCGTCCCACAAGCATTGGGTCTATTTTAAGCATCTTGTTTGTGTACAAACATTTGATAAACATCATCAGAGTGGATTCACATGCATTATAAATCTTCCAAATGTTCTGACACCTCACAGGGATCTATCTGCAATGTATTGTGGGTGAGAAAAATGCTCTAAAGATTTCATCATCCAGACAAAAATATACTGCACATACGTTTACAATTTTGGGATTTCCATTCCAATTTCTCCTCCACTGAAACACTTAACAGGAGTTTTGTCTCACTTGAACACACATTGCCTGCTATTTTTCATAAGCTGAGAGAGGTTGACAGTCCTAAAATGATTGATAGTGATTGACAGCCAAAAACACCGCATGAACCGTGCTCTTCTGTCATACATATATGTCTTTAACATGACAGACAACTTGTCGACTGCTGTTCCGTTCATACAATGCACATCAAGCATAATGGCTCGCAGAATTCGGTTGTGAGTCCTGAAATTTTAAAAGGAGTCACTTCGGTTATTGTCAGTCTCTTTTACAACTGAACAGTGTGTGAACAGTATTTAGCACTGCAAACAGGACTTACAACTGTACTATGATGTTTGCTGATAACAAAAATTTAAATGTTGGATTTATTCAGCAATTCTGTATCTTGCTACCTTAATTTATGCTACCATGAAAAAGGAAAACATTATCAGCGATAAAATCGATTTGTCTTCATAATTGTTATTTAGTAATAATAACCAATGACAGACAGTACTTTGCTCTGTTATTTTTTTTTGTTTTTTCATTAAATCATTGACAACACTGTTAAAAATGTTACTGCTATTTACTTAAAATTTAAAATTATGGTAACAATATTACACATGATATTTTTGAGTAGTTAAGGCTTGATTTTTTTCAGGAATCTACCTGAATAAATCATGTAAAATCCCCTAATTTATTTAGTCTAAGACACAATGAATTTAATATTATTAGTGAAATATGCTTTTTTATTTTAAGTTGACTGTCAAAATTGTGTGAATGGAAATGACCTGTTTATATTTGTCTTTAAATTATATTTTATAATTAAAAGACTGCATGTTGTTAGCACAGCACAGAAACAGACTTGTTACTGCACTGGCACTAGCAAAGTTATTGCTCAATGAACAAAGCAACATGCTTCAGAGTATTAATACATGCAGTTATTCACAACCTAATTCTTATCAAGTTTTATTCATAAACCTTATTAACCTTATTCATAAGCCCTACTCTTCTGCACAATGGTAACGATCAAAACTTCAACATAATTGAAACTCTTTCAAATGTCAAACATTAAACATTAACAGATGTTTCCCTTTACTCAAAAACACATTAAATAACACTTAATTTCAATATTTACTCTCCATTTCCAGCCATGTGCAAATCATGCTGGAAACTAACAATGGTGTCTCTAAATAAAACCGCGTAATTTAGCTAATTCTCTTAAAATAAATAGTTAGCCTTTTCCCCTTAATTTCATCAGCTTTATCGGTTCCTCAATTTAAGCCTCACAACTGTGTATGTTTCCTTAAAAAAAATAGGAAAATGTATCTCTTGGTTTTATTAGTGAAATGTTCTCAAAATTTTCTATACAACACTGACCCACAATTTTCTTAATACAATATACACAATATTTTGAATTATCACCTTCATTTTTTTAATGAAAATTACAAGACCAGTGAATGCATTAGTGGATGAATAGTTATTTACTTCATACAAGAATTTAAGTGTGTTTTTTTCCTATATCAAAGGTTGTAATATTGTGATTCACCACATAGCTGGTTGGTTTGGTTAATAACTTAGAGAAATTGAGACATTTTTGATCACCATATAGAATAAATCGTAACACTTTACAACAAGGTTCCATTTGTTAATATTGGTTCTTTGCGTGTGAACGCAAATGTTTTGCGAGGGAATGCAAAACTTTTGAGAGAGAGTGAATGTCATGTATTTTCCAACAGCATGTCACTTTAGGGGCTCCATAGTGTGTTACTGTTACCAATAAAATAAATGGTAAAAATACTCTCAAAGATGCACTTTCTATATGAGTGCTCTATATTGTAGATGTCAGTAGTTCTTTTACACTCCTATAACTGACTCTATAAACGAACAGAAGTTATTAGTTATTGCAAATTTCCAGAAACAAATTAATCCTCAACTGCTTAAGAGTGATTCATCTTCCATCTTGGAGAATTTAATCTAGGCTGAGTCTCTGAATCACAATACACTGAATCTATGTGTGTGTGTTCATGTGTATGCAGGTGCTGTCTGCAAGCATAACTGATATGGATGCAACAAACAATATGTATAATGTCAAATTTTATGCTGGCTTAATAACAGTGTTTGATCCGCGATCAGTACCGTCATCCCTCTTTATGTGGCTCTTGGTATTTAACACCCAGCAAATCAGTGGAAATGAAAAAGCTACACAAAATGTGCGTTACGAAGAGCTTGAAAGCAAGAATCTCATCCTCTGATTATGTCACATAGATTTACTGATGTGCTGAATGGGGACACAAAATGAGGACAGGGTTACGCTGTTGATATACGGGACTGATATTTTCAAAATGGCCACTGACTCATCAGTCAGATGGTTTTCTCAGAAGCAGTAAATCACACGCTCTTATCGTATTCATGTTCATATGAATATTATCCCCATTGTGCAATTCTCTGCTGCCACCTTACAGAGCACAAGAATTATATACCTCTTAAATGACAGCAGTTAGTCATTTAAATGTTTTTGTGTTGCCAGTGTATTTTACAGTCAAAACAGAACGCCTTATTATAAGTCATCCTTACAGGAACAAACAGTAAATATCTCCAGGATACAAATGATTTTGCTGTCAGTCAGGCTACTGACAGCAAAGTTTCAAAACAGGCTTCTGAACTCATAAAGTAAATGTCAATGTTCAGAGGTTTCATACGTTTAGCGTGATGATTTTTCATATTTTCTAAAAAAAAAATAATTTTTTCCTTCATTCACTCTGTCAAATATAAAAATAATGTATCAAATATAAATCTGAAATTAATTTCAGTGAATGCATGCTTTAAGACAACCAGATGGTTTCAAACAGATTTGCCCTTTATATTGCTTGCTGTTAATAATAATTAATGGTTTCACTTTATTTTGATGGTCCCTTTTACACATTCTGTTGACTATATGTAACGTTGCACCTACATGTCTAACTGTCATTAGAGTGTTAGTAGAATATTAATAGATTGGTAGGGTTAGAATAAGTTGCAAAGTTACTTATAGTCAGTAGAATGTCTGTTGGAGGACCGTCACAATAAAGAGTTAGCAGATATTAAACAGCCAGTCTACTAATACTCTAATGAGAGTTAGTAGAAACATAGGTGTAACATTACTTATAGTCAACAGCATGTTCAAAAGGGACCATCAAAATAAAGTGTTACCGAATTGATACGGTATTTATAAAAGGACAATTACCACAATTTAATGTTTAATACAGGTAGTTTTAGGGATAGTTAGTGATAATGTAATAATTGTGATTAAAAAAAGAGAAAATCAAATGAAATGGCACATTTGGTACATTCTGGTCATCTGTAATTTCAAAGGGAAAATGTTGTTATTTTGTAATGTTAAAGGTAGGGTAGGCTATTTCGGAGAGGCTAGCATTTGCAAGCTAGTTTTGAAAGCATAAGATTCCACCCTCCCTTCAGAGTGTCTCCAAAGCCAAGCCTCCTTCAAAACACATGAACACTCACAGCAGAGTCTGCAAAAAGACTGCGCTGAATTACCTCAAAGCACATAACATAGCAATAATAATGAACATGAACAACTTACAGAGCTCTAGTTGTACCACCTGACTGCTGCAGATTAATTTCGCCGTTGATAGTGTTGACATAGAAACGCATAAATCTGAGTCTGAGGACGTGAACAGCTCTGGGGTCACGGGTTTGCATCTTGTAATTATAGTTACGACATGGTGTGAACGCAGCATAAGCGCATTGCTTTGGTACAGGAGGAACTGTAAAAGGCACCTGCTGTTTGTTTGTGGCGCTCTGTGACTGTCTGTCTACAACTCTGCATAGCCTTATGGAACGCGATGATGAGCGAATGCAATGATTGGAAGAACATTTTTTGGTCCTGAGATTTCCAGAGAAGATAAATGTCCATTTTTTAATATTAATACCACTTCTATTATTGATTGCTATCAGGATGTGAAGAGAGTTTCAACCACTATAACAAAAAGTGTTTATGAAAAAAATATTGCCTACCATACCATACCTAGTTTCAAAACTGATGGCAGATGAAATTGTGGGTATGTTTTGTCTCATGTCTCAGGAATCAGTGCTCTGTTCCCACATCTTAAAGCATACTCAGCAGACGTGGGTGTCATGCGCCATAATAGAAAATGCATTTAAAATGGGTCTACAGGAGCTCATTTTATGAATCATTAATAATGAATTGGTGTAATCTATCCTAATGATGACAGCTCCTGCTTCTGTCTGGCTTTAGGACAATTTGGCTTCAATAGACCCTTGCTTCTCTTTACATTCAATGGACATAGGGCTTCTTGGGGATATTGTTAACTCACAGGGTTTTACTTGTACAAGATGTGTAGCAGGTCGTGTTCCTGCTGCTGTCGTCTCTTTCTGCACCAGAGTACCTACAGTATATAATTTCTTTGTGCACTCTAAAGTTAGCAAGCAGTCAAACACTGGTCTTCATAACTGCACAAACATTAGCTTCTCTCTATAGTGGTATTTACACACACACACACACACACACACACACACACACACACACACACACACACACACACACACACACACACACACACACACACACATTTCTAGGTAGGGAAATGGCAACCATCTGGAAGTGGTGTCTGCCTATACGGTTAAGAGTCAGGGCTGCTATACAGTAAAGTCAGAGGTTTAATCCCAAGCAAGGGCTGACCAGGAAGTGATAATTAAAACTCATCCCATCTCTATCACTGTTCTCTTGAGCAGGGAACAATACTTCTAGATACTCCATGGGGATTATGTGGCTGTGTACTGTATGTTTTTGGATTAGCTTAGACTATAACAGTTTAAATACATATAGCTAACAGCTAAGACTGAAACCTCTACATTTCTGTTCAGGGAGTTTATTAACAGCTTGCCCTTAAAAAATCGCCACATTTTGCTGACACACAGCAGTGGAGATGTATGAATTTCCTCTGGTGAATGGAAAACGTAGGTTATCATTATAAGTGAACCTGCTGTCTGCCTCAGAGGTGAGCTAGAGATAAAAAAGACCAGACAGCGAGGTTTTTATTACCTTAACCCTTTTTAATGGTCTATTTAATTACATCTCTTCCTCCCTTTTCATTAATTCTCTTTCAGTAGTGTTATTACTGTACAATGTGCAATATTCACAATGTTGAATGTGTTATTATATAAATATAAATTATTGTAAAGCCCAGAGTAAGCTTTGTTTTCTACATTGCACTCTGTCTCAGCCCTGATCGGATGGACACATGGTTTTATTCTATGACATAAAATATATCAGATTTTTCTTGCTTTGAAAAAGGCAGTTATTAACATGGGACTACAGAGGTTGTCAAGGTTGTTAAACGTCATCTTGCCGAACAGGAAAACTCATCTACTCACCAGCCCATTTTACAGCCTCATTGTGTATTTATGCTCCTGCAAACTATTCTAAGTCAAACTTTCAGAGAAAATGTTTTTGAAAGTTGAAAGGTGCAGTAAGCGATCTCCCAGAATTGTCGTTGAACACTGTTTATATTTGAAATCAACGCAAACAAATCCACCCCCTCTCTTCGTTGCTCCGCCTCCAAGCACTTTACAGCCCGGACCCAGCCGCCTCGCTCTGAGCTGGTCTCGAACCCCGATCCAGCATGCTAACGGGTATGCTAAATAGGGCTGCACAATATATCGAAAAAAGATCGTCATCGCGCTAATAGTATATGCGATATCCGTATCGCAGAGAGGTGTGATAAATTACATTTATTTTATGTGCCAAGCATTTGTGTGTTGCACGCATGCATAGGTTGTTTATCCAAATTCGACCAATCAGATGGGGCCTTTCTATCTTTATACCCGCCTCCCCAGTAGGTGCTATTATGCTATTGGCTAGATCGGGCCCAAGGGAAACCTAGTGAGACGAGAGTGGAAAATAAAAACTAATGGCGGGAGTAGAGACAAGCGAGAAAAATGACAACAGCGAAGAACCTGTGCCTAAAAAGACCTGTACGTCTGAAATATGGCAATATTTTGGCTTTAATAGAGAAGACGTGTCACAAATGCAGGTACTGTGTAAGGGGCCATTCACATATCGCGTCTAAAACACCTGAAAAACGCGGCCGCTTCTCCTTTCAACAAGCGCTTTGCGTCTGTCATTGCTATGCAACCATGAACTGCGCTGAGCGCTTTCCATGATGACGAGGAAGTATCAGCAAAGGATTAATTGATTTCTAGCCCTTGCATTAGATTTACTACTAGGTATATTTATGGAGATGAGAAATAAAAACTCGCCCTGTACAGCTATGATCAGCTGTTCGGCTGAGCTTCCAATGTTGTTACGGAAAGGGCGAAGCTGATTTTTTTTGTCATATTACCTGCGATGAGCTTGCGGCATTCTGACAAGTTGAGATGTTCTCATCTCTTTGCGGCATAGGCGAGCCTGGCAAAATGTGCTTTCATTTTGAGCGCGCTTGCCGCACGCCTGCATTTGAAATAACGAATTTGCACGCGCAAAAAATGCGATATGTGAACATTGGTGACGGTGTCACTGAGCCGTGCCGAAAAATTGTCAGGGGAAAGGGGAAACTAATCTCCACAGTCATCTAGAACGCAACCTCAGGGAGCTATATGAAGACTTCAAAAAGTGTAAGCCCAAATCTACCAAAACTGCTAACGAAATCCCAAGTAACAATAACAGAGTCTCACAGACAGCTATTAATCAAAGTGTTGCAAGTGTAACTCCTTCTGAAAAACCTGAAGATCAGAAGAATATCTATTAACCTACCCGTTTATTTAGTATGATCATTACATATAAATGATAAAAAAGTCAAATGTTAAAGTAAAAAAGGAAATGTTATATCGCAAGAAATATAGTTATCGCAATACTCAACAACAATATCGTGCAGCCCTAATGCTAAACATGCATTCTCTAGTCTAGCGTCAGCTATCTTCTTTTACACACACAGTGCAAGAGTGGATGTCTATTTATCATAGCAGAAGCGAAGCAAAATAATGCTTAACAAAAAATAAAGCAAAGATGATGAATGAACGACAAGGAAGCACAAAAAATAAACATGCAGTACACAAGAGTAAATACAAGCAAGAGTTGGTTGTTAGCAGAGGCGGACAGAGTACACAGTTTCGTTACTTGAGTAAAAGTACAGATACCCCTTGCTAAATTTTACTCAAGTACAAGTAAAAGTACTACAGTCAGATGTCTACTTAAGTAAAAGTACTGAAGTACTTGTTTTTAAAAGTACTTGAGTATCAAGAGTACAAGAGTAAATTTTCTAAATATTGCATTACTACTGCTACAGTGTCAAGTCAAGTCATCTTCATTTATATAGCGCTTTTAACAATGTAGATTGTTTCAAAGCGGCTTTACAGAGATCAACATAATTTAAGGTAACAGAGATTGTTTTGGCTTTATAGCGATTCTTGAATAATGTTATTTCCAGCTAAAGTTAGTTTTGATTGATTCACTTCCGTCGAAATGATCATTTGTTATTAAATTAGGGGCCGCTAAGACGACACCGTTCTCTCTAAACAGACTTTAAACTGTGATTAACGCTGATGGCGTTCACATGCGCATTAAGAATTGATTCTATAGTTATGTGTGTTCGAATATTTGTGTGCAGGTTTGTAATTCCCTACAGACCATGCCTAAACAAACTAGCCTACTTGTCTTTGCCTATAATTTTGATACAGAATTTTATTTTATCACTTCGGGGTAGGTCCGCGAACCGTGCTTACATTTATATACAGAAACGTCCTACATGGAGTTATGAAAAATGTTAATGTTAATACCTTTGATAATCTAAAAGGAATTGAAAGTTAATTCAAGTAATTTTCATCTTTTTACCATGTTGCTTTATTTAACATTGCTCACTTGCTCACAAGGCAATGCACAATGGCAACGCTCTGACAAACCTCTGCTAGAGTTTTAATGGATTTTTTGCACCCACATTTGAACCTGTTTCGTCCATGGTTTCGTCTCTTATCTAAATCTGACCATGGAGTTTACTTTGGCGTCAGTTCAGAGCTGAAGGTGAAGGTGATTTGCTGATAGGCTGTCCCAATCAGTGGCGCCTGCACAATCCAATCACGTTTGAGAGGGAAACAACAAATTGAGGGTTTCCGAGATTTTTCTTTTTTCCTTTTTTTTTTTTTTTTTTAGAAGTAACGGGTACTCATGGTTATGGATAGAAATGTAGTGGAGTAAAGAGTACAATATTTGCCTCTCAAAAGTACTTGAGTAAAGTCATGAGTAATCCCCAAAAATTATACTCGAGTAAAGTACAGATCCCTCAAAATTGTACTCAAGTACTGTACTCAAGTAAATGTACTCCGTTACTGTCCGGCTCTGGTTGTTAGTCACCAGCAGCACAGAAGCTCCAGACAAACAATGACACACAAAAGTGTCCTGTAACTATGGCTAACCTTACAACAACTGCATTTGGTTCTGTGAAACTGCAAAACCAATGTTACTCACGTATGGAGCAGAAACAACGCAACCTCAGCGTCCGTTTTCATGCCTTCCCGCATAGGTCTCTCCAGTGCTGGAAATCTTTTCTAATATTAAAGCGGGTCCTAAAGCTCTTGCCTGATCATAACCCTTCTTTTTCCAGTCATATTCCTCTAACCTTTTCTCTTTTGGATTGTCTCTCATCTCTCTTTCAACAGTCTTTCTTCAAATCTCCTGCTTTCTCACTCTCTCTCCTCCTCCATCATACACCCCCTAATGCTGATTGACACGTATGTTGTGGTTCTCGGTCTGACCAACTTTTCAACAGCATTTTTGAAAAATTGCTTACTGCACCTTTAATGGCTTTCTTCAGACCGTGGTGTTGTTTGTTTATAGCCTATAGATGCTTATTTTCTTATTTTCTGCAAAAAATCCAAAAGCCAATGAACAAATCCTATTGGGCTTTTGTCGAGGGAACTGCATCTGTTCGCAAGATGAAGCAGAACGCTGTGTGAAGTAGGCTATAGCTTCTTTGTGACATTCAAAGAAAAGTTAATAATTCTACAAATAGTTCCTATCTAAATTAAATGCAATTTGTGTCTAACTAATTAGTGTAACTAATGCGTGTACACAATAAATCTGATTTGTTGCAGAATGTAGTTAAAGTAATAATTACTGTTTATTTCACACATCAAGAAAAATACCTTCACCTAAAACTTTCCTTTTAATGGCGGCTTTATCTACTGCAATTCCACCTTCACAAATCCAGCTCTGAGCATTATTTAGTGTACTACTGACTTGTGGTTTGGAATGGTTTGTTTTTGCAGTGTTACATGAAGGTTTAATTGGAGTTAACCAACATGTCATCCTGATTTTCTTTAAAACCATTACTCCCAAAAACACACTCAATCTTTAAATAAATAAATAAATAAATCTAAAAGCTTTGGTGAGCAAGATCTACAGATTCAGCATTAATCCAAGTCTTCTAATCAAGAAACTAGACATGCAAATGAAATCAGGGCATTTTCTCATTAGGCACACTCGAAACTATAAGATTCCACAGCAATCTCTTTTTAATGTGCTCACTGATGAATACAGTACGGCAGAGGGCATAATGAAAATTATGAACTTTATTTTCCTTTAAAGTTTACTAGGGATTGCAAAGACAAAAACTAAATGGGGGACAAAATACCAGACAAATAGCCGACAGGAGAGGAAATCATATCTAGATGGATGGACAGACAAGAAAATAGACTGACAGAGCTCCATCAGTGAAATTAATTATCCAAGTTAGCCAAGCAAAAGCTGGTTTCTACAGGTAAGAGTCATGCCATTTTGACAACACACTCTAAATTTTACATGAACCCATTTTCAATCTACTTCATTTGACAGCTCAGTGTTTTCTGAAAGTGTAAAAAAAAGTTGTGTAAGAGAATAAAATCACATTTGCTCCAGATTTGAAACTGTAGAAATATCCAGTGGCTGTGGTTCGTTAACTGGTTTTGCATCAGAATTCAGATTTTACATCAATTGAAAAATGATTGGTGGTCCAACACAGAATCAAAACGGTTTATCAAGCAAGTTAACAGATAGAAAAGTACATCAAATATATTAGTATTATATAAAAATTGAATATGACACAAACCATGTTTATCCTTCTTGCAAGTGACCGTCAAGTTGTCTGGGTCATGTATAGCATCACACTTGCATAGCTCTATGTTTTTTGTGAGTTCATGTTTTTTTCTGTATTTTTGTAAGGTCATTAGGGTACGTTGCACAATGCTTGATTTCTACAAAATGACAGATGAATTTGCACCAAAATAGCATGGAGTTTTAATGCATGCACAGCTTTTAAAATCAATATAAGGGAACACATTTAAAAAGGCAATTTCCTTTGCTATCCTAGCACGATTATATGGATGGATGCTTTTTATTATTTGCAAATATGTGTGTGGGCCTATGGTGGCTTGTAAAATGTAAAATGTTCCCCATTCCCTCCATGTCTGTTTTCTTTTGTAACTGTTGTTACAAAAGTTACTCTATGTTGTAACGGTTATGAAAAAAACCCATAGTTCTTTAGAAATACTGTTTTCCTTCCTCCCTTTCATGTTCTTTCTGGAGAAACCTCATGTCATCTCAATGGCTTCACATAGTTTCCAATTTAAAGCCTTTTGTGTGTTTTTGTTATTGATGTATTGACTATTTCACCTTTCCCTTTGGATTAGTAAAGTACATGTTGCATTTTATGGGCAACATAAAGAAGCCTAATGAAGGGAAAACATACTCTGTTTATTCATTTTGAAAGGTCCTTCAGAACAATAACGGGAATACAAAAAAATGTATTATTATCTTTCTGCACTAGTACTTGTTTTGAAGTTTTATAGTTACTGCTTTTCTTGGACAAACATGAAAAAATAGGCATCTGCATGGGCACCAGTGTCAACTGCAGTAATACCAACCAATAAAATTCAACTTACATAAAAAACTGAATATCCATTCAGTACAGAATTCCTATTTTTGATACTCCAGTTCCAACCACACTTTATTTTTTGAAAGTTGGTGTACATTATATTGAGCACATTTTATATTGAGAGTGATTAAAGGTGCAAAGGCACAAATCTTAAATGTCATGAAAATATCAACCTTTTACCTGCTGTAACTTTTTATGCATTTTAAAACATCTCCACCACAGCACATCCTGAATATGAAATATCATCTTCTTCATTATGCAAACACCTGTGGCTATTTTGCTAATGAAAACCAGCTGTTCTTTGTAAGTTGTAGAGTAAAACGTTGACTCATTTAAGAAGGCAATATTGAATTTACCAAGATATGATCTGATTTTGCAAAAGCGCAATAATAATCCGCCTAGCAAACATGCTCTTATCCAAACACAAATAAATTAATCATGGCTCCCCAGACTAGGCCGTGCTCTGCCGCACACATCTGTAGCATAAATTACCACGCTGCAATGGAGTCCTGCCTTTCTTCAAATAAACAGGAAGACTTCATGCCTCCTAGTTTGAAAGAAATGCTGAGTAATGAATAATACAAACATGTTTGCTGACATGCAATTCACAGGAATGTTGGCAATTTATCTGAATGCTGATTTCTTCTCATTTTGATCTTGCTGGATGTTTTGAAGTCTCTGTGGACAGTAGTGGTCTCCATAGTCCAACTGGACTGACCTCAAGTCTGACGCCGGTTTCACACTGCACCCGTTAGCAGAGCGTAAGCAGCGCAGGAGCAGTGCGTACGGTGAGCGGAAGTAGGACACGCGCATTTTGCTTTCACACTGGCAGCGTTTGACGCGCGCGGCTGAACTGCGGCGTGTGTACAGAGTACTTAATAATGGGTACGTAAGTTGGCATTGCTTTATTTCGTTTTTCAAATTTAAGAGAAAAGACTTGTCAAGAAGCTTATTTTATTAATTAATACATTACATAACCTTTGGTTCATTATTGTTTTTGTAGTTTGGGCAACAAGTTTGTTTTTGGACATTTGTTTTCTATTTAAATTGATGAAGGTCATTTGGTTGACTGTTTAAAACACAATAGATATCATCAATGCCATTTTTGGGTAAAACTGCTGTGTATTTTGGCCATGATCAATGCATTGTCACTTAAATTCAGCGTAAGCGGCGCGGCAAAAATAGACTGGGCGCCGAAACTATCGCGGCACTGCTGCTCCTGCTCTGCTCCTACTACGCGCTGCCGCGCCGCCTCTGCGTGCGGTGGGCTGATTCACGCCGGTTTCACACTGCACGCGTTAGCAGAGCGTAAGCAGTGCGTATTTTTTTCGGCGCCCATGTTAACAGATTAGAGCATTCACACCGCACGCAGAGGCGGCGCGGCAGCGCGTAGTAGGAGCAGAGGAGCAGCAGCAGTGCCGCAATAGTTTCGGCGCCCAGTCTATTTTTGCCGCGCCGCTTACGCTGAATTTAAGTGACAATGCATTGATCATGGCCAAAATACACAGCAGTTTTACCCAAAAATCGCATTGATGATATCTATTGTGTTTTAAACAGTCAATCAAATGACCTTCATCAATTTAAAAAGAAAACAAATGTCCAAAAACAAACTTGTTGCCCAAACTACAAAAACAAAGATAAACCAAACGTTATATAATATATTAATTAATAAAATAACAAGTCTTTTCTCTTAAATGTAGGCTATTTGAAAACGAAATAAAGCAATGCCAACTTACTCAGTACTCTGTCTATACACACGCCGCGGTTCAGCCGCGCGCGTCAAACGCTGCCAGTGTGAAAGCAAAACGCGCGTGTCCTGCTTCCGCTCACCGTAGGTACTGCTCCTGCGCTGCTTAAGCTCTGCTAACGCTTGCAGTGTGAAACCGGCGTAAGGCAGCAATAATGAGGGAACATGTTCAGTCTGAAGTATAAAATCAATGTGCTCCAGCTGCTTTTAATCTGCTTTTAATATTTTTTTTTTTCATTGAGAGGACCTTGATGAAAGATTTTAATGGAGTTTGATAAGATTCATTATGATTCATTAGGGCTCCATGATAGAGAAAAAGACTTTTGAGCAAACATAAAGTAATATGCGCTTTCACGCATGGCAGCCGAACAAGTCATGTCTTAATGTGAGCAAATTTTTATTGTTGTCCATTTCATTAGTTACAGAAATCTCTCTTGAAATTGGAAGTAGTAATTGCATGAAATTGGTTGTAAGTGGCACTAAAACATGAATGTCAACAGACCGTTATGAGGCACCTAAATGGTTCCTTCCACATGTTTTCAAACGTTACTGCACAAGTTCATTTTAATAATCACAGAAATTGTATGATGTTTTGCTTTTCACCTCTAAAAACATGGATCATGATGCAAGATTAAAAGCTTCACTGTGCTCTTAAGTGTCTTGAGTGTTTTCAACTTTGTATTCCATTCTAAAGGAAGTGATTTAACATTTTAAAGAGTGAAAAATCAGACACCTTATACAACTCTCTGGAATACTTGATTCTGATTGGTCAGTCGCTGTGTTCTTCCAAATATTTTTGTACAATTGACCGTTGTCCTGGCAACCAATTTCCTTCATTGTGCTCTTACACTCTCTCAAAACACTCTCTTCTCAAATAAACAAAAATACAATTTTTGTTTATTTGCCCAATTTTTGCCCATTTATTTATTTTTTGCCCTGTAGCTGTGTAATACTGTATGTTGGATAATGTCAGTCCCATTATCCCAAAATAAACCTTTTCACACTTTGTGTCAGGGTCTGATCACCTCTTATGTTGTCATAATATTCCACTGACAGCACATTATTACATTTCAAGTCTATTTAAGTTCTGACAAAAAACGATATAGGTATACTATTTCCCCCCTGCTTCATGTTCTCCAAGGGAAATATACTCCAAGCTTACCTTAAAAATCCAAAATTTCTATTTGTGACATTACAATTGCTGTAACCAAAAGAAGACATGTTGTACTTAGAGGTTCATCGTTTTAAGAACAAAAGTCAACATGAAATAAAAATAGACTCTCCTCCAGTTTCACAGACTAGTTCCAGACTAAAATGGATGTTTGATCTGTTTTAACTGAAAGCTACTTGTACTGACATCTTAAAATATGTCAGTGCCATTGTTTTGTCTCGAGATGCACACCAGTAATGTTTTTTTTTCTAAGGCACATTTATAGAAGCTACTTAAATGCCCTCATTAAACTAAGGTCTAATCCTGGCTTAATCTAAGCCCTGTCTGTGAAACCAGGCATCTATTTACTTTCTTAATGTACGTTCCTGGTCTTACTGGGGACAGTTCATCTGTACATCTTATTCCAAAGAAAAAAATTTACCTTGCTAATCTTTCATCAAAATGTAATAACATGTTCTATCTCTGAAATCACTTTACTTTTCGCCTGATGTCACCAATTCCCATTTGTCAGTCTCTTCTCTGTAAACCTGGCTCAGAGGAATATACCAACTCACCTTTTTGTCCTCAGAATGGTGGTTACAACATCTGCAAGTAGAGGCTAACTGCTTCATGCCAAAGACTTTAGATATACAAAAGTGGTGCACTCATATTACTTACGAATGGGAGAAAGTGCAATCCGCAATATGGCGCATAAGTTCCATCTTCTAAATAATTGGTAAAGTCATCGTGCCACTGCTGCCATTTGAAGCTCTGGTTGCTATAGAAGCATGCAGATTGTGTCCCAAATTACACACTATACACTATGCATGTACAGGTCCTTCTAAAAAAAATTAGCATATTGTGATAAAGTTAATTATTTTCCATAATGTAATGATAAAAAAAAAAAAAAACTTTCATATATTTTATATTCATTGCACACCAACTGAAATATTTCAGGTCATTTATTGTTTCAATACTGATGATTTTGGCATACAGCTAATGAAAACCCAAAATTCCTATCTCAAAAAATTAGCATATTTCATCGGACCAATAAAATAAGTGTTTTTAATACAAAAAAAGTCTACCTTCAAATAATTATGTTCAGTTATGCACTCAATACTTGGTCGGGAATCCTTTTGCAGAAATGACTGCTTCAATGCGGCATGGCATGGAGGCAATCAGCCTGTGGCACTGCTGAGGTGTTATGGAGGCCCAGGATGCTTCGATAGCGGCCTTAAGCTCATCCAGAGTGTTGGGTCTTGCGTCTCTCAACTTTCTCTTCACAATATCCCACAGATTCTCTATGGGGTTCAGGTCAGGAGAGTTGGCAGGCCAATTGAGCACAGTAATACCATGGTCAGTAAACCATTTACCAGTGTTTTTGGCACTGTGAGCAGGTGCCAGGTCGTGCTGAAAAATGAAATCAGATGGAAGCATGAAGTGCTCCAAAATCTCCTGATAGCTAGCTGCATTGATCCTGCCTTTGATAAAACACAGTGGACCAACATCAGCAGCTGACATTGCACCCCAGACCATCACTGACTGTGGGTACTTGACACTGGACTTCAGGCATTTTGGCATTTCCTTCTCCCCAGTCTTCCTCCAGACTCTGGCACCTTGATTTCCGAATGACATGCAAAATTTGCTTTCATCCGAAAAAAGTACTTTGGACCACCGAGCAACAGTCCAGTGCTGCTTCTCTGTAGCCCAGGTCAGGCGCTTCTGCCGCTGTTTCTGGTTCAAAAGTGGCTTGACCTGGGGAATGCGGCACCTGTAGCCCATTTCCTGCACACGCCTGTGCACGGTGGCTCTGGATGTTTCTACTCCAGACTCAGTCCACTGCTTCCGCAGGTCCCCCAAGGTCTGGAATTGGTCCTTCTCCACAATCTTCCTCAGGGTCCGGTCACCTCTTCTCGTTGTGCAGCGTTTTTTGCCACACTTTTTCCTTCCCACAGACTTCCCACTGAGGTGCCTTGATACAGCACTCTGGGAACAGCCTATTTGTGCAGAAATTTCTTTCTGTGTCTTACTCTCTTGCTTGAGGCTGTCAATGATGGCCTTCTGGACAGCAGTCAGGTCGGTAGTCTTACCCATGATTGCGGTTTTGAGTAATGAAACAGGCTGGGAGTT
Organism: Gila orcuttii; assembly: GCA_026230005.1. NCBI lineage: Eukaryota > Metazoa > Chordata > Actinopteri > Cypriniformes > Leuciscidae > Gila > Gila orcuttii. The sequence continues at coordinate 9,749,883 of JAPDVR010000016.1, read as the reverse complement.
TTTAAAAGCCTCAGGAATCTTTTGCAGGTGTTTAGAGTTAATTAGTTGATTCAGATGATCAGGTTAATAGCTCGTTTAGAGAACCTTTTCATGATATGCTAATTTTTTGAGATAGGAATTTTGGGTTTTCATGAGCTGTATGCCAAAATCATCAGTATTAAAACAATAAAAGACCTGAAATATTTCAGTTGGTGTGCAATGAATCTAAAATATATGAAAGTTTAATTTTTATCATTACATTATGGAAAATAATGAACTTTATCACAATATGCTCATTTTTTGAGAAGGACCTGTATATGCACGTACAATTCCCTAAGCACTTCCCCTTGGGGTAAAACATGACGCCATTTTGAAGTGCGTTCATCAAGTGGACAAGGGAAGTATATTTGGACAGATCCTCGACCCCATAGGGAGTGAGTCTACTCATATGTCTATGTAAATTCTTGACTTTCTAAAACATCCAGGTAATAAAATGTTCAAACAAACTCTTAATTAAAATTCTTGGACTAGATAAAAAAAGAGTTGACGAGACGTTTTGGTGTTCATCCAAACACCATCCTCAGTTGTAAAAACATAGGAAGTAACTAATAAGTACTATAGGAAGTAAATTTGTAAACAAAGTAACGGTGGTGCCCCTCCTCACAGTTTCTTTCTGTGTTTTTACAACTGAGGATGGTGTTTAGATGAACATCTTGTCGGGTGCTTCGCAATACTCAAATTGATGCTTCCTCGTTTCCTCGCTCCTCCATTCTCTTATATGGCTGCGCAGTGGCTTCACTTTTTTATGATGTCTTGAGCAATCCAGTAATTTATATACTGTAGATCAGAGACTTGAACACAGCCTCGTTTTTTTTTTTTTTTAAATGAATTAAGTGCATTGTCAGGGTACACTATTGTGTAGTATTTCTTTCAGTGTGAACACATTACTCACACTATTTATACATAACAGCACAAGAATATTGCACAAATACACAAATTGTTATGTACCTTTAGCGTCCTGAGATACACTCTTAGGACTGCACATATATACGCACTGGCTGGGACAGCCTGAAATACTGCATAAGCATTTGAATAGAAGAAAAAACATTTATGTACAGGTCATGTCAGATTTAATAATTTTTAAATTATAATTTGTAACAATCGTACATGCTATAAAAGCATTGTGTTACCAATTAACAAGTTAACATTTACTGAATTAGCTAGTTAAAACTAGCTATGTGTCCATTATTCAATTTCTGCAATTAATTCAAGCCAAGGTTTGAATCTGCTGTTATATATTATGGAAGTAAAATACAGCAGTGTTGTGAAGTTTCTATTAACTTAAAAGGTTGCTTTATACAACGACAAATGGAAACGTGGGGTCATAGCAGATGTGATATCCCTATTCCTGGGATGTCCACCCTCTCTTACTGTCAGACGGCCTCTCCTCCACCTCTCTGCCGGCTCAGAGCATGGAAGTAGGTCAGTGACTGTCCCATCCTCCAGCACGGGGGTGGCAAGCTTATTTGCTCAGGGCTTGGTAATGGTACTGGCAAAGACGGCATTCAAAAACATCCATTCCATGCTAAATTTCAAGGACAAAAATACCAGTGATGGAACACAGAAACTAGGAGAGGTCTTTAGCCTTGAGCAGAGTCCTTATTTACTGCTAGTTTGCACAGATGGGCAAATTGTAAGCTGGAGATAGAGACTCAGGACAGGGCAAATTCACTAAACATTTGTGGCAATTTTATTCATGCTATTTGATGTCATCATTTGATGAAATTGATGTTAAAGTATTTTAATCATTTTCATAATTGACTTTCAGTGCAAACACGCCTTCTGTTATATTAGAAATAAATATTATAAACATATGAGTTAGATCTATGTTACGTCAATAGTACTGCCCCCGTAAAGTACGGCAGATTGTGAGACACCTGCAAGATCAGGAACTACAGCATGCAAATTACATACATACAGAGATTTTTTTGGGGGGTTTATTTGCGTCGTTACTTGATGTGCATATAGATCCTTTAATGAATCGGATTCTAAAATAATGCAGTTCAACCAAAGGTAATCTTTTGGTGACAAAGATAATTTGTATACATTTCAACAACGATAATGAAGAGGAGAGACAATTTGACATCAATGCCAGAAATACTGTAGTGTGGATAATTGAGACTAGAGGTAATATTCATAGTCCAGCTACAATCACTTGCCATTATGAAGGGATGGCACAGGTGGTAGAATAGGGCACCTAAATGCTCAAAACAAGTGAAGTACACTTCACCTATAGTCATCTGTCTTCATTATTATCTGCTATGACACACCAGAAGCTAATGAAAAAGCTGTGTCAAGCCTTCTGACAGACGGGGAATTAAAATAGTCTTTTTCTTCATCTTCCCTCACAGATGTTCGATAAACTGACATGTTTGCTATGATTTGGATTTCCAGTGTTGGCTTGGAAGCACTGTGATTGTGTTGGATTGTAGCGTATCAGAATCAGGCACCGGCAGGGCTGACAGAATACTCCCAGCTGGATTCTACATAGAGGTTGTTATGAAGTCTAGCCAACCATGGATGTGTTGCCAAGATCAGATCGGGAAGCATGAGCAATGCAGCACAACCATGCCCAAAACTCCAGGTCCCCCCCTCCTCCTCAACAAATTCATCAACACAGTCATCAGCCATTATCAAACAGCTCAGCTGAACCTGAGGGCTGCCTGGGAACAGAACAAAACCACCACAAGAATCATCAGTGTGTACGTGCAGTGTCTGTGATAAAGACCCTCCTCTGTCGTTTGCGTGCATTCATTGCATTTAGCATATCAATTTCACGCATTTCAATGAATTGACGCCTGATGAGGAAGAATGTTGTAGTGTACATGATGTTAATTTTCACCAAGATGGCAATAAAAGAGGATACAGTAGATTGCATCAGACCAAATTGTATAGATTCATCAACGACAAGCTTCGTTTTAAACAAAAGGCTGTAGTGAGTCTGTGTGTGGTGCACTCTTAATAGATTACTCTGAGCGGACTGTAATGAGAAGGAACAAAATATTATTAGTGCATGGCGGTGCTTGCTAAGTGTTTCATTTAATATCATTTAGCTCTGAAAAATGATGACAGAAATAATCAAATTTGAATATTGTTAAATTCTTGACAATTCTTGGCTTATAGGTACAAAACAGAATTGCAGGTTGGGAACGCAAGTTTTAATGTTGGTTTACCCCAGCGTGCTTTTATTATGTACATCTGAAAAGGGATTTTGAAGCAGAATATTATGCATTAGCAGCAACATCAGCCCATCACAATAATTTAATAATCATTTGTGGTGTTTGTTTGTGCTATAATTAGCCCTCCTGCTAGTTTCCTCTTGCTTATATAAATAAGGTATAAAAAGCACTCATTAATCTTTGACATCAGTTTGTGAATGGCAAGGGAGATTGAATTTGTATCTGAGAAAGGTGAAGTATATACTTACAGCACCATTACGGTATTGCAGTCGGATTGTTTGAGCAGCCTAACTGGGAGTGACATAACAACACTGGCTTAACCAATGGTGTAAGTTTGGGACGGGCTTTCTCTTTGGATAAATAATGCAAGACGTAGTGTCTACTGTATGTAAATCATAGTTTCCATTATGTGAGAATTTGTGATTAGTGTTGATAGTAGGCTGTGGCATGTTCTTTCCATAAAATGAATAATAGTAAGTTTTAGTTACATAATGAGTGTTTGCATCACTTTTTGCTGTCTGGAGAACTAAATCGTCTTTTCTGCTTCTTGCAACAAAAAAACAAAGATGAAAAATACTTGCATTCATTATTCAGTTTGTGTTTACGAAACGATGCATGATCAGTGAATTCATAAGTATGAATTCATCTCTGTAAATCTCATGTGGGATGTCTCAGAGATGTGTTGTTGAGCTGAGAGTAGTTGTGCTAGGTTTATGAGAATGAAATTGTATTGGAAATGTTTAACACCACTTGATTCATGCTACATTATCCCATTATTGATGCAGACAGTAACAATCAATGTGATTAGATATAACAACGATGAACTATATGGACTATAAATCTCTATAACACACATAAAAACAGCAAAATCTTCAGCCAACATTGAATAAAACAGTTTTGCACACTTTTAAAGTCCTAGTGAGTAATTAGATAAAACCCACTCTCATTTGACTCCCACCTGCAAAGAATGCTGAGTACCCAACAGTGCCACAGTAGATTCAAATTCCTATTCCACAAAACAGCAGTATTCTACAGTGGAACGTTGTAATTTAACCAAGTAATACGTTTTGAACATTTATAGTGTCCATAGCAGGGTTGGTCAGAATTAGAACAAAAAATATAGTTTTAGTTATGGTATCCAGCGAAGGTCAAAATAAATAAGGAGAACTGTTGTAAAAAATAAAATGCCACAATAACAAACATTCCGATTAGGATGGGATTAGATTTCTCAGAGGACATCTGAGTTAGTTGGAAACCACTTGGCAATTTGCTCCATCATTTTTATCAAGGTTGTACAAGGAAGAAAAAAAAAAACAGGCATGTTTGATTCAGATGGGATTCAAAAAAATATATATGTCTGTGAAACATTTTTTTCCCGACGCCTTGAGGGAAAACCAGTCCCATCTGAATAGAGCTTGTGTGTGGACAGTTTAGCTTAAAGAAACATTCAAAATGAAGATAATCACTTCAGAGAATTGGACGGTTCTATTTAACACAGTGACTGGTTGGTGCATGTGAGAATTATTTTGAAATCAAACCAGGGCTCTTAAATAGAAACAACACCGATCCAACAGCCTTCATGACTTTCTCAGAGCATAATTCATTTAATGAAAGCACTGAAATTAATTTGAATTTCAATGTCCCCTTTGAAGGCTCCCCTAACATATGACTAATTGATACCTCTGGAACCAGTGTGCCTTCAAACATTTCTTTCTGCTCTGATGGCCGAAACAGACAAAGAGAAAGAGAGCGAGACATCTAGTTAACGCTCAACGTGTCATGATTTATTTAATAGATGTAGCATTGCATAAAGGTGGTGTTTTGCATGAGAAAGAGGTGTAATTGTATAAGAGGTAAACAATCAGATATCTCAGACTCAATAAAGGTAAACTGTTAACTGCTAAAAGTGCTGTAGGGATATCCGTGCTTCTCATTGAAGTACAGAGCACAGTTCTCTCTTTTTAAGGCTGACATCTCTTTGGAAAGGTTAGCTCTGCGACCTTTATGTCTTATACCTTATTATGTAGGCAAAGTGTGTGCAATTTGATAGTTCAGAAAAGTACACTGAAGCTTCTTTCTCTGACAAAATCAGGTAGATCTTTACTGAAATCCTTCTCTGACAAAAGGAAGAAAAAAACTGATTCCCATAGATAGTTCCCATAAAAATGCTGATTCTAATAGATTCGTGATTGAATCCCACAGAAAACTTCGAAGAAAGGGTGCTAACAGAATAACAGAAGAGCCAAGAAGTCTGCAATACCTGGAGAAAGCTAGCTGTTAGTATTCCTATTCATCTTAATGGCAGTTCCTTGGCTGGTCCAATCACTTGAACGGTAAATGCCATGTGACTAATCACATCGTGGAAGCAGATAGGTAAAGAAATATGCATTAAAAAAGAATCAGGTACTTGAAACATATCTACTATAATAGAATTAAATAGTGTTGATTGCACCATTTTCATTTTTTCTCAGAATGCACAGAAAAATCAAAATGGCTGTCAATGTATATCATTTTTATTTTATTTCTTTTTTACATCAGATGGTGTAGTTACATCATCTAACAAGCAGGGACAAATGGTGCAGTGTTAATCCGCCCAACCTTTGGTTTGATCTAGTTCCATGGTTCTCATATGGTTTTGCTCAATCAGGAACCAGATTTGGACATCAAGTGGTGACTCAACACTGCACCAAAACCATTAAAAAATTGTGGTTGATAAGATATTTTTTAATGTTTTAAAAGAAGTCTCAAGGCTGCATTTATTTGATTCTATAATGGCAAAGCTGAAATTTCAGCATCATTACTTCAGTCATTAGTGTCACATGATCCTTCAGAAATCATTCTAATATGTTGATTTGATCCTCAAGAAACATTTGTCATTATCATTAATTTTGAAAACCGCTGTGCAGCCTAATATTTTTGTGAAAACCATGATACTTTTTTTTTCAGGATTATTTGACAATGATTTATTTGAAATATAAATCTTTTGTATTGCTTCTTATCATGTGTTTTTTGTAACGTGTCTCATCTATCATAAAGGTCTTTACTGTTACTTTTGATCAATTTAATACATCCTTGCTGAATAAAAGAATTCATTTCCCCAAACATTTGAATAGTACAGTGTATAAAAAAGTCATTAAAATCGAACATTATATTTTATTAGCATTATCATGAACTGCATAGGCCCAACAATATGCAAAATTAATTAAAATGGCATAAGCTATATGAATATGACAAATTCAAAATGTCTTGCATTTCAATGTCTTTAAGCCAATGTACAAAACATATTTTGGTTGACACAAACTATGTTTATGTTTAATGCAAGTGAACCCATTTGCTTTGTATTTTCTTTTTCCTTGTATAGTTCTGATTTGTTTTTGAGGATGATAGGATGTCATGCATGTTGACATCTGTCTAGTTTGGCTAGCTTCTACCAAGTGAATGAATCTGCAGAAAAAAATACCATAGCATTTGATTGGATGTGCAGCCTTTGATGTCAACAGAAGATATTGGAGGCATTTTTTCCACTTTTTAAAAGTTGGAAAGCCTAACTATGTACGATTATACGGTTGCATTATATTATATGTATTTTTCTTTTCTTTTTTTCACTTGCTTTCAGAACAGACCTGAGTGAAAATTTATTTTCTGCCATAGTCCAGCAGGATCCATTCAGACGTCCTATTTTTGTTATACAGTATATGACTTGTATTGTCATTACCTGAAACAAACAAGCTTATAATCATTCCATCATGCACTCCTCCAAACCTGTGCGATGTACATTTGTGTTTCTATTTGTTTTTAATTAAAAAGCTATTTTAAATTCCAAAGATGAACCAAAAAAAAAAATCTATTCCCAAATGACAAGCAAACATTCTCCAAGCTTGAACCTGAAGACTCGTGTTTCATGTCCAATGAATAAAAGATTGTTACACTTGAACGACCAACACAGCATTTATTTTGAATTGTCCGTGAATGGCTTCACATATTTGCTCAAGGTCTGCTCTCACCGTACAACCTTTACACAACAAGGTCACATTCACGATTTTGTGTCCGATAGGTCACTAGTGTTGACTGGTGCACGGAATGCACAAAGCATCCTCACGTTTCACCGTCTTCTTATGGGAGATAAGCGGAGGGATCTGTGAATACAGGTAACGTAGCATGCAAGAGGAGATCAGCGCAGTGGTTACAATGGCTGTGTATCCAGGGACATGAATGCACTGAAGTGGAAAGATCATGCAGAAAGCTGTTTACCCTTGATTTGTTTGAATCAATAGCTGCAGTGCTTTGGTTTTTCTCAATGATTTGTAATTTGTCCCTGTTTGGCAGCTCTTAAGCCCCTAAGATCCAACACAACACTGAGCCTCATAAAGAAAGGCAAATCCAGACTTTATAGGATTACTAGCACCCTCATAAAAAGAGAAAGTCAGCGCTCTCCTCTGAGAATATTTCATTTATGGGATTTAGCCTAATATGACCCCAGGATCCATCTGTAAATCTGATTACTATAGGCAACCTATGACATGCATATTTCATAACAAAACATTAGATAATTGGTTCTGAATTAGAATTTTAATCATCATGGGGAATTGCAAATAGTCTGGAGAATATGACATTGCAGTGAGTCAAGCTAATACATCCTTGTACTGTCTTCACATGTGAACTGAAAGTATAATAAATAACAGCCTTTGTAGGGCCCATTTAATTATCTCAATTTGAAACACTGCGACTTTCATTTGTGTATAATTTATGGGGAACATCTGATAATGTCACTTTTTTGGGGGGCCTTTTGAAGAGACAATAATGGAGAGCGGACAGGGAACGGGAACTACTGGGAAATGTCACAAGCCACATTTGAACCACATGAGCATTACTAACCACTCAGCTTCAGACTACCGTGTCCCTTTTGAAGTCGACTTGAATGTACACGGGGTCTAAAGGTGGTGACGCTACCACAAAGTCTCATACAAAGATTACAGATTGGCTCCTTTGCACCCAGTTTCAAAGAGCGCTCATGTGTTAAGGCATTAAAGCATTGGCTGTAAACCCAGGAAATCTTCCTTCTTCCTGTTTCTGTCTCTGTCTGTGCAGTGAGCTCTGGTAAAGGTATTGGCAGGCCTCTGACACTGGCAAGAAAATGATTGATTGGAGTGTATTGATCGTGTTGTAATGAAAGAAACCATGCTCACTGTCACTATGTGATGGATACATAAGCTCTGCTGAGGACATTGTGTATTTTCCTTTGATTGAGCTGAGATAAATGTAGCGGAATGAACATCACTATCGAAGGCAGCCTTAACACTGCACTCAGGAAACACAATCACTACAGTGGACCTAAAATTGCATGCTTTCTTGTCTTAAACCATGTTACAGTTATAATGATATGTTTGTACTTACAAGAAAGCAAATTTTAACTTTTTTCTAGCACTGCTTGGAAAGTTTAAGTGACCAGTGCCTAACATTCTCTGAGATTTTGTTTTGGTCACCATGGCCTTGATGGTTCCCTGATGTTCCATGACATTCTGTGAGGGTAATCAAAATCATTTATACATTCTCACATGATTCTTTGTGCTTGCCCTGATGTTGTACGGCAAAAAAATTACCAGCTTCTTTAATTCTTTTCTTGAATCTACACCAGACAACGTGCAGACTCGCAATGACCCACATCTTGTCTAAGTCTGGAATCACTGGCAGGCGTAATAGCTTCTAATGGTGAGTAATATGAGCTGTAGAAATAATTTCTCTTCCTGTGAAAAGTTAAATGAGGCTTAATTAAAAAAGACACAGGACAGCTATGACTTCTCATTCTCATTCAGATTGTAGAGCAGCCTGGTGTGAGAGGCCTCTGATAATAGAGGTAATTCTCATCTATATTGCTGTTCATGCTGCTGAAAAAAAATATAAAAATCTGAAGGCACTGAAGGAAACCAGCCATCATATAACTCCGAACCATTCTGTTTTAATGTTTAATTACACTGAAAAATGAATACCACAAAAAGTGCATACAGCTCTGCCAGAATACAGTAATCCCAAATCATCATGTCCATTTAAAATGAATTTACGGGGGTGTATATGAAGCATGAAAAATAAAATCGATATTTTTTTATGAGTTTGATGAGTTAAAACATGTAACTTTTATAACTTTCTCCCTAGTTCAAAAAGGCCATCTTTTGAAATGAAGCGCCAAAAAATGACTTACATAACAATGACGTCTTATGTGTTCAGACAGAGTTAGGTAATGACATATGTTTAGACTAAACACCAGAAAGAGATACTTAAAGAGATAGTTCACCTTAAAATGAGAATTCTACCATCATTTACTCACCCTCAAGTTGTTCCAAATCTGTATGAATTTCTTTCTTCTGTTGAACACAAAAGAAGATATTTAGAAGAATTTAGAACAAAGTTTTTTTTTTACTATGGAAGTCAATGGAGCCCATCAACTGTTTGGTTACCTGTCGATCTTCAAAATATCTTATTTTGTGTTCAAAAGAAGAAATTCATACAGGTTTGGAACAACTTGAGAGTAAATGATGACAGAATTTTATTTTTTTAGGTGAACTATCCCTTTAACCTCAATCAACTGCATTTGTGACAATGTTGATTACAAAAAAATCATAATAAAAAAAAAATTATTTCAACTTGCACATTATTTTTTTAAAGCAATATATAATTATATTTAAAATATATATAAATATATAAAAATATAAAAGCAATTTTGTTTTAAAAGCTATTTTAAAAAAAAAGGTAAACAAAAATATTTCACACTTAAATCATGTTAAAATCAACATAAAATCAGCATATTGTTTGTATTGTGGCTAAACTATTGAAACAGTGAGTATTTTAACATTTACATACTGACCTTTATTCACTTCCACTGAAAGTGTCACACTGTCACTCCAAGAAATGGAGGCACAAATGGAAATTAATTTTTTATAGTAGCTTGTATATCAACATTATTCAACAAATGCTGTCGATTAAGCTTATCTTGTATTGAAGCCATACATATTCCTCTAATTTCGGTTCCTGGACATTTCAGTCTGACAAAGCACCACTGCCTCTTGATGAGTGTGATGGAGAAAGAAAGCGATGGATGCGCTGCTTCTCATTTATGTTCTTGGTTGCATAGACGGAGCCAGCGGGATTTTGATGAATAGCACAGAATCACCACTGACCTAGTTGCCTATTTTGGTTCAGCCGCACTGATTCACAGCACCAAACACAAAAGATTGAGCTAAGCACTTCAGGGCGACTGTGTTCGATGACATTGTGCAATGCATTACAGCACACACAGTGCTTCTTGCATGTTCAGCACAGTCGTTCATTTTACCCCATGGACATATACAGGGCGGCCAAAAGCTTGCCACTAGTGAACATGCTTTCAAAATTTAAACCTGTTTAATTTTTTACATTTATTATTACATAATTCGACTAACAGGTAGCACTGAAAATTTTACATGAAATTTTGTTTTGTTCATTTGATTAGATTATTTAGTTAAATACATGCCTATATTAAATATTTCATTGTCATTTTTTGTCATATAACTTTTCTTTGTTTAAAGAAACGTTAAATCCTAAAACGTGTTTATTTCCAGGTTTAAATGGGATTTTAAATCCCATATTGTTTATGTGATCTCAGATCTTATTCCACTAGAAAATGGGCATAACAAAAAAAAATACATTTACTAAATTCCAAATTGCGTTATAATATAAACTTATCTTAAATTAAGTTTATTTTCTTTCAAGTATAAGTACATTTTGCAATATATTAATGCTTAGAAACTGTTGCCAATGAGTTAAGAAAAAATAATATTCTTTAATAATTCTCTAATATTGTTTAGATGTTTCCCTGGAAAGAAAAGAGACTAAAATACTGATTTAGAAAGAGCAGATGAATAGATCTTTAAATACAAACTGTGAAAGAGAAGAGAAGAAGACTTTATGGAAAGAGGGGGAAGAATCAACATAAGGTGAGAAATAGATGTTGCGTAATGATATTGTTTTTTCAAACAAGGTTGCCATCATTCTTCCACATGGATCCCTCCTGAGATCTGTGAAAGGTTGATGTGCCCATTCAATATTGATGGAGAGCGTTGGAAACTGAATCGTTTGGGAGGTAGAAACGGCAACATCTGTTCCATGTCTGTTAAGACGGTGGTGATGAGACAGAGGAACGACTAGGAGACGTTAAATACTGACGTTTTAAAAACTGATGACACAAGGAGGGAACAGTTGGGCATGTTTATGGAGAAGAAACATATATCACACCTGCACGCTGCTGTGTAAAGAGGTATATACGGCTGTTCAGTATTCCCAGACCTCCTCCAAGGGGAAGAAAGACTTACAGCTATTCCCAGTGTATTAATTAACCCTGCCACTGGAAGAGATGCAGAAAGACAGTGAGGAGAGACAGATGATGCTGTAAAATGCTGCCACTAAGCAATAGAGGTTAAAATTCAGACACATTGTGCACCTACAGTATATTTATTGAAGCTGCACCAGTGGGGGTCTGGGCTCAGTGATGGACAAAACTAAAAACCTTTTTTGGAACTGGACAAAAACCTTTCATGGGGGATCAAAGACCCCCAGGGGACTGTAGGGAGGTTCGTAGGGTTTTTATCAGTATGCACCATGCATAATGAGATAAAAGAAAAAAACAAAACAGAAATAAATAAATTATTATTAATAATAAAAAATACTAATTATTTTATTCTTCTGATTAAGAAAATATAGCCAGTCAATATTTTCCATTTTATACATATTATTTTTTATTTTTCACAGCATAAATACATTAGTATGCATGAATACATATCTGCCTCTTGCAAGGGGATCCTATGGAAGCTTGTTTCCAGCACTATATGTACAAAAAGTAATTGTGACTTTTTATTTTACAATTCTGACTTTTTGTCTCACAATTGCGAGTTTATATCTCTCAATAAATTTGGACTTTATAACTCGCAATTGTGGGTTTATGTGTATCTCGCAACTTTATTATTCCGGGTTTATATCTGGCGATTCTGACTTTTTTCCCCTGAGAATTGTGAGATATAAAGTCACAATTGTCTTTTCTTTTTTTGTGTGTCTGTGAGATAAAATGAGATACCTTTAGATGAGATAAAAACAAAACATGTAAAAAACATGACTATAAAATAATCTAATAATTTATATTTAGCTATGACAATACAAAACGTGCGCTTACACAGCAATGACTCTTAATTGATTAACATGACCTTTTTCCAAGTATTATTTCATTTTGTGATAATTCTCCACAATCTATTATGACACTTCACCAACCTACAGCAAGTGTGTGAAAAGATAAAGTTATTTGAGTGGAGGTTAAACGCCCACACAACATATACCTGAATGGCGACAGTACAGTATGTCATTCTCTCGCTGTTATATATGGAACACAGGTAAAAGAAGACTTGTGAGAATTACATGCAAGTGCACTCACTTTGGTCTGAATTTAGTGTAAGTGCAAAAGGATTCCATTAATATAAAACAATGTCCTCCTTATCACCATGCAGCATATTTTTCTTCAAGCAGAGCCCTGAATGCCAGTAAGATGTAATATCACACAGCTCAAGTTCTTCCTGATAATGACCTTCAATATCCTTTCATAGAACTCTACATTCCTGACTATTCTTCTTACTCTCTTTCAAGGTACTGCTTTTAAACGGGTGCCCCCAAAGCAAAAAAACCTGATTGTAAACTGTACAAATGGATAGAAAGAGGGTGTTAAGAGAGGACTGACTGCCGTAATTAAGATTTGAACTCTACCAAAGTAAATCTAAAAAAAAACATGAGGGGGTCCTAAATGTACATGAAATTTTTTTTATATATAATGCAATACAAAATTTAAACTAACCACATACATTTGGCTACAATTTAATCTACATATTTTCACCTGCATTATATAGATGTGAACATTTATCATTTTTTTCTGAGGTAACCATTGCAACAATATGATGCATTGTTTTTTTTACAATGAGATGGAACATGGTAAAAAACATAAATGTTGTCATTATTTATAGACTTATTAGACATTTACTAAAACTATATATCTATAACATTAATGTGCCAGCACAAGTGTCACACAAAGTCATTAGCACAGTATTCATTTATCAGTAAATGATTGAAAAAAAAAAAATTTTTTTTTTTTTTTTTTTTTTTTTGCTTAAATCAAACCAAAAAAGGCATTTGACACAAGTAAAATAATATGCAGGCTTTGTATAATGAAACTGGCAACGCTTTATAATAAGGTTAAATTTGTTAACATTATTGGTAACACTTTACAATAAGGTTCGTTAGTTAAAGGGTTAGTTCACCCAAAAATGAAAATTAAGTCATTAATTACTCACCCCCATGCTGTACCAACCTCGTAAGACCTTCGTTCATCTTCGGAACACAAATGAAGATATTTTTGATTAAATCTGAGAGGTGGATCACTCCTCCATAGGCTTCCTAAGGGAATGAAACTTGACGGCCCAGAAAGTCATTAAAGAAAATGTTTAAATATTCCATGTGCCTACAGTGGCTCAACTATAAGTTTATCAAGCGACGAGACTACTTTTTCCCCCCCAAAAAACATAAATAACGACTTTATTCGACTATTCCTTTTCTTCCTTGTGGGCCTGAGACGAGAGTTCAAGAGATTTCCACGACGCATGCGCGAGAACTGAACAAGAAGTATTAGAAAAATAAACGTCCTCTTCTCAGTTCTCGCGCATGCGTCGTGGAAATCTCTTCAACTCTCGTCTCAGGCCCACAAGGAAGAAAAGGAATAGTTCGAATAAAGTCGTTATTTATGTTTTTTTTTCGGGAAAAAAGTAGTCTCGTCGCTTGATAAACTTATAGTTGAGCCACTGTAGGCACATGGAATATTTAAACATTTTCTTTAATGACTTTCTGGGCCGTCAAGTTTCATTCCCTTAGGAAGCCTATGGAGGAGTGATCCACCTCTCAGATTTAATCAAAAATATCTTCATTTGTGTTCCGAAGATGAACGAAGGTCTTACGAGGTTGGTACAGCATGGGGGTGAGTAATTAATGACTTCATTTTCATTTTTGGGTGAACTAACCCTTTAACATTAGTTAACTACGTTATTAATAATGAACTGCATGTATACATCATTTATTAATCTTTGTTAATGTTAATATCAATATTTACTAATACTTTATTAAAATCTTGTTGACATTAGTTAATGCACTGTGACTAACATGAACTAACAAAGAACAGCTGTATTTATTATTAACTAACCTTAAAAAAGATAAACAAATGGATTGCTCATGGTTAGTTCATGTTAGTTAATACATTAACTAATGCTAACTAATGCACTTTATTGTAAAGTGTGTTACCACATTATGAACTAAAAATGAAAAATAACTTGGGAACACTTTCTTTTGATGGTCCACTTTAGACATTATTTTGACTACAAGTAAGGCTGCACCTACATTAACTAACTCTCATTAGTAGTAGTATTAGTTGAGTATGAATAGACTTAACATCTCCTGACAGTTTATTTTGATGGTCAGCAAACATTTTACTGACTATTAGTAACTTTGATAGTACATGTGTAAACCTATTCTACTAAAATGTCTAAAGCGGACTCAAAAAAAAGTGTAACCAATAATTATTTATTACATTTACTGATACAATATTAAAATCAAAAGTTGTACCTATAAATATTATTTAACGGACCTGAGCTGACATGAACTAAAAATGAATACCGGTAGTTGTATTTATCAGAGATGATAAATACAGAGATGACTAAATCCTGTAACAAATACAAAGCTCTGTCATGAAACTCTAGATGACGCAAGCTAATAGGTCCTTAAATCACCCTTTTTGCAATCACATCATTCTCTATAGGGTACAGCTGATTGTTTCCTGCTATATCAGTAGCCAATGAGCTCCCTGCTTAACCTTCAAACATTAAAATTTGCCTTAACAGTGCAGCACGCTTTCAGAAACCCTCTGCCTTCCCCAGCTCCACCTGTATAGATCTGCTATGGGTAATTAATGTACGCTATATTGTACAGCAGCAGCATGTCTTACATGATCACAGCAGCGTGTCGTGTATGTATTGGCAGTAGCAAGTCCCGTATTTGATCTGCAGCAGCAGCAGCAGCAGCAATAACCAACGGCAGAAGCGTAGCAGATCTATTCTGCCAAGACCAAACATATCAACATTGTCATAACCATTACTATGCTGAACACTCCGAGAGTTGCCATGACAGAAATGAATTACTTATTGTTGGTTAATTTTAGTTAATGCATTAACTAACTTTAAGTTTATAGAACTTTATTGTAACGTTTCATTTTTTGTAAATTTATTGTAAATTTAATTTTCAGTAAAGGAAGTGAAAGTGAATATCACACACAAATTTTGAAAATGTAATTGTCATGTTTATTTTGTTGACATTCCTTAAAAAGGAGCTGAATGTTAAATGAATATAAACATTTTGATTTGCATACCAGAAATATATAGCAAAAGTTTTAGTGTGCTTTCAAAATGATTGCGGGCACTCAGCCTACTCTGAAAGTTATCCTATAATTTGCACACTGAATAAGACATACATTTTTCTGTTTTCAGGCAGGCTGTTAATGCAACCAATTTCTGCTGAGGCCAAAATATCAAAGCGTTGCCAGAACATGAGACATTGTTCCACTCGTGTGATTTCTAACTAAAGGGGAAAGGGAGCCGTACCCAGTTAGAGGAGAACAAGGTTATTACCTTCACAATGTTCTCCGTGACAATCTGCAATCTGCTGGTATTTCTCCGGGACATCTGTTTCAGCCAAATAAATGGAACATTATTATGCATGGTATAAACACTCACGTTGCCACTGATTTGCCACTGATTGGGACAAAGGGCCTTTGACAGATTGCATTCTGGGTGTGTAAGAAGACGCTGTTGATCTATAGACAGAAAGTGAGAGAGGTTCTCTCCGAAGCCCTTTATTTTGTTAACTAAACACTGCTGGGGAAGGACCAGTCATCACAGGTCATAGCGGGGCAGCTCCTCAGGGACTGGAGAGTGGACTTGACCACTTTTGGCCTCTCTATACATGACTGAACTGTTCAAATCTGAACTGGTTTTGACCCTTGCTGGGATGGGTAAAAACCGTCAGGCTTGCTCAGATGACTAATTGACTTGTCATCTGACACAATGACTGAGACTTTGGTCTCGATGCTTATCTGGCACTCACACATAATGTGGCATCTTTGTGTTGATTCACTGACCTCATCATCAGCTGCTCATTTCCCCGATGCCTGAAGTCTACAACTGTTTGGATAGACAAATGAATGTTAGTGATGACTGGCAGCCATTTAATTCACTGGGCGCAACAGGGCCACCTTAGCCACACAAGAAAACCTACCACGCTGTATGGTATCATTTAGGTAGCTGTCAGTCTTAAAGCTGTTGTCATGGTGACAATCATTCACTCTCATGCAATGTAATCATGGTTAATTATGATTCTACGATGCTGTGATAACGACCAGGTGTGTCCTCTTATAGGCCTACCTTTTTTCCTGTTATCAGAGCAATGAAATATAATAAAAAAGGGCAAAATAATTAGTCCGTAGCATTTGCATTTGCAGCATTTCTCTCACAGTGAGTGTCATGGCAGACGAGCAAACACCATAGATTTACAAATAGTACATGGAGTTTTTTTGTAGGTGAAAATGTAGTTATTTAGACCTCAAATATGAGACTTATACATAAACAGCGCGCATTTGACAATTTGTTTAGCCGTTTTCAGAGATGTAAACTCCAGACCGCCAGACCGGCTCAACTGTTAAGCTGTCAACTTGAGATTTGAATCCGTGGCAGAAGGAAGTAGTTCCACACAAAGGTTGTTTCTTATTTATTTACACACTTCGAACTGTTGTATAAACGTAATATCACAGCTGTGCGATATGGATTACCTACGGCTACAAGTGTGATATTTCTTTTATATATTGATACATCATGAGAACTGGCATCAGGAGTCTGACATTTGTTTCTGAATTGGGCTACACTTTCTTCCCATTATTTCACGATACACGGTCTTGTTTTATCGTCACATTGGATGCAAACTGCAGATTTACATTCACAACTCAGGTAAAATATGATTTCTTTTGCAATGGTGATTAATATTAAAAAGTGGTGTAGAAAACACTGACATTTATTCTTACATTTAGTAATAAATGACTGCTGTGATGTTTTATATAAAAATATTGAATGTAAATGTCTTTAAAAAGTCTGTATATCTTAAAAAGTCTGTATCCATGTTCAAAAATGTTTAGTTTAATCAGACTTAATGTCGTGTTGAGGTGGTGCAAGATCAAGCTCCCATTCGGCAGTTGCTCATTGTTGCTCTCTAACTGGTTGGGACAGTGGCAGTGCGCACCTGACTACTGGTCGACTAGATTTGTCATTTATTTTAATCTGCAACATGCTGAAAATTTGTTCAGATCAGGAGCTTCCTACTGCAGTCTTAAAACATCACTGGCCAATGTGCTTCTTGTAGTGTAGGGTTGAGCAGGCACAACCTAACACAGGGCTAGTTGTAGTATTTTAAACAGGCTACTTCCACACATGCTAGCATGACAAATCGTGTATTTACTAGTTGCCATATCAACATTATATTGAGAAATAATTGTGCCAGAATTCAGAAATCATTTATTTAACCATAGCAAAAGTATATTGCTTACTTGTGTTAATTTGTCATCTCTGTTTGTGTTTATTTAAAATTAGACAAATCTGACATTATTTTAATCTCCAATCTGTTATTTAACAGTTGAATAAAGGTGAATAAAGACCGAGAGTCAATGTTCAGAAATTATTAATTATTATTATGTTTTGAACTATGCTGTATAGCAGTGTTTTGCAGTGTGTTGTTAAAAAAAATATTTAAAAAATGCCATTATTTTATATGAAAAAGTGATTCATTTTATTGTATTGACAAAATATTTTAGTTTGTCTTTTATTAAACTAGATTACATCGTAAGCTGTCATATGGCCATGTTATGTGCCCCTCACATGGCATGTTGTCACTTTTCACTTTCATTCTAGAAAAAAGTATACACTGTTTTAATTAAACAAAACCACATAATTGTGGTACACGTGTGAAATTAATGTGGGAAAAAATAAATACTCTGAACCCCAAGTGAATTTACACAAACTGTGAAAGTCAAAGTGTTAGGTTGTGCCCCGCTCTCCCCTACGCTTGGCAGGTCAATTCTCAACTTCTTTGCAACAAGCAAGATTAATGATTTACATCTTTACAATACTCAGAGCTTGGTTTAGTGCATGGATATAGGTCTTGGATGTGTCTATAATTTACAGCTTCTACTGCAACTTTCTTTGATCATCTTCTCTGATACATGCTAAGTAAACATTCCACAGTGAAAAAATCTCCTAAAAGTGGAATGACTTCCCAGAAAGCTTTATCACTGCTTGAGCGTGTTTCCCTCTTTTTTCACAGCATCGTGTGATCTTACTTTAACTGTGTTGTTTATGACGCACAATATGTCACAGCATGTATTTGAACCAGGATCCCTAATGCTATGATGTTGTACATGTTATTCTACTAAGTATGAGAGCTGCCACAACATGCTTGCTAACTGTAAGCCTACTGTATGAAATTCAGATTGTGAGATATCCTATCATATGATCGCACACACATAATTTGTCTGTTTTAAAAGATATTTAGCTGCCTGTCGTGAGCGTTTTAGTCATTATAAGTGACGTGAATTTTTTTCAGAAAGGTAGCCAATATAAAATGAAGTATTTTAAGATACCTCATTTTATCCAAATTCAAAGGCATGCATTGGATGAATCCTTCACAAAGAAGGCAATCACAGAATGCATTGCAGCAAGCTCAGGGAAAAAAAAAAAAAAAATATATATATATATATATATATCTCCCAATGGTGGATAAGGTGAAATGCATACATAAAATGTATGTATTTAGAAATGTATGTTCTAATATATTCTGAAGAGTACAAATATTTAATAACATATTTTAGTCAAAATGAAAAGTTATAATTTGTAATTATGTCTGTGCTATGTATTTTGATTATTAAGTAACATGCTACATGAGTCTCCTTTGTGGAGTTTTTTTGTTTGTTTGTTTTTATTTTCCTACCACATTTATGCATTTGTAATTTGTAAAATGTAATTGAATGTTTTTGAACTGAGTATTTGAGATCTGAAAAGGCGCAATATAAATATAAATTATTTTTGCATGGCAAATAATTAACTCATGAGGTTCCATGACAGTTAGGAACCAGATGCCTATGCAGAATGGCAGTTCTCTAGGTTTTGGAAGAGAGCTAATAACAATGTGCTTATTCACCATTGTTTTCTTCATGATGTTGTCCTTGTTAAATTACAGAGGGAACTAGGGTACCTGAAGTCACATAGATGCTTGTAGCCACTGGGGTTCTCTTGATTCACAAGATACTCCACTTCATCACATCTTAGTCTTATCAAATCACATCCTCGATTCGCCGTTGCATCTCAAAGCTGTTCAGTGTCGTGTTTCCATTGCACAACAGAACCCTCACTCAGAATTTCACCAGTAAATGACATCTCCGGGCTCAATCAAATCAATATTACAGTGAAAACAATCACTCTCTGCCACAAAGCATGTTTTATTCAGTCCACTGCTGCCTAACGGGCTCTCGATGCCCCTTGAGCTGTCAGAGGGGAAACCTAAAACACCCACAGTGCATCACCCTTTCTCTCAGAAGCACAACATGTGACTTATTCATATGTGTAAATCATGTTTTATACAATATGACACTGCAGGGCCATTTTGGTGAAATAAAACATGAACATGCTTTATTATATAAGATAAGTACTTTTGGGCGTTACGGGGAATATTGTTGAATATACGATGAACTAAATTACCCTTGGGTTAAAGAAACTAGATGAGTGCACAACCCTGCTGAAAAGGCCATCTTAGCATGCTCTTTCTCATGTTACTTGGAGATTCAGAGCACAACACATGCTGCAGAAAGTGCACCATTCAAAAGTGAATTTAAATAGTTGAAATTGATGCAGAATTGCAATTCGGATGTAAACAGGAATAAGAATTAAAAAGTTCATATAAACTGTATTTTTAACTAGAAAATCAAAGCTTGTCAAATAAAACTTTGAATGTTGGCTTGACAGAGCCTTGTTTGAAAGTTTTGAAAAAGCCTTGAAGTTTGAAGAGAACGATAGATTCAAATGCAAATTCCAACGCATGAATGTGCAACAAACTTCCATATTCTGTAAAGCAGGTTCTGGTTTAGGTCTTTTGTTGCGTACGTGCTACATTAAATATGGAGCTGTTTTACTCTAGATGTCATTAAAAGAGCCAGCAAAGATGAGCATAACCAATGACCATCAAATATGCAGGTTGACATAAAAGCTTTTTTTTTCTTCTCACTAACATTTCGATATTAAAATCAAATAAAACGGCAAAAATACAAAGAACTAGCTTTTCTGACTACCTTAAAAATCCATAGCTATCATCATCAGTTCATACTGCTGTTAACACTTTCTCTGACAAGCAGATGCAATGAAACCAGTTTTCCTGTCTGTTCATGTGATGTTCGGCATTAAGCCTATTGAAAGAGAAGGTGTTATGGTTACACTTAACACTTGCTGATGGTGAAGAGGAGAACATTTGACATTCATCTACCAGTCAAAATGACATCTTTACTGAACAGACAACAGGCAAAGTTTGACTGATCAAGAACAAAAGATATAGGGCGTCTTAATTAAAATTTGCAAACAGTTTCTGTTTATGTATTTTTCGTTTCATGGCCTTCTTTGAGGGATAACTTACAATCCAGTAGACGACACAGTGGTCAGGAGGTATAATGTTTTATGCATGTGTCCTCTTTGCAACCGTGTTGACAAGCAAAAGATACCCAGACAAGAATGGGAAATGCAGCAAAGAAACTGGTTTGTCTCACCACCACTGTGTTTCTATAAATCATACAGAGCCAAGTACAAAAGGTTCAACAGCCAATGCCCCTTTTCCACAGTATATTACATATCAAGTTAGGTGAAAACATTTGCAATGTAGAGCAGAGAAATTGTTCCGAATGTCATATTATGCTATTATCCGAATGTCATATTATGCTATTATCACCTGTAAACAAACAAAATCAACCCGTGGGACGAAAGGTTAGATTTTATTTTGAATTTGCATGGTTTATCGCTGTCTGTCCTTTCAATCAAGAGGTCAAGGTTTTGCTGGTTAGCATGGCACCAACTGGGTACAAAAAGCATTTTTCTCCATTGATGGCCAATCAAAATTAGCCATGTCTGATTAAATAAAAAGTTTTGCAAGCCACATTTAAATCATGCATTTTTCATTCTTTTGTAGTAGATGTTTTACCAGTATATTTTCTTCTTTTTAAAATTTAAATCTAAATTCTTCTTTTTTAAATCTTAGAAATCATATCCTTCTAAATGTAGGATAGATTATCCCTTGTCTTAAATCCCAAAATGTAAGATGTTTAAAGCATTTATTGTGCTATTTCAAATATTAAACATTACAACATACACATTCTAGCTGCATATAATAAACATTACTGCTACAATATTTTACAATGGCATTTCTAGCAACCACCATGAATGTGAATGCTAACAGATAGCCTTTCCAGGTATTACAGTCATCCTTACTAACATTAATTGTACTGTACCAGTAAAATAGCTCAAGATGAATCTCAGTTCCTTTTAGTTCAAAAGAAACGGCAAAAGATCCTCAGTGTTCAACAGTCATAATTAGCCATTTAGTAAATTCTACCATTCAGGATATTCAAGTGTCCAGTGGTAATGAAAGGATGAGAAGTGTCTTATGTAAAGTAGGTGATTTAATAGCCTCTGTTTAAGTTTGACCTTCGGGAGTGCAGTGGGAATGCTCTTAGCTTGGCATGGAGAGTGAGAGCGTTGCTGCACCACTTCCCTGCACATTTAGCCTTTCTATCCAGCCATTAGAGCGAAGGTCTGGGCCTAAATTCATCATGTGGTTTCTGGCACAGGGACCATCGTTGACCAGGGGAACATGTAGAAGCAGCAGCCTACATGTCTGGGAGGATTTGGCTTAATTTGACCCATCAGGGTGGCTGTGGATTCGAAGAAGCCGGGAGTTTTATATGTTGAACTGTGAAATTTAGATGGTCTGGACTGATAACATGCCTCAGAGTGGAATTGGCTCTGGACCCTTATGTCCATGTAGCAATTGGACCCAAAGGAGATTTACTCTCCAGATTTGAGAGCACCAGCAAAGAAGGAATACGATGATGGCATTTACCTCCAGAGATAAATCATTGGCTGTGTTCACTGATCTAAAAACTTTAAAATCCTTTTAAAGTAACGCAGTTCTTTATGTTGCCCAATCTCACAACAGGAGTATCTCCTTTGGGATAAACAGACCATTGTGTTCACAGTGGAATCTCTCAAGATAAAGCCATCAGTTGTGTTCCCCATTCTAAGTACAGACGTAACCTCTTGGGATAAAACCTGCTCACTGTGCTTCTCTGATCTAGGAATGGCAGTTAGCCTTCGGGATAAAGCAGTTTACTACATCTCCTGATCTAACTATACAATGCCAACCTTTGGGTATACATTAGTTTATGACATTGCCTGATCTGGAAACAGTTTCCGACTGATCCCGATTCAGCGAGCTTACTTCCGCCCCAAACCTCCTGCAAGGCATTCCTGTGAGGCCACTTAGTTCTGACTTTACAGCATGTCCCATTCAATCCCGTTGTCCTGGAGGACAGCAACATCAAAAGGATGTGCTTTGTTATGTTTATTAAACCATTTTGAAGGGAACATGCGGTGATGTTCTGAAAAGCACATTAAGTCAATTGAACAGGAGGATGAATGGAGGCCTACTGAACTGAATCAGCAGAGAATGTCTCCTTCCTATTGTCTTTCACCCTTTCATATTTTTTCAAAGACAAAATCACACCAGAGACCTCTGGAGTAATTTGTATTGATTAATGTTTCTCTGCAAATGGAGAATACCTTTCACAGATTCTGCCTCCTCTTAAGAACTTCCAGTCTTATCTCCTCTCCTCCACTCTCGCTTGCATGCATTTGAAATGTCTTAATTTTGCAGAATAATGCAAAATACTAATGGGGATATTTATTACATTTTACCCATGAGTAGTTTAACAGAATATCATAGTGCTAAAACTGAACAGCATAATGCACATTAAATGTATAATATGTTTAATATTGGGATGCATTATTTTATATTATTTTATTTATTATGATTATTTTTTTACAAGAGAGAAATCTAATTTTCAGTTTTGTCTTTTCCATTTCCCTTAATGGACAAATTGGAGCTCACATCTTAATGCTCACCATTGTTAGACCACCTGCCAACCATCCAGAAAGCTTTTAAATAATGCATTTTATCTGTCTTATTTCCTGCAACTCTGAAATCAGTGTTTACCATAACTTCTAGGTCACTTATTTTATATAGGAAAACAAGCATAAATTATACCAATTAAGTTCTGCTTGAGTGTTTTTGTTTGCAGGCCAAATTCACTGAATCAGGAGTGTCCAAACTCTGTCCTGGAGGGCCTGTCCTGCAGAGTTTACCTCAGACTTGCCTCAACACCTGTCTGGAAGTTTCTAGTACATCTATAATACCTTGATTAGCTGGTTGTGGTGCGTTTAATTGGTTTTGGAGCTAAACTCTGCAGGACAGTAGCGCTCCAGGAGCAAGAATCCTGCACTAAATGGTCATGTGCGCTGCATTTTAGTGCAAAAAAAGACATATTCACTAAACACCTACAATCCAGTTTAACCAAGCACTAAATGATCCAAACAGTGTTGTCATGACATAATACATTGTTTTTCAGTGTAAACACGGCTCTTTTCTATGCTAATTAGTCAGAAGTTCCTTTTATAATATAGATCACGCCTTATTCACAAAAAAACATATTTGAAAATTTGATTTCATTTTCTTGTGATTATGGCAGCAGTTATTCGTCAATTTTTTTTTTTGCTGCTCGTTCAAATTAGCCTACTTAAGACATAACTTTGTTTAAGCGAATACCCACCAAGACATTTTTCTGTGTGTACTGAATGAGCTAAAGCAACACAATTGCTATACATTTTGTCCTAACTTAATTTCATTGTGTTGACTCCACTTAAATATATTTAAAATGGAAGTTTACTTAATCCATTTGTGTTGGGATTACATTAGCCCCGGTAAAGTATATTAAATCTTTGTAATTTGCTACATCCACCACATTTATTATTATTATTGGCATGCATTAGTGTTACCCGAATTGCACAGTTCCTTTTATGAACCAGCCATTAAATTAATGCAGACTATGAATGGATGCTAATCAAAGCATAATTTACAGTGTTATTATACTATTTTGAAAAAAATCACCAAGCAATTATTTGTGCAACTCCACCAAAATGAAAATACTTTTTATTTATTTGTTTATTAATTTATAGCTTTCAGCCTAGTCAAATCCCACTTCTCTAAAAGTGGAAGTCCTTAAAACAGTTGGCAGATTTGACTAGTTTTCAGAAAATGATGCAATCTGATCTAAATTCCCACTTTATTTCAAAGCACTAGTGACAGTGAGCTCTTCACAGCACGTTCTAATCAAAGTCTGATACTGCACTGCAAGGAGTGTCACTGATTGAAAATCACAGGACTAATAACCTTTTTCTCACTGATGGCACAGATTGACTAGGATTTAAAAGCGTTATTCAGTCTAACACATTTCAATATGTATGCAAGTACTTGCCAACCACCATTGCAGTACAGTAGATCCAAAACATATTTGGACACTTAAGAAACACTTACAAATGCATGACCAAGAGGCATTTATTTTAAATATAGCACAATAACACTTAAATTGACAAATTCTGTAAAAATTACAAGCAACAAATAATTTTGTTGGTTTTATATAATAAAATGCATTGTTTAATATTTCTGGTGGATAAACTGACCTAAAGTGGGCCCAACAGTCCTTTGTTCCAGCCCTGATTAAAAGTAATTGCAAAATGAATAGACATTCATCTATTTTTTTTTTGTGTGGCTAAAGTGTCCCAAAACCTGTTGAGTCCCCTGTGTGTATATCGATTCTTCATGAATCTCCAAGTAGCTGATATCAGTATAGCATTTCAGTTCACATTTGTGTCAGTTTTTCTTTTTCAGCTCTGATCTTGAAGTCTTTGAAAAACATATTTTTTAAAAGGGACCTATTATGAAAAAAATCCCTTTACATTGTTTTTGAACATTATGTGTTTGCAGTGTGTATACACAACCACCCTGTTATGGTAAAAATCAATCCACTCTATTTGTTATTTTCCCCATAAATCAGATTCAGAGGCTGCATCCTTCGATTGCGTCATAGCGGCACGATGAAGGCTGTTCCAATTTCCGTTTCCCGGGCAATGAAGGATACAACAGATTGATCCTTCACAGCCTACCTTACCCCAGAATTCATAGCGCGTCGGTAACAACAGGTTTTTTTTTTAGAGAAATTGCCTGATTACACTTTAAGGGCCCTATTTTAACGACCTAAGCGCATGGTCTAAAGCGCAGGGCGCAATTGCACTTAGGGGGTGTCCGAATCCACTTTTGCTAGTATAACAACGGGAAAAATGGTCGGCACATCTACGGGACTGGCAGGATTCTAACATATCTTTACACAATATTAATCTTTTACATTGAAATCCTTTTATTTTTAATATTTGGCATGTTTGTGTGCTGTTGCGTGTCCCTGTGTGTGTAATAAGCAGAGTGTACACGCGTTGTTGACTCTTTAAATAACAAAAAAAATATTGCGCCATTGACTTTAGACCAGGTTTTTGTTGGTGAATGGCGCAGTCTATATCAGTTGCCTCAAAATAGCAATGCGCCAACAATGCATCTGTACACACCTCGTTTTCAGACCAGCATGCCCATGGGCATATAAATAGGCTCAAATGCATTTACTATTTAAACAACGTGGCGCAGGATGTGAAAATGATAACTGCGTCGGTCTGAAACTAGCAAAAAACACTTGCGTCACGTTTGACACTGCATTGTGCCGGGTATATGATAGGGCCCTTAGTTTTAAATGTAAGTATTTGATTTCAACTTATTCGAATATCTAATGATACAAATGAAAACATAAAAAGATGTATATAAAGCGGTTCAAATGTTGACTTGTATCTTACAAAAATGCAATTTTATATAGTTTCTACCCTTTAAATGCACAGAAATGGACCAACGTGACCTTTTTTGCTTTCAGACAGTTGAATATAACTTTCAATACTTCTGCTTGACAACGGCAATCCTTTGTAGGCTAGACTGTCACATTTAACAACGCTCGGTCTGAACTTAGCGGCCTTCAAAGGTGTGGACCTCAAAGTCTGTGTCATTTGAAGGATGCAGCCTCTGAATTAGGATACAGCCAGTGTCTGAAAATGACCTGTTCAGGAATGCTATACACTGTGTGATGTCACAATGTAACAGGCCCCGTCCACGACTGACGACGGAATTGGCCCTGTTAGCTCAGCTCCTCCCCTGAGTGATCGGTACATCATCAGCCATGTTTATCGTTAGAACATTTAACAGCAGCATTCAAATAAATTTTTTTATTATTCTTAAATCTACTTAAGTTTTTCAGTCAAGAACAGTGAAGGATTTTCTTCTGTTGTTTGATTTACATTCACGAGTTCACCCGAGCTCAGTATTTTGGCTCGAACCCCTCTTATTCCTGGCTGTGGTAGGAACCAGTCAACAGTGAGGGGTCGGGATGGTGGAGGGATGCTGAAAACCTTCGAGCAACGTAGGCGAGTCGACTGTGTATATATAGGCCTAATCTAATGCTGATTGGATAGACGTGTTAATTGCTGATTGGATTGACATGTTATTGGATGATTGGACAGATCAATTGAACGTGTTCCTCCCGAAATGTGTTAATGAAACATTATTTAACAGCATAGAGCAGCAGGTACTGTACATTCGGCTGCTAGCTGCCACTTTAAATCACAGGTCTAATACACATGTGATTTCTTTCCCAGTTGTTTACAGACATAACCGGCTGTTTATGTGAACATTGTGTGTATTTGACAGTTTAAGAGCAATAAGACACAAAAGAGAACTTTGTTTAGTGCTCACGCGACATGCACTATAAAACAGCCAACTTTCTCTGTGCCTGCTTCAGATGTGTGTGCTCAGAAAACCACATATCAGAAGTTTAAACTGATATGACACGCGATGTCCACGATGAACCGCGATACAGATGATAATTAAAAACAAACATTTGTTTTGTTTGTTGTTGACGGAGTATCCGAGGGACGAGCTGCAAATCGGTGTGGGGAGCAGCAGCTCATTTGCATTTAAAAATGCACTCAAAACCAGCATGTTTTTGCATTCACCAAAAAGGGACAATTACAGCTTGCTATAATAAATAATCTGTGGGGTAATTTGAGCTAAAAATGTCACAGACGTATTCTGGGGACACCTGAGACATATTAAATCTTGTAAAAGGTGTCATAATAGGTCCCCTTTAAGTTTTAACCTGTTTTTCCATTGGTATATATTAAACTTGTTCAATTGTACTTCCTGTCAACATGACTGCTCACATCTGAGATGCCAAATTAAGTTATTAATTAAATTATTTTAAACCAGTCACAAGCAGCCTCTTAATTACCCAGCAGAAAGCTATTTGCCCTTTCTTTTTTTGTTTAATTGTTTACTTTATAATTCATACTCTGCAAATGTGCATTTATACATTGACATAGTTCTTGGCAGATACTTCAACAAACAACTTTACTGTAAGTGCATGTAAATCACAGTTAACATAAACTGGACACAATGCTAAGCAAAATCATGTTTTATAGATTGCAATGCAAGATCTTGAAAAATTTATAGTCATAATCGATTTTTAATACAAAAATGCCAAATGTTCACATTTATTCTGGGTGTCTCTATTGAGCAAAGGTCAGAACGAATAGTTTACACATCTCATAGTGTAAATACAATTCTGTAATTAAAATTGGTCTGACACTAAAAAAGGTCTTATATAAATGTAAATACTGCTCTTTGACTTTATAAATGTTATCACTGGTGGAATTGTGTAACCTAGTAGTTAAAGATCTGGGCTGGTAACCAAAGGTTCTATAAAATAATACTGAAGTAATTAAGTGCATTTAAGTAATGAAGTATTTTACATCCAATTATCACAGAAAGATGAGTGCTAGCTAAACCCATGTGATGCTAAATAAAACTATCTATCATTATCCTCATATTAAAAAGCAACTTCAGCCATATGCAGGTTTTTCTCAGTTCAGTAAAGGATGAATCTGCTGGCTTGACACAAACTACACAGCACCTTTAGTATGAAATATTGCAGTTAGCTTAATACATTCTATCCGATCTATAACGGAGTGGCTCTGTGACTTTGTGTCAGTTTTAGATTTACTGCTGTTCAGGCTGGTGATTTTATTCACCAGGAAAAAAGCTGAAGCCTTCAACATTTCTCTCCTTTTTTTCCCTCTCTGGTTTTTGTCCAGAATAACCTGCTGTCCATCTATTCTGATTGCCTGACTGAAAGATAGAAAACTGAAGCGGAACAATTGCTTCTGGGGGTTATTTATCCTCTAATAAACAGTTGTTTGCCTTCAGGTTTTCCAGACACTTCATCTCATTCATTTAACCCGTCAGACATTATTTTAACTCTAAAAGATTCTGCCAGTGAGCAAGCATATGTACTCTATAACTCTCTGTCAGCATTAGCTAAAGAAGGGGAGTGATGGCCTCATTATTGGGACACTCAGTGAAGTGTGTCACATTAGAGGGGTGTCATTAAAACGCACTGCCCCGTACCACAGTTTCACACAAAACAATTACCATATGCTTAACTATCTGCGGCCCAGGCAAGCATTTCACTTTTCATGTTTACTGATGATGTGCTTATTTATAACACAGATGGGCTAAAAGTGTCAAAAAAAGTGTCAGTCGACTGGATAGTACAGGATGGCAGTCACTATTACAGCATCAATACTTCATCAATGATGGAGGAGACAGTTGATCAGTCAGAGGTTAGAACCAAACTGGATTAAAGCATTGATTACTTAATTGGATTGCAGTTTATTAAATATCCTGATTGTAACACCACTATGTTTTTAGCCACCCCAGCCATCAGGTCAATAAGTGACATTAAGCCTCAGGTAAATAATATTACAACGCTTATTGGATGATTGAAGAAAGAACACTCACTGCCTCAAGGCTTTCATTACTATCCTGTGAATCAATCAATCAATCAATCAATCAATCAAATCAATTGGTCAGTCTAAAGCCACAAGAAAATCACATCATGACAACATTGATGGAATCAAAACAACATGCATAGTCTCAAGCCCTCATTAGCGACTAAGCCCCAAAATAATATCACTGGTAAATACTATAAATAAATAAATATGATATTATATGATATTATATTGCCTGCAGAATGCTGTTGTTACAACATCCGCCAGCAGGGGTAAACAGGGCCATGCTAACCAAACCTTGACTCACTAGTCCCAGTAGAGACAACAAAATCTTAATTCAATCACAGTTTTGTAGATAAGACTATACTTTGTACATCAGGAGCTGTTACTAAATGGAGCCTATGTTTTGGGAGGTAAGAGACAATTTACTACTCAGCTGGTAAAATGGCATTTTAATTGCTTTGCCACCATATAATGAGATGAAGAACAAGGGAGAGAAAAAATGAATTTGTTGTGCAGTGTGAATTGCTCTATGGAGCCAGAGTATATTAACACAGCGAGACAGCAGCCCGTCAGACGGAGATATCCTGAGATTAGAGAATAGCTCAAACACCACTTGAAAAAAATTGCCTTGATTTAAAGCTGCAATATAATTTAAAGCTGCAACAATAATCGAAAACTCTAAGGCTTTCCAGAGTTACACATCATCCCCCTAGTCAGGAAAAATAAAATTAAAAAAAATCATATCTCCAGATGTACATTAGCATAACATCAGTCTCATTCTTCAAAGGCAGGTCATGAGAACCCTCAACAAGATCTTTCCCATACTCATTGACCATCACTTGACCCAGCTAAGTGGAGAAGCTTGACAGTATCTGGGACGCTATGATCTCCGCTGTATTTACACAGAAAGCACTGCGGTATTCCGGCTTCTGTCAGTTCTCCACAGCAGCATCTCAGGCTCAGTCTCGCTGCCTGAAGAGCCCACACGAAGGGGTGCATTGTTTCCTGATGGCAAGCAGTAAAGCAGAGAGTTAATTCAAAGTGAGCTGGGCTCGGCACGTTGAGTTAAAGTGAAATTGTGGTAAAACAAAGCAGAAGCCCTGCTGGGGAAACAGAGGAGATTGAGGTAACAGTGTGTGATCACATTAAGGACGCATTCTGAGGGCCATGCGACTTTCTCGGATGAAGTGAACCTTGCGTTTTAGATGCTTCCCTGCTGCGGCTCTCAAAACAGATGCTACACAAGCTGAGGCCTTTCTCCACAGTAGGGTGAAATTAAGAGAAGAGTCCTACCAAGAGGCAAGGTCTTGCCATACACACTACAAAAAACAATAGGATGAAAATCAATTCACAATCTGCACGCCGTGTTACTGATGAGATCGTTTTTAAAAAGGGGCGTGCACGGAATAGTCGAATATTCGATCTTTAATTATTATTTGAAAAATAAAAATACTATGTTGCTTTGCTGGCCATAAATGCAGTGAAATCTTAAGCATGCAAACTAAAACTCACAGTTTTAACTAAATGCACTGTTTGGCGCTGTGGAGCTTGATAACTATTTGATTGTATTTGACCACAGAATGTTGTCGTCAGCGCAGTGAAGTTTGGAATTACTTTGATCAAAATGATTTTACTAAATGACCTTATAAAATGGAATTACTTTTGATCAAATGGATCAACATATCGTCTGGAAACATTTGTCATCATAAATATCACCAGTCAACACCATGAAATCACATGAAATTCAAACACCAGTCAAATGAGGAAAGAAAGCTGTGCATCACTGCATTCACGACCGCAGGTAAGCGCTGTACCCCAGAGTGAGCCGAGAAGATAACTTATCCAATAGCAAAATGATCTCGAGACATATGCTTCCTTTAAATTTTGTCGTGGGAGACAGGTTTAGGAACAGAAAACAAAGCACTAAAAGAAACTTCACTTAGCAATAGTATACCGTTATGTGCGTCCCTGCAACGTCTGTCAGCGGAGTGCATTTTCTCTGCAACTGGCCATATCAGACTGAGGAGCCAACTTTCAACCGAGCATGTGGATATTCTTTTTTCCTCAACATGAACAAGTGAAACAATATAAACAAGATAACTATATGTTGACTCGAGTGTAAATGTACGTTCTGCACGATTACTGGTGCAGTCTGCTTTCTATCCATCTATATATATAGCCCTAAAATATAACGCAAGGGAATGTTGTGTAGGCTTGCTCTGTTTTTTTTTTTAAAGGTACACTTACAGGCGTAATATTTTCCCCATTTAAAAGTTTCACAATTATTATTTTGTTTTTTGTTTTATGAGGGTCACCTTAAGGAGGCAGACGTGTTGAGATTGCATGATCAGCCAAATACTACTCACTTTATCTCAATAACCCCCTTTTTGAAAGTGCACTATTCATGACTTTGAATAGTGCACTTCTACAATACTCTACTGTTACCTTAACAGCATTGCATAAATATTTATTAAGGTAAGCACTGAAGCAGTTTGTTTGGTTGTCTGTTGCTTAACATCTTTGTTAGATTCTACCTCCAACTTGATACATACTGAATATCTTTGGCAATGCAGTTTGGGCTAGCAAAGCAAACAGGTTTTCTAATTCAGGGTTAAAAGAGGTGCTAAACCCCTTGAATAATTACAAGTGTGGAACGTTGCTTAATGCAGCATTTAAAATGGCCTTTACCTGGGGTTTAAAATGATGTTAACCCCAGGGTTAAGCATCGTTAGTCTATGGCATCAAGGCTTAAGTGCTTCCTCTTGCATGTGGAGTTTAATGTATGTACTAATCATGTGTTTGCTGGCCATATGAAAAACGACAGGTCTGCTTTCTCACTCAGTAAACAAACTACAAGTCCCAGAGTGCTAAAATAAATCACGTCAAACTCAAACATGTTTGTCCACGTTGACATGTAATTATTAGTTTGTCTCTTGCTAGCATTTATCTTTGGAGACTTAATCTTCTCTTGCTTTTTAACTAAAATCCATCAATACATTTCCTTGCGTAAATCTTTCTTCCTGATGCAATTATCAGATGGGTGGCAGGTAACCAGGGCAGTAAAGAGAAATTATGCCACTCTAAATGACGTTGTTATTAGATTCGACATCCAAAAGAATATTAAATTGTGTTAGCAGAGCTTCAAAGATGTGGGATAACTCATATAAACTGCTCTGTGCTCCTGAGTAGGAGAGAGAAATAGTAATGAAATATAAAAAAGTCAGATGTACTGCATTACAATTCATACCTTTTTAATCCATTATACTGGTTAAAGTATCCTTTGACACACTTGGCAGCACAGAGTTATTAAATCCCACATCAATGGGCATAAATCATCTTGCCAATCGCAATAAAAGGGCACTGCCTAAAACACCTTCTAGTTCCTGTACAAACAGCAAGTTCTCATCGGGGCAGTTATCTTCAGAAAACATGTCACAGGCTCTTAAAGTCATCCGCCGTCCTCACTGTGACAAAGGCGACGAGTCGTTTCCTGTCAAATCTGGAGCTCAGGGTCACTGACCTGCTGAAAGCCATATTTTTCTTTCACAGTTTCATGATTTTAGCACTTTGCTCAGGGGAACTCGTAGTATTTTGAACTAAACGTTTACCTCAAAAGACTTCTGTTGCATGATGCATGAATCCTTGATGTGTCATGGGCGAACGATGTTGTATGTTGTTGAATTGATGGTGATCTGTATGGGGGACAACTTCAGTTGACTGTAGAAAAAAAGAAACTGTCATTTGCTGTCTTATAGCGGAGTCAAAATATCAAACAAATTACATAGACCTTCTTCACTACCACACTGAATAACGATCATTCCCTCCATATATCATAGTATCTGTCCAGATGACTTCTTTTACACCTTGAACATCTTCCAAGAAGCATTGCGAGCAGTTGAACATTTCAGTTCAGTTTCTGATCATGTTTTCCTGTAGAGCTGTTCTGATTAGATCCTGTTTATTTTAAAAAATACTGTACACTTTGAGCAATAAGATGCAGAGAATGTCAGGCTGAAAAACATCTTAAAGCAAACTGTTTTCAAGGAGATAAGAAAATATGTCCTTGATGTACCTTTTATATTACATATACCACTGTCTGTATATGTCAAGATTTATTGAACATAAAACTGTCTAAAGGTAAGACAATATAATTGCAGTAGTCTTGAAGTAGGTCTTATAGCGAGACTAGAAATCTCCAGTTGTTTGGCCCTTGGTGAAACAGTGAAATTCTATTTAGTGCTATCGTATGGCTTCAGAACACTTGAGATATAGGATACACGGTCATATGGAACACTTTTATTATAGTTTATGGTGTTTTTGTGTCTTTTTTGAAGTTTTAAAGCTTCAATTGTCATTCATTGTAACTGCATGGAAAATAGCAACCAACACTGTCTTCATAAATTCACCTTCTACGGAGAAAAGAAAGTCAAATGGGTTTTGAAATGACATGAGCGTGAGTAAATGATCACAGATTTTATTTTTTATAACAAAAGATGGAGTATTTGAAGAGTTCAGATGCAAAAGCCTCTAAGTGCCATCTGAAAATTTCTTCTAGAATGATCATTTTTATCAAGCTCGTATATTTAAGTTAATTATTTAACAGTAATTTAATTTAAATAACAACGAAAATTACCTATTAATTGGCATTTAAAGTAAATTACTGAACTTAAATATACGAGCTTGATAAAAATTATCATTCTAGAAGAAAATTTCAGATGGCACTTAGAGGCTTTTGCGTCTGAACTCTTCATTTGCAGACAGGCCACAAACAACCCAAATTCTTTTATGTATCCTACCAAAATCTGCTTAGTTGTTTGTAGTCTCAACATCAATAAACAAACCAGATTTTTACTAACTCAATCCAAACCTCCATATGTGGTAAAATCAGATCAATATCGCCATCCACAAAATGCAGTCGTGTCGGCTACAGTTGTGTCTGGATTTATTAATTTCCGCTCACGTTGCATTCATTATGTACTGAACGAGCAAATGAACAACGGTCTCGACACATATATTCATGAATATGTAAATAGTACAATAATGCTCTGATGTCTGATGCACCTCATGATTGCATTATCACAGTCAGATAACAGCTCAATAAGAGCTAATGTGATGCTTAAAATGATAGTTCACCCAAAAATTACAATTCTGATATCCTATACTCTTATTTCATTCTAAACCTGACTTATTTTCATCTGTGGAAAACAAATGAAGATATTTTGAAAAACATTAGGGACCGAATTTTGTGTTCCGTCGAAAAAAGTAAGTCATATTTATGGGGTCAGAATTGTTGCATTATTCCAAATAAATAGATTGCTCTATGTGGGCGTTATCTGATTGGCTTGAGTAAACGGTGGGTGGAGTCCACTTATTTGTGGATTTGTCTGTACGTCGACGCTAAAGTGTTTCAAAATCCACAAATGCGTGAGGGAATTTACAAATGCACAAGAAGCAATTCACAAATGCGTGCAGCGATTTACAAATGCACAGAAAGCGGTTCACAAATAAATGCCAGGCAGGGTTGTGTTTGTGACATAAAACACATTTGTAAAAAAAAAAAAATATATATATATTTGCAAATCTCATTATATTTATTTGTGAGTTTTATAATTTTTTGTGAAACTCTTTACATTTATTTGTTGATCTTAATTATTTATTTGTGAATTTGATACATTTTTGTGAATCTCTTTACATTTGTTTGTGAATCTCAATCTATTTATTTGGAATAATGCAAAAATTCTAACCCCATACATATTGGTCTGGAACAACATAATGGTGAGTAAAATGATGAAAGAATTTTCAATTTTCATGTGATCATGGGATATGGCGGTTCACTCACAGGACTGTAACACAGCAATGTTCTCCAGACTCATGTAGGCGGCTCTGTTTAACGACTCAACTATGATAAAACATAGGTTACCATGGTAACTTGCAGACTCGCTGCCAAAGCAGAATTATAGCTGAAGAGGAACAACACGAGGTTGAAAAACTACAGAAAGATTAAAAAAAGGATACAATCATGTAAATGTACATGTATATGGAATATGCAGTGGGACTTAATTTGACAGGGACCGTGTTGTAGATGTAGTAGTGTGATGTTTCGATTTAAAAATATCTTTTACATGTGAGCATCCGTCAAACTCAGGCTACAGAAAGACACATAGATGAGCTCTTCCTTTGCTCTGCTGGGTGTTACTCATTCGACATGGAACAAGATATATAAAAGTATTTTTTTACTTAGCATGAGTAACTTTGAGCTGTACCCTGACAGAAAAATGACATGTTGATTTAGTGTAAATAAGTGTGGGTGAATAGACATTTGCATAATGTTAAGCCATAACATATGAATTAGAAACGCTGAGACTTACATTTATTTATAGATACACGTGTGTGCAATTTAAATGTGCATGTTTTTCCTTTGTTGATATGCAAAATACAAGAACAAATCTGCCCACCCTGCTAATTTCAGACCATACTTATACAACCTTGTAATTCATACCTGAATGCAAATATATTTATAACTGGTTCACGTAATAGCTCACACACATGCTATCTGTCCATTTCATAGGTAAGTGATTGTATTCCTGGTTTTATTCAATTTCCACAAAATCGAGCTAATGGAAAGGGCATTCACTGCTGAAGTGGTTCATGGTAAATTATTTAAATTTTAAGAACATTATGCCCGTAACCTCTGATCCTAGATCGGTCCATCTCCACATCTGTACCTCTTTACTCTTTTAGACAGGTGCACATTACAAAACAATCGAGTTTTAATGAGCTCCTGGTGTTTATACAGGCCCATCTCTGCCCAAGGCTTGCGTTCATTCATTTTAAATGAGCTGCCTAGAGAGATAACATATTAATATTCATACAATGACTATATTCTCAAGCACAAAATGGTATTATAGTACTCTTAAGAACATTAAAAGAATGTCAAAGGTAAACATGTACAGTATGATAGATTACATCTAAAAGGCAGTCAATGAGAATAATGGTTTAAACTTTCCATCCCAGACTGATTAAATGTTCTTTTAATAACCCCCTTTATGGTGTCTAAGTCATATTAGGTATAAATAATAATGATAATAATTATAAAACATAGGTTAAGTGTAGAGAATCATTCAATAGACTAACTGACTCAATGTGTATCAAATTAATAACAAGTTATTCAGAATCAGAAACATCAATCTATATATATGTAACTATCTAACTTTAAAACGTTTTACTGTCTCAACAAACTTCGCTTTTCTAGTTAATGACAGTTCCCTTTCGAGAGGTCTCTCCTATTGCGTAAGTAGCTTACGCTATGGGAAAACTCCTTTTCTCGAGAATATTGAAGTCTTTATGTAAAACGCATTGCAGCTGCACAGCTGACAGCAATGAACGAAGGAGCTCGGTCATTGGCTGTGCTGCGGCAACTTGCTCAAACCAATGACGGGGCGATTCTGAATGCGCGACCAATGAGCGCGCTTCGCGCGCGCGTCAGAGCCCGCCAAGATGAGAGTTCTTTAGATTTAATCTCCTTCAGCGAACACCTTCTTCGCTGGATCCTCCGGATTATTGAAGCTTCGCCGCCGTCGAAAAGCATACCAGCGGGATTGCTACGAGGACGTCGGCACCTTCAGCCGCCTTCGAACGCCATCCTACTGAGCCATCCGGCGTGCTACACACGCAAGTATTTTACATCTGTTCGCCCCGCGACGCTTGTAAAAGAGCAATTTTCTGAGGCGTTGTTTCAAATGCTTTCCTGCGCGTCGTGGCTGACGCTCGACGCCGCTCGCGCGGTCACAACCGCAAGCCGCCTTTTGAGCGACGGGGTCCTCGGCCCAAGATTGTGCTGAACCCTGAGCCTCGAAAGCCGTCCTAGCCACAAGAATGAGAAGAGAGAGTGCGTGTCTCGCAAAAGCCGGACCACTCTCTCTGCAAAAGCTCAAACATTACCCAGTCCCCTTACAGGCAGCTGGATATGTCCATACAGCAGTCAATGGGCCAGTCACAGAGCTCGCTCACCTGCAAACAAACGCCGTTTTTACGGCGACGCACAGAAGACACAAAAAGAGTCTTTTTCTGCCTGTGTCACTAAGGGTTCACATGTCCACAAAGTGTGCATTCCCAGATACTGTCAAAACAGTGCCAAATTCATTCCCAGCTCAGGCTGCGCTCCCCATGAATGTAGATCACGTGCCTACGGTCATGTACGCACCACTACACACAAACACTGTTCACACAGTTATAAATTCATCCCCAGTAAAAGCGGGAAACATTATAAAAGTGACGCGTGTGCCTACCACTGTTTATGCACCCGCACTTATAAACACTGTCCTTACAGTGTCAAACACAACCCCAGCTCAGGCTGCGAGTTTTACAGACACAGCGCGCACTGTTGTAATCACACACGCGCCCATTCACTCAGCTGCTCAGCGGAGCCCTGACGCACTGGAAAGCCGCCGACTGGTACCAGTCAGGCGTGAGTCTGGGTGTGAACACAAGGAGAAAGATGATAACGACAGATGCCTCCAAAATAGGTTGGGGGGGCCTTTACGAGGGCAGGCCTGTCTCCGGCTTTTGATCAAACCCGGAGAAGCGCCTACACATAAACTGTCTGGAAATGAAAGCGGTCGCTTTGGCTCTCAGAGCCCTGCTCCCACATCTAAAAAACTAACACGTCCTGGTCCGAACGGACAACATGACGGTAGTGTCGTACATAAATCGCCAGGGTGGACTCCGGTCGAGCTCCATGCATTCAATGGCCAGGAGACTCATTTTATGGTCCCAGCACAACTTGCGCTCGCTGAGAGCAGCGCATGTGCCAGGCGCCCTGAACCAGGGGGCAGACATGCTATCCAGAGACAAGATTCTCCCAGGAGAATGGGCTCTCAACCCGCTGACGATTCAGTGGTTATGGAAAACCTTTGGCAAAGCGGAGATCGACCTCTTCGCCTCCAAGGAGAATGCGCA
The DNA here is from genome assembly GCA_026230005.1 of Gila orcuttii. Classification (NCBI taxonomy): domain Eukaryota; kingdom Metazoa; phylum Chordata; class Actinopteri; order Cypriniformes; family Leuciscidae; genus Gila; species Gila orcuttii. Next base: position 9,711,473 of record JAPDVR010000016.1, on the reverse strand, counting down.
CTGCTCTCTTTTCTTCGCGAAAAGCAGAGACGCGCTCGCCCAGAGCTGGCCGAGCCGCCCCTTATATGCCTTTTCCCCGATCGCGATGGTGCCACAGGTCATCAGTCGGGTCAGAGAGGAGAAAAACACAGTGCTGCTGATAGCCCCACTCTGGAAGAACCAAACATGGTTTCCAGATCTGATGCAAATGCAATCTACACCACGGCCGATTCCACTGAAGCCAGACCTCCTCAGTCAGGCCAGCGGGATGATATTTCATCCCCGCCCCGATCTGTGGGCCCTTCATGCATGGCCCCTCAACGGGTTCCCAGGAGCCTCACGAGCGGAGCACTAAATACCATCGCTGAGGCGCGGGCGCCCTTCACGAGACGCTTATATGCCCAGAAATGGAAAGTGTTCAGTGACTGGTGTAATGTCAAGGGCCTGAACCCTGAAACATGCGAGATTACGAACGTACTCGCTTTTCTACAAGGGCTTCTGGAGGCGGGCCGCACTCCCTCCACGCTCAAAGTGTATGTGGCGGCCATCACAGCGTCACACGACCCTGTAATGGAACGTCCATTAGGAAGAAACGACCTAATTATTCGTTTCCTAAGGGGCGCTAGGAGGATGAACCCTTCACGCCCCCCCTCAGTGCCGATCTGGGACCTAGCTACTGTCCTAGACGCTCTTAAAGGGCCCCCGTTCGAACCACTCCGAACCGTGCACCTTAAACAGCTCTCGCTCAAGACTGCGCTCTTGCTGGCACTCGCCTCGGTCAAGAGAGTGGGCGACCTGCACGCGCTTTCGACAAGCGCTGCCTGCCTAGAATTCGGACCTAACGACTGCAGGGTCGTCCTTAGACCGAAACATGGGTATATTCCTAAAGTGCTCACCACTCCCTTCAGAGCACAGGTTATCTCCCTAACTGCGCTATCGTCTCCAGCAGACGAACACAACGCTAATCTACTCTGCCCCGTTAGGCCTCTCAGAGTGTATTTGGAGCGTTCTGCCCTATTCAGACAGACAGAACAACTGTTTGTAAGCTTTGGCGGCCGTACGAAAGGTTCCGCCGTTTCAAAGCAGAGAATATCTCACTGGATAGTTGAAGCTATAGCGCTGGCTTATGAAGCTAAGGGATTTCAATGCCCCTGGAACGAGTATTGCGTAAGCTGCCGTGCTTGTGCTTGGTTAGTTCGCTTCAGTCGTTTTAACCTAAAGAACTCTCATGACGGGGCGCCCAGTATATAGCTCTTGGCCACGCCCATCTTGGCGGGCTCTGACGCGTGCGGGCGCGAAGCGCGCTCATTGGTCGCACATTCAGAATCGCCCCGTCATTGGTTCGAGCAAGTTGCCGCAGCACAGCCAATGACCGAGCTCCTTCAGTCATTGCTGTCAGCTGTGCAGCTGCAATGCGTTTTACATAAAGACTTCAATATTCTCGAGAAAAGGAGTTTTCCCATAGCGTAAGCTACTTACGCAATACTCGTTCCCTTCTCTCAGGGAACCGAGGTTACGTTAGTAACCGAGTCGTTATATGAATTTATTTGAATTTCAATTCATTTTATTTTAGATTACAATCAAATTGCAATACTGCACCCTATTTGCTACCTCAATTCAAAACTAGAAATTGAATTGATTTTAAGACACTCTAAATATAATTTTTAATGGTGCACAACCCAGATAAATATTCATTCTATTAAAATGCTTTGAAAAACAAGTGATATGATCATGTTGGTTGCAATTCATGCAGTTTAATATTTAGTAGTTGTGTTGTGTTTACAGTCACAAGTTCAAGTACTGTTGAGTCTCAAGGATAAACATCTGCGAAAGAAAAGACACTTTGGCTTTCTAGTGTTAACATGTCTTCAAAAGCTTCTATCCCGGTTAATTAATGCATTTTTGAGCTAGTGCATGCCTTGTACATTTCTGCTTATAGATATAGATGTTTGAAGCCTACCTGAGGAGTTTCCATCGACTTGATCAAGATCAGTGGCGGCTCGTCAGGGGAGGCAAGGGAGGAACAGCCTACTAAAAATTGAGGTGAAAATGGGAGAAGGACGATTTAATGTTAATAAAATTCCCAGTTATTCATTTTATGTCTCAGAATGTGAATTTCTTGTTTGTAATTTCACCACTGTAAGTGTAACCACAACAAGCCTCTTCCCCAAATATGCCGAATCTGCGAAATGTGAGTCTGAGGGGATAGAGAAGGGGAGGGGGAGGCAAATCTATAGCTGGAGACTTGTGCCTCCGTTGGTAAAAAAAAAAAAATTGCCAATCACCATCGAGTATTTCACTTTCAGCGATTAGGAATGTTGAGAAATGTAACATGGCAGAGGAGACTTGCCTCCCTTGGTATATCAACCAATCATCGACAAGACGTAAATTCCGTTATATTAGTTTGAACTGCTACCGTCGATGTAACTATGGAGAGTAGAGATATTGAATATTTGATTGCAGACACATTTACTAAACTACCATTCAAACAACAGCTACAAATTAAAAATGAAGAACCCCATGCCTAAGTTGGATATAGGCTACAGCAACCAGCTTCGCTAAACGGCCGAACAAGCTCTTTTAACACGGACATTTAAAAGGACAGAAGAATGGATTTTTGCTCTAAGTGATAGGCTAGGACTAGGTGAGTGAACTTAAATTATATTGTCTTGATGCATGTCGTTTTGTATAAATATTCTGTCTATAAGTGACCAAAAAAGCCATTTTAAAGCAGTTAAAAAAATCAGATGACTAAAATTTTGTGTGCCTCCTCTATTTTAAAACCCACCAGCCACCACTGATCAGGATAAGAAAGGTTGGACTCTATGGGAACATTCATCTTATGCCTGATATTAAGCTTTAAGACACTCTAAAAACTTATTTTAAAAGCAATAATCCACCAAAACAGAAAATTTGTATTCACCCTCGTGTTGTTCAAAATCCACAATATTTTTCAAAAGCGGACAGGTTTAAAGAATATTCACTTATTCCTTTCATACAACAGTTATTCATATTGAACATCTCTGTCAAACTGTTGAAATGTAGTGCATTCGTCATCTGTTACTTTTTGAAGCTTGACAGAGATGGTCACTATCAGTTGCTGTTATATGGAAAGAATGAGGGTGAGTAAATAGTGACAGAAAATTTAAGTTAGCTGGGTAAACTTAAAGATGCATTTCGCAACCTTTTGAACATACCTGGTAAACTGCCTGACAAAAGCTTTTACAGTTGGTTGCAATTATAATCCAATAAACATTCATTTCATTTTAAAATGCTATACATTCCATCAGTTTGCAATGATTAGACGATGATTAATTGGATCATTAACAACTGTATCATTCCCCCTAGTGATCCGAGGAATAAAAACGTACTGTGTCAAAACCAATCCAGCATTGTTGAATCCATTTCCCTTCCTTCCCCAGCGTGTTTCACAATTAACACTCTCTGGATCGCGGCTTCGAGAGATTGGAAGAACATTGATGGATTGCTTTTGTGTGTGGAATTAATAACGCCACCCAATCTGGGCAGTGTCATTATGGCCGGGCTCTTCCTAACAGAGGAGAGACAAAGTAAACACATTTAATATTCATCATTTCCCTTCAGAGTAAATGAAGTGGAAAAGGAACAAAAACTTACGCTTGACTGTTATTTACATTTATTTGGATTAGGTAGAACATATTTATTTCACCTTTTGTTCTCTTCCTCTCTGACTCCACATCAGGAGGTTGGGTGGTAGGGCCAACGCGGAGGTGTATTTTCAGGTGGAGGCATATGAGGACGCAATTAATCGAAGGCGATATTTGGGAACTGATGATGAATTGTAATTTCCATCTCTCCCTAGCTTTTTCAAAATTATTTGAAGTGCTTCTCATGATTCATTCCTATTTTATCCACTCATCACAACACTTGAATTCAAATGAAGAGACATTATTAAATTATTTAATCACACATTTTCTGTATGCACTATTATGTTTTTTAGGCACTTTTTGCAATGTTATTGTTTGAAAAGGTTAATGTCAGGTCATAGTTAGAAAGCCCATGATATCAAAATTGGAGTTTTGCTTTTACTTCATGAACTGTAAACTGTAAACCCAAACAGTGAAATTAACCAAATGAAATGCATTTATTTCACACAAATATTAAAAGCTGAAAGTTCATTGTACTTAAAAGGAAAAAGTTAACTCAATAACTGATTATATTAAGCCGAACTTAAATTGAATGAGTGCAGCAGAGTTCTAATTCCCAGCATGCTTTGCATCAGACTGCAGAAGGGAAATAATGAAATTGAGTGTTATTTAGTGGGGGTTTGCACAATATTAATATAGGGAGAGATGTGTTAGTGTGTAATCTTCTGTTATTTTGGGATTTATATGGTTTCTGTAATGTTTCAGTTATGCAGGGGTTAGTAAACAGTAGAGTCTGTGGTTAGTTCGAGGATGATTACAAATTTAAAAATGGATGGATAAAATTAAAAACGAATTGAAGCAAAAGTAATTAGATCAAACTAAATCCATAAATTTATCCCATGACGGAAACCCCTAAAAGGTTCTATATGAAACCTTTTCTTCTAATGTAGTGAAAAACGTGTAAACTTTACAGCATAAGAAACTGATTTTAAATTTACCAGTTAACTATTTCAATTTAAAGCAATCATTTCAATTATACAATTTTACTGCCATTTAAGAGAGTCTTTTAGCGGTACTGTAAATTAATAGCACAGTATATTACAACACCTTACTATTTGTCCCACAGTCCTTGGCAGAAATTGATACGTTAAACCTCCAAACCAATTTACATTATGTCCATGTAGATAGTCCACACTATACTTGTGCATTCTCAAAAAATGATAATTGATAAGTAGGCTCACACTAATAACCAGGGTCCAAAAGAAACAGTCAAGCGCCAAAAGCAGGTAAAAATGTTTTTTTCTTTCTCCACTGACTTTCCATGTGGCAACACATGTGGGGACCATTGCTCCCATTAAGTCACCAAAATGCCAATAATGTACAAGAAAAAAGCAATTACATACAGTTTAATGGCCGATACGAAATATAAATATGTATATGTCTTAGACTGTTTCCAGCCATTTGAAGTGACTCAATAAGAGACACAAAAGATACAAGCAAACAAGTGTGGGCATCTACTACACTTCACACAGTAGACATGATGAGATGAGTGTATTCAAAGAACAGGATTATAGGATTATCTCAAGTTTGCGTGGAAAGATATAATACATGAGTTTAAAGATACTAGACTAATGTTAAGCTCAGCAGGAACAAAGACCTGAGTACACACACCAAAAATCCCAATGTCTACAAACAACATGACAAACAGAAAATAACTACAAAAGGTCAAGGTAATGCAAGGGAGGATTCTGTGAAAAAAGAATAGTGAGAAAAGTATAAGAGAGAGAAAATGAAGGCTTTTAACTGCCATACAGCTGGATTTATTTCAGATTTGTCATGGTACTTCAGAGGCTGTAGCTGGGTTCCATTCGCCTGTGTTCATCCTCATAAAAACAGAGATATATATCAGAACAACTTTACCACACAGCAACTGACCACGGGGAGATACAAAGTCATGTGAAAGTAATAGACCTCATCAGTGCTGAAGTCATCAATCACTCACCAGACTCTAATCAAAAACCACACTGACTCCCTGAGTAATACATAGGCCGCACAGCTGGGTTTTAATAACTGGGAAGTAAAATAATAATTTACAGTTATCGTCGCAGTGTGCATCTTAATCTGTGCTGAGATTTAATCATGGTTCTAAGACGCTTGGAGCGCAGAGATCAAACATATAAAGATAAAGCTGGACCCAGCACCACATTACAATGAAGCCACAAGTGTTTGCTGTACAACATAACAGAAGTACACTGACAGCGAACAAGCAATTAAACTAAGACGCTTCCCGTCTCTAAAGACTTGCTGTCTGCTTTTAAAATTAAAGAGCTACACAGATGTTATTGTCAAACTATCTTATTAACATAAATGTTACAGTATTATGTTTTTCAGCTTACTGAAATGCTTTTGAGCACCAGTCAAGTCTGGACACACTTGACTGAATGTATGTTTCTTATGATCTTAAAATAAAAAATAAAACTTTAAATGCTTAATTCATTTTGTATAAAATAAATTCTGTATTTGTATATTTATTCAGCTGTAATCTTGACAAAGAGTGGCAACTTTAAATAAGTACTTTTATTTGCATTATTTAAGAGTTTTATTATTAGAATCTTGGCTTTAGCAAAATAGAACAAAAATGGAAAGATTCACGAGAGGAAGATAAGGGGTCATATGAGTAGAGAGAGAGCAATTAAAAAGCTTGGAGGAAGACCAAAGAGGCGAGTTTTAACCATCAGAGATGCTGACAGATCTGACTCTGAGTAGGTAATTCTAATTTTGATTAGGGCCAATCTGACACACTGAATCCAAACCATGTTCACTAAGAAACCCTCTGTGTATATAATGTACATGTATAGCTCCTCTAAAATAAGACACTAAATTCAGTTTATTAGAATATGCTGGAATAAATTACTTAAGAGTGTTTATATCTATTGCCTTATGGCTCCATCAAAGATCTCCAATTGGACAACTACACCTATGCTTTGAGATAATTGTGTATCAGAGCAGGATTTCCCCAAATTTATGAGATTATGATATAAATGTCAATGCTAAATGTATATGTAAATTAATGCATCGTCTAAATTGTAATATATATATATATATATATATATATATATATATATATATATATATATATATATATATATATATATATATATATATATATTGTGTGTATATTTATATATTAGGGGTGTTACGGTTCACAAAATTCACAGTTCGGTTCGATCCGATACAGTGGTGTCACAGTTCGGTACGTTTTCGATACAGCAAAAAGAAAGAAATGCCAGAGAAATTTCCTATTTATTAAAAGAAAAATATTTTTTAAATAAATGTGAGTTTTCCTGCATCTTGAAACTTTTAGTTTTATAAATGGGGTTAAACTTTGAAGGATGAACATAATATTTTGGTCATCACATTAAAAATAACATTTAAATATGATAATATTTGAGTTTTGAAGTGCTGGAAAAAGATGTATGATGTACTTGAAAGCATTTTACTATTTCTGCCAAACTTCCATGGTTACAAGTGTTAATACATTAAATCCATGGTGAATGTTGCTGATCTGTGGACTTAAAACCTATAAGTAGTTCATACATGGAACAATGTTTCTCCTGGTTTCCACATCAGCGCTGTTTGATCCATTAATAACGGAGAAATTTTAATGCTTCTCACTAGATTTCGCAGCAATGTTACTTCAGTGGCGAATTCAAATGCTTTGTTTACTGGATCTCTTAGCGCTGTAGTAACAGTGTCGCTTGATCAAGATCAGCTCGCGGTGCACTGACATTGGTCCAAACTGATTTACGGTCCGTGAAGCACAAAATAATGAGTAGCACAGTTTCATTCCGCTTTCATTCCGTTTGTCATTTGATGTTGTGCAACGTTGTGGTGGTCGCGCCAGCGCAGATTTTGGTCGGCAGGAAAAATGGTCCAACGAATCGTTCGGTTTGTAATGCGTACCGATTACCGAACCAAAAGCCTCGTACCGAACAGTTCAACACGAATACATGTATCGTTACACCCCTAATATATAATAATAATAAAATTTCAATTAAACCTTTCACTCAAATTGTCATGCCAATAATATAATTTGTAATGAAAAAGGCTGCATTAAATTAGAAAAATGCCCAGATGAGGTATTATACTTCTCAGACATTTCAATCCCACCATAGTGAAAATGAAACAAATAGCATACTCAAAATATCAGGGTGATTCAAACATTCAAACTTTTTTTCACCCTATGTCCCATATTACTGTTCTTTTTAGTGCAGAATCCAGGAGTCATGTGCAGTTTGCTGACCTTTAAATTGTGAAAAAGCTGACATCCGTCTTTGATGAATCAGAAGTGATCTTGAAGGGCAGCATTGAAACAACTCTGCAAATGACACAAGTGAAATGATGTAAGTGACATGCAAAGATATGATCCTTCCATCAAAAAGGACAGAAATATCCCGCAGGAAGACACTGGAGGAGTGAGGACCATGACCATGATGATAATCATTGATATTCAGAAGGGGATGGAGGGTGATGGTATTTGAGAATCGTTCAGGCGTCAGGCCATTGACCTCTAATGCCAGAGACGATTACATGCTAATTGAAGCAATCTAGCCCTGCTACTAATCACTGTTAAAGGAACCTCCCTTTCATCACCTTGTTTTCCCGACGAGTCTATACAAGAGGCGCCTTTCACACTAAATCACAGAGACACCAGTAGGAATGTACAATATATACACTGAGGTACGTGACCTTTCTCAAGGACATCATGTTTAACATCCCCTTTAAATGTATATATATGTGAATTATATGAGACAGAGACATTTATGACTGTAGAGAGTGCATGATGATGTCACATGACCACAGCTCAGACATGATGCATTTAATTTAGGGCAATCCATGGCTGTAAAGCTTAGTCACTGTTCATGACAGCCAAAGGAAAATGGCCCTTTTTGCTTATAAAATGCAACAAGACAACATAAAAAGAACAAAACATGACAGAAAATTAGTTTAGGTTAGATTGCTTTATCCTTTGTGCTGTAGAAAGGGCATCTTTAATCACTGACTGCCCAGGAAAACCTCTTTCCAGATATTTTTTTATTACTGATATCTGAGTGTTGTGACTGTCATAAGACCCTCGGTTGAACCCACACAGGCAATATACAGACAACAGTTCATTGTTTCAGCAGGAAGAGTTTGTCAAATGAGACGGCTTTTATGAAAGATCAGTTACTTAGACAGTGCACTTATGCGCTCTTTATACCTCAGTGAGAACTTTATATCCTAATGTCACATTTTAATGTTCAGAGCATATCAAAACCCCATTGTGGAGCTGCTCTGTGATGATCTACAAGTTTTTGGATTGTGCACATTTCACTTAATGCACTGTTTTATGTGCCAGTCAATTGTTTATGCTGTAAGAGCACAGCTCTGCTTTATGATTTAGCTAGATGTGCTGTCACACGAGTCATTTTTTTTTTACTTGCTGATCAAAGCTTACGAACATTATGGTGCCTTCCTGCATATGTATATTATACAGAGGAAATGCATAAATAAAATGTTTGTCGCTACATAAATATGTAAAATGAAGAAGTGGAGAGCCTCAAGAAGTTTATATGGCTTTTTCCTCTAATGGTTTAGAGATGCTTCCTCCCAGAGAGACACACAGAGAATGTGAGTCTATTTTACAGGACTACAGACAGAGTGCTGGAGAAAGGGGTCATCGTCAAGGTTGACCATTCACTTCAAACTCAACTCTCTCTGTTACTATGAGTCCTCAGAGTAAGAACAGCTTTGATGACAGCACAGACGGAGAGGTTAACAGAATATTACAGGCACGTTAACATACTTTAACTTTAACATACGCTCAGATCTTATGCACACATCTAAAACTGGTACATGCAGGGTCAGAAATTAAACTGGGCTTGAGAAAAAAATGCTCTAGGTATTTAAAAACTAGGAAGAGTAGTGAATTACTCTGTTTTTTTTAGACCCTTCAGATGTTAGATGGCAGATAAAAATACATCAGCACTTTCCTAAACATCTGTTTACAATTATCCACTGCAAAATTTTCCTGTCCCAGTGCAACGACAAAATATTTTTATGGTTAATTGATCTAAAAGGTAATACATTTTTAGACAAAAGACATGCAAATGATATTCAGTTGGTCACACTTTAGATTAGGGTCCAATTCTCACTACTAACTAACTATTAACTATGACTTTTGCCTCAATAACTCCTAATTACAGCTTATTATTAGTTAGTAAGGTAGTTGTTTAGGTATTGGTAGGGGTTGAACGACTTCAGATTTTTTGAAGTCGACTTTTATGACATCAAAGTCGAGTCGACGTCGACTAGTCGCTGACGTCATTCATAAAAACACAAGAGATGGGACTGCTTTGCAACATGCCACAATTTGCAATTAATTAACAGAAAATTATAGATGCTGACAGACAGCTAATGGGGCCGTTTACACCGGGTCACTTCATGCTTTTTTTACTGATCTGATCTATCAAAACGATTCCATTTACACCTGGTCACATAAATATGTTTTCGCAAAACGGATATAAATCCGATCTTCAAACAACGCGCTATATGCAGATTTAACGGAGTTCACGTCACCGAAAGCAACAGTAGGCTAATGAGCTGCATTTTATTGATCATCAGCTCATTTCAAAATCAAAGACCGCAATAAGAGAGAACGCACTGGTATGCATTTTGTTTCTTTACTTTTATCGAAGATGATTGTGTGTTAAGCGTCTGCGACTTACTTTCACTTTTATTTGCGATAGTTTGCACGTTGGCTTGATGAATAGATGCTCAGCTGCGGTGATACGTGTTGCCTTCGTCATATAATGAATATAACATGACATATAGGCTAACACGCTCTCACACGTTTATTTTTAGCATTGTTGGGAGAAGTCCAATTTACATATGTGGTTTCAACAACTAGATGCATTTACACTTGTCCAGTTTCGTCCGAAATGCGGCCCAGAACTCCTCCTGAAGTGGCGATCGGATTTAAATCCGTCTCGAATGCGTTTCGGAGGGCATTTACACCTGGTCTTTTCACGCTCGGCTAGCAATCAGATCACAGAAACGCATGAAGTGGCCAGGTGTAAACAGCCCGCTGTTTACATCATCATTTAGGATGAAAAGAATAAAGAAAAGAAAAAAAGCTATACATTCGTTAGTGATGCGCAGATCCAAGTAATACAAAATAATATTCAAATTAATTGTGGTTGAATTAGAGATACATCATTAATATGTTTAAATAAATATATGAAAAAAATAATGTTTTAATGATTTTAATAAAGAGACTCTCATTTCCCGGTAAAACAGTGAGCGTGCGTCATGCTTTTACTTTCGTTTTCAACAATATCTAGTGTTAGGTTAGTAAAGTATGTAGCCTACCACACTTGATGTAGGCTACCAATGCTGCTTTCTTGCAGCAATGACCCTCTGGGCTCTTCATCTGTTGTCGTCTGCAACGCGGCCATGTTAGTATCAAAATTAGCTCAATCATAGTGTCACATGATCAACGCGACTAGTCGACGTCAAGCTTAAAGCGTCACGCCATTGCATTAAGGTCGACTAATCGACTAGTCGGTTCAACCCCTAGGTATTGGGTAGGATTATGGATGTAGAATAAGGCATTAATAGTACTAATAAATAGCCAATATCCTAGTAATATGCATGTTAATAAGCAACTAGTTAAGAGAGAATTGAGCCCTAAACTAAAGTGTTACCTTCAGTTTTATTGAACCTGATTAAATCAACAGAATATGTGCTCAGCCATATTTAAATGAGACATTTCTGCATCCTGCTTTGTCAGCTCTGCAGTCATGATCAGTTGCCCCTAACAACAGATTTAAGAGCATTTTGGGTTTTTTCTCACCTCCCTATATCCCCCAACCTTGAACTGCCAGATGAAGAGAAGAGAAGAGAAGAGAACTATAGCATGCCTGTTACCATGGAGATGCTTGCGCAGTGATGCAGTATGCAGCACAACAACACGTTTGTTTCCGGGAAACTTTCAAATGGATCTGGATCACACTCTGAAGTTCGCAGTAGACACATTATCCTGTAATGAATAGTGTACCTCCTCCCAACACCTGTGCTGAAGTCAAAGTGCCCATCACTCCATCTGTTCTACATTAGATTAGAAATAAGATACTAAATAAAACTTTCATGAAAGATTTGGAGAGCGGCAGCTAAAGTAACAGCAGTTACAGTTACAGTTACATTGACATAATATCACTGCTTTTAATGCATTATCTCTTTATCAATAAACGTAGAAGATAGAGTGGTGTCAAAGGGAGAAAAAGGTTTGGAATTAATTGAATTATGACACTTTTTCTTCTGTAGAACACACAACAAATATGTTTTGAAGAACATTGGGCTGTTGAAGAACTGTTGACTTTCATTGCAAAAGAGATACAGGTTAGGAATGTTAGTAAATGATGACAGAATTTTCATTTTTGAAATAAATGAAAAATCTGTCAACTATTACACACTCTCATGTCGTTCCAAATTCATATGACTTTCGTTCTTTGGAACACAAACGAAGATATTTTTTTATGAAATCTGAGAGATTTCTTTCCCTCCATCGAAAGTCTATTCACCCAAAACTCTGATGCTTCAATTTGAATGGAGACGTTTATTAATGGAGCCAAGTATTCTGAAGAGTCACTATCGATGCGGAAGTAAGCTGTGTTTTGTAAGTGTGCAAGACCTCTGATTAATTAAATGCTATAGGGAAATAACAACAAGAATATCAAAGTGCAGTAGCTAAATGGTAAAACTATATGCACTACCTACCAGTGTGTTTATAATTACAACAATACATAACAATTTTAATATACAATAACATCATAATTTAGCGTAAGTATACATATCTACAAAAAACAACAAAAGAGATTGACTGGGCACTTTAGCTGATAGGCATCAAAATTATGAGTTTAAACATGTTATCCCAGCATCATCCCATCTGGCACTCTCACCATCTGAAAGACAAAGCGCGCACGCCATTAGTATGCACAGAGGTCACAGCAATTTTCACTTCAAATACATCTGTCGTGGACAAAGATGAATTTCACTAGGAAGTCTGAGGAAAGCCTAGTCAATTAAGTTTTCAATTTCATTTGACAGTTTTACAATCCACGGCAAAAAATGATTTTTTTGGGAAGCATTAGTTGTGTGAAAACAAGCACTTTGCTCAGAAAAAGTTGTTCAGTCAGACACAGATAAACTTAAAACCTGAAGTCAAAGATAAAACAGTAGACATCTGTGGAACAATTTCAGGCATAGTTAATTTTATAGAAGACTGTAACTTGCTAATTACTGGATCAAATTATTTTGTTCAATTGTCAAACAGAAATAGCTTGGACTAAGAACTAAACATCATCAAAAAGTCTATTTTGCATTTTAATTCACTGGCATTAGCTACTCAACTTCAAATCTATATTTCCTCGGCTAATCAAAAATTTGCATTTATGATAATATTCATCAGCACAGACAAGCTGCTGCTCGCTTTCCCATATTGAAATGAGCTTTTATGTTATATAATAGTGTGTATCTTAGCGACGACAGTTTCTTAACCTATGCAATTAGCCTCCTAGGAATATGCATGTGTACGTTTATGTATATGCCTCTGTGCGGCTGCATGTTTGCTTTTAGTACTTACTGAACAGATGACATCCCTGAGGACACTTTCCTTTGGGAAAGTGAGGTTAATTTCTCCAGCTTCCCTGATCTGGAGTCTGGAAAGGCCCTTGGGATTTAGAATATCAGAAAAGACATAGAAGAGCAATTTAATGAGACGCAAGCACATAATTAAGTACAAAACACATTCTCTGTCAAACCTTTTTTCACCTACCTCTTCTCATTCATAATCCTGCAATAAGGCTGGTTATTTTATTTTTTACTTTTTATGATTGTATATGTTCAATATCTGTGACATTTCACAGCCAGTTTCTATTCATTTTCATAATTGTCCCTAAAGGGACCCCCCTTCCTTTTCCAACTGATAACACTGCATTTAATTAGTGTGGCTATATTCGCCCAAAGCACCCGTATTCTAATTATCTGGTATAGTTTACACATCCTATGCCTGCATCAGTCTTGGCAACTGCTTTAATTATTTGTACGCTACAGTAAGTGTGCGGTACACATATAACACATTATCTGCAGGTCAAAAGTTCGCTGTTGGCTCAGTACAGTCTGTTCAGCTAATCACGTACGCTGCAATAAAGACGAAGATATACTTCAAGAGACCATCATGGGAAGTCAGGCAAAAGGAGGAGGGTAAACAGACGGTACATACCGCTTATGTATGGGTAAGTGAATTATCTGAACTAATAATTTAGAATCGAAGCTAAAGGGCAGAAAATTCTGCTGTTCAAATCTCTAGAGACTAATGAACTGGTAACCTCAGAGCTAGAGATTAAGAAAACTGGTTCAGAGCCCTGCGTAGTGTTCCTAAATAATACACTTTTCTTAAAGAACTTGCTCGAGGGGTGGTAATACATGTTGACCCCAATTTCCTAGTCCCTTGGCACCTGAGAGCAAAGGAAATAAAAGAAAACCCCTTGGAATCCTGAACGATTTATCCCAGTTGTCACGGAGGAGATCGGTTTCCATGGGTTACCTAAAGCCTTTTAGCATTGGTGGGATATTAAGGGAAAATGTTTACTTTTGACAAGCTCATACTTGCACAATGATGTTGAATTAATTTCCTGCGCAGACTTACTAAAATTCAATGAATGATTAAAGACCCCGTCAGCTCAAAAAGAATTCCAAATGTGCATTTGAATTGTGCATCTCCTCACATAACCTTCAGACAAAACACAAGTTCACAGATCCTGTTAACAACCACGGTTTACTAGAAAACCATAGCCTCTTTCAACCTTTCTTTTCCTCTGGGTGCATGCTCTGAAACAGACTAGAAAATCACAATCCTCAAAGAGGAGACCTTATGCCTTTGTTGCTACTGTGTATATGTGAGTATCATACTGTCTGTGTGAAAATAATCTTCCTGGTTGGAACTGAGAACTCTGTCAGATGGCTGAGGACATGGGTTGTCCTTCTATTGTAGAAGAACAGAGGTTCTCAACTGGTGGGTCAAAACCCCAAAATGGGCAGGTCTGTTCTGTCATGACAAGCAGTGAAATTTGCTAAATGCATTTACACACACACACACGCACGCACGCACGCACGCACGCACGCACGCACGCACGCACGCACGCACGCACGCACGCACGCACGCACGCACGCACGCACGCACACACACACACACACACACACACACACACACACACACACACACACACACACACACACACACACACACACACACACACACACACACACACACACACACACACACACACACACACACACACACACACACAAATACATATACAGGTCCTTCTAAAAAGATTAGCATATTGTGATAAAGTTAATTATTTTCCATAATGTAACGATAAAAATTTAACTTTCATATATTTTAGATTCATTGCACACCAACTGAAATATTTCAGGTCTTTTATTGTTTTAATACTGATGATTTTGGCATACAGCTCATGAAAACCCAAAATTCCTGTCTAAAAAAAATAGCATATCATGAAAAGGTTCTCTAAACGAGCTATTAACCTAATCATCTGAATCAACTAATTAACTCTAAACACCTGCAAAAGATTCCTGAGGCTTTTAAAAACTCCCAGCCTGTTTCATTACTCAAAACCGCAATCATGGGTAAGACTGCTGTCCAGAAGGCCATCATTGACACCCTCAAGCAAGAGGGTAAGGCACAGAAAGAAATTTCTGAACAAATAGGCTGTTCCCAGAGTGCTGTATCAAGGCACCTCAGTGGGAAGTCTGTGGGAAGGAAAAAGTGTGGCAAAAAACGCTGCACAACGAGAAGAGGTGACCGGACCCTGTGGAAGATTGTGGAGAAGGACCAATTCCAGACCTTGGGGGACCTGCGGAAGCAGTGGACTGAGTCTGGAGTAGAAACATCCAGAGCCACCGTGCACAGGCGTGTGCAGGAAATGGGCTACAGGTGCCGCATTCCCCAGGTCAAGCCACTTTTGAACCAGAAACAGTGGCAGAAGCACCTGACCTGGGCTACAGAGAAGCAGCACTGGAGTACCCACAGTCAGTGATGGTCTGGGGTGCCATGCCAGCTGCTGGTGTTGGTCCACTGTGTTTGATCAAGGGCAGGTTCAATGCAGCTAGCTATCAGGAGATTTTGGAGCACTTCATGCTTCCATCTGCTGAAAAGCTTTATGGAGATGAAGATTTCATTTTTCAGCACGACCTGGCACCTGCTCACAGTGCCAAAACCACTGGTAAATGGTTTACTGACCATGGTATTACTGTGCTCAATTGGCCTGCCAACTCTCCTGACTTGAACCCCATAGAGAATCTGTGGGATATTGTGAAGAGAAAGTTGAGAGACGCAAGACCCAACACTCTGGATGAGCTTAAGGCCGCTATCGAAGCATCCTGGGCCTCCATAATACCTCAGCAGTGCCACAGGCTGATTGCCTCCATGCCACGCCGCAATTTCTTTCTGTCTTACCCTCTTGCTTGAGGGTGTCAATGATGGCCTTCTGGACAGCAGTCAGGTCGGCAGTCTTACCCATGATTGCGGTTTTGAGTAATGAAACAGGCTGGGAGTTTTTAAAAGCCTCAGGAATCTTTTGCAGGTGTTTAGAGTTAATTAGTTGATTCAGATGATTAGGTTAATAGCTCGTTTAGAGAACCTTTTCATGATATGCTATTTATTTGAGACAGGAATTTTGGGTTTTCATGAGCTGTATGCCAAAATCATCAGTATTAAAACAATAAAGACCTGAATTATTTCAGTTGGTGTGCAATGAATCTAAAATATATGAAAGTTGAATTTTTATCATTACATTATGGAAAATAATTAACTTTATCACAATATGCTAATTTTTTAAATTTTTTGTATATATATATATATATATATATATATATATATATATACACAACTGTGCATATTTATGATAGCAAAATAAATAAGCTTATCGACTTTATAGAAAACATTTCCCATATCCTTTGTTATTAATAATTCATCATAAATGTATCCTTCATTTTTGTGCACGGAAGTATTGGCTGACAAGAGCATGAAATTACATTTAAAAACCAAACATTTTTGCATATTTTGGGCCTATGCTCTCTGTTATAATTGTAATAAATTTCAATGTTTGAAAACTCTTGTACTGTGCTGGGTTGTCACTTGAAGTCTAACTTAAAAGCTCTGAAACAAAACCAGGTGAGATCCACTAAAATACATGAACTAAACATCCTAGGCTTTCTGTTATATCAAGCTGTTTATCTGTTAATTGTAAATTGTTTCTGGCGTTCCAACAACCCCACCCCACCCCACCCACATTTTTTTACAACCTCAGCCCCACTCATTTCAATAGAGCCGTTTGTTATGGTTCACATGCCCATGTTAATTTCATTAAGCTGACTTCTAGACCGGAACAACTCACTGTTTCAGCCTTGAACTTGTTTTTCACTGGATGTGAGCCACAAGAAGTCATCAAAGGGATGCGGAGCAGAACTTTGGCAAACCATTTTGGATTGCGTTTGATCCATGTAAATGTTAAACGGAGAGCGCTATCTAACAATTCCTTGCTGAGAAACTCGGTCGGACATCTGTCTGCTTCTGGGCAGCTCCCCTTTCATCATGCCGAGAGGATACCCCAGGGAGTGTTCACAGAGGAGAGGCTTGCCAGTTTCCCAAGCGGTGCCACTGAATGCACGATTAACCAAGCTAGGTATATGCTGTCCTCTTTACACAACGCACAGCAAAATCCACCAAAAGTCCACTCGGTCCTTCATGTCCTTCACATTTGTATTGCATAACTGATTATATTTGATCATTTTTTAGGTGAAGTTGAATGATCTAATTAAATACTTGAAGCTCAGGATTGTTACTGTTAATAAATCTCATTAGATAGTCCTAAAATCTGATCAGGAAATCTCACTCCACCAGGAATTGCTAATGTCCTATCTTAAAGTTTTGGGAGTTACAGAGTGAACGTCTCAGGTTACGACTGTAACCTATGTTCCCTGAGAACAGGGAACGAGACAATACGTCAACGACGTTATGGGGAACGCCTCAGGCGTGACAGGTGTCTGAAATCACTATCAAATCACGTCAATCATATTGACCGGCGACAGCCCGTGAATCATTAGCGTGAATGATTAACGTGCGACCTGGAAGTATAAAGGGGCGCCTTGCACACATGACAAATCACCTTATCGTCTGAAGGGACTGTACGGTAGGCAAGCCCCGAGGCATGGCAGGGAGACGTATTGTCTCGTTCCCTGTTCTCAGGGAACATAGGTTACAGTCGTAACCTGAGACGTTCCCTTTCGAAGGGAACTCAACAATACGTCAACGACGTTATGGGGAACGATATACCAACTCCGCCATGCTAAGGGGAGTGCATGCCAAGTGGCAGTGACAACTGTCAGAACCAGCAACTTCAAATGAAACGCTAGAACCACTCACCCTCAGGTCACACTGGGCTGTCAGTGACCGCATTCCCTACGGTCATAGCCCAAGCTACAGCCTACAGAAAAACCTTCATAAACATGGTTAAATAAAAAGGTCTACCTGGGCCGGCTCCGGGCCTGGAACCACAGCTTCCGATTAGAAGGGGTCCCTTCTAGGGAATGTGGCTAGGGAACCCAAAGGAACCCCAGCCAGTCACTATTCAGGGGAACGTACTCACCCCGAAATGCCACCAGGACGGCCTGACCTGGCGTCAGTACATAGACACTAGTCTGGCCAAATCCTGTCTGTCTGAAGACAGAGCCTCTGGACAACAAAGCCTTAAGAAAGGCATCCAACCCGAGGGACTGCGAAGCTGGCAGTGAACCACTCGGCCCGGATCTCAGAGACGGGATATCCCAGAGAGTATGACTCAGCATAGTGCTTTCCAACCCTTGCTAGCGAGGGGAGTTTCTCTACTCGATCCACGGATCAACCCAGTGTCTGTGTTTCAAACACTGAGGAGGCCTGTGAAGGCCTAAGGGCTGATCTAACTGGGAGGCCTCACGAGAGGCCTACGACCGTCTGACCAGACTCAGGAAGCCGCATGCTCATAGAGACCCTCGGTGAGGGGAGCACAGGTCTGCCTGGTAGGCAAACCAGGCTGTAGGCAGAAAAAGTTCCGGGAGGGAACCAATAGCAGAGAATGAACACTTTAGCGAGCCAGGGCGCAAGCTCGCCTTCAGCAGCTGCCTATTAAGGCTAGCTGAAACTGATAGCAAGAGACCACTAGCTTCATAAACCCAGCACCACTAGGGAACGTTACAGGGAGGCCCGGAGAGGCCTACTACCTGATAGCCAACGTAAGTGGGAATTCACCTTCAGAGAGGCCCGTGAGGCCTACTACCTGATAACCACAGTAAGTGGGGTGCTCACCTTCAGGGAGGCCCAGAGAGGCCTACTACCTGATAACCACAGTATGTGGGGTGCTCACCTTCAGAGAGGCCAAGAGAGGCCTACTACCTGATAACCACAGTACGTGGGAACTCACCTTCAGGGAGGCCCGGTGAGGCCTGCTACCTTATAACCACAGTATGTGGGGAGCTCACCTTCAGGGAGGCCTGGTGAGG
Organism: Gila orcuttii; assembly: GCA_026230005.1. Classification (NCBI taxonomy): domain Eukaryota; kingdom Metazoa; phylum Chordata; class Actinopteri; order Cypriniformes; family Leuciscidae; genus Gila; species Gila orcuttii. The sequence continues at coordinate 9,692,208 of JAPDVR010000016.1, read as the reverse complement.
CCTACTACCTGACCGTACTCATTCAAGGAGGCCTGGAGGAGCCTACTACCTGATAGTCACAGCATGTGGGAACTCACCTTCAGGGAGGCCTGGTGAGGCCTACTACCTGACAGCCAAATATTTGGGAGCTCACATTCAGGGAGGCCCAGAGAGGCCTACTACCTGATAGCCAACGTAAGTGGGAATTCGCCTTCAGGGCGGCCGGGTGAGGCCTACTACCTGATAACCATCTTAAGTGGGAATTCACCTACAGGGAGGCCTGAGTGGCCTACTACCTGATAACCACTGGTAGCTTTGAGCCCTGAGTCCGAGTGATAGTATAAGGTGGCCTGCTAGGCCAGCCAGCTGGGGACTTGCCTATCAGGGAGGCCTGGTCGGGCCTACTAGCTAATAGCAAATCATATTCTGCCATAAAGTACACTGTTGGGAACCATACTACACAAGCTGTCCCACAATGTTGGGACTCATCTCCGAGGAGGCCTGTTTAAAGGCCTACTACCCATTAGTGAGTCAACTGCCCGAACCACCAAGGCCAACCACGTAAAGTGAGCTGGCCTACAGTGCCCTCTAGGGGGCTGTCCAATCAAGGAGGCCTGCTGAGGCCTACTACCTAATGGCGCAGCCTTCGTTGGCAGAAAAAGCTGTTTACACAGCGCCTACAGCATCCTGGTGCCTAATCACATTGCCCATGGCAGTGTACTCCGCAAGAAAGCTAGCACCCTTAAAAACAAGGGGAGTACAACATACACCACTCTGCCTCAACGGAGGCCCCAAACAGTCAGGGGCCTACCATCTATGCATGGGCGTCAGCTCAGGGCAATGCTCCGGCTTCAGGGGAGCGTACTTCGACCAAAGAAGAAGTGAAGCTTACTTCATACTCGACCCGAGCCACAGTGGTGCGAGGTAGGATAAAACAGAACTGGGAGTGAAGCGCTCAGACCTACCCTGAATCACAGGGGAATACTCAAACCTCAGCTGAGGTTACCATTTTTTTGCGGGCCTGCCAGCGGCTCTAGGGGTGACAGAAATGTATCTGTGCCCAACCTAGGGGAGTGGGGCTTGACTTGAAAGCCACCACCTAAGACCCAGCGCTTGAGCAGTAGCTCAGCGAGGTAACTAAAGCCTATACTGGCGGCCTAACCAGTTCTGCACGGCAGGGTCGGGCAGACAAATCCAGTCTTCTCCGTGAAGTGAAAAGACGGCCAAACCCTGCTCAATAAAGACATAAACAGATGGAGGCCAGTTTGAGGCCTACCACGTCCTTATAAACCACCTCTGCACCAAGCTGCATTACTCTAGTCGCCCCAGAATGCAGAGAAGGGGGCGGGCCTTGGCCTAACGACTCCCGTGGGAGGAGGCTGTTATACGGGGATGTTAGAAACATACATTCACAAATTGAAGAGTCAGAGGAAGAAATGCTAAACCAAGCAGAGCGCCTCAATATCCCAGGTACAGCCTAGGCCAGCTACAGAGGCGGCCCTGGTGAGGGCCAGCCTGCAAGCACAGATCTATCTGAGGGCTCGGAGGAGCCACAGCCACTAAAGAATATGTATTATTCTGTACAAAAGGGCTGTAAAATCGCTCAGAGAAGTCAAAACGGCCCCTTGGGCCGGACATAAGATCTAACTGAAGCACTAGCGTCAGTCAACACTCTAAGTAAAAACTTCTAAAAGAGAGAGACCAACTACTCTACCCTAAGGTGGCCTAGCAGCCCGAAGGCCAAACTCAGTTACCGCCACCTAACAGGGAACTTCAGGGCCCTAATAATCCAAAAAAGTTCTCTTACCTTAGTACTTTGACATGACCCCATAACTCTATACAGGGAACGCGGTCTGTAAAGAGAGACATTTTATTTTTAATCACAAAAAATACCCCTCAAAGACCGGACAGCTCACCTGCGGCGTGCGAAGTAAAGCCAGATAGTTCTTTTAAGAACCTGGGATCCGCCACTTCACGAGCCTGAAAGGGGCGTTTCCACAAACCAAGCCTAGGTGGGCCGTCAGAACATAGTTCTCATCATAGGCCCATCCCCAGGCCTGATGTAATGAACGCCTGGGGGTCAGGAGAGAGGAGAGGGCAGATTTCATGACCTTCCGGGGAGGCTATCCATCACTGACGCTGTGTGCGTTTGCGCTGGATAACCTCCCTTAGATCTCTCCTGTTGCGGGAGTCACGCCTTCTCTGCGACCTGCTCCTTGCGGGAGGGGGCGCACGAGAGGCGACACTGGCTCGTTGGCCCTGCCTACGATCCTCAGACCGTGACGGGCCAGGCCCTCCCACCTGCCGGGGTACGGACGCGGATCTCAGCGGTATACAAGTTCTAAATGCTGCTGAGCGCGCCTTCGCCTCCCTGAACTTCTCCACCACCGCCTCTACGGAGGTGCCGAAGAGTTCGGAAGGCGAAACCGGCGAATCGAGGAGAAAGGCTTTTTCTTTCTCCCCGATGTCGGCTAGATTTAACCACAGATGCCTCTCCGTGGCCACCATCGCCGCCATCGACCGTCCGATCGCGGCAGCGGTTTGCTTGGTAGCCCGGAGAGCCAGATCTGTGGTGCGGCGCAGCTCAGCGACCGCCTCAGGGGACAACCCTGCCCCCTGGTCGAGATCCCTCAGCAGGTCGGCCTGGTACGCCTGTAACACTGCCATGGTATGCAGTGCAGCACCGGCCTGACCTGCTGCCGTGTATGCTCTGCCATTCAAACGAGCCGTTGTTTTCAGCGGTTTGGATGGCAGGGTTGGAGCTTTCAGTGTCGCTGCCCGCCCAGACACGAGATAGTTCGCGAACGTCTCGTCAATGGGCGGCATTGACACGTACCCATACTCTCCGATCCCCTCCACATCAGCGAAACTGGCCCGCTGATGTAGGTGAATGCGGGCAGAGTATGGGCTCTTCCATGCCCTCTCGATCTCCGTATGAAGATCAGGAAGGAATGGAAGTCTCACCTGAGCTGGTGGTGTATGGCCGGGGAGAAACCGATCGTCGAGCCTACCGCGAGCGACCTCTCCTCTAGCGTGCTGCCAAGGCAGCTGCAGCCTGCTGGCAGCGCGCTCCATCACATCCACCAGCTCTGCATACACGGGGCAGGATGGCTGAGGAGGTTCAGGATCTACCTGATCATAAACCTCCTCAGCCATCTCCTGCGCGTCCTGAAGAGCATCAACTGCAGGTACAATCGGTGAGTAACCTTCCCCATCGACCTGCAGTTCGCCCTCGTCAGTCGTCGAATCATCTGAGAGGTTAACAGCCCTCTCGAGACGATCGACAAGCTCCATCTGGGAGCCCCATGATGTAAGTCGCCGATTGGCCTCAGCACGAGCGGGACCCGCACCACGAGGTCCAGACGCCGGACCCCCTTCACTCGAGAAGAGGGCCAGACGAGAGCGGAGCGTTTTAAGAGAAAAACGCTCGCAGTTCGCACAGAGGGTTCCCTCGAGAACCTCCCGTGCGTGCTCTTCACCCAAGCAAAAAACGCACAGCTCGTGTGTGTCGGCCGGAGTCAGAAACCTCGGACACGGGTCGGCACACTTACGAAAACAATCTGCCTTAGCTGTGCGTTTCATCTTTTTCTTACCTCGTAACTTGAATAGCGTTTCAAACAAACAGTCCCTGAAGACGATGAGATGATTTGTCATGTGTGCAAGGCGCCCCTTTATACTTCCAGGTCGCACGTTAATCATTCACGCTAATGATTCACGGGCTGTCGCCGGTCAATATGATTGACGTGATTTGATAGTGATTTCAGACACCTGTCACGCCTGAGGCGTTCCCCATAACGTCGTTGACGTATTGTTGAGTTCCCTTCGAAAGGGAACACATACATTTTTTTTCTTTTATAAAGATGTTGATACTTTCTGCTACCTATTAATGCACAGAGAAGTAAGCTATTTACACCATTTTTTATATGATGACATAGCAACATGCACTTTATAAATTCATTTTAGTCGCATTAAAACATGAATCTGTCAAAAAATGTCACAAGTTCTTTAGTCTTGCAAATATTTTGTGCAATTGGACTAACAGGCCTAGACAACACCACTGTAGCTTTATTCTTTGATGATGGTGGATAAATTACACAATGCATGTTCATACAGTCTAATGTATTAAAAAAAAGCCACAACAAGAACTTAAAAAATACCATACCATTTCTTCTGATCAGTGGTGTCCAAGTGTCCCATGTTTGAACCAGCAAAGCAAGTCTCCAAAGCCCTGAATGCTGACGACAATTTAGCGGGCCCAAAACAAACAGACACCTCACTCTCCTAGGACACACAGCAGAGGGTCCCAGCTGGAGAAGATTGCCTGTGTCAGGGTCAAAATCAGAGTCAGACAAAAAGAGAAAACATCCAGCTGAGATAGGAGAGCCTGCACTGTTTGGGGTGTAAGGCGAACAAACAGGGCTCTGATCGCACACCTCCCTCTGTCTGAAAGATTTGCCACATGGGCACAAGGCTGTGATCAGAATGGTTGAAGCCACAACAGAAGTTCAAACCGTGCCCTGTATCTCAGTGGGTTTTGAGCAAATATTAAAACTGTGGAAAATATTTTCTTCAAAATCACAGGTGATACAGACAATGATCAGAAACCTAATGTAAAACAGTTATCCTATAAATTAATGCTAAATAATTCTTACATACTTATTCATTGAAATTACTGTTATTGTGCATAATAGTTCATCCATGACCTGAACAACATGAAAATGCTGTAGGCCTAATAATTAACCAATTCTCAACATAATAAAGCTGTTCTAACAAAAATTTCTTACATGAAATACAAAATGTGATGTTATGGAGAATCTTATGCAACTTTAACATAGGCTACAATAGTGGCTGGCGATTTTAAATGCAAGAAATAAGAAAATATACCATAATGTAATCCGTGCTAAAGAGAACAACATTTATTTTGAAATTTCACGTTATGCTGAAGAAAAGACTGAAATTTAAGTCAGATTGACTGATTTCCTTGTTCTCCAGTGTCTTACCTGGGCTTATTGTCTGAGTAATTAAAAAGTAGCATCATCACATGAGAATCGATAGCGTTTGGCGTCAATATGACATGAAATCTAGCGTCTCGTCCATAGATAAAGGAAGCGTTGACTATGGCTAAAATGTTGGCGTAAAGTAGTTAACTATGGCTACATTCACACTGTCAGTCCAAATCCTATTATCTTTGTATCCAATTGGAATCCGATCTAAAATGATGTCCACACTGTGTATCGCAACTGTTCAGATCCGATTTGTGTTCATGCAGCTCTTTGGCAATGACGTTGCGTTGATGGAGGGGTTTGCATTTGCAATAGAGATGCTGTCTTATTTAAATTTTACAACATGGAAATGTGTAGCCGCTGCGCTGGACTACTGTGTCTTGAGCTGCAGAACTGTAGGAGGCTGGTATGCACAGCTTTTTTTCCGCGCCGGTTTCAAAAATAATAATTTTCTGCTTGTCCGGCACTTTGCAATAACACAGCCTTGTTTTGGCAGCTACTTTCAGCATGTTCCCTATAACAACGTCTTATTTTTACATTTTACGTGGCATGAGAAAGTGACATACCACTCGAAATCCGATCAGAGCGTTCAGACTGAAGCGGATTTCCTGATATGTGATTTGAATAGGATTTCAAACCACATATGTGACCAGTCACGGAAACTAGGGACTAGGGTTGGGTACCGAAACGCGGTGCCAATAGGGAACCGGTTCTGACGTAAACGGTAGTAACCAGACCGAATAAGAACGAAAATTTCGGTGCCTGATTTCGGTGCCTGACTCTCTGTGTCATGAGGTGCACACACGCAAGGTCTCGCGCGCGCTCTCTCCCTCTCCGCCGTGCGCGCACAATACTGTTTGAAGCACAGTCTGTTCTGTCTCGCATGCGCGCTCTTGCTCGCTCGCTCTAGATTCCAGGAGATTTTAACTAATTTGCGGGCATCAGGGAGCCGTTATCAATATGCGGGAGACAAGGCAGTAACCAGGGTTTGAAAATTAGTGAGGTCCGGGGCGTTGTGTAAAGAATTGTGCTATAATGGTTAGGCCATTGGACCCGCATTCCCCCATGGACATTAAGCTGCGACCCTTTTTTAAAAAAAAAAGTTATTTTATTTGACATATATTTCTATAATTATGTGTGGGGTAGTCTCTCACTAAGGGGGTCCGGGGGTATGCCCCCCCGGGATTTTTTTTAAAAAAAATAAACCATTAAAAGGCACTTTCTGGAGAGTTTTGTGCAAAGAAATATAGAAAAAAGTAGGTCTATCAAGTCTTATATTTCTGTAATTCACACAGATCAAACACAAATATGCTGACTGAATAGATTGCTAGTTGAGAAACACTGCTTTAATTAATGTTTTTATGATGACTTTGTGAAAGGTTAAAACAGCATGAGCCGTCTTCCTGGCCAGTAAGTTATTTGTCAAATTTCATTCTGTAACAAACAGATGTGAATGTAACATATGGAAAAGTATGGAAATGCACACAGACAATGACACGCCCCTACTGCATGCTAGAATCTCCGAAAAACAAGCCGATTTCAACCTCAAAATGTACGCTTTTAAATATACCAATACTGTTATCTCAAACATCTTCTTCATGATCTCAACTAACAGATTCTGCAAAAAAGCGGAAATCACCAATTTTGAAAAAAACCCGCTTCTTTCTCATTTTGCTCGCAAGTTGTGCTGCCGACTTGTGTCACTGGTTTCCGTGACGGGTCACATATGGATGTAGCTTGAAACGGATTTCATGTGCTTTTTTTGGACTGACAATTTGAATGTAGCCTATGTCGGGATAAGAAATAGAAGGAAGAATAGCGGTGAGGGCTAGAGAAGCTAGCTCGTTCAGATCTTTACCACATATTAACTTTAGTTCGTCAAACTTCCGTGCTCTTTCCTGCTTACTAAGTTTTTGATAACACCGGTTAATGTGTTGTGGTGTCAACTGGGAGAAACGGGGTTTTAGGTTCTCAAACGTCACATTATGCGCCAGAAACGTCATACATTATGCGCCACTATCCCAGTTTGGGATAGTTATGATGGCTCTCGACGGCGTATTTATGCGGGTTGATGTAAATGGCAACTTTTTTGAAAACGATGTTGTGTGCACAATGTTATTATTGAAAACGGAGGGGGGGGGGAAATATTAGTTTCTCTAAATACCCGGCTATGTGTAAATGTGGCCATGGAATGTTGCTCACTGGGTAATGGATAACATACTTTTACGACGACCTAATGAGAAAAAAGCGCGCAGCCAACTTTGGAATTTTGTGAAAAAGTAATTAGCTGGTTAAGTGGATTTACTTATTGTTAAAGTATTGTTGGCTCTGAACGAAAACGCGTTGTGGAAACGTGTTGGCCTAGTACATTTTGACCCTCTCTGCTATTATAGTTTTTCAAGATGGCGGAACGACATGGAAGCCTCCGTGGACCTACCCGTCACATGTATATAAAGATAATAAATTCTTCGTTTATGAGGATAAGTCAGATAATTAGCAGAGGTATTTGTAAACCAGGACATATTTATGAATAAAAATATTGATTTTAGATAATAAATACCTAAAAAACTACACATAGTCCCTTTAAGTAAACGAAAGTTATCATGAGCTTGTACTGTTTGAAGCAGATGTCATAACTTATAGTTATATAGCGCCAGTAGACCAGGAAGATTATAAAACAAGTGGTTCATTCATAAATCAATAAGATCTTACCTTCATGCTGATGAAATAAAAACCAGAAGACCGAACACAACCAGCAACCTGAAAAGGGGCGGGGCTACATAATACATTTTAAAGTCCCCCTGTAGTCAATAACTTTATCCATTAAAACTCATCTTTGATCACCAAAATGACACATTTAAATGCTTCCTGTGAAAATAATGTCTTTATGTTGGCATTAGCTGGAATGTAACTCTACACTCTTGTTTCATTTATTATGTGGAATTAGTTTCCCACTCCCCGCCTCCACTCAGTCACACAAGCTCAGAATAGCTGATCCACTTGGTCAACTTTACTATAGTATAGTTGGCCAAGTGGAAATACTGGTTTAATTCAGCCATATACGTTTAAACCAGAAACTTATTTAGAAATAGTGGAAGAGTGAATTATACAGGGTCGTCTACAAATCGATGTATCAGAATGTTAATGCGTTTTATGTATTGCTCTCTACAACGTCAGACACATAACTGTAATTAATATGATTAGCCTTTTGCTTGGCTGTGTTATCAAACAGCTAATTATGTGTTGCTAATGTTACACAAACTGTTTCCGTTCACCATCTCAGTCTGCCTTCTAAAAATCAGGGCTTTGTTTCCCGAAACCTTCTTAAAATCCATATGGGGAAATGAATGGCAAAAATACTTCTGGAACCAAAGTTGCTGAGAAAAAGTCGATGGGCAATGTTTCATTCTAATACTAGTTACTTCCTTAAAGTAATCAAGGGAGAAATGACATGCATGTGTGCAGAAATGTCATGAACAAACCAGTGTGTGGGATGCATAAAAAAAGGTTATTTTTCAAGAGGTATTTTTGAAACCAGAACATAGTCATTATCTGTGCATTGAACTTCTTGTCCCTAACATTAGCCACACTTATCCACAGAAAAACAAACTTCTGCATAAAAACCTTGCACTTTTGTCCTCTAAATGCTAATTAGTCTGGGAAATCTGTATTGTTGTGTGTATATGAATGTGTAGGTTCTGTCTCCGCATGTGTATTGTATTTTCTTTCAGCTCAACCTTAGTCTTTTTCTGTTGATATGAACAATTGGGTATATTTAGCGGGTGAAGTATGTATATGATGTATATCATGATGTAGATCACAATGTTATGATGAACTACATGCCTTTCTCCACTTGAATTCTAAGTTGTTCAAAGCGGAGGTGCATTTCACGATAACGTTGCCTCTTAGCGTGCTACGAAGACTCTAAAGGTATAACTTAACCTAAGGTATACCATTTCTAGACATGTTTCCTGAACCATACCTTAGGAAGTTGCTTAAGATAAACCTTCTTACATGCGACATTACCAGGTGCTGTCTGTAGCGATGGTGCTGAATTTGTTGATTTCGATGGCTCAAGAATCAATTATTCTCTCGTGCAGGGGCTGCTTCACTGCGTTATGTGAGAAAGCGGTGTTCTTTATAAAAGAAGCACATTTAGAAATAGTTGAAATTGCATTTATTAGGACTCATGGGATATTATAAAAAATAATCCAAACTATAGCCTATAGGCTAGCCTACATATTTTAAAATTGTATCATATTGCTGCCATAATAACGGCCCATTTCAAATGTTTACATGTGTGATGGCTAAGGCCACCCTTGAATGAACATTTCATTTGAATTGGTTCTAGTTTACTTTTATTTTATTTTTTTTTGTATGCGAAATTTGATATTTCGTTTGATCTAAGGAATTAATGGGGTTTTTGGTCTACTATGAAAGTCTATGTAATTACTTTGTTTCTTTAAATATAATTTACCCAAACCTTGGAACTGGAGAAGCTATGTTGTCTCTTTAGCGTTTTAAATCTCAAAGAACAACAAAGTCAATAATCATTTATTTCTAGACTGCACGCTAGAGTAAATGAAACCACAACCAAAATATGGGGTTAATGTTTTATTTAAGTTTGTTTGTATATCTTACCCGTGGTTCCGCCGGAATCCATGACTGCAGCATGGAACAAAGGTTTGGAATTGAAAAGGGTGCGGCTTTTCCTGGTGTCCTTTATATATCCGATGGGGAATTATGTGAAATGTAGTTTTTGGGGACAATATGGGTTGGGGTCGTGTGTTTAATTCGAATGTGTTTAAAGGATGTGTTTTTGTGTGTGCGTATGTTTAAGTGTATTTTTATTATTGTTTTATGGTAAATGTGATTTGTTTATTTGAGTTTGTGTATTTATATTTCCCTTTTTGTGTTTGATGTAAGAAAATGAGAATTTTGTGAGACCCCTGTAATTTATAAAATGGTTTGGTCTGGTTTGTTAAAAGGGCATTTTCTGTGGCTGAGTTAGTTCTGGTGAGGGATCCCTGAGAAACATCTGAGAACCAGAACTCAGTAATGTGCTGATGTCCCACTCATTAGTCAGTGTTATTTGTTTTTCCCCCTTTCTTTGTTTGCACAATGTGTCAGTACTTAAGTGTTACAGTCAAAAAACTGACACTTTGTTGACTCCATGAATGTCTCCTGAAAATTTTATGGAAGAACCCTTACAACATGCTTTCTTTCTCTTTCCCATTTTTGTTTGCTGAGGTGGAGCTGTGATGAAATATTGTTCTTGTAAATACTTTCCAGCATTTCAGTAATAAAAATGTACATTGTACGTACGGTGCTCGACAGTGATCAAAAAGGATTTAAACAGTGACGTTTGAAGTGATCTCTTCTTGTTTAGAGATGTGGATTCGGACGGCACTTAAATCATAAGACCATCACGGTTATTAACGTAACCTCGTTTCCCTGAGAGTAGGGAACGAGTATTGCGTAAGTTAGCTTACGCTATGGGAAAACTCCTTTTCTAGAGAATATTGAAGATTTTTTTTTAAAAACGCAATGCAGCTGCACAGCAGATATACAGTTGAGCGCCTTAGCTCGCTCATTGGCTGTGCTGCGGCAACTGCACGAACCTATGGCAAGTTGGCTAGGAAGCGAGAACCAATCAGGACTCTTCGAGCCCGCCAGAATCGGCGTGGCTTATAGCAATATAAGCCCCCATTTCGCCATAGAATTCAGGCTAAATCGACTGAAGCGATCCCCTGATCAAAGCACAGTAGCACGGCGAGTTACGCAATACTCGTTCCCTATACTCTCAGGGAACCGAGGTTACGTAAGTAACCGAGACGTTCCCTTTCGAGAGGTCTCTCGTATTGCCTAAGTTAGCTTACGCTATGGGAACCCCTTTCAAAACACTGTGCGTGCTTTAAAAACTTCGCCTCATACTATAGCCTAGGGCCAAGCGCCCATAGAAAAGTAAAGTTAAGAGTCCTAATATGGCCAGATCAGTAATGAGCCTTATATAGGAAAATAATAGGAATGGGCCTTATAAGGGGGCCTTCTCCTTCTTATATGGTATATAGAACCGCAGTTCATGTTTATCCAGGACCAGACAGATGTCGGGCCTTATAATTGTGAAAATGTACTTAACACTTTATTCATACAGAAAGAACCCTCGCTTGCAAAGCGGGCACTTCCATATTATAAAACCTCATAAATGTGGACGGTGAGGTACTGAAGATGGTCCACTTGACCATGCCCACGACGAGGCAATGAGCTTTGATGCCTATTGGACAACGGAGGCCCTTAGACTCATAAGCCAGCGAGATAACATCAACTATCCAGTTTGACAGTCTCTGCTTCGTGACCGCACAACCTCTGGTGCGGCCTCCCAAGCACACAAAGAGCTGTTCTGACTGCCTGAAGGGGGCAGAACGCTCCAAATAGACTCTGAGAGCCCTCACAGCACAGAGTAGGTTAGCTTCTCCTTCGTTTTCTGATGAAGGAAGAGCTAACAGCAAAATAACCTGCGCTCTGAACCGAGTCGAGAGCACTTTAGGAACATACCCGTGCCTTGGCTTCAGTATGACTCTGGAGTCTTTGGGCCCGCATTTAAGGCAGGAAGCGCTCACTGGGAGTGCTTGCAAATCACCCACTCGCTTGACTGATGCCAATGCTAGCAAGAGGGCAGTTTTGAGTGAAAGCGGCTTCAGGCCAGCAGACTGAAGTGACTCAAAAGAGGCCCCTTTCATGGCCTCCAGGACCGTGGAAAAGTCCCAAATAGGTATACAGCCTTCTGGCCCCCTTGAGGAAGCGCACAACTTTGAGCGTGGAGGGGTACGACCCACGTCCAAAAGCTCTTGTAAAAAGTCAAGTCAAGTCAAGTCAAATATATTTATATAGCGCTTTTCACAATACAGATTGAATCAAAGCTGCTTCACAGTATCAATCAAAACAACTTAATGTTTGTTTATTACTGGAAAAAAAGACATCCAAGTTTGGTAGAGCTGATCAATGGTATGATTGGTTAATTAATTTGAATATAATTTGAAAAAGGAAAGTAACCTTTTTACTCCACATCAGTAGGGGTCAAGGTTCCGCCAGGTTCCAGAACACTGACCATTTTAGAGCATAAAGACGCCTGGTTGAAGGCGCTCTCGCTTCATTAATGGTATTTAGCACCTTATCCGGAAGGTTCCCGGATACCCGTTGAGGGGCCATACATGGAGGGCCCACAGGTCGGGACGGGGATGCCAGATCGTCCCGTTTGCCTCCATGTGGAGGTCTCTCCTCAGCGGTATCGGCCATGGGGCTGATTCCAGCAGCTGAGTCAACTCGGAGAACCATGACTGGTTCTTCCAGAGCAGGGCTATCAAGAGCACTGCACACTTGCTCTCCCTGATCCGTTCAATGACCTAAGGTAGCATCGTGACCGGCGGAAATGCGTACAGCTGGCGGCACGGCCAGTTCTGGGCCAGCGCGTCCCTGTCTTTGGAGAAAAGTGTTTGGCAACAAGCGTTGTCTTCTGAGGCGAAGAGGTTGACCTCTGCCTCGCCAAATATGCTACATATCATTTGAACCATTTGAGGGTGAAATAGCTCCGCAGACTTTCATTTAGCACAACTATTCGCTGTATCACTGCCATAGTTTGACCAAACTCCCCAGCACAATCATTCCCTTTAAATAGACTAATATTATTAATAAAAAATTATAATCGAACAACTATCAGTGTAATGACAATTTTATTCTTTGCATGAAAACATTTGAATGAGCCTAATTGAACACTGGGTGTATTACAACTTCAAAAATATATTCCTATAGACTGTCAACAGTGATAAGGTATAGCTGAGAGTGGTCCAGACCAACGAACGTATTACTTACAGAAGGTATGCTTAACTAAGAACGTTTCGGGAAACACGTATTAACGATAAGGTACAGCTTAAGGTATAACTTAAGAACGACATAGAGTTAATGAGTGATGAATCAAACCAACCAGCTACAAAGTGGATTACAATATTACAAAAATGTGTATTGATGATTTTTATGAGGGAAAGAACTACATTCACATAAAGCATTACAAATTACATAAAAATATAACCGTTCACACGGCGGAAGGTTAGGTAATGCCTCTGAAACAGCTGCCACATCTAGAATGTGTGCAAGGCCACCAACAAATTTTTGTATTAGTGAACAAAAACAATTTCTAAAGCTAGGTCTTCTAAACATTAGATCGCTCACACCTAAGGCGGTTATTGTAAATGAAATGGTCACAGATAATGATTTTGATGTTCTGTGCCTTACTGAAACCTGGCTTAAACCAAATGATTATTTCGGTCTAAATGAGTCTACTCCGCCAGGATACTGTTATAAGCATGAGCCCCGTCTGATCGGTCGTGGCGGCGGTGTTGCAACAATCTACAGAGATATCCTTATTGTTACTCAGAAAACTTGTCATAGTTTTAATTCGTTTGAAGTGCTTGTGCTAAATGTTACGCTCTTAGATGTAAGAAAAAAATCCCTATTATCTCTAGCATTGGCTACCGTATATAGACCTCCAGGGCCTTACGCCAATTTCCTAAAAGAGTTTGCTGACTTTCTATCAGATCTTTTGGTCAACGTCGATAAAGCATTAATTGTTGGAGATTTTAACATACACGTAGGTAATTTAAATGATGCGTTAGGGGCTGCGTTTACAGATTTATTAAACTCCTTCGGGGTCAAGCAAAACGTCACCGGACCAACTCATCGTCTTAATCATACACTCGATTTAATTATATCATATGGAACCGATCCAACCGATATAGATATCATTCCACAAAGTGATGATGTCACTGACCACTACTTGGTAACTTGCATATTACGCACTGCTGTAATATGTCATGCTGCGCCACGTTATCGACCAGGTAGAACAATTCGTCCATCCACCATAGATCATTTCTCAAATAGCTTATCTGATCTGTCTCAGCTGCTGCCTGAACCCAAACAAACAGATGAATTAGACGAACTAACTAGCACTATGAGCACCATTCTCTCTAGAACATTGGATATTGTTGCACCCATTAGATTAAAAAAGGTCAGAGAAAAAAGTATAGCACCATGGTACAATAATACTACGTATGTTTTAAAGAGAGAAACCCGTAATTTAGAGCGTAAATGGAAAAAAACTAATTTAGAGGTCTTTAGAATCGCGTGGAAAGACAGTATGTCACTTTATAAAAAGGCACTTAAAACGGCCAGGGCTGAGCACCTCAGCAAATTAATAGAAAACAACCGAAATAATCCAAGGTTTTTATTTAATACCGTGGCTAGACTAACAAATAAACAGACGTCGTCTGAACAAAATACCTTGTTACAGTTTAGTAGTAATGATTTCATGAACTTCTTCACCGAGAAAATTGAAAGCATCAGAATCAAAATCGTAAACGTTCGATCTTTGCTCGCGCCTTATAATTTGGCCGCAATTATCACCCCGCAAGAACAATTACAATGCTTTACAACCATAGAACAAAAAAAGTTAAATAAACTTATCACTTCATCTAAAACAACAACATGTTTATTAGATCCTATACCAACTGAACTACTGAAAGAAGTGTTACCTATAGTGGAAGAGCAGCTTCTCAATATTATTAACTCATCTTTATCTTTAGGTCATGTTCCAAGAACGTTCAAGCTGGCAGTTATAAAACCTCTTATTAAGAAACCAAAATTAGAACCAAATAACCTAGCAAATTACAGACCCATTTCGAATCTTCCATTTATGTAAAAAATATTAGAAAAAGTTGTGTCCGCTCAACTCGGCTCTTTCTTGCAAGAAAACGACATCTATGAAAAGTTTCAGTCTGGATTCAGGCCACATCACAGCACTGAAACTGCGCTTGTTAGAATCACAAATGATCTACTTTTAGCTTCGGACCAAGGCTGTATCTCAGTACTAGTTTTACTTGATCTTAGTGCTGCGTTTCTATACTATAGATCACACAATACTCTTAGATCGACTACAAAATTACACTGGTGTTCAAGGACAAGCATTAAGCTGGTTCAGGTCATACTTATCTGACCGCTACCATTTCGTCTACTTAAATGGAGAAAAATCGATTATAACTTCGGCGAACTATGGAGTGCCGCAGGGATCTGTGTTAGGCCCTTTATTATTCTCAATATATATGCTGCCACTTGGTAATATTCTAAGGAAACATGGAATTAGTTTCCATTGTTATGCTGATGACACTCAAATATATATTTCATCACGGCCAGATGAATACGCTAAATTATCCAAATTAATACAGATTGTGTTAAAGATATAAAAGATTGGATGACGCGTAATTTTCTTTTATTAAATCCAGACAAGACAGAGGTAATACTTATTGGTTCTAAAAACCGTCCACAAAATCTTTCACAGCACGACTTTAACATAGTAGGATGCCCTGTTACTTTATCCGCTACAGTAAAAGACCTGGGTGTTACATTAGACTGCAACCTGTCTTTTGAAAAGCATATTTCATATGTTACAAAAACTGCCTTTTTCCACCTTAGAAACATTGCTAAGCTACGTAATATGCTATCAGTCTCTGGTGCAGAAAAGTTAGTTCATGCATTCATGACCTCGAGACTAGATTACTGTAATGCTTTATTAGCTGGTTGTCCTGCATCTTCAATAAACAAGCTACAGTTAGTCCAAAATGCAGCCGCTAGAGTTCTTAGTAGATCAAGAAAATATGATCATATAACACCGATTTTATCATCACTTCATTGGTTACCTATAAAGTTCCGTATTAAATACAAGGTATTGCTTTTGACTTATAAAGCTCTAAATGGTTTAGCTCCAGTCTATTTAACGGATCTTCTATCGCCTTACAATCCATCGCGCTCTTTAAGATCACTAAATTCGAGGCTTCTGGTCATTCCTAGGATATCCAGATCCACCAAAGGAGGCAGAGCATTTTCACATTTAGCTCTGAAGCTCTGGAATAGCCTTCCTGATATTGTTCGTAGCTCAGACTCGCTCTCCCAGTTTAAAACTAGACTGAAGACACATCTATTTAGCCAGGCATTCATATAATTTTTTTATCTTACAGTTACTGTAAATTCGGCCTCTAGTTCATAAACGCCAGAGGAGAACTGGCCCCCGACTGAGCCTGGGTTCTCCCAAGGTTTTTTTTTTCTCCATTGGGTCATCTGATGGGGTGTTAGGACACCATTAGGTCACTGGATGGAGTTTTTCGGTTCCTTGCCACTGTTGCCTTTGGCTTGCTCAGTTGGGGATATTCAAATTAATTAACCAATCATACCATTGATCAGCTCTACCAAACTTGGATGTCTTTTTTCCAGTAATAAACAAACATTGTTAAGTTGTTTTGATTGATAATGTGAAGCAGCTTTGATACAATCTGTATTGTGAAAAGCGCTATATAAATATATTTGACTTGACCAACACTGATGTTTAATTAGTTTTTACCAATAACTATGTGATGGATCAAACATTCTTTCAAGGTTAAAGCAGCTTAAATTGGGAGCAACTCTCTTAAGTAGATAAACGCTACAGTGCTCGCAGGGTAATAAGCCTCAATTGCAAATGATCTGTGTACAAAACAAATCACATTAATCTGTTTTGGGTCCTGTGTTTGACTGAAAATGTCTCTAGTTAGTCATGCTATGTTTTCTTTTAAACACAGCGGTGTAGTTACAGAACATCTGCAGCAAAGGTGTGAACGTGTCCTTTGAGAAGTAAACCATTTGATGGATTCATAATAAGGTTTGTAAATTCAGTTGTCATTCACTCTATGACTCATGGTATACCATACTTGTACAACGCTGTTTTGCGAGCAGGTGCTACTTGCTAAAACACATCTGCTGTATTTGTTCTGGAAGCTTGTGCATCTCTTATTATCTCCTTTATTACCCGTGACACGAGTCCCAACACACAGGTAAACACTACCCTTCTTGTGACACATTACTTATTTCGCCCGAATGCTGCGACAACATCAAAGTAAAGCTGCTTTTGTTTGCTCTTTTCATCCCTGTTTTGCCTGCCCAGATGCACAGGAGGTAGTCTGTCTCCTAGACTCAATGCACACAAGTTATTATCCCCCCCTTATCGCAGAGCTTTGCCTCTCTCTGCTGTGCAGGAAGTGGTTTGCTCTCGACTTGCACCCGCACGGTGCTGGAATCACTTAACCCGTCCCGTGTTGGAAGACCCGGGACCACCGCCGGCCTCGAGTGCTGACGGGAAGGAACTATGTGAGATGCATTTGTTTATATATTTATTTAGTTTGAGATTTCACAGGGGTCATTTTTAATTCATGAGTCCCTGCCCAATCTTTTCTATCTCTCTCTCACACACACACACACACACACACACACACACACACACACACACACACACACACACACACACACACACACACACACACACACACACACACACACACACATACACACACACACACACACACATCAGCATTAATTTCTAGACTTAATTAGTCACAATAATGATACTTTGTTACTCTGTAGAGTTTAGAAGAATCATCTGTGCAGCCTTTTAGCACTAAATATTGAAATCACAGCCTCATATAATTGTAGTTAATCTGCAGATTTTAAAAAATAAATCTTTGGTGCATTTTAACATGCCTTAAATTTCTCTTTTTTTTCTGATGAAAAATGATCACACAATAAGAGCCTCTGAAGAGTCGTACACGGGGAGCTTACGCACTCCTAAAATGCTCCTTTGTGGAAATGCATTTTCATGTAAATATGTTCAGAGTTGCTCTGAATTAATTTATAAGATGGTGATGATGCCAGGGGAAGACGTTTGTCTGCATTTCCTGCTTTGCATACACATAAAACCTCTTATAAATATTCACTTGAAAAGTGTAGGCCAGTTGTTTTCAAACCATGGTTTGCAGAAAGATTTCATAAAATGAGCATTATGAAAATATATTTCATTCAGAGTATTATTGTATTCAAATGAATATTTGTTTTTATTTGGAATGTGATTACAAAATAAAACTACAATTTAATCTGAAAGTATTATTTGAACACAGAATTGAAATAGGTAACATTCTCAAAAATTGACAATTAACAAAATGGACAAAATATTCTGTTTGCCTTGTGAAGTATGTGAAGTATGTGAGCTTGAATTTCTGTAGTCAAGCTTATAGAGTAGTTTGTTTTTGACTCTGATTCAGCACTCAGTTTCAAGCACAGACAGCAGTTCAAACACTTTTAAACAGATGTATATATATATATATGTGTGTGTGTGTGTGTGTGTGTGTGTGTGTGTGTGTGTGTGTGTGTTGATGTGTGAAAATGTGTGCTTTTAGATGCGTGTTTTTAGTGGTACTTGGGTGCTTTGATTGGATAGAAGTTAATACTTGGCCTGAAATGTTTGAGAAATGAAAGCTTTAGCGTAAGTTCTGTCAGGAAGACTCAATCAGCGTGTCACGTATTACCTCACTTCTAACCAATCAGGTGCTAACACTCATAGTATAAAAAACTGGTACTTACATTTGTCTGAGTTCGCAGATACTGACGCCACCAATTACCTCCATCCTCCCCAACCACCACCAAGATGGTCCCTTCCTTTACCTCCAGGGGGTCGGCTGCGCCCCTGCCTTCTTCTTCAGGCAGGACATGCAGACTCGGCTACCCTCGCATTGCTCGCTAAGGACGGGGCCTACGCCAAAGAACTTTATAAATTTATGCTTGCTGAGCTGTTAATAAATACGCTTGTTATTCAATTTATCTCCCGAGTCTTTCTGGTAGAACCACCTGTTCAAGTGGAATCATGTGGTTCATGTGGCCCTAAAACCCCACCAAATCTGGCTATGCATGTCACTCATTCTGAGATCCTCCATGTCTTTAATAAATGTGTTCTGAGGGCAATGGCCTAGTTTTGAGGAAAATATTTATTCCCTCAGACAGAAGATCTCATTACGGCTTGATTAGGAATGAAACCTATCCCTTAGAGGATGTTCTGAGGAAGATTTCTGCAGTCTCCCACTCTTCAAAAACAGTTTTTATCTGACCTTCAGAGGGTTGAAAGAGAATGGCACTCATCCATGCTGGGAGAAATGGCTTGTGAGAGAGGGAGAGCGGATTTAGTCTTTCAAAATGTGTGTGTTAGCCTCTCTCTCTCTCTCTCTCTCTCTCTCTCTCTCTCTCTCTCTCTCTCTCTCTCTCTGTCTGTATAATGAAGCACCTTCCATCTCCTCTGTGAGAGATAAATGAAACCTGTCTGTGCATGTGGGCATCCGCTATCCTCTCAAGTGCATAGGCTCCCAACCAGTGAACTCTGACTGAAATTAAAATGTATGAGAGAAGTTTTAATAAGGGGAGAGGTAATTTGAAAAGTCTTTGGAAGTGTTCGGAAATTTATCAATAAGAGCCAGCTAGGATTTTATGCATGGAAGCTTTTGTTGTAATTGCCTGTACCTCTCTGATAGAGGTTTGAGTTCAGTAACAAAAAAACAAAACAAAAAAAAAACACAACAGTTTTAAATCCGAGCAAATTCTGTCTTCCGCCACATACTAAACAACCAAATCATTGTACAGTATATTCATCTATATTCTGTTATCAGGACATCTTAATTCCAACAAGCTCTGACAGTCTCTGTAGTTTTTTTAATGACCTCCATGGTTCAGGTGTGTTGGAATAAGGTTGGATCTAAACTTTGCAGAAATGTAGATCTAAGCAGGATTGAACACGCATCTTGCACCCTTGCAAATGGGTGATCAAGATTGATGAATGTACATGCAATTCTGTCAACTGCCCTGAAACTCTTTCACACTGGCTCTAGACCGTAGTGGGTTATCCTTATTGTTGTGTCCTGATGTTGAAACAACAGATTGGGGAAAGAGAGCGTTGGAGTTGCGATTGATGGAAAAATATCACAATGGCTGTCCACATCCTCTTCATTAGAGGCCTTGGTGCTGTAGGTCATAGGTTTTCACAGCAGGCTTGTAGAGTTGAGAATATTGTGTTGAAATGGTCCGCACAATGTTTCTGTGGTGGGTTGTTTCATTTCATATCCTGCACTCAGGCGTGTGCTGCTGGTCAAGGGATTTCTGAAGAAAAAGAATCTCCCCTCCTGCTGCCAACGGCCCTGTGTGAGTTGGTGGAATTTTTGATGTGTCTCTTCGGCCGTGATCATCGAGGTGCCTTTGGGAGAAGACGAAATAGAAAACCCGACCTGAGAAAAACAGACATGCTACTAGCTCATCTCAGGCAATTTCAGAGCAGCTAAGAAGCAAGATGGGTTATTCATAGGACCAGACTCTTTAGGGCTCTGAGCACGCGGGAGAGTATTTATTCACCCCAGCATGAGAGGCTTTCAACAGGCTTTCCATTTCGCTCGCCCTGCATCTTTCACTCTGTTTGGCTCGAACGCAGCCCTGCTGTCGCCGTTTACCTTCTATATTGAGATCTGTCCTGCATTAATTGTGAAAAATGTTGATGTTGTTTTTATGCTGCCAAATGACAAGGAATCTTAGAGCCATTAGCGGTGGCGTGGCAGATGTACAGTAGTACAGCTCCTATTACTTTGTCTTCGTTCTTGTCCCTCTCTGTGTCTTTGAAGTCATCGATGGACACTTTGACTTTAATCAGTGTTGTATGGCGCACCGGCATTACTCGTGTTCCCCACCACGTAAAAGGCCTCTCACGAATGAGGCATCACATTACAGTCTGGATTTCAATATTCCGTCTGTTGTTCCCACTTCACAGAGTCCATTTTCCAGCTGAAAATGTTGCGCTGGATGTAAGCAAAGGTCTCCTCTAAATGTCACAGCACCTTTGTTTAAGACTCTTTTCACCAGCGACTCAGCTAGCCAATTACAGTGTGCCTGTGGTTTGGTTTATTTCTGTCACCTTCCTACTCTCATGTTGCTACCTGGACAGGCTGGAAGACCACGTGCATGTCCAGGGTTCAATTACTGCATCCTATAAAAATCCGTTCTTCTGTTTTAATGGTTTAATTAAATTGTAATAATAAAAAATAAATTAAATTCATACAACTTTTTAACCCTTGTGCATCCTTATGGACATTTTTGTCCTTTTCAGTTTTGTTTTTTTGATCACTTTGCCAGTGTTAATGCTAACTGCATAAAATTTGGCACAGGTGTGTGTTTTTATTGGAATTTTACTATTTCACCGCCATTTTCTTAAAAAAATATTTTTTGCACTAGCTACACAAAATACTCCCACTCAGCGCCTTTTGGACAAAAATGTCCCCATTGAAACCCATTAAAACTGCAATTTTTAATCCCAGGGCCATTTAACTATAAAATGATGCAATCTTTGTTAAGAGGCTTTCATTCTGTTGACAAGGCTTCAAAATTTAAATTTTTACTATTTTTTATCAGATGGTGCCATTTTTCCAGGTTTGGCCTATAAAACAAATATCGCTTTATTCCTGTTTTCTGCTTCGGCATATTATAGAGCCAATTGGATAAATTGTGGAACGATAATTGTGTGGGTGTGTTGGTATGGATGTCAGAGTGTGGTTTGTATGTGTGTAATAAAAAAAAATGTGTGTGTATATGTGTTTGTGTGCTTGTAATATTTGAGAGAGAAAAACTCAATTGCAAATCTAAAATCCAATTACTGTGTGACCAGTGGAGTTTTGCTGGCACCCAATGGGGAAAATGTGTTACTGCGCCCAAACAAACTCTTACCGAAAGCTCATTTTTTGAGATATCATCCTCAAATTTGGAACACAACTTGTTTAGATTTATGGCTTTGAATTTATATCAGTTTTAGAGTTCAACATGTTTCATAAAATATATATTTTATATAAAATAACGATAATAATGTTCATAAATAATTTTCATAAACTTAAACCTCTATACAAAATTTTTGGTTTGACTTTTTTCACTTGTTTAACTTCAGCAATAATCTGCCAAGGGTCCTCTTTAAAATGAGACCAAACTTAAGTCTTTGCACCCAAACCTAAAATTTTTATGACAGTTTTTTGACATGGACATTTTTGTCCACTTTGTAGCTATGTGTAACTTTTTTTTTTTTGTTAATGTTAACTGCATGAATTTTGGCACAGGTGTGTATTTTTATTGTAATTTTACTATTTCACCCCCATTTCCTTTGAAAAATCTTTTTTGCACTAGGTCCACAAAATACTTCCCTCTCAGCGCCTTTTGGACAAAAATGTCCCCATTGAAACCCATTAAAACTGCAATTTTTTATCTCAGGGCCATTCAACTATAAAATGATGCAATATTTGTTAAGAGGCTTTCATTATGTTGACAAGGCTTAAAATTTTTAATTTTGACTATTTTTTTATCAGATGGTGCCATTTTTCCAGGTTTGGCCTCTAAAACAAATATCGCTTTATTCCTGTTTTCTGCTTCGGCATATTATAGAGCCAATTGGATAAATTATGCAACGATATTTGTGTGGGTGTGTTGGTATGGATGTCAGAGTGTGGTTAGTATGTGTGTTATAAAAAAATTTGTGTGTGTGTGCATGTGTGTGTTTGTAATATTGAGAGAGAAAAACTCAACTGCAAATAACAAATCCAATCACTGTGTGACTAGTGGAGTTTTGCTGGCACCCAATGGGGAAAATCTGTTACTGCGCCCAAACAAACTCTTACCGAAAGCTCATTTTTTGAGATATCATCCTCAAATTTGGAACACAATTTAGTTAGATTTATGGCTTTTATTTTCTTGCCGTTTTAGAGTTCAATTTGATTTATAAAATATATATTTTGTATAAAATAATTTTCATAAATAATTTTCATAAACTTATACCTATATAACTTTTTTTTGGATTTACTTATTATAATTTTTTTACTTCAGCAATAATCTCCCAAGGGTCTTCTTTAAAATGATACCAAACTTAAGTCTGTGCTCCCAAGCTTCCCATTTTTATGACAGTTTTTAAACATGGACATTTTTGTCCTCTGTGTACCTATGTGTAACTTTTTTTAATTGATGCACAAGGGTTAATTAAAATGTTAACAATAAAAATGCCCTATGGAATGTTTTTTTTTTGTTTATTATTTTTATTATTATTTTTCTAGAAATTGTGTTTTTTGTTCAAATTGTTCTGGATTCTGTGTTTTATTATTTAATACAAATTTATTATCAAAAACTGTGTTAATCAAGTAAACGCATAAATATTTAACAATTGAATTAATCGTTTAAAATGTAATAACAATTCCTTTAATTTTTTGGCAAACAAAGTGCTGCACATTTAGCTATTATTATTATTGTTGCTATTATATACTTTGAGACATACATTTTACTGTACAATAGTAATATATAATTATATTCATAAACGATACAGTCACAAACGTTTATTTTGGTGGGATGCAGTGAAGACATTTGATCTTCTGTGTGTATCTGATGGTATTCTTAAATGTGTAAAAAAAAACACTGAGTGGTTACAGGTCTGAGATTGGCTCGGTCACTATAATACTGGTGTCCCTCAGGGTTCAATTTTAGGCCCCTTACTTTTTAGCATTTATATATTTCCTCTTGGATTGCTCTTAAGATCACTTGGGCTTAATTATCACTTTTATGCAGATGATACTAGATTTTTATTCAATCTAAGCCTGGTCAAAACGTGGATGTTTCTTTTCTCTCATATTGTATTTCTGAGATAAAAATATGAATGACCCAAAACTTTTTGTGTCTTATAGTGATAAGACAGAGGTCTTGCTTATTTGCTCTCCTCATCAGCTTCGTAAAGCTGGTTCACTAACGTTAAACGTTGATGGCTCTGTTTTGAAGTTCCAAACAAAATAAAAAGATGTAGGGGTTATATTTGATTCGAGTTTGTCTTTTGACCCACATGTGCAATATACTGTTAAGTATTGCTAGACTAATATTGCTAGACTTCTCCCTATGCTATCCTTTCCTGTGACTGAAAGGTTTATCAATACTTTTGTTTTTTTTTTCCCCCACATTGACTACTGCAATGCACTTCTTGCTGGGGTTCCTAAAATTCACTTGACAAATTGCAATGTGTGCAAAATTCTGACTGGAGTCAAAAGAAATTAACACATTTCTCCAATTCTGAAGTCCTTGCACTGGCTCCCGGTCAAGTTCGCGTTGATTTTAAAATCCTTATGCACACATATAAGGCACTGCATGGTCTTGCCCCTCAGTATCTGTCTGCGCTCTTAACTGTATATATTCCTAAACGTCATTTGCACTCCTCTCAAGCTGGTCTTTTGGCTGTTCCACAGACACTTTTGCGATCTGTAGGGGACAGGGCTTTCTCGTCCTATGCTCCTAGACTCTGGAACGCACTTCCTTCTCATTTTAAAGATGCACAAAATCTAAGCATTTTTAAATGCAACCTAAAAACTCACTTTTTTAGGTTAGCTTTTTCCTAATGGTTTTTTATTATTTTGTTTTCCAGTGTGTTCTTTTGTTTTTTGTACGCATTGTACTATTTCTACCTGTGTATTTTTTACTTTTTTTATTATTTTTTTTCTCTTTGTATTTTTATTGTGTAAAGTGCCTTGAGAAGCTGATTTAAAGGCTCTATATAAAATAAAGTTTATTATTAAATGATACAGTGAATGCTCTCAGAGCAGATCTGGAGATGAAGTTCATGTAGAGTGTCCTTATATATAGTGAGACGGCAGACAATGAAAACACCACAAGCCCAAAGGTCCAAATTCCGAAGCCAGTATGAGCGTTTTGTTCCAGTTGATGGAATAGGGCAGCAATGTGTCACGGATTTAGTCACAACATCAGTGCCAGTCACTACAGCTCCACCCACTCGTCAAATCTCACCTAAATAATAACCTGCTGCACTTGTTCACGCTCATTACTAACTCTGTTAAATACTCACCCGTTTCCACACATCCTTTGTCTGGTCTCATCACTCACTACCGTGTGTTTGGACTGCTTAACCATCTTTTGAATAATTACCTTCTTCAGTCCTCATCATCTTCCTCGCTTCACCAGGCTTCGGACTTAAATTGAAGTATTCTCTGCCTGTAAAAGACAAATACACTTAATTTAGCCAAGTATTTTTCCTGACACAGTGGTACATGTTTTTTACATTCATTGATTTTGTGCATGTGTTTTTATGCCTTGCGAACTTAAACGTTTGTTTTTTATGTATTCAACACCATTGTTGATTTGTCACCATAATGTTATTTAGCTAGCTAAACATAAGCAATAAAGCCAATGCAATAAAGCAGATGAATAATACTGAATGGACCTTATAGGGATGCTGTGATTAGGGGTGGCACGATGCGCCTCCGATACCGATTACGATACCGGGGACTCAGTATTGGCCGATACCGAGTACCGATCCGATCCAATAGCCTACTAAAATAATAATTAAAAAAACAGTGCCGAATTACCTAATAAACTGTATCTGTATGCCTCACTGTGGGGAAGACACTGTGATTATTCTTTTGTTAAAGGCATCAAAGCTTGACTTAAACATTATTTTCCTTACTTTGTAAAACAATATACAGACAAAATATATACTATATAATTAAAAGACATTTCTTTTAAAATTTTAATGAAGCAGAAGCATATGATAGATTGGACAGAACAACTAAGGCTATCAATAAACTGCCATTGGCAAAAGTCTAGGTGTTAGGTGGGCTATAATGTTAGGTGAAGATTAATTTAACGACTTAAATCTGTACCTCACATTAACTATATGTAATGGCTTCAGAAAACTTGAAATATAGTACACGAAAACATTATGGTGCTTTATAATGTTTTTGTGACTTTTGTGTTGTATAACCATAACATACGCACAATATCGGATTTGGATGGTCTCGTCTGGTCGATACCCGATCCGGCAAATATTGGTAGTATCGGAGCAATACCGATACTGAGTATCGGATCGGCGCACCCCTAGCTGTGATAGGCATCACATAGAGGTAGACGTGAGTAAACAGAGTCAGCTGACAAGAGCTTGACTGACATGACCTGCCAGAAATAACAGATTTTTGTCAAAGAAATATAGTTATTATTGTTTTTGGTCGAGCCAGTGAAAATGTTGGGTGTTCAAGAAAAAATTGGAACCACTGGACAGCAAAACAAATTCTTACTGTTTAGCACTGGAAATGTCCCTATGTAATTTGAATCTAAGGTAAATTTGTGATCTTCTAGATAGGGCAAATATTTAGAGTTACCAAATTTGGGTCCAGACCAAGAATACCACTTTAATGAATATTCTCAGCCTGGTTACATTAATATTGTGCTGTTTCCACTTGAGTCACGTAGCCATTTGAGATCCAGCAAATCTGACTTATGTTGGCCCTTTAGAAATACTGAATTAGTCCCAGACATGATTTGTTCCTTTGAGCTTCAGTGAAAGAGGGCTTGTTTCGTGATGAAGAAACACTGGAGAGATAAGCTTTGCCAAGCACTGTGTTTGTTTTTTTGTGTGTGCGCTTGCTTGCGCTTGTTTGCCAAGAAGGCCTGCCAGAGAATATTGTTGCCTAGAAAGTACAGCTGCCACCAACCAATGGCAGATTTCAGTGAGATTTTCATGTTTGTTTTCTTACCTCAGCAAAAGTGAGTTACAAATGCAGGGAAAACACTCCTCTCAATGTGTACTGCCCCCAGATCATGTTACGACTCCAATTCCAGCAGTTTATGTGCACAGAGGAATCATGAAGGGTCTTTATAGGACATGACATGGCATCTAAAATTCTGATCTAAATTCAGACTGCAAGATGCCACAGATGTGGCAAACAAAGAAGAGGCCTGATACACCTTACTATCTCTCAGTTCTGCCTTTGGCAGATCAGGATTCTTTAGAGAGCATAAAACCTTAATCGTCTAAAAAGATTACAGTACACTCACAGTTCCTATCATTAAAACTGAATGCTATAATGCCGAAAGCGTCTTACAATAAGTCTGCGTTGGGAATAGGCATGCCCCGATCTCAAGTTAACTTTGAGTTATATAATATTAAGTAATATTTTGGGCTGGAGTCTGCATTGATTATTATGTCCACACCTCTATGCTATGGGTAGAAGCCCATTTTTTTCTAGTGCACAAACAGGTTTACAGAAATTACATTTCCGTTAAAGTACAAGTTTTTAAGCTTTCTTTATTGAATATAAGATCTGTGAGTGCTGTTAAGGTAATGATAGATTTGAACATTTTTAGCCCATGCAGAGGCAATTTTCCCCCAATAACAGCCCAAATTGAGCATTATATTGAAGTGTATTATACCACTCCATCAGGCTGTATTCCTCCCTGCTATTCATAGTTTTCAGTCACATGACTGTCGTGGAGCCTTGGAGGGCAAAACAGCCATACAACTGCAGCACCAATTATCCATCTCAAATACAAAAATTAATATGTGAAGAAGTTTTGGGCACTTGTGATCTATATAAAGCACCATCTGCAGTATTTTAATCACTAAAAACTGTGGAAACTTCTAAAACGCTGTTTAATGAAAACCCCACCTATAGGGTTGGTTGCACCAATAAGGATTAAATTTAGCAAAGTTTAATGCTAATCAAGGATTTGTTGATCTGGGTTTTATTTTAAATCGAGTTGCACCACTCAATTTAAAAAAAATCAGGAATTACAATTCTAATCTGTAATTAAAACTTTCATGTATGATCAATTTTCTCCACCATGAAGGATTTGCCAATTAATCGGCAACAATGTTAATATTCCATTTCCATTGACCATCAGAAACTCTCTCTGACAATAGCATCTCTTGCCGATAAAGGAAATAAACTTGTAAAATGTCAACTGTCTTGATAAACTGCTATGTAGAAGCCCTGATCAAACAGCGTAGGCAGAGGGCATCTATGGAGATGCTTAATCCTTATTGGTGCAACCCACCATCTCTTGGCATGCGTCTGTCAAGAATGACAATGCTTGGGTAGTTCACATTAGTCCACATTGGTTAACTTCATCCGTCTTTCCCTCAACTTACTAAGGTTGTTGGCCTGGTCTAGTTGTCTTCCTTTGTGAAGTTGAGCCCTCCACTGATCCCGATTCCTTGATGCTACGGTCCATGATTCAGGTTGAATGCCAAAGTCCACAAGATCTCGTTTGAGTACATCTTTAAAGCGAAGCTTTGGTCTACCAGTGTGACGAGTTCCCTCTTCCAGAACGCCATGGAGGATAGAGTGAGGGATGCGGGAAGGTGGCATTCTGTTTACATGTCCTGCCCATCTAAGACGAATAAATTTGAGCCTAGATGATAGAGGTCCTGAATTAGTTATCTTAAAGAGTTCCTCGTTTGTCATCTTATCTTCCCAGGTTTTTCCTATGATGAACCGTAGGTTTCTGGTGTGAAAAGCACTGAGTCTACTTTCTTGTGGGCGATAGGTTGGCCAGCTTTCTCCTCCGTAGAGGAGAATGCTCAGGACACAGGCTTCATAGACTCTGACTTTAGTTCGGACAGACAGGTACTTATTCCGCCAAACTCGTTTAGTGAGTCTTCCGAAGGTAGAAGCTGCTTTACCAATTCTTGTACCCAATTCAAGATCAAGTGTTGCATTTCGAGTTATTGTAGAACCCAAATAGGTGAACTTCTCAACTTCTTTAAGTGGGGTCTCATTGATTGTAAATGTATGAGAGTCATGGGCATGTGACATTGTAACAGTCTTTTTCAGGCTAATGGTGAGTCCAAATTTGTCACATGATTCGCAAAATCGATCTATCAGGATTTGAAGCTGATCTGGAGATGACGCGCATAAAGCAGCATCATCGGCGTAGAGTAGTTCACGCACAACAAATTGCTGGGTCTTTGTTTTAGCTTTAAAACGAGACAGATGGAAGAAATTACCATCGTTACGTGACAATAGAGAGACACCAATGTTGTTGTCCAAGTCTTCATATGCTCTTTTGACTACATATGAGAGGTAAATACCAAACAGTGTAGGCGCTAATACACAGCCCTGTTTTACACCTCGTTTGATGGGAAACGTACCAGACAGCTCACCGTCAAACTTCACCCTACCCAGCATACCGTCATGAAATGACTGAATCAGTAAGAGTAGAGTAGGTGGACAGCCAGCTTTCTCAAGGACCTGGAAAAGAGATTTTCTGTCTACGTAGTCAAAAGCTTTTGTTAGGTCAACAAAAGCCATGTAAAGCGGTTGCCGCTGCTCTCGTGACTTCTCTTGTAGTTGACGGACAGCAAAGATCATATCAGTGGTTGATCGCTGTGGTCGGAACCCACACTGCGATTCTGGATTTGCCTCTTCAGCAATTTCCTGCAAACGTTTCAGTAGGATACGAGCAAGAACTTTGCCAGTGACAGACAGCAATGAAATATCTCGATAATTGTTACAGTCACCACGATCGCCTTTGTTCTTATAAAGAGTGGTGATCGTTGCATCTTTGAAATCTTGTGGTACTTGTTTGGCATGCCAGCATTTCAGAATGAGTTGATGAAGATGACTGGCTAATGGGATTCAGACCCACTTGTAGCAGCTCACTTGGTATTTCATCTGCACCTGGTGCCTTTCCTTTATTCATACTTTCAATGGTGGATAACACCTCAGCAATGTCAGGTTCATCATCAAAGTGATTATGGATTTGAGATTGAGGGAGGTTTAAGAGAGTCTGACGGCAAGCGTTTCCCTCTGTTCCATATAGCTCGTTGTAGTGCTCTATCCATCTTTTAAGCTTCTCCATCTGATCATCTATAGTAGATCCGTCTTTCTTCTTTAAAACACTACAGGTTTGAGATGTGGGTCCTGTTGCAGTCTTGATGGCTGCAAACATTTCCTTGAGATTTCCAGAGTCTCTAGCTGTTTCTATTCTAGAGCAGAGGGAATTCCAGAATACCTGGACACACTTCCGGACAGTTGCCTGGGCAGTTGATCTGGCTGCGCGATAGTTTTCCTGAGCTTGACGAGTGGGTCTTGACTTCAAACGAGCTAGTGCTTCCCTCTTTTCCTCTAACACAGGTTGGATTGTGTCAATGGATGATTTGTACCAGTCTGGATCTTGACGTTTTCTTCTTCCGAAAGTCTTAACCGCCGCGTCATGTACAGTATTTCTCAGCGAGTCCCAGTATGAGTCAGGGTCAGATTCTTTATCTATGGACTTCAGGCCTTCCTCGAGTTTCTTACAGTACTCCTCTTTGAGAACAGGTATGCATGTTTTTGTTACATCAATTTTCTTGGAATGTTTAAACTGGCGATAGTAGGGCTTTGGCTGCAGCTGCATTGTAGACACAACTAGACTGTGGTCTGTGTCACAGTCTGCACTATGGTAAGTGCGTGTGTTGAGCACCTCCTTTCTCTGCTTCTGTCTTACTATGATAAAGTCCAGCTGATGCCATGAATTTGATCTTGGGTGACACCATGTCATTTTACGATGTCTCTTTGCTGGAAAGATGGTATTAGTGATACACAGATTATTTCTACAGCAGAGCTCTAATAAACGTTGACCATTTTCGCTCATTCAACCAACACCAAACGTCCCGATACAGTCAGGCCAGGCTTGATGGTCATCTCCAACTCGAGCATTTAAGTCTCCTAAGAGCACAACACGTTCAGAGTCGGACGAGGGGTCCAAAGCACTCTCAAGGTCGTAATAGAAGTGATCCTTGACAGTAGGGTCAGCAGCCAGCGTCGGAGCATAAGCAGAGGTGATTTTGATGGTACCCTGTCGTGTATTGAGTTTCATGACTGAGATTCTGTCACTAACAGCAACTGGTGTCTGTATGCTGTTAACTATGGTATTTTTGACAGCAAAACCTGTGCCATAGAGACGTGGTTCATCAGCAGGCTTCCCAAACCAGAAGAAAGTGAAATTCCTCTCCTTGATGGTACCTGCACCCGCAAGTCGGGTTTCCTGCAGGGCAGCAATATGCACATTTCGCCTGGAAAGTTCAGTGTCAATGACAGCTGTTTTCCTAGCGCATGTTGTCTCAGGGTCAAGGTCGTTGTCAGTGGGCATTCCGGTCATCATCGTTCGGACGTTCCAGGTAGAAAATAGAAGTTTTGTTGTTTGAGGTGATTGTTTCAAACTAATCAGACCACCTCGTCTGATTGTTCGTTGGTGAGTGGAGCACCTTATTGGCCGGGGGCTTCCATGAGGTTTGAGAACCCCTCCCACTCTAGAACGAGGTCCCTGGCGCCTGAATGTTCTCACCATCATTCAGACTTAAAACCGGTAACTACCTTGTTCTGGGTATTGTTTTCTGTAAGATTGAGTTACAGGCGCAGGTTTCCTCTGCGCGTGTTGACGATTCAAGTTTGGTCACTGTGAACACTGTGAACTTGCCGCCAGGACTTTAAAGCTACCCTTGGTGGTCCTATCACTTGTCAGGGGCTTCTCTCGCCCGGAGCTCACGTAATCAGAGGAAAGGCATAGCCAATACGTCTGCGAGAGTGCAGGGTGCAGGGGAATGCCAAAAGTAGAAAGCGATGCTCAGTACAATTGTCTTGATGGGATCCCAGCTCCATTTTTGTGTACGGCCGATGACTCCAAAGAGTTCATCCGCCCTTGAAAGCAAGTCTTGCTTTTAATCTTGCCAGGGTGTACACCCACCCTCCTCATTCCCTATACAGGGCCATGGGGGTTCCGGATTAGTCGCCGGAAAGCTCGACCATGAAACAGGTAGTACTGGGTTACATGGTACCAGTAGCAGGTTTCGCGACCTGACCTGACATTATTAAAAGATCAAATCCAGTTTACACATTTTTGATGGTGCATACTCTATGCAAGCAGATGAGCCCAGAATATGAACGCAAAGCTTTTTCTTTATAATGGTTTTCGATGGGAAAAAAATGCTTAATCTGAAACCTTGTTGCATTTATATTGTGTTCATCTGCTTTCCTGGACAAAGTATGCATCATCAATAAGGTGTATATTGAATATGGTCTTTTAATATCACTGTCTTACTACATTAGTATTTCCTACAAACCTGGTAAAAATGACTGGCGGGCAGCGGAGAAAAGCCTTGTTCCTTTTCCAGGATGCTTTGGGAACGCCCCTGCGTGATTGTCGGAATCACTTGTGTCAACTAGTCCAATGGCAAGAATGAGCATCACGGGCAGGTGATGTCATGACCAGGAAAGGATAAAAGCACATCCGGTCTGACCGGCGCTAGCTTCTGTGCCTCACCAAGCACTTTGTGTTACAAAATGTCTGTCTTATTTATTGTTGTCTGTCACGATATATATATACAGCTCAATCTAATATATTATGCCGTCTAAACAGTCTTACAAGCTGTGTGCTTCTCCTTACCCTCGTTACATCATGGGTGGAGATACACACAAACTTTGTGTGATGTGTTTGGGAGCGGAGCATGCTTTGTCAGCCTTCGAGGGGGCTGATTGTGAGCATTGTGAGAGGCTGCCCACTGCTCTCTTTTACCAGAGACTGTTCTCTCCCCACTGCTCTTCTCCCTGTACACTAATGACTGCACTTCTAAAGACCCCACTGTCAAGCTCCTGAAATTTGCCGACGACACCACTGTCATCGGTCTCATCCGAAACGGTGACGAGTCTGCTTACAGACTGGAGGTTGAACAGCTGGCTGTCTGGTGCAGTTATAACAACCTTGAGCTGAACACGCTCAAAACAGTGGAGATGATCGTGGACTTCAGGAGGAACAGCCCAGCACTCCCCCCACTCACCATCATGAACAGCACTGTGGAAGCAGTGGATTCATTCAGGTTCCTGGGCACTTCCATCTCTCAGGACCTGAAGTGGGACAATCACATTGACTCCATTGTGAAAAAGGCCCAGCAGAGACTGTACTTCCTTCGCCAGCTGAAGAAGTTCAACTTGCCACAGGAGCTGCTGATTCAGTTCTACTCAGCCGTCATTGAGTCTGTCTTATGCACTTCCATCACTGTCTGGTTTGGTTCAGCTACCAAATCAGACATCAGGAGACTACAACGGACAGTCCGGACTGCGGAGAGGATCATTGGTGCCCCCCTGCCTACCCTCCAGGACCTGTACTCTTCCAGAGTGAGGAAGAGAGCAGGTAAAATCATCACAGACTCCACTTACCCTGGACACCTCCTGTTTGAACTGTTACCGTCAAGACGGCGACTCAGATCACTGGCCACAAGAACATCTCGGCACAGGAACAGTTTCTTCCCACAGGCCATTTCCCTCCTGAACAGTTAACACTCCTCCCAAGGCATATGCCTTAAGTGCAATACTCCCACTGTTTAGTGCAATACCCTACAACTCAGGTGATACTTATATGTAGATTTATTTATTTATAATATTCAAAACACTGTAAATATGTTCATAATCTGTAAATCTGAAAATGTCTATTCTGACTAAACCCAACTGTGATACTTTTATTCTCATATATTTATATTTTTATTTTTTATTCTTATAATTTGTAGTATTATGTTTCTTGTTGTATTTTTATTTGTATATGTCCACTGGAAGCCTCAGTACCAAAAAAAAAATCCTTGTGTGTGCAAGCACACTTGGCAATAAAGCTCTTTCTGATTCTGATTCTGCCGCTTCTGACTCTCCGCTCTCGCTTGTCACTCTTCGAGGAGGGTGTTCAAAGTGAGCGTTCCCTGCAGCTCGGGCCCCGCTGCTGCCGAGGCAGCACGGAAGCATTTGAAGTGGGGATCGCAAATGGATCTCATGGCGGGGTTTGAGATGGGCCCCGCCCTTTCTCAACCATTACCCATGGGATCCAGTGCTCTCTCTCCGGAGTTGGAAGCCCGCCCCGCAGTTCCTTCCGCTCCGGAAGAGGCGCACATGCTTCAGCTGTCTAGTTCCAAGGAACTTGATTTGCTGAGCATCGAAATGGGGGAAGAAGAAACGCCAGCTTCTTTCCCAGCGTATGAAGAGCTGGTGGAGGTATTATCTTGCGCTGTATCTAAATTAAATATTGAATGGTCAGCCGAGAAACAAGGCGCTCATCCCAAAAGTCTGTTAGACGAGTGCTTTTTAAAACCAAGGGGTACCTCCACCGAGGGGATTTCAATTTTTCCATGACCTTCACAAAGAGATATCGAGGACGTGGAATAAACCTTATTCAGCCAGAGTATTTAGCCCCCAGGTGCAAGTTTATTCTGACATAAGGGGCCTAAAGGAATATGGTTATGGCACGATGCCTAAAGTTGAACAGCCACTAGCCAGTTATTTATCCCTGGCATCGTCCCTGAAGTCCCCTATGCTCCCCACTAAGCCATTAAAAACATCATCTATGTTAGTGAGTAAAGCATATAGCGCAGCAGGTCAGGCTGGTGCATGCCTTCACACTATGACCATATTACAGGCATACCAGGCTGATCTGCTGAGGGACCTGGAGACTAGCGAGGGGGCGGGGCCTGACGTGGTTCGCGAACTATGTCGGACCACTGATCTTTCTCTCCGAGCCACGAAAGAGACCGCTCGTGCTATTGGGCGGTCTATTGCAGCTAATGTGGCATCAGAGAGGCATCTTTGGTTCAATTTATCAGAAATCAAAGATAAAGGAAAATATTTCCTTTTGGACGCCCCGCTATCGCCTCCTGGCCTCCTCGGTGATGAAGTAAACACCGTTGTTTCAGGGGGCTAAAAAGCAAGCGGAGGCGTTCAAATGGTATCTCCCTCGCCATCAACAGGCCCCTGTTGCTCATGCCCAGCAGCCCCAGCCGTTAAGCTCCTTGTACAGAGCACAGCAGAAGGAGAGTGTCGCTTCTCGCGCCCCACCCCAAAAAACGTGGGGCGCAGGACGGCACCCTCCACTGCGCTGCGTCGGACTAGCGCCCTCTAAGGAGGGTCGAAAGTCAGTCAATTCGGTTATTTCCTGCCAGCATGCTTCAGGTGACCGAAGTGACTGCTCTTATGTCACCATAGGCCAGCCTCGAAAGGCTGGTTCCCATTAGTAGATTATCTGTCAGAGTGGAAGATTCTGCCAAACATATCTCAGTGGGTCCTGCAGATAGTAGGAAAGAGGTACAGAATCCAGTTCGGTTCTAGTCCACCACGCAACAATGGGGTATTACTCACAGTAGTACATCCAGAGCAGGCTCTGGTGATGGAAAAAGAAGTGAAAGCACTATTAGCAAAAGAAGCAATAGAGCTGGTGACTCCGGCCAAAAGAGACTCAGAGTTCTACAGCCGGTACTTCATTGTTTCAAAAAAGGATGGGGGGTTTCGTCCCATTTTAGATCTTCGTCTTCTCAATCGTTCAGTAAAGAAGTTAAAATTCAAAATGCTAACGTTGAAGCAAATCGTGACTCAAATCAGATCCGAGGACTGGTTTGTCACGATAGATCTAAAAGATGCATACTTCCATGTCTCCATCCTTCCACAACACAGGAAGTTCCTGAGGTTCGCTTTTTGGGGGAAAAGCTTACCAGTTCTTCCATTCGGTCTTGCTCTAGCGAGAGCGGTAATGGAAAGCCGCTCAGAACAGGGTCTATGGAGGAGTCATCATCTTTCCTGGCACATAAACTGCCTGGAGATGATGGCCGTCTTCAATGTGTTGAGACATTTCCTTCCAGACCTGAGGGGCCATCACGTGCTTGTTTGCACAGACAACACGCCGGTGGTCTCCTATATAAATCATCAGGGGGGTCTGTGTTCACGTCCACTATGCAAACTGGCACACCAGATTCTCTTGTGGTGCTTTGGGAACTTACTCTTCCTGAGACCAAAATTAATATTCCGGGACATCTGAATATAGAAGTGGAGCAGACTTCCTGTCGAGGCAGGGGCTGAGGCCCGGGGAATGGAGGCTCCACACCGAGGTGGTGGGGCACATTTGGGGAGTTTATGGCCAGGCACAGATGGATCTGTTTGCGTCTCAGGATATGACGCACTGTCAACTTTGGTTCTCTCTCATGCATCCAGCCCCACTGGGACTGGACGCATTAGTGCAGACATGGCCGAGGCTACGTCTGAACGTATTTCCCCCGATTGCTCTGCTCCCAGGAGTTCTGGAGAAGGTTCACCAGGAAGGAGTGACTGTCCTGTTGGTAGCTCCATACTGGACAAGCCGAGTGTGGTTTTCGGACCTAACATCCCTTCTCAATGGCTCTCCCCTGGAGCTGGAGGTCAGGAGGGACCTTCTATCTCAGGCGGGGGGAGCAATCCTCCATCCCCGCCCAGAATCATTCAACCAAGTCAAGTCAAGTCATCCTCATTTATATAGCGCTTTAAACAATGTAGATTGTTTCAAAGCAGCTTTACAGAGATAAACATATCATATAAGGTAACAGAGATTGGTTTGGTTTTATAGTGGTTCTTGAATAATGTTTTTTTCCAGCTAAAGTTAGTTTTGATTGATTCACTTCCATCTAAATGATCATTTGTTATTAAATTAGGGGCCGCTAAGACAACACCGTTCTCTCTAAACAGACTTTAAACGCGAACCTGTGATAGACGCTGATGGCGTTCACATGCGCATTAAGAATTGATTCTATAGTTATGTACGTTTGAATATATGTGCGCAGGTTTGTAATTCCTTACAAACCATGCCTAAACAAACTACTTGTCTATACATTTTGATGCAGAATTTTATTTTTATTTTATCACTTCGGGTAGGTACGTGAACCGAAAAATTCCACAACGCTTTATCTGTTGAGTGGTATAGGGATCCTCCATAAGGAGAGGCTAGTTGGCACTTCAGCACTGCATTGTCATCGGGTCCAGGCGAAGGTCCTTAGTCAGACCTGGAAACGGCCTGGATCCGGCAGGAAAACCTCGGGATAAACAAAGGCACTAAAATTAGCGTAGATGCCATTCTTCTTATGATGTAACGAGTACATCAGGATTTAAGGGAGTGTTCCCAGTTCCGGCTGACCTAATCTATGCAGCCTAATATTGAATTATAGAAGTCGATAATGTGTTATGTGTATGCTAGGTCAAAGAGAAGTGTTTTTAGTCTAGCTTTGTGCTGACAGACTGTGTCTGCTTCCCGGACAATGTTAGGAAGATTGTTCCAAAGTTTTGGTGCTAAATAGGAAAAGGATCTACCACCAGCAGTTGATTTTTATATTTTACGGTTTTACAGATCTCAAAGTTCTGGCCAGTTGATAATACCTAGAGTATTATCAACTGGCCAGAACTTTGAGATCGCAATAGACGTGAAGGACTATAATGTGTTAAGAGCTCGCTCAAGTACTGCAGAGCTAAACCATTTAGTGCTTTGTAAGTAATCAGCAATATTTTAAAATGTATACGATGTTTAATAGGCAGCCAATGCAGTGTTGACAGAACCGGGCTAATATGGTCATTCTTCCTGGTTCTGGTAAGAACTCGAGCTGCTGCGTTTTGAACTAGCTGTAGTTTGTTTATTAAGCGTGCAGTGCAACCACCCAGTAGAGCATTACAATAATCTAGCCTTGATGTCATGAACGTATGAACTAGTTGTTCCGCATTTGTCAATGAGAGCATATGACGTAATTTAGATATATTTTTAAGATGGAAAAATGCGGTTTTACAGATACTAGACAGCTGACTTTCAAATGAAATATTGGTATCAAAGAGCACACCCAGGTTCCTAACTGACGACGAAGACTTAACAGAGCAGCCATCAAGTGTTAGACAGTATTCTAGGTTATTACGTGTGGAAGTTTTTTGTCAAATAATTAGAATCTCTGTTTCTGGCCTCTGAGGGAGCCCGACTCATAGGCTCTAGTCTTTCAACTGAGGTTGTAGAGACCATACTTAACTCCAGAGCTCCGTCCACAACAAAGCTATACGCCCTGAAATGGAGATTGTTTACCTCTTGGTGTAATCTAAGACAATGGGATTCATTTAATTGCACTGTTAGTTCAATACTTGAGTTCCTGCAAGATCGTTTTGATTCAGGATTACCTCCTTCCACACTGAAAGTTTATGTTGCTGCCATTAGTGCCTACCATGCCCCTCTGGGGGGTTTATCTGTTGGAAGAGATCCTCTTGTTATACGTTTCCTTCGTGGCACCCTGAGGCTGAGGCGTATGGCAAGCCGTTTTAACATTTAATCATTTTAACCTACTAGTCTCTATTTTCATGCTACTTATTCATTAGATACTAGTCCTTATTTATTAGATACTAGTACTTATTCTAATAGTGTCTAGTATTTAATTATTCCCAACTTGTTATGAAAAAATAGAACTAGTGCTTATTTTTTAGTTACTAGTAACATTTTAGATCAAAGATATCCTTACCTTAATAGATACTAGTGCTATTTAAATAATCAGTATGCACATGATAAGTTGAATATTAATGAACCAACAACATATTAAGGGGAGATGACCGGAAACGGAAGGAGAAGAGGAGAAAGAATTAAGGTGCAACATGTTGGAGGTTTTTTAAAAGCATCAGCGAACGTTTGCAGCTTTTGATCATTCCACAGCACACACTATTAAGAATTAAGAAACTTATAAACTTTTGAACTGGGTCTTTTGTGTAAATTCAGGAATTAATCTTTCTTGTGGTCTATATGTAAACAATTACAATTTCATCATTCGCGTGAGTAGCCTGTTAACGCGCCGTGCCGTTACTTTCAGTTAATAAAATAAAAAATACTGCAAATTTCTGGTGTTATTTTTGTGATTGTTAGGATTTTTTTGTGATTGTTTGGAGCATTATACAGCCATTCATCAAAACTTTAAACACAGAGCCCACCTCAGATTGTTTTTAATCAATGCACAAATCCTAAAAACAAATTAACACTACAATTTCCTAAATGGAAACACTTTACAATAAGGGTGCATGCATTAATTCATGTTTAACTAATGCACCGATAATCATGTATTAATGTATGACTCATGAAGAACTAAACCATTAATAATTACGGCATCAACAACTAATAAAGATTAAAGATTAAAGAATGTATCATTATGTTATCATTATGACTTTAGCCAACTCGTTGAGGCACATGACTATTAACTAATGCACACATGCAGTGAATGTAATGTCAAAGAATGTGTTTGAAGGATGGGTAAGTTGGGCTGCACACAAATATCAGCACATCAGAATCTGAACTCTTGCCGCCGTTTTAACATTTAATCATTTAAACTGACTCGTCTCTATTTTCATGCTACTAGTACTTATTTTTTAGATACTAGTATCTGTTCCATTAAGTACTAGTACTTATTCATTAGTGACTAGTGCTTATTCTTTAGGTACTAGTGCCTATTATTTAGATACTCAGCGGGACTTCAGCATGGACTGTTAAACAGAGTGGGTCAGTATGGATTCAATATGCTCACTCTTTCTTCTCAGATACAGGGCTGGATGCAACAGCAAGGATGTAGCTCGGTTCACTGGCTCAGCGGGACTTCAGCATGGACTGTTAAACAGAGTGTGTTAGTATGGATTCAATATGCTCACTCTTTCTTCTCAGATACAGGGCTGGATGCAGCAGCGAGGATGTGGCTCAGTTCTCTGGCTCAGCGGGACTTCAGCATAGACTGGTAAACAAGCAGATGAGTATGGATACAATATGCTCACTCTTTCTCGGATACAGGGCTGGATGCAGCAGCGAGGATCTGGCTCAGTTCTCTGGCTCAGCGAGACTTCAGCATAGACTGTTAAACAGAGTGTGTTAGTATGGATTCAATATGCTCACTCTTTCTTCTCAGATACAGGGCTGGATGCAACAGCGAGGATGTGGCTCAGTTCTCTGGCTCAGCGAGACTTCAGCATAGACTGGTAAACAAGCAGATTGGGATGGATGCAATATGCTCACTCTTTCTCAGATAAAGGGCTGGATGCAACAGCGAGGATGTAGCTCGGTTCACTGGCTCAGTGGGACTTCAGCATGGACTTTTAAACAGAGTGGGTTAGTATGGATTCAATATGCTCACTCTTTCTTCCCAGATACAGGGCTGGATGCAGCAGCGAGGATGTAGCTCGGTTCACTGGCTCAGCGGGACTTCAGCATGGACTGTTAAACAGAGTGTGTTAGTATGGATTCAATATGCTCACTCTTTCTTCTCAGATACAGGGCTGGATGCAGCAGCGAGGATGTGGCTCAGTTCTCTGGCTCAGCGGGACTTCAGCATAGACTGGTAAACAAGCAGATGAGTATGGATACAATATGCTCACTCTTTCTCGGATACAGGGCTGGATGCAGCAGCGGGGATGTGGCTCAGTTCTCTGGCTCAGCGAGACTTCAGCATAGACTGTTAAACAGAGTGTGTTAGTATGGATTCAATATGCTCACTCTTTCTTCCCAGATACAGGGCTGGATGCAGCAGCGAGGATGTGGCTCAGTTCTCTGGCTCAGCGGGACTTCAGCATAGACTGGTAAACAAGCAGATGAGTATGGATACAATATGCTCACTCTTTCTCAGATAAAGGGCTGGATGCAACAGCGAGGATGTAGCTCGGTTCACTGGCTCAGTGGGACTTCAGCATGGACTGTTAAACAGAGTGGGTTAGTATGGATTCAATATGCTCACTCTTTCTTCCCAGATACAGGGCTGGATGCAACAGCGAGGATGTAGCTCGGTTCACTGGCTCAGCGGGACTTCAGCATGGACTGTTAAACAGAGTGGGTTAGTATGGATTCAATATGCTCACTCTTTCTTCTCAGATACAGGGCTGGATGCAGCAGCGAGGATGTGGCTCAGTTCTCTGGCTCAGCGAGGCTTCAGCATAGACTGGTAAACAAGCAGATTAGTATGGATACAATATGCTCACTCTTTCTCGGATACAGGGCTGGATGCAGCAGCGAGGATATGGCTCAGTTCTCTGGCTCAGCGAGACTTCAGCATAGACTGTTAAACAGAGTGTGTTAGTATGGATTCAATATGCTCACTCTTTCTTCTCAGATACAGGGCTGGATGCAACAGCGAGGATATGCTCAGTTGACAACAATAAGGAATGCGATTCCGTCGTAGCTCTGTTCGTTCGGATGCCGCACAGGCCGCAGCTTTCTCTCCCCACTAGTGCTTCCACTACGACACACTCAACTGCACACGTGATTAGAATGACCGGCACTGCACTCGCAAAACCTCACCCACCGAAATCAGCATGCGGGCCCCTGACGCCAGCCTCAGCGAACAGAATCTCTATGACAGGTGTAAACAAACTCTGCACTGCAATGTCACATCTGAAGCGCTCCTCTTCTTCCCCCCCAAATTAATGTCTGCAGCCTGTCAAGGTCTTACAACCTCTTCAAGAAACAAAGCGAAGTAAATCTTCCACCCAATAATACCATAACAAATCCTAATACTCTGTTCGGTGAAAAGAGACCATCACTTATCTCTTTTTAAGCCTCGTGCTTTCCACCGCTGGCCACTTCCTCGCGGTCTCTTCGCCCTGCCTCCGTTGCGTCTCTGCAATTCGCTCTCCGCTCCACCGCTCGCCCTTCCTCTCCGTATCAACCTCTTTTATGTTCCTCATGGTCCAATCGCCCTTCAGGATCTTTCCCCCGCTGCACAGCTGACAACAATCACGTTCGTCAACTCTCCTTCCCTGTTTCTCCCTACTTCCGTGTTTTCCCGGAACCGGTCCCGTGTTACGCCGGAAACGTTCCCCGGGCCCAAATTTCTGCAACTAAGGTTCCGCTTTTAGTCACCCTGTGACACTCTCCCCCGCCAATCAGTTCTAGTCCCTAGAACTCCCGAGCCGACACCCACTCACCATACCTTGCTGGTGGTTGTCCTCGAGTGTCTCGCTGGGAGCGTCGTGGCGGGGATGGGTGAGCCTCTCCTACTGCCACCGGCTCAGGTCACACTGGGACCACCGCCCATCCTACCACTGGCAGTGCGGGGGTCCTTGGAGCCATGGGTACCTCCCCTGTAGACCTTGAGTAGTTGGGACAAGGCCGAAGTAGGTTACGATGTAATACCCGCTCGGGGCCTAACCTTCCTTCCGGCCGGATAGTGTACACAGGTAAGTCCGGGTCTCGCTGTCGTTCTACCACATATGGCTTAGCCTCCCACCGGTCACTCAGCTTTCCCTTCCCTGGCCGTCGTACATCTCTGACCAGGACCCGCTCCCCGGGCAGCAAGGGGGCCTCTCGTGCTGTTCGATCGTATAACCGTTTATTTTTCTCATCCGCTCCCCCAATTCGATCTGTAACTCGCTCATAAGCCCGATGGAGCTGCTGATGATGTCGTCCCACCCATTCGGTGGTACTCCGAATCCCTGTTGCCGGGACAGTCCCCAATAGCAGGTCAGCAGGTAGACGTACATGTCTCCCAAACATCAAATAGGACGGAGCGTAGCCTGTAGTGCTATGCACGCTGTTATTATATGCCTGCACTAATGAGGGGAGGCAGTCCGCCCACGAGCCCTGCTGTTCTGCTTCAAGGGTCCCCAGCAAACTCATCAGGGTCTGATTAAACCTCTCACACCCTCCATTCCCTTGGGGGTGATATGGGGTCGTGTGGGTCTTACGGCATCCATAGAGTTGGCACAGTTCCAAGATCACCCTCGACTCAAAATTTGGACCCTGATCTGAATGGAGAACCTCAGGGCATCCAAAGGGCTGAAACACAGCCTCCCAAAGAGCGGTGGCGGTAGTGGTCGCCGTCTGATCAAAGGTAGGAATAGCCCAAGCATATTTTGTGAACAAATCAGTGGCCACTAAGATGTTCTGATAACGATCTG
The DNA here is from genome assembly GCA_026230005.1 of Gila orcuttii. Classification (NCBI taxonomy): domain Eukaryota; kingdom Metazoa; phylum Chordata; class Actinopteri; order Cypriniformes; family Leuciscidae; genus Gila; species Gila orcuttii. The sequence continues at coordinate 9,649,790 of JAPDVR010000016.1, read as the reverse complement.
CTGGCCGTCCCAACGTCAGGAAGTCCACCCCTATGATGTGCATTGGGGCCCGGGGCCGCATCGGGACTAACGGAGCTCGCACCTCTTTCCGGCTCTTGAACAGCAAACACCGGGGGCAGCCCTGAATAAAGACTACCACAGCCGCATCCATCCTGGGCCAAAAGAAGCACCTCCTCAATAAGGACAATGTCCTCCCCTGCCCCTGATGTCCCATCTGGGTGTGATAAGCACATAACAGCGGCTGAATCTGGTCGTCAGGTACCACCACCTGTTCTAAACTTTCTCGGGTTGCCGGATCCTGGATGGAGCGACATATTACTCCCTCCTTCAGGCAAAGCCTGCCCCATTGCCCCAAGAGTCGTCGCACCATTGCTGTCTGTGTCCGCCTCTCGGCGGCTGGAGGCAAGCAGCCTTTGTCCAACCAGGACCGAACCACCGCTAGGTCTCTATCCCTTCCCTGCAGCTCTCTCCACCGCCTTGGATCCCATCCCCAGTTCGCAGGAACATCCCCTTTATCCGACCCTGGGGCTTCCACTATCCCCACCAGGAGCCCCTCTCCAGTGTCGTTGGGCAGAGACGAGACTGAACTTCCTGGATCCGCCGTAGGGAGCCTTGAAAGCACATCTGCATTCACGTGTTCCCGTCCTGGCCGATATTGCAGCTGATAGTCATAATTAGCCAACTGAGCCACCCACCGCTGCTCGACCGCCCCCAACCTAGCCGTGCGTAGATGGACCAGAGGGTTATTATCCGTTACGATCAGCACTTAAGCCCCCCACAGATAATCTTTAAACTTTTCGCTCATTGCCCATTTCATTGCTAGGAGCTCAAGCTTAAAGGAGCTGTAGTTCGCATCATTCCTCTCCGCCGGATGGAGGCTCCGGCTCGCATAGGCGATCACTCTCTCCATGCCTTGCTGCCTCTGGGCCAATACTGCTCCCAGTCCCAGATTACTAGCGTCAGTGTAGAGAATAAACGGCTGGGTGAAATCAGCATAGGCAAGGATCGGGGCCTGTAACAGCTCCTGTTTAAGGGTTTGGAACGCTGTCTCACAAGTTGAACTCCAAGTCACTGAAGGGGACCCCCGGCCCCGCGGCCGTGCAGTGCCCACGAGAAGCTGGTTTAGGGGCTTGGCAGTTTTCGAAAAGTTTTTGATAAACCGCCGGTAATTACCGACAAACCCCAGGAAGGATCGCACCTGTCGGACCGTCGTAGGGGACTCCCACCCTTGTACTACCGATACCTTCTCCGGATCTGGGGAAATTCCCGCAGCGCTGACGCAGTGACCCAGAAACTTTACCTCCTTCTGAAACAGGTGACACTTTTCTGGTCGCAATTTCAGTCCGTATCTTTCCATTGCCTGGAACACTTGCTCAAGATGAAGCAGATGGGACGTGAAGTCTGGAGAGAAGACGATGATGTCATCTAGGTATACCAATGTTGTATCAACCAACTGCCCCCCCAGGCAGCGCTGCATGAGCCGCTGGAAGGTAGCCGGAGCGTTGCAGAGCCCGAAGGGCATCCTATCCCACTCAAAAAGCCCGAAAGGGGTGGTAAAGGCAGTCTTCTCGCGATCTTCTTCTGCTACCTGGACCTGCCAGTATCCACTAGCTAAGTCCAGCGTTGAATACCAGGCGGCCTGAGTTAAGCTGGTAAGTGAATCCTCAATCCGTGGTAGGGGAAAGGCGTCTTTCTTGGTCACGTTGTTCAGCTTTCGGTAATTAACGCAGAACCTCCAAGCTCCAGTCTTTTTCTGCACTAGGACAATCGGAGCCGCCCAAGGACTACTGCTCTCCCGAATGATGCCTCCCTCTAGCATTCCCCTCAGCAGGGTACGGATCTCTGAATATAGGGTTGGAGGTACAGGGCGGTACCGCTCCCGGCTTGGGGCTGCGTCGCCCGTAGGGATCTGGTGCCTCACCACGCCAGTGCAGCCATAGTCCTCGTCGTGCATGGAGAACACATGCTGCCACCGGCTCAGAAAATCCTGAAGCTGGCGTTGCTGATCTTTCTCCAGTCCCTCTCCCCCCAGGGACCCTCCCATCAGATGTTTCGGCACTCCGCTCCCACTCGAGCCGACCTGCTGATCTTCCTGGACAATGGCAACTTCGACCACTGACACATCCACTTGACTGAAACACACATCCCGGCTTTCTCTCACTTGCTGGGGCTCTACCGATGTAACCCGGGCCAATCGCTGGTGCCGATGGAGGGTGATCGGATATAAACTGGTGTTTCTTACCCTAACGGACACCCGTCCCCGGTGAAAAACGGCAAGCCCTCGGGCAACCTCAATCGCTTGACAATCCCAATGGGGCTCTATGAGGACCCAGTCGTCTGTTCTATCTGGGCGTGCCGGCAACCGAGCCCATACGATGGCTTCACTCCGTGCTGGAACAGTTAAGGCATACCGGCAAGCCACCCGACCAACATCCTCCCGATCCCACCGGGCTCTAGCAGTATGGATTCTACGGCAGTCTGCTATTAAATGTTCCCACTTCTGCTCCTCCGTCGAAGGGGACCTTGGGGCGGCCCGACTCTGGAACAACTCCTCCCAACACTCCGAGATGATGTTCATGCCCAACAGGGCTCGATGGGCTCCCAGGCACTGGTCCCGGACGATGACAACTCCCTTCTGCGGAACACGGACCCCATGAATGTGAAAGTCTGCCACTGCATATCCAACATAGGGGATGTCCAGTCCGTTTGCCCCCCGGAGAGTGAGCCAAGGTGCTTCAGTTCCCTGCTCTTGGTAATCCTCAAAGAGTTCCCTAGACAGGCTTTCTGAAACCAAAGTTACTTGGGAGCCAGTGTCCACTAGGCACTGGAGCCTCCTGCCGTTAACTTGGACCTCGACAATAGGACAGTGTCCGACCAATTGGTCCCGGGGAGTAGGCAAAGGATGGGGGTCAATCAAAGGGGTCCCGACCACTTGACCCACAGTGGCCGGCAAACCTAAAAACCCTCTTGCGAACCACGCCTTGGGCCACACTGACGACTCATATGTCCTGGCTCCCCGCAATGATTACAAATTGGTCGCCCCTGGTCATCCCACTGGTGAAAGTAATCTCAAGTTTATTTATTTAAAAGGCAATCTCAAGGGGAGAGAACAGGCCAACCGTTCCTCCTGTGTCGGCAAGTCCGACCTGGATGACAGCAGTGGGTATTGAGCTCAAGTCGCTAGGCCAACGAGACTGCAGACCGAGTGGATTGGTATGGATTCAGTATGCTCCCTCTTTATGCTCAGAAGCAGGGCTGGATACAACAGCGAGGATGTAGCTCGGTTCACTGGCTCAGCGAGGCTTCAGCATAGACTGTTGAACAGAGTGTGTTAGTATGGATTCAATATGCTCACTCCTTCTCAGATACAGAGCTGAATGCAGCAGCGAAGATATGGCTCGGTTCACTGGCTCCGCATAGACTGGTAAGCAAGCGGATTAGGATGTATGTAATATGCTCCCTCTTCCTCCGATACAGGGCTCGATGCAGCAGCGAGGACGTAGCTCGGTTCACTGGCTCAGCGGGACTTCGGCATGGACTGGTAACCAGAGTGTGTTAGTATAGATTCGATATGCTCACTCTTTTTCAAATACAGGGTGGGATGCAGCAGCGAAGATGTGGCTCAGTTCTCTGGCTCAGCGGGACTTCAGCATAGACTGGTAAACAAGCAGATTAGGATGGATGCAATATGCTCACTCTTTCTCAGATAAAGGGCTGGATGTGCCAGCGAGGATGTAGCTCGGTTCACTGGCTCAGTGGGACCTCAGCATGGACTGTTAAACAGAGTGGGTTAGTATGGATTCAATATGCTCACTCTTTCTTCTCAGATACAGGGCTGGATGCAACAGCGAGGACGTAGCTCGGTTCACTGGCTCAGCGGGACTTCAGCATGGACTGTTAAACAGAGTGGGTCAGTATGGATTCAATATGCTCACTCTTTCTTCTCAGATACAGGGCTGGATGCAGCAGCGAGGATGTGGCTCAGTTCTCTGGCTCAGTGGGACTTCAGCATAGACTGGTAAACAAGCAGATGAGTATGGATACAATATGCTCACTCTTTCTCGGATACAGGGCTGGATGCAGCAGCGAGGATCTGGCTCAGTTCTCTGGCTCAGCGAGACTTCAGCATAAACTGTTAAACAGAGTGTGTTAGTATGGATTTAATATGCTCACTCTTTCTTCTCAGATACAGGGCTGGATGCAACAGCGAGGATGTGGCTCAGTTCTCTGGCTCAGCGGGACTTCAGCATAGACTGGTAAACAAGCAGATTGGGATGGATGCAATATGCTCACTCTTTCTCAGATAAAGGGCTGGATGCAACAGCGAGGATGTAGCTCGGTTCACTGGCTCAGCGGGACTTCAGCATGGACTGTTAAACAGAGTGGGTTAGTATGGATTCAATATGCTCACTCTTTCTTCTCAGATACAGGGCTGGATGCAGCAGCGAGGATGTGGCTCAGTTCTCTGGCTCAGCGGGACTTCAGCATAGACTGGTAAACAAGCAGATGAGTATGGATACAATATGCTCACTCTTTCTCGGATACAGGGCTGGATGCAGCAGCGGGGATATGGCTCAGTTCTCTGGCTCAGCGAGACTTCAGCATAGACTGTTAAACAGAGTGTGTTAGTATGGATTCAATATGCTCACTCTTTCTTCCCAGATACAGGGCTGGATGCAGCAGCAAGGATGTGGCTCAGTTCTCTGGCTCAGCGGGACTTCAGCATAGACTGGTAAACAAGCAGATGAGTATGGATACAATATGCTCACTCTTTCTCAGATAAAGGGCTGGATGCAACAGCGAGGATGTAGCTCGGTTCACTGGCTCAGTGGGACTTCAGCATGGACTGTTAAACAGAGTGGGTTAGTATGGATTCAATATGCTCACTCTTTCTTCCCAGATACAGGGCTGGATGCAACAGCGAGGATGTAGCTCGGTTCACTGGCTCAGCGGGACTTCAGCATGGACTGTTAAACAGAGTGGGTTAGTATGGATTCAATATGCTCACTCTTTCTTCTCAGATACAGGGCTGGATGCAGCAGCGAGGATGTGGCTCAGTTCTCTGGCTCAGCGAGGCTTCAGCATAGACTGGTAAACAAGCAGATTAGTATGGATACAATATGCTCACTCTTTCTCGGATACAGGACTGGATGCAGCAGCGAGGATATGGCTCAGTTCTCTGGCTCAGCGAGACTTCAGCATAGACTGTTAAACAGAGTGTGTTAGTATGGATTCAATATGCTCACTCTTTCTTCTCAGATACAGGGCTGGATGCAACAGCGAGGATATGGCTCAGTTGACAACAATAAGGAATGCGATTCCGTCGTAGCTCTGTTCGTTCGGATGCCGCACAGGCCGCAGCTTTCTCTCCCCACTCGTGCTTCCACTACGACACACTCAACTGCACACGTGATTAGAATGACCGGCACTGCACTCGCAAAACCTCACCCACCAAAATCAGCATGCGGGCCCCTGACGGCAGCCTCAGCGAACAGAATCTCTATGACAGGTGTAAACAAACTCTGCACTGCAATGTCACATCTGAAGCGCTCCTCTTCTTCCCCCCCAAATTAATGTCTGCAGACGCAGTCCCGTTACAACCTCTTCAAGAAACAAAGCGAAGTAAATCTTCCACCCAATAATACCATGACAAATCCTAATACTATGTTCGGTGAAAAGAGATCATCACTTATCTCTTTTTAAGCCTCGTGCTTTCCACCGCTGGCCACTTCCTCGCGGTCTCTTCGCCCGGCCTCCGTTGCGTCTCTGCGATTCGCTCCCCGCTCCACCGCTCGCCCTTCCTCTCCGTATCAACCTCTTTTATGTTCCTCATGGTCCAATCGCCCTTCAGGATCTTTCCCCCGCTGCACAGCTGACAACAATCAAGTTCGTCAACTCTCCTTCCCTGTTTCTCCCTACTTCCGTGTTTTCCCGGAACCGGTCCCGTGTTGCGCCGGAAACGTTCCCCGGGCCCAAATTTCTGCAACTAAGGTTCCGCTTTTAGTCACCCCGTGACACTTTCATAGGAAAGATCATTGAAAAAGTTGTCTTCAATCAGCTGAACAAATTCTTAAGCTCAAATGGATACTTTGACAATTTTCAATCTGGTTTCTGACCGCATCACAGCACAGAGACAGCGCTCATAAAGATAGTAAACGATATTCGCTTAAATACTGATACAAGCAAATTATCAGTGCTGGTACTACTCGACCTCAGTGCTGCATTTGACACTGTCGATCACGACATACTTCTTGACAGGCTGGAAAACTGGGTCGGGTTTTCTGGGATAGTCCTAAAATGGTTCAGGTCATACTTGGTAGGGAGAGGTTATTATGTGAGTATAGGAGACCATAAGTCTGAGTGGACACCCATGACATGCGGAGTCCCTCAAGGCTCAATTCTTGCGCCACTCCTATTCAACCTGTACATGCTCCCAATGAGCCAAATAATGAGAAAGAACCAAATTGCTTACCATAGCTATGCAGACGACACACAGCTCTACTTAGCCCTATCGCCTAACGATTACAGCCCCATTAACTCTCTGTTCCAATGCATTGATGAAGTAAACAATTGGATGTGCCAAAACCTTCTTCAGTTAAACAAAGACAAAACTGAAGTCATTGCGTTTGGAAACAAAGATGAAGGTCTCAAGGTGAACGCATACCTTCAGTCTAGGGGTCAAACAACTAAAAATCAAGTCAGGAATCTTGGTGTGTCTCTAGAGTCAGACCTTAGTTTCAGTAGTCATGTCAAAGCAATAACTAAATCAGCATACTATCACCTGAAAAATATTGCAAGAATTAGATGCTTTGTTTCCAGTCAAGACTTAGAGAAACTTGTGCATGCTTTCATCACCAGCAGGGTGGATTATTGTAATGGACTTCTCACTGGCCTTCCCAAAAAGACCATAAGACAGTTGCAGCTCATACAGAACGCTGCTGCTAGGATTCTGAGCAGAACCAGAAAATATGAACACATCACACCAGTCCTTAGGTCTTTACACTGGCTGCCAGTTACATATAGGATTGATTTTAAGGTATTATTACTGGTATATAAATCATTCAATGGCCTAGGACCTCAATACATTGCAGATATGCTCACTGAATATAAACCCATCAGATCACTCAGATCACTAGGATCACATCAGCTAGAAATACCAAGGGTTCACTCTAAGCATGGCGAGTCTGCTTTTAGCTACTATGCCAGCCGCAGCTGGAACCAGCTTCCAGAAATCAGATGTGCTCCTAGAGTAGTCACATTCAAATCCAGACTCAAAACACATCCGTTTAACTGTGCATTTAATGAATGAGCACTGTACCACGGTTCGTCCGACTGTTTGTACTGTATTTTATGTTTTTAATTATTCTGATTTCTTTTGATTATTTCTGTATTTTATCTTTTATTCTAAACTGTTTTAATTATTCTGATTTCTTTTGATTATTTCTGTATTTTATCTTTTATTCTAAACTGTTTTAATTATTCTGATTTCTTTTGATTATTTCTGTATTTTATCTTGTATTCTACACTGTTTTAATTATTCTGATTTCTTTTGATTATTTTAATTTCTTCTATGTAAAGCACTTTGAATTACCATTGTGTATGAAATGTGCTATATAAATAAACCTGCCTTGCCTTGCCTATTATTTAGATACTAGTGTTTATTTATTAGATAGTAGTCCTAATATGGCAAGCCGTTTTAACGTTTAATCATTTAAACCTACTAGTCTCTATTTTCATGCTACTAGTACTTATTTTTTAGATACTAGTATCTATTCCATTAAATACAAGTACTTACTCATTAGGTACTAGTGCTTTTTCTTTAGGTACTAGTGCCTTTTCTTTAGATACTAGTGCTTATTATTTAGGTACTAGTGCCTTTTCTTTAGATACTAGTCCTTATTTATTAGATACTAGTACTTATTCATTAGATACTAGTCCTTATTTATTAGATACTAGTGCTTATCAATTAGCTACTAGTACTTATTCAATAGATACTAGTACTTATTCATTAGTTACTAGTACTTATTCATTAGATACTAGTACTTATTCATCAGATACTAGTACCTATTAAATAGATACTAGTACGTATTCATTAGATACTAGTACTTATTCATTAGATACTAGTACTTATTTCGATAGTCACTAGTAACTATTCTTTTGTTATTAGTAACAAACATTTTTTTTTGCCATTGACTTCTATGGGGATCTGTCATTTAGATATTGTAGGGTCTGGACCAATCAGACACACACTAATTATTCATATTCATTATATTTAACAAATATAAAGGTCTATGAAACTCTCCCCCAAAACTAACCTCACAAATGAAGTTACTTTGTCAGCCGGGTGTCCGGTTACAGAACACTTTAAGACTGATAACAGACTTTTACGACCTCAAAGGAATGTGGCCACATGCGCCACATGCTTAAGAGAGAGAGACAATCTTTAATTAAATAAACTTTGCGGTATTACTCTAATCTATGAAGGAACATGCCTCACAGAAACTGTGATGATTTACTGTCTCGTGTACTATTAGGTATAACCACATGGTATGTTTGATTGGGGTGTATGTGGTTGCACAACCACCCAACGGTCAATATAACCTCACCTGTATCATTCTTCCTACCTAATTAATCCTCATTTAATGACACATACTTTGATGTACATCACCTTCTCTTAGAATGCAATTTGAATTTGTTATGTCTATTTGAGCTTGAATGAACAGTCTAAGCACGCTGGGGACAAAGACCATAAATCAACTAAGAGCTGCTTCCCCTCTTGGACATGTCACCTTACTCATAGGTCCATTCAAACCTTAGGGGTTGGTTCTTTTTCAGACTATATCAGAGAGCAGGCAACAGTGACCGCCCTCTCTTGGTTTTCCATCCTGCCGCAAACAATGTCTCGGGTGATATGGGGAAACCCCCCCTCCCCCCTCCATGGGGGCCAAGAGGCCTTCCAGCAGGCCTGGATCCCAACCAGATCCGGCCTCATGGAAAAGAGAGGAGACTCTCTCACAAAGAACCAAAGACAATCTCAGGAGTTTTGGAACAAAGACTCCAACCAACAACGACTCCAATCACCCATCCTTCCGACTTCCTCACTTCTCCTGGGTGCTCGGCGTGGCCTCAACAGAGTCCCAGGCCTTGACCAAACCAATCATGCGTTCCTGGAGAAAAAGAAAGCTCAACCAACTTCCACTTGACACTGCGGGAACCATCAACGACTTCAATTTTCAACAACTTCAAGAATTGTTCCCATTACAAATGCAAGTATTCAATTCAATGAAATGTGAAAATGAAATTCTGATGGTTCTTCTCATAGACCCTCTTCCGGTTTCCAATTTCATCCTATCACTAACCTATTTATGTATTCATGTGTGTATGTTTTTTAGTTTATTTATATTCATATAAATATCTATATTTAGTTAATAAAACTTGTACATAATAAGTATTTGGTTCTGCTTTGTTTGCAATACAATGTCACTTTATGATCACGGTTTTTGCTACTGGCTCAACGTGCGGTATATGCGAAGAAATAATTATTCTTCTGTGGCCATGGAAGATACCCTTTTCTTAGAATAAATTAATAATCAAAAGAGTTCGTTGGATGAACTGATTAATTGATTGTAATATTAATTCAGCCACATCAAGTTAATCCAATTAACCGACCCAAATATTTATAATTAATAATAACAAGATATTGTTGATTATTAATAGTTCCAAAAAGCTGAGTTCCTTACATATGGTGGAGAATTTTAAGGCATCGTATTAAACATTGTATGCAAGCAGACAGTAATCAATCATATGTTGTCCCATAAGTTTTTATTAACATCTCATACATGCACGTACAAGATATTATTGATTATTAATATTTCCAAAAAGCTGAGTTCCTTACATATGGTGGAGAATTTTAAGGCATCGTATTAAACATTGTATGCAAGCAGACAGTAATCAATCATATGTTGTCCCATAAGTTTTTATTAACATCTCATACATGCACGTACAAGTTTCTGAGGAAATCAGCAAAACTATAGCTTGAAAATGCCTTCCTACGAATGGCAGAAAGTTTCACAAATGCTACAATGCATATTTAAACCGTACGATAAGAAACTCCTGATATCAGCGAAGAAAGCCCAATTTCAGATATAAATCGAGCATAAGCCTTCTCTGACGAAGAAATCTCAGATTAGCCGTGCGTATAAATGGTACCAGAAAAGAAATTAACCTGATATGGACGAAGAAATCTCCATTTTCAGCATTTTTGAATGTGATCTGAGCAATGTTCCTCAATCACCGATTAAAAGGCCTTATTATTCGTACGTCATTGTATGCATATTAAACCGCTGAAGCGCTCATATGAAACAATCGCGTCGGATTAGTGGTATAAATTCTAGCCTAAGCTAACTAGTAATTTGCCATTGTCTGTGAAAGAACGGTGCTGTTTTGATTTGTTAAAAAAGAGTCACTCACACGCAACGTCGTGTCTAAGTGAGAGACTCAGTGCAAACTGTCAGCACAGCTCGTCCGCTGCTCCGGCCTATCTGTGTTGTTGGTTGGCATTGTGTCGAAATGCGTGCAGGCATTTCTATTTAGTATTTATCAGAGAACAGCACCAATCTCACAGACCCTTGTGTAAACAAGTGACTGTTGTAGCTTGAAGTTAGCTCCCTCAATCCTAACTTACAAGCATACAAGTAAAACCCTCTACCTCGAGTGATAGTTTAGCGCCGCCTAAAACTTGGAAACGCTAGAGCATAAAGTGTAACCTTTAAACCAAAGACTATAGCTTTGGGCCGGTGGCCCTTGCGAACCAAGGGATAGCTGAGTGATTTGAACACGAGTAATGAGAGTCAAAGCTCCTCGAAGCTTTGAATCAAATGAGTCAACTGCGTCACAAATGATTCTTTGTTTTGAAACGCCCTCACTGGCGACCCCTGCTGGTCAGAACAGTGTAAGTGTAGCGAAAACTCAAATCAATGAAACACCTTTTAACCAATCGCAAAGGTTTTATCAAAAGGTGTAAGCAGGTAGTCCGCAAACTACCTAATACCTTTTAATATTATGTGTCTTTCAAGGCACAATATCTTAGTAAACTGTAGGGTTCATTTTATGAAAGCTTGGTCAATCAATCCTTTATAAAATGCGTCATTAAATGTGTACGAATCTATAAAGTAATACGAGATCACATAGAGACCAGATACACACTGGTTCACGAACCGTTGAAATTTAAAACAATTTCGAAACAGCTATGACGCGTAACGAAGCCCCGTTTACTGAAATCATGTGACCTCAGCAGTGATACACGCTCCGCACCCCTGAGTTGAGACACATGATTCACACGTTTCAGAGCTTCACGAAGCATGTCTCAAAGGCACCCATCAGTGGGTTAAGCCACTCTCTTCTCTCTCTCTCTTGCTTGACCCCCTCCTTTTTGGTTTCACTTTCAATTGAAACCCAGATACTTTGGGTTTTTATTTGTGTTTCTTTTATTTTGATTTAAGTCTACCCCTATTTTATTTTGTGTATTTACACCTGTTGAGCCTGAATAGTCCTATTCAGTTAAGTTGAATTTAATTAAATTGGGAATTTAATTAAATCAATTTGCTTATTCAAGTTCCCCTCTAGTTACCAGAGCTATGAGAACACTCGATGTTTAATTTTTATTTTTTTATTTTATTTCAATTTATTTATTTACTTTTGTTTCAGCCTGAATTCTTATATTCAGCTAAATAAAGCTTAACTAAATTTGAAATTTAATTAAATTACTTGATATGCTTCCCTTTCCCTTTTAGTTTTCTTAGAGCTATAAGGACGTTCTTACTTTACCTTTACCTTATTTTAGATCACTAGTCACTATCCTCATCTTCTCTCTCTCTCTTTAGGATTACAATATCTAGCGACTGTTGTTTCCTTAGCGAGTTACACAGGTCATTAATATCCTAGTTCCTGTCTGTGTTTACCCATCCTCACTCCTTAGCACCAAGCTAAGTACATGAAGTACGGCTAAACACAAACGCACAGTAGGCCCCAGACAGAACTGGAAACACTTCCCGTTGTTTCTTCTTCTTCTTTTGGACCTTGAGATGTTTGATGTATCCCTGCTAGCTTAGTCTAACAGCAGCATAACCCATAAGTGACTCCTGTTTACCTATGTCTCCTAGCTAAACCTAAATAGGTAAAACACTCCTTTCTTCCTCTTCTTTTCTGGTTTCATCCTATTGTTGTATTTTGGTTTTGCTCTATCTGTTACTCTCGTAGCACAACATGTGAGAAGAACCATCAGCATTTTTGAGTAATAGGTTATGACATGTAAGAGCCCAGTCATCAGTCCATGCTGCTTAAAGCACGTCAAAGATACTCACATTTTTTTTTTGTTGTGTGTGCTCCCCAACACAAAATTTTAGCTGCTCCACATAGCCGTTCTCCCACACAGATAGCTCACCACCTCTGTAGAAACTTGCATTTGCCTTTGCCATTTCTCTCTTGTGTTCCCACAAGTGTGCCAGTAGGCCTCAGACACCCAGCCCTTCCACCAGGACCACCTGGAGACCCGGCAGAGCAGTGTCATGGACATCCTTTAGCCGGAAGCAGGCAACAACCTGCCATGGCAGAGAAAGGAACCGTTAGACGGCAACGAAAGTGGACATCTGACACCCAGCCTGAGCCACTAAGAGCTGACCAGCCTCATCTTCTCCTTGGCCACGCTCCCACAGGCCTCAAACAGGAGGTAAATGAACTAACACTGCCAGCAACAGAAATCCACAGAGAACGAACCTTGCTCAGCGGTAGAAGACACAGGACAGAGGCAAAGACCATGACAGAGCGGAGCAACTGAAAGAGATCCCCAGTCTTCAGGCGGCTGACAGCTACTGAGCACCTGCCAACAACCGGATAAAGAACTGTTTCACTTAAAGAACTTAAAACTGGTTGAACTTAAAGAGAGATGCTAAAGCCATCAACATGCAGCTGAAGTCCGAACACTGACTGCTGTAACATTATGGACAAACTCCATGTGGTCCAAAGAGAACTGCAACAGTCCAACCAACTGCAAATGGACCCCACAAGAAAGATGTACCCTGCTGAACTTCACATTAGCAGCGTAAGCTTCCCCAGCCCTGCACAAAGGGGGGAGGAGCCAAAGCCCTCGGCTTAACACTTCACCAGCCAGTGTCCTGAGAGCCCCTGCAGCTGCAGGAGGAAAAGTCTCCAACCGGTGTGGCACACCGAGACATACTCCATCTGATCTGGACACATCCAGCCCAGCTGGGCCCCACCCAGACACCAAGCAGGACAGACCTAGAAGGGCCTGTGCTACCACCACCGACTCCGAACGAGTTTTCTGTGGAACTTACAACGAACATGTGATGGAGGAGGACACCAGCTTCAAGAAACTTTTCCTCCAAAACCAGTTAGTCACCATATTTTCACCTGCCCCCACGCAATGCCCACTCAACGATGCATGACCTGATGCAGAAGGCCTCTAACACAGAAGGCCTCCCCAGAAAGGGTTCCTAAGACCCCATTGATTCTGAACTGCAAAACCAGAAGGCACACAGCATGAACACAATGCAAGACTCTGCTAAAAAGTCCCTGGTCAGCATAGGACATAAAACTTTTAAAGTAGATGAAAATGTGTGCTCAAAGAGCAGCAAGACTCTGCATTAGTAAAAGTAGAATTTTACTGATATAAAGAAAATCTTGAATGGACGTGTAAGCCTCACCTGCCAACAGACTATGCACGACTCTTTTGAAACAAACATTTGCTACATGCTGGTTGAATTGGCACTGCTACACATTAGTTTCCATGACAATGAAGGGTTACAGGAAACACTAGCTCCAAATAGGGCATACGTCACCCTGATGCCAGAGTGTAGGAAAACCACCTGAGCTTTAAACTACTGTTAACCTACAGGCGTGCATTTGGCCATTGCGGTCCAACTGCAACACAACATGCGATACGCATTTTGATCACTGGTTGCTGGCTTGTCTAAATGCAGATAAAACGATAGCGGGAATTGACATCTCTACTGTAAGTGAAAGAGTCTTAGATTTCCAACTGGTATCAGTAAGTTCAGCATTAAAGCGTAAGTCTGTTTGACAAAGGAATCTCATCTCAGTAGCTTGTAAACTGTACCGATATCAATCCTGCTTTGGTTAAAGAAATCCAAATTGCAGTATTGCTAAACCTGTTTCTGACAAAGAAAGCTCAGGACAGTGTTATATATACGTAGACCTGGGTGATGCCCCCCTTTCTACAATGTAAAGGCCTTACAAATTATTGTTAGATTGATGTAATTCACCTAAATTTTAGCTGCATCTACAAGCAGAGAGCTACCTAGCGATCAAAACTGTTCACTCGCTGAAAAGTCAGCATTTATGCATGAGAGGGACGTAACTATATAGGCTTAGACAAGCTTTGACTTACAGAAAATCTATTTCCTTATTCTGTAAACAAATAGAATAAGTTGTGTAAAGTAGAGAGAAGAGTTCCATGAGTAAAATTAGCAAATGCCTAAACACATTTGCATTTTACTGAATGTAACATCAAGTTCTTGAAAGACTTAAAGTATAGGCGCCCCCTTTTAAACATGCATAACTCTGTAAAATGTGTAGACATTCTTCAGGTACTGTTGAATTGTTCTGACATGCTCTGGTTCCCATGACAACAACTGGTCACAGGAAGTGCTAACTTGTGATGTCACTTTGTAAACAAACCAGCCTAGGTAGGCTAAGCTAACCTAACCTAGCGTTCATCCAGCTTAGGCTAAGCTAAATAATAACTTCTACAGTTAGCAGTTAGCATCATTCACTTGAAGCCTTAATTACAGCTTTTGTTTACACAGTGCAAAGTATTCTAGAATACTTTCTTTAACCCCAGTTAGGGTTTCTAATTCTTCACTTTCCATACTTTCAATTCTTCTCAGCTAAATTTCACCTTCACTAGTTAGGCATAGTCCTGGCTGAGCGCTGTAGGCTAAATTTGCAGATGCCCTGTCAATTAAACTTAAGTTTAACTACATGTAAACTGTGTAGCTAGAGAAGAATTAGTATAGTAATGAGAATTTCCATCAGCATGTTGACTAAACCTTTGGAGGGACACACACAGTGTGGTCTTGAACACGCAACCGCTGTAACCCACTATGGAGTGTTGGCCCAGGCAAATCCAAAGTTTAGTCACTAGTGCTACTGATTATTCTCACATTCAGATCATTACCGCTGTTTTGATTACTTACTTTATTTATTTATTATATTTTTTTATTTCCACTTTGATAATAATAGCAGTCAGCTATTCCCTTGTCTATTCGGTCATCTATATGATTTAATTCCATCTCCTCTCTTGTTCGAATGTGGTTCTATTTCCCATTGGGCCCAGAAAGGAAACAGAGACACCTTTATTTGTGATTGTGTTTATTTTCAACAAGTGCACTCATTTTTGTGACCCTGCAACACAAGTAATTTCAACAATTACTAGGGCATAACTATAGTCCTGAGGATTGATAATAAGCATAATTTGAATAGGAAAGCTGTCCCTTTTCCTCCTATCCTTCACTTCGTCAAGCCGTAGTGAACCACCATTTAAGTACAGAGAAATAATTTAGTCATAAGAACCATCTTAAGTAATTTATTTCATCTCTGCTATGCCCTTTCCAGGAAATACTCTAGGAACCACACAAGTCTTAGCCTCCTAACATCCACAGCTAAGATGATAAAGATACAAGAGACACATCACTAGCTAGATACACATGAAACACCTAACTTTATGCTACATATCTATCGAACCCATTAAACAGTGGTTCTAAACTTTTAGGGTCATGTATTAGTCTCTCACCACAAGTGTGCCAAAATGTCACAGAGTCTCTGCTTAACCTGACCCCAACCTTCCAGCTTACCAAAGACTATGACAAACCAATGGACACTATGAGAAACCACCTCTAACCCCACCAACCACCCACGAACGCCGTCTGCACCCACCGACAACCGGTGCCCCAGACAACTGAAATCAACAAGCACGCGCTGCGTGCACAGGACAACACTCTGTGTTATGCACCTGATGACATCGCTGCGCCAAAGCTTGTGGTGCCACAGTGCAAAAGGGGGGGGTCATGCCAGTGTATGCCCATGACGTACCATGTGCTGCACACCGCAGCACCAGAACACCGCAGCAAGTGCCATACCGGCGTCCTCGAAGCGGAAAGACTGTCCTAGCCAACAAATGACGACAGTCGCTGACCGTGTGCTGCACACCGCAGCACCTGAACACCGAAGCAAGTGGCATACCGGCGTCCTCGAAGCGGAAAGACTGTCCTAGCCAACAAAGGACGACAGTCGCTGAGATCTTTCCTCCCTTTCTCTCTCCCTCTCCCCTTTGTCTGTTCCAGGATGCTGCTGTGGTTAGTCTTCCTGTGCCTCCAGCTAACCAGAGGACAGCCGCAGTCGGTCATCTCACCAGGTCCGGTATCAGGCAGCGTCCCGAAGGAACAACCGGGACTCCTTATCACCAACTGCAGGACCCACACCCAGAGAGTGTATGTTCGACTCCACTCCCTCGCCCACGCTGAGGCCAATGTCGAACACATGCTCAACCAACTTGAAAAAAAAACTGTCACACAAACAGAGCTAGATGGACACAACAGCCGCTGCCATCGGAACTCTGTTAACATTGGCATGTCCAGTGTCAACGCACTGAACCTAGCCACCCTGAGACAACGTGTGGCTGAAATTCAAACTGAAATCCCACAGCTAAATGGGCAACTCACAACACAGAGTGCCTCCCTGCCGTCCATCGGCAAGACATCGAAGGGAACTGTGGTAATTCTCAACACCCACAGCGTTCTGCTGAACCAGACAGTGAACTCCATGAAACAGCTGTTTACTGTCTTCCAGAATGACTTTACTCAAACTCAGCTGGTCAGCAGTCTCTGATCCAAGACACACGCTGCCCTGCTGAGGCCAAACCTGAATCAAAGCTGGAAACCTCATCCTTCTTCAAGAACCAAAATTTCACCCTAACTCCAGAATGACAGGTGATACCCAGTCAAGGCACCCTCTGCCCCAACACCTGCTGCAGAGACCTGTACTGGGCTACTGTCCACATCAACCGCCGTGGAACGACCACCGCTCCAGAAGACGCGAGCAACCAGAGGCCACCATGGCCTTCCAGCCTTCTATGACAAAGGTGTGTCTGGACCAATCAGACACACACTAATTATTAACCCCCCCCCCCTCCCCCCTCCATAAGGGCCAAGAGGCCTTCCAGCAGGCCTGGATCCCAACCAGATCCGGCCTCATGGAAAAGAGAGGAGACTCTCTCACAAAGAACCAAAGACAATCTCAGGAGTTTTGGAACAAAGACTCCAACCGACAATGACTCCAATCACCCATCCTTCCGACTTCCTCACTTCTCCTGGGTGCTCGGCGTGGCCTCAACAGAGTCCCAGGCCTTGACCAAACCAATCATGCGTTCCTGGAGAAAGAGAACGCTCAACCAACTTCCACTTGACACTGCCGGAACCATCAACGACTTCAATTTTCAACAACTTCAAGAATTGTTCCCATTACAAATGCAAGTATTCAATTCAATGAAATGTGAAAATGAAATTCTGATGGTTCTTCTCATAGACCCTCTGCCGGTTTCTAATTTCATCCTATCACTAACCTATTTATGTATTCATGTGTGTATGTTTTGTAGTTTATTTATATTCATATAAATATCTATATTTAGTTAATAAAACTTGTACATAGTGTCAGGAATCAATCAGATTCATTCCCATCCACCACTCAAAGGTCACTCTCCCCGGAATATTAACCAGTCACACCTGTTCACAATCAGTCACCTCGTTACCCAGCCCTATAAAACACTCACGCACACCCCAGTCATTGTCAAGCCTCCAACAGGAGAAGACCGTTACCCACGATTTCCCGAAGTTTCCAAGTCTGCCAACGAAGATCCATCACGTAACTATACCCACCTCTGAATATACTCACCTTTGTCTCCCTGTCTCCAGTATTCCTGCCTGGTTCCCCGTTTCCCGAGTCCTGCCATCGAATCCAAGTGCTCCACGTGTCCACCGAGATTTCCTTATTCCTCCCTGGATCTGAAACAGAAAAGTATTCATATCACTGGACATTGTCTATCCACGTCCATTTCTCTGAAGAAGGATCTGCTCACCTGGGATTCACTGCACGACGTGATCGTCGCCGCACCTGCACATGAACTTTGTCTCTACACATATATCACTGTAAATAAACTCACGTTTGCTTTCACTTACCTCCGCCTCTGTGCCTGTATCCTGACAGAAGGCTTGACCTGAACAGAAAGGTGAAACAGCGCGATGGAACCTACCCGCCATGGTGATAACCCTGTACAGTCTACAGCCGCTGTTCAAAATTCCGGTCAGTCTACGCTCAGCACTTCCGCAGGCTCCACTTCTTCGATGATATGCTTCGCGAACCAAGCATCACGTCCAGCGCCATTCTCCGGACGGGCGGAGGATTGCAACGGGTTCCTGCTTCAGTGTTCGCTCGCTCTGGAACAGCAAAATCAGTTATATCCCACAGAAAGATCGAAAATCGCCTTTATCATCCAACAGTTATCCGGGGCTGCTTTGAGATGGGCTGAAACCATGTGGTTACAGGAATCCACTACAACCTCATCGGTACAGGAGTTTGTAGACCATTTTAAAGAAGTTTTCGGACGACCAATTGATGACTCTTCCACCAGTGACAAACTACTGCAACTATACCAAGGTCGAAGATCGGTTTCTGAGTATTCGTTGGAATTTCGCACTTTAGCCTCTGCAAGTGGGTGGAACGAGAAGGCGCTCATTTCTGTTTACCGACGTGGTCTGAATCCTGCTCTCCGTCTGCAAATGGCGATATATGATGACAGTCTGGGTGTTGAAAAATTTATCCAACAAGCTCTCCGTGTGCATCAACGATCTCAGGGCTGTTATCTAGAAACTCGCCGACCCACTAGTAATTCTCAGTATCCCATGGAAGCTCCGCCCGCAGCAGATGGAGAAAAGATGCAACTGGATACTCACCGACTGTCTCCAGCGGAGCGTGCCCGGCGTCGTGAACTCAGGTTATGTCTGTATTGTGGAATGGGAGGACATTTTCGTCAGTCATGTCCGACTCGACCCCCCAGAATGCTTGTGAGTTCTGTCTTTACGGCCGATTCGGTATCAGCCCCATTAACTATTTCAGTGATCTTAAAATCCACGACTTTCCATGTTTCTGCCACAGCCATTGTGGACTCCGGGTCGGCAGGAAACTTCATTTCCGGATGGCTCTGCCAAAAACTCCAGCTCGAAAAATCAGCCACCGCCAGACCATACTCCATCCATGCAGTGACGGGGGAAACCATAAATAAGGGGTATGTCACAGCTCAGATTAAACCCATCATCCTGGGTGTCGAAAATACACATCACAAACTTTTTGAACCTTTCATATTAGAGAACAGTCAGACTGATCTAATCCTTGGTCGCCCATGGCTTATTCGACATCAACCCAATATCAACTGGTCATCTGGTAAAATCCTGAACTGGGGGTGTAAGTGTGCGTCCAGAACTGCCGAGTTGGCGACCACATCCATCGTTGGCGCACCTAACATTGTCCCAGTAAACTCAACCTCCATCGAAAGCCCCACTGAGAGTCTGTCCGTTTCCATACCTACCCGTTATTCCTCGTTTGCAGATGTGTTCAATCCGGTCGAGGCTGCTAAATTACCCCCTCATCGAGCTTGGGATTGTGCGATTGACCTTGTTCCAGGAGAACCCATTCCCAAGGGACGAATCTACTCCCTGTCTATTCCCGAACAGAAAGCCATGCAACAGTACATTGAAGAGGCTCTGAAACAGGGATATATCCGTTCCTCCACGTCACCCGCTGCTGCCAGCATTTTCTTTGTTCCTAAGAAGGATGGCGGACTACGTCCTTGTATCGACTATCGAACCCTGAACCGAATAACCGTGAAGTTCAGCTATCCACTACCGTTGGTTCCTTCCTCTCTGGAGCAGCTGCGTGAGGCCAAGATGTTCACTAAACTGGACTTGAGGAGCGCATATAACCTCATCCGAATTCGAGAAGGCGACGAATGGAAAACCGCGTTCATCACCCCTGCTGGCCACTACGAATATTTGGTTATGCCGTATGGACTGGTCAACGCTCCTTCCATCTTTCAAAGCTTTATGGACGAGGTATTCCGAGATTATCTGAACCAATTCGTAATAATCTACATCGATGACATTTTAATCTATTCCAAGGATCCAGTGGAACACCAACGACACGTCTCCTTAGTCCTCCAACGGCTACGTGAGTTCTCTTTATTCCTAAAAGCAGAAAAATGCTCATTCCACCAAACTTCAGTCGAATTCCTAGGCTATCAACTCAGTGAAAGAGGAGTACAGATGGACGATCGCAAGACCAAGGCGATCACTTCCTGGCCAACCCCACAGACAGTAAAAGAATTGCAAAGATTCCTTGGCTTTGCCAACTTTTATCGGAGGTTCGTTCACCAGTACAGCCTGCTAACAGCCCCTCTAACGTCACTCCTAAAGGGAAAACCAAAAACGCTGCTCTGGACTGATGAAGCCGACCACGCATTCCAGTCTTTGAAAACCGCCTTCACCACTGCCCCTCTACTCCGACATCCTAATCCCGAAGAGATGTTCATCGTAGAAGTCGATGCCTCCACCACTGGAGTAGGAGCAGTGTTGTCTCAGTATTCCAACCTGTCACCCAAACCTATGCCATGTGCGTACTTCTCCCACAAGTTATCACCCGCCGAAGTAAACTATGATATCGGCAATCGGGAACTCCTGGCGGTAAAACTTGCGCTTGAAGAATGGCGACACTGGTTAGAGGGCGCCAAACACCCGTTCCTGGTTCTCACTGACCATAAGAACCTCCAGTATCTGAAAGAAGCAAAACGACTCAATCCACGCCAGGCTAGATGGGCGCTTTTCTTCACTCGATTTCACTTCCAGATCTCCTATCGTCCAGGCTCCAAGAACGTCCGAGCGGATGCTCTGTCTCGTCTCCATGCTCCCGAAACTCACCGTGAAGAACCCGAGAACATCTTGCCAGAGAAAATCTTTGTCAATCCCATTCAGTGGGACTTAAACGAGCAACTGATGGAATTGTCTCGAAACCAACCCAGTCC
Source organism: Gila orcuttii (assembly GCA_026230005.1). NCBI lineage: Eukaryota > Metazoa > Chordata > Actinopteri > Cypriniformes > Leuciscidae > Gila > Gila orcuttii. Next base: position 9,628,627 of record JAPDVR010000016.1, on the reverse strand, counting down.
TCCAGAGTGCCCAGCTGGGAAAATCTGCGTACCCGATGAATTCCGTATGTCACTTATCTCCTCAGCGCACTCCTCCGTTGGTACGGGTCACCCAGGAGTCACCAAAACCTGCTCCACTCTCCAAAACCGCTACTGGTGGCCCAACATGCTCCGAGACGTCAAGTCATTCATCCAGGGGTGCATCCTATGTGCAATGAATAAAAACCCTCGTCATTTGCCCGCAGGGAAACTCATGCCTCTACCCGTTCCCCAAAGACCCTGGTCGCACATTGGGGTGGATTTTGTGACTGATCTTCCACCCTCCGAAGAGAACACCTGCATCCTGGTGGCCGTCGACCGCTTTTCGAAAGCGTGTAAGCTGATTCCCCTGAGAAACTTACCCACAGCATTTGCAACCGCAGAGCTTTTAATGGAACATGTCTTCCGGAATTTCGGCCTCCCAGAGGACATTGTATCAGATAGGGGGCCGCAATTAATTTCAAAAGTTTGGCGAGCCTTCTTTGCACTGATGTCGCCGTAAGTCTCACTTCAGGGTATCACCCACAGGCTAATGGTCAGGCAGAACGAAAGATCCAGGATGTCAGCCGTTTCCTCCGAACTTTCTGCCATGCCAATCAGCACCTCTGGAGTCGTTACCTCGTGTGGGCAGAGTATGCCCAAAATTCCCTTAGACAAACCTCCACCAACCTGACTCCATTCCAATGCATTCTGGGTTACCAACCTCCACTGTTCCCGTGGTCCGGGGAACCCTCAGAAGTCCCAGCAGTTAACGCCTGGTTCCGGGACAGTGAGAGAATATGGAACCAAGCTCACCATCACCTCCAACAAGCAATAAACCGCCACAGTCACTTTGCAGACGCTCACCGAAGCAACACCCCCGAATACCAACCTGGGCAATTGGTTTGGCTCTCAACAAGAGATATCCGGTTGAGACTACCCTGTCGCAAGTTAAGTCCAAGATACATCGGTCCGTTTCCCATAACAAGACAAATCAATCCAGTTACCTACCAGCTCCGTCTGCCAAGTCACTACCGCATCCACCCCTCATTCCATGTTTCCCTCCTGAAGCCCCATCACTCACCTGTTCCAGTCCCCTCTACAGATCTAGCACAAGATGAAAATCCTCCGGTACCACCCATTGAAACAGAATCCATCTTCGCTGTAAGAGAGATCCTGGACTCCCGACGTCGGGGTGGTCTACTCGAGTATCTGGTTGACTGGGAAAATTATGGACCGGAAGAGAGGTGTTGGATACCTCGTAAGGACATCCTTGATCCCATGCTACTCACTGCCTTCCACGAACAACACCCTGACAAACCTGCTCCTCGACCTCGAGGTAGACCCCCACGACGTCGGGGTCCTAGGTCCGCTGGCGCGGACGCTGGAGGAGGGGGTAGTGTCAGGAATCAATCAGATTCATTCCCATCCATCACTCAAAGGTCACTCTCCCCGGAATATTAACCAGTCACACCTGTTCACAATCAGTCACCTCGTTACCCAGCCCTATAAAACACTCACGCACACCCCAGTCATTGTCAAGCCTCCAACAGGAGAAGACCGTTACCCACGATTTCCCGAAGTTTCCAAGTCTGCCAACGAAGATTCATCACGTAACTATACCCACCTCTGAATATACTCACCTTTGTCTCCCTGTCTCCAGTATTCCTGCCTGGTTCCCCGTTTCCCGAGTCCTGCCATCGAATCCAAGTGCTCCACGTGTCCACCGAGATTTCCTTATTCCTCCCTGGATCTGAAACAGAAAAGTATTCATATCACTGGACATTGTCTATCCACGTCCATTTCTCTGAAGAAGGATCTGCTCACCTGGGATTCACTGCACGACGCGATCGTCGCCGCACCTGCACATGAACTTTGTCTCTACACATATATCACTGTAAATAAACTCACGTTTGCTTTCACTTACCTCCGCCTCTGTGCCTGTATCCTGACACATAATATGTATTTGGTTCTGCTTTGTTTGCAATACAAAGTCACTTTATGATCACGGTTTTTGCTACTGGCTCAACGTGCGGTATATGCGAAAAAATAATTATTCTTCATTGGCCATGGAAGATACCCTTTTCTTAGAATAAATTAATAATCAAAAGAGTTTGTTGGACGAACTGATTAATTGATTCTAATATTAATTCAGCCACATCAAGTTGATCCAATTAACTGACCCAAATATTTATAATTAATAATAACAAGATATTATTGATTATTAATATTTCCAAAAAGCTGAGTTCCTTACAATATCAACTATTCAGTTCTGACTAGTATCTATTCCAATTGTGACTAGTACATATATATTAGATACTGGTAGTTATTCTTTAGGTACTAGTACTTATTTTTTAGATACTAGTACTTATTCATTAGCTACTAGTACTTATTCAATAGATACTAGTACTTATTCATTAGATACTAGTACTTATTCATTAGATACTAGTGCTTATTCATTAGATACTAGTACTTATTCATTGGATACTAGTACTTATTCATTAGATACTAGTACCTATTAAATAGATACTAGTACTTATTCATTAGATGCTAGTACTTATTCATTAGATACTAGTACTTATTCATTAGATACTAGTAACTATTAATTAGATACTAGTACTTATTTTTTAGATACTAGTACTTATTTTTTAGATACTAGTACTTATTTTTTAGATACTAGTGTCACAGTGTCTGGTTGTGTTCCCTTGTCTATCACTAGAGGTCCTCGTTCTCACGGTGTCCTTCACATTTGACTTCAATTCCCAGCATTCTGTCTGTCACTGTCACTCATCAGTTCATTGCACTCAGCTGTTCCCCATAATCATTGTTCCCAGCTGTTCTGTGTTAGTCTTGTTAAATATGTGTATATAACCCAGTCTGTTTCAGTGTGTGTCACAGAGTCCTTGTTTAATGTCACACCTCTTCCAGAGCTTCGTCCTTGTTCCTGGTTTTGTACTTGTGTTTTTGGATTTTGACCCCTGCCTGCATGACTATGTGTTTTTGGATTGCCCTTTAATTAAACGACTGCTATTGGATTCTCTGCTTCCCGTGTGGTTTACGTGACAGAAGGACTCCGTCACACTGAATCCAGCGGTATGTTTTATGACATCTCTTCCCCAGCCACCGAGCGGGAGAGAAGGGAGTTCTTTAAGGGGACCCGGTTGGTAAAGTTCCGCGGGACCCGTGGAGGTCGCCGTAGAGGAGGTGATGGAGAGATGTTTCACGTTTCGTCTGCCCAGTCAGAGACTGTTCACGTCCCGTCTGCCCAGTCAGAGACTGTTCACGTCCCGTCTGCCCAGTCAGAGACTGTTCACGTTTCGTCTGCCCAGCCAGAGACTGTTCACGTCCTGTCTGCCCAGCGAGAGACTGTTCACGTCCCAAGTTATTACCTTTATGAAAATCTTGTGTTGCAGACCTGTGTGCGAGTGAGCAGTATAAAAAAATATAATAATGAATAGGCATGTAGCCTAATATAGTGCATGCTACTTTAATTTTGACATTCAATCGCATAACAGACGCAGACTATCCACATTTTTTTATGTGAATTATGAATGCTCTCCAAAAGTCACAATCTCTGGATTGTGGTTGTTTGGCTGGTAATTATGAACCGGTTGTTTGGATTTTATTTTTGGCAGTTAAGTCTTTAGTATGGTCTATATGTAAAAGTCATATTAAACGCATCTTTTCTCCCCTTAACCAATCAGCTTCTTCTATTGCCGTAGTTTAGCCTGCATTACCATATGAACTCTGATTGGATGGCTGAGAGTACTCATGTTTATGTAATAATCTGCTTGAAAGCAGATACCTCCTAATATTTCCTTACTAGTTCCTTATGAGGTTGAAGATATCTGCAAATTAATAGATACTAGTAGCTATTCTGTTTTGATATCATCTATTAATTTATGACTAGTAAATATTCCAATTTTGACTAGTATCTTTTTAAATATTACTAGTACTTATTCATTAGATACTAGTACTTATTCATTAGATACTAGTACCTATTAATTAGATACTAGTACCTATTAATTAGCTACTAGTACATATTCAATAGATACTAGTTCCTATTAATTAGATACTAGTATTTATTCCAAATGTTACTAGTAACTATTCTTATCTTACTATTCTTTTATCCTTTCCTGGTCATGACGTCACCTGCCCGTGACGCTCATTCTCACCATAGGACTAGTTGTTAGAGCTGAAACTCTACGATATTTTACAAGACAGATGGAGTGATAACAGGGTATTCCACACAACACCGTAACTGTACCTGTCTGATTATATACTGTCAGTTCGCAGATTATTACCTCCTGGTGATTTCACCTTTAGAAAGACTCCCTGGATTGTTTGTAATTATGATTCCCTATCTGTCAGTCATGTTCGACGTTATGTCAAAGACTGACAAATGGGTCTCAGCAAAATTCCTACTAATTTCACCTGTGAGATTGCTGGCTCTCACATCAAACCATCTAGTACAGTTAAAAATAATGGTGTAATCTTTGACTCCTCTCTCTCTTTCCAGGCTCATATTAATTCTATCACTAAATCAGCATTATTTCATCTACATCGCATTGCCCAACTCCATCCCTTCATCAGTATCAAAGAAGCTGAAACTGTCATCCATGCATTTGTCACATCACGTCTTGATTATTGTAATGCCCTTTTCATTGGTCTATCTGTTAGCTCCATTTCCAAATTGCAATACATTCAAAACTCAGCTGCTAGAATACTTACCCACACAAGCGTTCTGCCCATATCACCCCAATTTTGTACAATCTTCACTGGCTTCCGGTGGCTTATCGTATTAACCCTAGTGGTTAATTTAAATATTTCCCAAACAAGAAAACCTGGATTCCCGGCAATTGAATGGTGAATTGGCCTGTATTTTTTCCTTTAAATGAAAATGTATGCAAAATTATCTTTTTTTCCTTATAGCCTACCAATTACACAATAAGTGTATTAAAATACTAAATTAAACAATTCTTATTTATAGTTTCCCAGAAATCAGTATACCTTGTTGAAAGTATTAACTTGCCAAACTCCAAAGAAATACCAGAATACAAATGTTAAGGATAAAAACAACAACAAATACATTAATGTAATAACCCCCTTTAATAGAAAAAAAAACAAGGAACCACTTATTCTTTTGTAAATAAAATGTCCAAATCAACTTTCCAGTCTCAGAATTGTTCGTTTTCTCCCTTATGTTTTTCCACTTGCATGTTTACCTTTCTCCTGAAACATGTAGAGCAATAAGGAAAATAAAACAATATTTCCTTAAAAACAAATTAAACACACTTGAGGATTCACAGCATAAGGTTTTTTCCCTTTCAGTATGCACATTAGTTGCGAGTTAGTAAGGCAGTCAAATACACAGGTGTATCCTATGCGGAAGTGTTTTACTGACTAAACGCGACGCACGTATAAATTCTCCTCCCCCTTCACATCGGTCACAATCATTTTAATTTATACTTTACTCTTGCAGTTTATATAAACCACACATCTCACATATTTCAACAGGGTATCTTGCTTTATTATTATTCATTATGAATTTCTTAAATAAACAAACTTCAACAACATAAGGGGAGATCCTTTGAGCGCTGCTGATGACGCTATGAAATGACGCTCGAGTGATCAAGTATTCCAATGTATAAAAAAAGCTTTCATTCGATTCCTCCATCCTAATTTTCTTTCCTTGCGTCCTTCCCTCACAACCTACGGGGGGTGGAGCTGAGACGCTAGGAAGGGAAGCGAGGAAAGGAAACGAGGATGCACCAATACGAAATGAGAAGCAACCAGAATATATGAAGTCTCCAAAATGACGCACTTCTAACACAAGCTGTCAGATTTTCCTACCGTCTTCTCATTCCATGTGCGATGCTCCTCCCCCTTCACGTAACTCACGTTATGACCAAGCGGCAACATTCTAGGGTGCTTCTCATTTCTTTTTTGTGCATCCTCGTTTCCTTTCCTCGCTTCCTTTCCTCGCGTCTTAGCTCCTCCCCCTGTAGGATACGGGGGAAGGCTGCAAGGAAAGAAAATAAGGACGGAGGAATCGAATGACAGCTGTTTTATACATTGGAATACTTGATCACTCAAGCGTCACTTCACAGCGTCATCAGCAGCGCTCAAAGGATCTGCCCTTATGTTGTTGAAGTTTGGTTATTTAAGAAATTCATAATAAATAATAATAAAGCAAGATACCCTGTTGAAATATGTGTGATGTGTGGTTTATATAAACTGCAAAGGTAAAGTATAAATTAAAATGATTGTGACCAATGTGAAGGGGGAGGAGAATTGATACGTGCGTCACGTTTAGTCGATAAAACACTGCCGCATATACACCTGTGTATCCTCGCTCATAACTCCACAGGAAGCCTCCTCACTCCTCGATCCTCGACTCCTCGCATTGCAATTAGAGAATTGAGATGTCCTTCAAGATGTCTGAGCTCGATCGGTTTCCGGGTCATAGGATGGAGGAGCGAGGAGACGAGGAGGGATATTGAGAAGCACCCAATATCTGAAAAATGAAGCCTACCCGGAAGTGCGAAAAACTGCAATACATCGAAAATCCGCTAGGGGCAGGTCCCAAAAGGGAGCAAATGTCCATAGACCCCCATGTTAAAATGTCCGTTTTCACAGCATAAATTCATGTTTTTACAGGTTGGTCCCATGGACTTTCTGAACAGGATTTTCTAAGATGGCGCCGCCCATACCCCCCATAAACGGCCTCAAAGCCGTTCTTCAGAAAGTCTATGGGTGACGTCACAGACGCTTTGTCCATATTTTTTACAGTCTATGGTTATGACGCAAACTGATCATGCTCAACAGTCACTGGCCAGCAATAGTACATTTACATTCAACACTATCCCATTGGATATGAAACAAAAACATGTAGTTGTATCACATTGAAATAAACAAATAAAATGAAAAGCACAAATTTCAATATTTTAAAAATACTTCAAAATAAAAGGCATATTTATTTTAGGGGTCCCTACATGAATTTAAAACTATGCTCAAAACTCACTTATTTTCTGAAAGTCGTGCTACATTTCGTTGTGTCTGATTGTATTCTGCCGTATGCTGCCCTGTCTACATAATTCTCCTTTACTGTACTTTTACTCTCATCTACCTACTGTTGTTTTGTTTGTTATCATTGTCCATTGCCATTATTGTTGCTTGTTCATTGTAAAGCATCCTTGAGCCCTGGAAAGGCGCTATATAAATAAAACGTATTGTTATTATTATTTGTGAGGCCCAATTAGAAAAACGTCCAATGGAGTTGGCGAGTGGAATTTGCATGCCAAGCAATTCCTCCATGCATACAGGTATAGCCTATAAGATGGCGGTACACATCCACTCATTGAGATTTTTGCTTCGGAGCCTAATGATTGCGTGCAGCGATCACTCTTTCCAGTCACCTGTGATTCTACAATCTCCGGGTGGAGCCTGCTTATTCCCGAGATTCTGCTCTGCCCCATCTCTGCGCCTGTAGTAGATCCCTCCCTGTTTATGCAGGACCTACCACAGAGATCTTTCCATATGTAGCACTGTAGGCCTACTGTATTTCCACATGCTCCTTCCGCAAGATGTGGCCTACAAAGAGTCCCTTTCCACTGGACTAAGTACGCTTCCACAGATTTGACAACACTAGTCATGGCTGGAAAAATAGAGGAATAGAGGACCGAAGCACTCTTCCAAATATATAATATAGTAATATGCAAAAGGATGTACACTCATTAGCATGGAGGACTATTTTAATTTTGGCTTACTTGGGGTACTAGGTAGGTTACGACTGTATGATGGAAGTTGCCAGCATCTGTGTCTCCAAACACTCATAACACAGTTCAGTGGCTTTGGTGCTTTCCATAGGGACCCATTTGTCAATCTTTGACATAACGTCGAACATGACAGACAGATAGGGAACGTTTGTAACTCTCGTTCCCTGATGGAGGGAACGGAGATGTTATGTCCCTCCTGCCACAACCCTGAACCAACCAGCTGAATGGCCTTGCCTCCTCAGCATAAACCTAAATGGGTGGATGCTTGTCGCTATCATATATACCGGTATGTAAGGAGGAGTGGATTGGCATTCAAATTCCACTCACCAATTCCATTGGCTGTTTTTCCACAACTTAGAGGTGATTGGGCCTCTCAAGTGAGACCCCATATGTCAGTCTTCAACATAATGCCTCTGTTCCCTCCAACAAGGAATGAGGGTTACATCAGTAATCAATACGTTATGGGCAGGGCCACACGGAATCTGCAGACTTTTTTTGTGATTTCTGTGCTGAATTTTTGGAAAAATCTGCGGAATTATGAGGAATGGTTTTAAATGTGTTAAACAGGTCTTAGAGTTTTGGAACTGAAAACATTACAAAATAAAATATAAAATATTCACTTCTTAATTTTTATTTAAGGTTTACAATACAAATACAAATACAAATAGAACAACAAAACTAGATCTCTCTTATCCTCCATCCACTAAACGACGGAGAAAATATTACTTTATCAATTGTATTGTACACAAATCATTAAACAAACAATTGCATATAATTTAAAAGAACACTCCACAGTTTTTTTCATATTAAACTATGTTATTAACCTTAACTAAGATGAGTTGATACATACCTCTCTTGTCTAAAACAGAGTTGAAGTTAGAAGCGACCAAACACCTCCACATTTTACCTATTTAAATACAGTCACACGAGTAGTTATACGACCAAGTATGGTGACACAAAATAAAACGTGGTGCTTTTCTAAGCGGGTAAAATGGATAACTATAATGTATGGCGGAATAGAACTTGGGCGCACTTCGACTCAGCGCAGTAATATCATCACTCCAGGATCATTCAGGATCATTCAGGAGTGATGATATTACTGCGCTGAGTCGAAGTGCTATTCCGCTATACATTATAGTTATCCATTTTACCCAGTTATACTTGGTCGTATAACTACTCGTGTAACTGTATTTAAATAGGTAAAACGTGGAAGTGTTTGGTCGCTTCTAACTTCATCTCTGTTTGGATCCTAATGAATGAACTGGGCTATCAAAGTGTCGCCGCGCGCCAGAGCGATTGAGCGCACGCACTGAGACAAGAGAGGTATGTATCAACTCATCTTAGTTAAGGGAATAACATAGTTTAATATGAAAAAAAAAAACGGTGGAGTGTTCCTTTAAGAATAGGGCAAAATAAATACCTACCTGAGTAAATAAAGTAATGAACTATATTTAATAGCTATAAATTACTTTTAAATAAATAAAAAAATTAAAAAATAAATAAATAAATACTGGTGTGACAATCAATTACAGAACAGTTCAATAAATACATAAAAATATATTTAAATAAAATAGTAATTTACTATTTTACTACTAACTTAGCAACAGAAAAAGTGATTTTGACATCAATTTGACATCAGAAACTACTGACTGTTGAGTTGAGCTTATGTTGAGTCTCTGCTGTTGAATTTGGCGATCAGCATCATTTTAAAGTTGTCCTCGGTTAGGCTGCGTCTGTGCTGTGTTAGAAGTGTAGAATAGTGGGAAAAAAGTCTCTCCACATCCACTGAAGTAGTGGGAAGATGCAGGTACAGTGCAGCCAGTGGGGCAAGTGTTGGCATTCGATCTTCCCTTGCAGCCCACCACTCCACTGCACTAACCTCACCTGCATCACTCTTGTCCATACAGATGTAGCGATGCCACTCCTCTGCAGATCCCTTGCTCAAACCAGGGACAACTTGGACATAATTCTTAATATCAGGTTTTAAACCAGATACCTTGGCTGGATCAAAGATTGGGTGGGCTTTAAATAGTTCAGTGCAAGGATGTCTCTCCATCACAGCCTGAAGCTTGGTAGAACATTGTGCCATTGCTTCTTTAAACAGCTCTAAATAAGTGTACCGCTCATCGTCATCTAACTCCTTCAGCTGCTCTCTGGTGCAGGGACGCCAGTCCTCAGCCTCTGCGGTGCGCCCATACTCAAACAGCATTCTGAGGTGATCTAGCTGACTAAAGATGGTGGCAGCCACGGGTCTGGAGTTTTCTTCAAGCTTGACCAGGGTGGCAAGTATATCAGAGCTGTGCTCAACGATGAAAGTGGCCTGGATTTTCAGGAGTTTTCCGTTCTCCTCTAACAGAACTCTAAGATCCCGCACAGCTTTAGAGGACAGTGGCAGCGTTTGGATGAAGCCGTGCAAAATATCAATGTTTTCTGCCAGATATTGCACAGCTTTTATCCAGGAACCCCATCTTGTCTGGACAGCAAACACTGGCATGAGAGGAGACAGACCCTGCTGCATCATGAAGGCCCTCAATTCAAGGCGATGCTGGGGTGACTGGCAGAAAACACGCTTTACCAAACCACACATCCAGTTCAGTTCTTCAAATGTGTCTGGAAACACTGCTAAAACTAACTGCAGAAGATGTGCAAGACAGGTGACATGTTTTGCATTGGGAAAGAGGCCATAGAGAATTGTGTTATATGCTTTTTTCATATAACTTGCAGAATCTGTGACAAAAGCCCATACATCATTGAAATCAATGTTGTTGGAGTTAAGACAGGAGATGACAGCCTGAGATACAGTGCTGAAATTAACCCGATCCAAAAAAATGAGATCTGCTGCAACAGGTGGCTTGCCCACTGGCTGGAGGAGAATAGCAAGAGCACAACGGCCACAAGCATCTGTTGTTTCATCTGCAATTACATAAACAGGACCTCCATGTACAGCCTGCTTGATGTCCTCCAAATACTGAGGAAATAAGTGTGGAAGGTAATCAGAGCGTAGGTGAGATGGAGCTGGAATTGACCCCCCCTGTTTGCAGTACTTCTGTAAAAATTAGGAAAATTTTGAGTTTTTTTCCAGAGGGATGTCAGCTTCAATGAAGGTCTTTATGAAATCATAAACAAACTCCTTTCTTTCAGCTGTAGATGGAGTCTTAGACATACAGGAGGCCGATGTCTGTGTTCTGAATGATGCTGGAGGGGGGGATAAAGTATTTTAATTAGACGCATTAAAAAAAAACAATACGTTCACCAAGCTCATAGTCACATTATTATACTATCCCATTCTATTAGGCTATACTTTTCCCATAATAAATGTTCCCCCAAAAAAACAAATAAGTATTCTGAATTTATATATATATACAGTGCTCAGCATACTGTAAGTGAACACGCCCATGCTAAAGTTGACTAGAAAGAGGAATAAAAAAAATCATCTTTTGGAAATTGATCTTAATGCTTCATTAAAAAACTCCAACCTTTAAGGATCAATTAATGAACTTTCTATTCATAAAAGAATCCTGAAAATGCCCCACATCATCATAACACACCCTTCACCATACCTAGAGATTGGTATGGGGAACTTTCCATAAGATCATCTCTCAATGCAAATCAAACCCGCTATTAGGCTAACTGAAATAAAACCATGCTAATCTCTAAGTATGGTGAATGGTGTGTGATGATGTGGGATATTTTAATTCCAAAGGCCAAGGGAACTTTATCAGGATGCATAGCATCCTGGATCCATGAAATTTATGGGAATTTAACATATGCACACTGTATTTTAAGGAAGAACATTGATTTATTTACGCCACATTATTCATTCACAAAGAAAATTGTTGTCCTTAAAGGTTGGAGTTTTCCTCATTTTTTTAATGAAGGAATTAAGATCAATTTCCAAAAGATGATTTTTTATTCCTCTTTTAAGTCAACTTTAGCATGGGTGTATTCACTTATGCTGACCTCTGTATATATGTGTACACACACACACACACACACACACACACACACACACACACACACACACACACACACACACACACACACACACAATTAGATATATTGTTGTTTATAGCAGTATATATTACATTAAATGAAAGCACTATACAATGTGTTAAACAAATTGTAGTGCTGGGTTGTATGATGACAAAAAAAATTAATTACGGTATTTTTAAGAAGCTGGTGTTAGTTGTTCTTTTCTTTTCTTTCTTTTTTCTTAGTCTTTATATTGGCTTATTTTTATGCCAGGAGTACATATATTATAAAAACATAGCATATATACAAATTTATTATCAAACGTTTTTTAATCAAATAAACTAATACAAGTGCTTGGTTTACTGGTTAAATGAAATAATGTGAAATGGTTTGATTTTTGGTATAAAAAATTATAATAAAGAAATATATTATTATTATTAGCCTATTGTTATTATTATTACTTCGATTGAAGTACGTTCGATTGTACAATAGTATATTTCTGTGATAATTTCATCATGTTAAACCAAACTTTTATTTTGAAGGGGTTCTGAGTGTATCTGACAATGAAATGCTGGATAAACTACACAAATCTGCGGCTCTCATTTACAGAGACTCGCAGACAAATCAGACTTTAATAGCAGTCTTTAATATTCACAGACACTAGTCAATATAGCGATTTGATAGGCTACTATAATCGGCAGTGAGACTGTAGTTAGTTATTTCAGCTTTGGGCCGGTATTAGCAAATAGTAGCAAATATACACACCACCCAGCACTGTTCTCATCATGATAAATTTATATTGGATATTGACACTTTTCATTACTTTTCAACACAAAGAAAATATAGCTTTAAATAAAACTTACCAAGAGCACTCCCCTTTCTATTCTTGTGGCGAGCGGATTTGAGATGCTCCAGTGCCGTCTGTCGCCTCAGGTAATCAACGGAGTGTTGACAGGCTTTACAAAACATGACTCCCCCATCCTCATAAAAATCGTTTGTAAATTCTTTCGCTCTGTCCTGTGCCGTGATTTTTGCAGACAAGTGACGTTTCTTTAATTCATCCGCGTTCAGTTTTATTTTAGACATTTTAGCATTCACTCTCTCTCATGAATGAAACCAGTGGTGGAAAGAGTACTAACAAATTGTACTTAAGTAAAAGTGTTGCTACTGAAGTAATAATTTACTTGAGTACAAGTAGAAGTACTGAAAAATAATATGACTCAAGTAAGAGTAAATAAGTATTTGCTTTAAAACTACTCAAGTACTACAAAGTACAAAGTACTTTAGTATTATTTTTCTATTTTTACCCAAAATGGGGAGATGATAGCGATATTGAGCGCTAAACACACACGTCATCTGTTTCTTTCATACTGGAAGCCCATGCAGTACTGATTCATCCCTCACGCAGAAAGTCCACAAGTGAGATTCATAGAAGTATTAACTATATAAAGGAAATGCCTTTTATAATAATATGCAAATAGGGACGTTTTGACTGAAACATAAAGACAAACACATGATAGCGATAATATATCTGTGTTCATCTATCTCAGGTATTTTCATAAGAATGATGTATGTATTTAAAGGGATTCACCCAAAAAGGAAAATTAGCCCATGATTTACTAACCCTCAAGCCATCCTAGGTGTATATGACATTCTTCTTTCAGACGAATGCAATCCAGAGTTATATTAAAAAATGTCCTGACTCTTCCAAGCTTTACAATGGCAGTGAATGGCTGGAGAACATTTGAAGCCCAAAAAAGTGCATCCATCCGTGATAAAAGCGCTCCACTTTTACTCCTGTGGCGCAAGTCGAATTGCGTAGTATGCGTACGGTCGTCTGGCGGAAGCAAGTTATTTTAGATTATAAAGTAATAAATATGGATATGTTTCTTACAAAAACACAGGGCTTCGCTTCCGAAGGGCTTTAGTAACCCACTGGAGCCGTGCAATTTGTAATTAGTAATTACTTTTTTTCCAAATTTTTTCCAGCCATTTACTCCCATTATAAAGTTTGGAAGAGCCAGGACATTTTTGAATATAACTGTGATTGTATTCGTCTGAAATAAGAATGTCATGTACACCAAGAAGGTGAGTAAATCATGGGGTAAATAAAATTTTTGGGTGAACTAACCCTTTATAGCAATGCTAATCAACATAGCTTGTATCATAGAATGTAATAAAATAATACATACTCTGTGTTAAGAAGCAACATGAAACAAATTTCATTGTATTTCATGTATTGTGATTTTGAAAAGTAAGTCCAGGTAAGATCATTTGAATGTTTCAGTTAAATTTCATAATTGAAAGCAAAGAAGAATAAGTGAGAGGTCCCATAAAAAAAGAGAGATTTACAACAGTATGAATAAAAAAGTGCCAGTAAAAAATAAATAAATAAGTGGGGTACGGGTTAACATGTTAAATTAAATTCTCCTTTTTTTTTCGTTCAACCGAAAATGTTCTGGGAGCCCACTGTTGCTATAGTAACGAACTACACTTTTCATCTGATTGACAGATAAATATTGTGATCTTATTTCACTGTTGTTGAGGTTTTTTCAGCTTTGTACAAAGTTTGCTTCGTACATTTCGTTTAACTATGTTGTTAAAGAGGGCGAGATTTACCATTTAATTGAACTGTGTGGATGTATTTTAGACACTTACATTGTTCTTGCTCCGTCAGTGCAATAACTGCGTCCATGTTATGAGCCGAGTTTTTCATTTACTTAAACTGCTCAGTAATCTGGTATTATCAATGAGATGACCCATTTCAGGAGTTGCCATAATTAAAATTTAAAATCAGAATATGAGCATATTCACTGAATTGAAACTTAAGAGATACTGATTCAAAACACGAGTGCCCCGCCCCCAGCCGAACTTTTGATTGGTTTTGCACCTGAGTCAGACCTGTCTGTTATTGGCCGAAGCGCTCCAGATCTGTCTGTTATTGGCCGAAGCGCTCCAGATCTGTCTGTTATTGGCTGAAGCGCAGGGCTCCATCGCAGTAGTTTGAAAAGTGTCTGTCGAATGTCAGCTTGCCCTGTTGCTCCGTCGGCACCTTTGTCAAAGCACTTTGTACTTTTGGGGAAAAATAAATGTAGCGAAGTTGAATACTTTCTTTTTATTCTACTCAAGTAAGAGTAAAAGTACCACAATTTAATTATACTCAAGAAAGTAAAAAACAACGAAAAATCTACTCAAGTACTGTAACGAAAGTATTTGTAATTAGTTACTTTTCACCACTGAATGAAACGAAACACCAATCAACGCAGCCTACTACCCCTCACAATCGCGCGCGCGCAGGTTGTAGCCTGCTTGTCAATGACGGGTACAATCTGCGGAAATCTGCGGAGGTTTCTGCGGGAGTCTGCGGGCGCAGATTCCGTGCGGGCCTGGTTATGGGTAGTAAGATGCTTATATATGTAAAATAAGGGGTTGAAATTGTAATATTTAATTTGCATATAAATTGATTAGATAATTGCATTGTGGTTGCCCAGGCATAGACCTGTTGCAATCTATTGTGATTATTTTCATGGCTGCATTTTTCCAGCGCTGGAATTGCTCCATGTGTAGTAGTCAGTGTCTTGTATTCCTTTTTCCTTTTCCCGTTTCACACAGCTATTTTCCTCCTTAAATGCACGTTATAGCCATTTAAATTACAGAGACAACACAATTCATCAGTCCGATCAAAGAATTCTCATTAGCTGTCAGCATTAGCTGTAACAATTTTCAAAAAAGATGATAGAGCAGTAGAGTGAGGCCTTTTGAAAACAAATTTGTCACATGAGATTATTTTTATCTTTATCGTGACCTTGCTCTGAAAAGAAGCGAACCGCCAAATGCCACGGTAGTAAGGACCTCACCTCAAAGCGCTAAGCTGGACTGTCATTGACAGTGAGCATTCATTTTCAAATGCCATCTCTCAACAAGTGGTCACAGAGATTGGCCTGAACGAGAAATGCCATTCAAAACTGGACCCTGACGCAATCAGATTAGCATACATGATTTAAAAGCTTCACATGTCTGCACTGTGCCATATGCTCTTCCCACATTTTGCTGAGGTGCTGAACTAAGGACAGACCATTTCCCAAGCAATAAAGTATCCTGCCTCTCTTTAAACCTTTTAAACCTTGCACTAGGCCTTGATAGATTTAAATCAGTCCGGAAGTCTGGGCCTTTGATTTACAATCAAACCCTACCTGAACTTGGAATTTATTACCCATTACTGCTGTCACTGAGCTGGTATTACATTAGATTTCACTGTTAATCTGGTGTTGTGCAACTGATGTCCTGTGAGAAATATGTGTTTGGGGCCACATTATAAAGAATAGTGAACACGTGTAAACAATGACAGTGTCATTGGGTCCTCTGAAGTTCAGGGATGTTCGGTTGAGATGTAAATTTCAATCCAAGGCTTCCTCTCAGATCGGTATCCCCTATGAATGCAGACCCAGATGTATAGACGTATATGTTATGCATGTATATACACTTCACCCCCTCTTATTTATATTCAAAGATAAGTTCAAGATTGGTGCAATAAAATAGATTTACATACATAGTGCTTTTTTCGAGTTCCAGTCATTCGGCCTGCAGTCTTTGTTGCTTAAGATTGGACCTCCATATTCTTACAAATAGGAAAAATTCATTTGCTCCTGTAAGAGTATGACTGCCGAAATTTACTGTGGATCAAACTCTGATTCAGCCATAAAGTCGACCGCCAGTGTGTAGACGGGAGTCAAAATGTCAGACACATTCAGAACCCACAATAAGATTATCGATTGGTTCATTAGCTAGTCATCAGACACATCCAAGCTGCTCACGTTCAACACCCAAATCATGCCGACTGCTTCAAAGCTCCAACTTGATGGAGGCTTGCTCCCTGTCAAAGCATGCCAGGCTGTGGATATATCCTGGTCTTGTGTGCTGTTTTTTTTTATTTTGCTTCTGATAAAACATGCATGGCAGCTTGCCTTTAAAGTCAGTACTATGTGTGTGTGGGACATGCATAAAAGCTGAAACCCAGATTCACTTTACCCACTAGAGGAAACTCTGCCCCATTGATGTCAATGTTGACAATCCTCTTACTCCAATTTAAAGGCTTACAAAGGGTTTCAAAGCTAACAAAGGAAGTCTTTTTTTTTTCTTTGGCGAAATGGAAAGCAACGTTGATAATTGTATCATTAGTGTGTTGTTACTCTTCAGTGGTAATTCACTGCTTCGCCTGACCGGGGCAGCTCTTTTTATTAGACTGCCTTTCTGAAAGATTACATTGCTGGGAGATTTGTTGACATTTGGTATTATTACAATAATTGTATTGCAGTTTGTTTCGTAAGACACTTACTGGTTTTCCTATATTCCTTTGACTGTAATTCAAGTGACTCGTTATATTGACATTGTTGTAGTGCTAACATCGCAAGCGCTTGTTTCTTTGGAATAGTGAAAGAGAAAGCAAATGAGTTGTAATTCACATTGAGTCACCATACAGAGCTGCTGCTTTTGTGATGTACAATCTCAACAACAATAGAGGCAGCCAGGAATCTTGGTGTAGTATTCAACACAAGATGCTGGACGCGCAACATCTCAGCAACCACCTGGTTACACAGATTCCTGCTATGTTCCAGGCTCTAGTTATCTCAAAATAGTTTGCTAGCTATAGCACCATTAAGCCTTTGCAGGTGATCCATTAAGCATACATTTCATAAGTTTGGGGTCAGTACGATTTAATACTTTTATTCAGCGAGGACACATTAACTTGATCAAAAGTGTTATCTATAAAACATATCTAATTTTACAAAAGATTGTATTTTCTATTCTGGAAAAATGTATCACACTTTCTACAAAAATATTAAACAGGACAACTGTTTTAAACAATAACATTTGTTTCTTAAGCACCAAATCAGCATATTAGAATGATTGGTAAAACTTTACAATAAGGTCTCATTTGTTAACACTATTCATGTATTAACGAACAATGAGAAATACATTTATTACAGTATTTATTAATCTTTGTTTATGTTAGTTAATCAAAGTACAGTCATTCATTGTTTGTTCATGTTAGTTTACAGTGCAGTAACGTTAAAGGTGCATTGTGTAATATTTCTGAGGATCTATTGACAGAAATGCAATATAAGATCCATAACTATGTTTTCAGTGGTGTATAAAGATCTTACTTAATGAACCGTTATGTTTTTATTACCTTAGAATGAGCAGTTTCTATCTACATACACCGCAGGTCCCCTTACATTGAAATGACATCGACATGTTTCTACAGTAGCCCTAAACGGACAAACGCGTTTCATTACTATGTTGCTCTTAGTGCAAGGAAGCAAGCTTAGTTCAGCGAATAAAACACTGACACAATGATGAACAAGTAACAATAATATTCACAATAACATATAGTTTTACTGAATAATTAAGTAAACATAAATTCTTAATTTATCCTTGTAAGGAAACTAAGATTAGTAAAGGCTATAGAAGAATTGTTCATTCTTAGTTTTTATCTAAAGTAGTTAACTAATGTTAACTAATAAAAACTGTATTTTTAAAGTGTTACCAAACGATTTCTGAAGGATCATGTGACACTGAAGACTGAAACGAATGCTGCAAAAAAATCAGGAATATTAGTAATTAAAAACAATAACAGTTGTTTAAATTGTAATAATAATTCACAATATTGCCGTCTTTAATGTATTTTTGATCAAATAAATGCAACAAAATGAGACTTCAAAAACATACCAACCCCAAACTTTGAACAATAGTACTGAAAGTAGTAAAAGAGTCAAGCTACATATTTGAAATAGTCAACATTAGAAACATCACAAGCTGCTAACAAGTTGTTAGATTTGATTGAAGCTGACTGTTTGAAGCTGACAGTTCACCCAGAAATGTAAAATTCTGTCATGTTATTTCAAACCTTTATGAATTTCTTTCTTCTGTGAAATAAAAACGTCTCGGTTACGTATGTAACCCTCGTTCCCTGAGTAGGGAACAGAGACGTTACGTCGGATGACGACGAATGGGGTTTCGCTTAGAAAGCCTATCAGCTTCGAGTATTACAAAACGAGCCTATGGAAAAGAAATGCCATGGGTCTGCGGAATTTGCATGACGTAACTCCGCCCCACCTCGTGGGTATAAAAGGAGGAAGTCCGCAACAGCAGTTTATGTTTCTTCGCTGAGGAGCCAAGACTGAGCTCAGGCGATCCCCGCGGTACAGCGGAAAGTGGCAGGCAGACGTAACGTCTCCGTTCCCTACTCAGGGAACGAGGGTTACATACGTAACCGAGACGTTCCCTTTCGTTGTCACTCCGAGTTACGTCGGATGACGACGAATGGGGTTACCAGTCTAATCACGCCACCTTCTCAGCTGTCTTCCAGTGCCCTGCGTAAATCGAGGTCCCTGACATAGAAGGACGAAGGACTCAATTTAACACAGGAATACCAAGGTACACTGGGAAGCATATCCCAAGCTAGGGGAAGTATGCAATTAATGCCAACCCAGAGGGGGGGGGGGGGACTTAGAGAATACACATATGACCCGAAGGAAACATATGGAGAACACTGGGGTGTCCAGCCGCAGGTGGAATATTTCAACCCCAGGGGTGGCAAGGTGGCTTGCCAAGGGAAAGACACATGCTCAGAGAGGCTTACAGTGGAAATACACATGTGGGGGTCGCTCAGGGGAGGGACCATGCACACGGGAGGCACCTAGCCGACGCGCAGGCAAGAGAAACTGGCGCCGACGTCAGGAGTGCTGGAGGAACTCAGGGCTTTCGGGAAGCTCACCTGAGGAGAATATCGCACGTATCCAGTCCGTGGAGTGGAATGGCAAGCAAGCAAAGACACCTGAGCGGGTCCGGTACTAGCTAGTTGAAGCGAGTACATGGAAGGACACTGGCTCCACTCGGAGATTATAGAATCTGGCGAATGTGTTAGGTGTCGCCCAGCCTGCAGCTCTGCAGATGTCTGTTAGCGAGGCGCCATGCGCTAGAGCCCAAGAGGATGCCACACTCCGGGTGGAGTGGGCCGTCACACCAAGGGGGCACGGTCGGCCTTGCTGCTGGTATGCCAAAGCAATGGCGTCCACATCCAGTGAGAAAAACTTTGCTTGGAGAGAGCCTTTCCCTTCAGCTTCCCACCATAACAGACAAAGAGCTGGTCTGAGGTCCTGAAACACTGCGTCCTGTCTACATAGGCGCGAAGAGCGCGTACTGGACAGAGCAGTGCCAAGGCTGGGTCTGCCTCCTCCGGGGGCAGCGCTTGCAGGTTCACCATCTGGTCCCGAAAGGGAGTGGTAGGAACCTTGGGCACGTATCCGGGCCGGGGTCTCAGGATCACGTGAGAGAAGGCCGGCCCGAATTCCAGGCACGCTTCGTCGACGGAGAATGCGTGCAGGTCCCCTACCCTCTTGATGGAGGCCAGTGCAACCAGGAGCGCTGTCTTCATTGACAGGAACTTAAGCTCAACTGATTGCAGGGGCTCAAAGGGAGCACTCTTCAGGGCAGTTAGAACCACTGAGAGGTCCCAAGAGGGAACGAGAGGAGGACGAGGAGGATTTAGTCTCCTTGCTCCTCTCAGGAACCTGATGACCAGGTCGTGCTTCCCTACCGACTTACCTTCGACGGGGTCATGATGTGCGGCAATGGCGGCAACATAGACCTTAAGGGTGGAGGGAGACAGCCTTCGCTCCAACCCTTGCTGAAGGAAGGAAAGCACAACGCTGATCGAGCATCTCCGGGGGTCTTCTCGGTGAGAAGAGCACCAGTCGACGAAGAGGTTCCAGGGCGCAAAAAAATACAGGGCGCAATGGGTCGAGTCGTGAGAGGCAAACAGATCTATCTGTGCGTCCCCGAACTGGTCCCAAATCAGCTGAACCGACTGGGGATGGAGTCGCCATTCTCCAGGGAGGGCTGAAGCCGTGAGAGCTCGTCGGCTGCACAGTTCAGGGCTCCGGGAATGAAAATGGCTCAAAGCGACCTCAGATGCTTCTGACTCCATAGGAGGAGGTGGCGGGCGAGTTGTGACATACGGCGGGAGCGTAGACCACCTTGATGGTTGATGTACGCTACAGTAGCGGTATTGTCTGAGCGGACTAGTACGTGTTGACCCCTGAGCAACGCCCGGAAGCGGTGCAGGGCAAGGCGTACTGCCAACAACTCGAGGCAATTGACATGCCATAGCCGCTGGGGTCCTGTCCAGGAGCCCGCAGCAGCATGTCCATTGCACATGGCGCCCCAGCCCGTGGTGGAGGCATCTGTGGAGACCACAACATGCCGGGAAGCTCGTTCCAGGGGGACACCCGCCCTGAGAAAACTGAGGTTCGACCACGGGGTGAGGAACTGACGGCAGGTCGGAGTAACTGGTACTCGGAGCGTGCCTTGTTGCCATGCCCACCTCGGGACTCGGTCGCGAAGCCAAAGCTGAAGCGGTCTCATATGAAGCAATCTTGTACGGCAGCCTGTGAAGGGAGCGGTTCAGCACGCGCAAGTCCAGGATTGGCCGTAACCCACCGGTTTTCTTGGGGACAATGAAGTAGGGGCTGTAGAACCCGGACCTCATCTCGGCTGGAGGGACAGTCTCGATTGCACCCTTCGCCAGCAGGGTGGCAATCTCTGCTCTCATGACGGGGGCATTGCCACCGACCAAAGAGGAGCGGACTCCCCTGAAGCGGGGAGGAGACCGTGCGAACTGAATCGCAAGCCGAGCCTGATAGAGCGCGCAATCCAGCGGGACAGACGGGGAAGCTCTAGCCAGGCTCCCAGGAACTGAACCGGCGGGATCACGCGACGACAGGCGTCCCCCCGGAGGGGCAGCGAAGCGGAGTAACTGGCCCAGACGTGGACGGCATAGCGGCCCGGTGTGGGAGCACAGTTAGCAACCGCGCCCTGGCAGAGGGGGCCAGGGGAGGACCAGGCTGGTCGTCCCGCGGGGGCCTGCTCTGCCAGGGGTCTGGCGACAGAGGGGGACAGGGGCGAAGCGGTCCGTGGACTCGCGTGGATCTGTGGAGAGGATCGCCGTCACACCAACACTCGAGGTACTCGTTTGTAAAGCTGACAATTCAGAGATGGCTTGTGGAGAGAAGAATACACTTGGCTCCGAAGCGAAAACATAAACTGCTGTTGTGGACTTCCTCCTTTTATACCCACGAGGTGGGGCGGAGTTACGTCATGCAAATTCCGCAGACCCATGGCATTTCTTTGCCATAGGCTCGTTTTGTAATACTCGAAGCTGATAGGCTTTCTAAGCGAAACCCCATTCGTCGTCATCCGACGTAACTCGGAGTGACAACGAAAGGGAACGAATATGGTTTAAACAATTTCTCAGTCTGTTTTAGTCTGTATGAAAGTCAATGGGGTCTAATGCTGCTTTCTCCAAATAGAAGCATTTAACTAAATATCCCCATATTTGAAAAAAACAAATATTTTTTTGTTATTTGAAGTAATTTTTCATATGACAGTGAGCACAAACTAAGAAGGCAGTTTTGGAAGTTTTAATATTGCCTCAGGTTAATGAGCATACAATACAGTGACTTTAAAGATGATGTGCACCGGGTGTTACAGGATCATTCCACGAAAAAAGGATGGCTTTTGTATCAACATATGTGTAAACAAATATGTTAACAAAAAGATGATTTTTATGTTATCTTAGGCATTTTTTGAACACATCAACAAAAGTCCTGCAGCTTAATTTTGTTTTTTATGTGAATTCTTTGTTATACTGTTTTGGCAACTTTTGCTGTAGTGCACAACTGTGCGATCCTACTCGACCCGCTCCGAGCAGGATTCAAACTGGGGTCTCCGGTGTGGGAAGCGGGCTCTCTAACAACGAGGCTAAAGACCACAGCCGCTAGTGTCAGTTGCTAGCGCGCCTCTTGAGGCCAGGGGACTGAGGTTTACACTCACAGCTCTACGTCTGTTTCACACATTTTGATTTACAATTTTACTGATACATGTTTTCAATTGTACTATAAAGAAAAAGTGGCCTGTTCTGTGGTCTCATTCCAGCTAGCTTTTAGAAATTCGTTATTTCATCAGATTCATCTTCCTCCCCAGATATTATAATGAACAAGATGGAATGCTCTTCACAGAAATTCAGACTGCTGCTACAAGCTTGTTCGTTTTTTCTCCCTTTTGCTTTCTTCCCTCGCGTGCTCTCTCTCTCTCTCTCTCTCTCTCTCTCTCTCTCTCTCTCTCTCTCTCTCTCTCTCTCTCTCTCTCTCTCTCTCTCTCTCTCTCTCTCTCTCTCTCTCTCTCTCTCTCTCTCTCTCTCTCTCTCTCTCTCTCTCTCTCTCTCTCTCTCTCTCTCTCTCTCTCTCTCTCTCTCTCTCTCTCTCTCTCTCTCTCTCTCTCTCTCTCTCTCTCTCTCTCTCTCTCTCCCTATGGTAATCCTTCCAGGGTGAACTTATTTATGATCCTGTGTTTCTGTGCGTGAACGACAGGCAGACACAGTGAGAAATTATTATCTGAGGAAAGTATTGCTGGATTGCTGTGGGTGGACAGGGCTCTCAAAAGGTCATGCTCCAGCCTCAGACTGAAACGACATCCGGTGAGTCACATACCAATCTGACAGCCTCCTCTCTCGTTTTTTTTTTCTTTTTTCTTTTTTCTCCACACCTCCCAGCCGGCCTTGACAAAGAACCATTTGGCTCAGCTGTCCGCAAGCCAAGCTCAGTTCCCCGTCCCCCTGCTGATGACTTTACATAATTAGTCAACAGAACATCACATCTTGCACATGACAGAAATATGGCAGATGCTATATCTACTTGAAGTAAGGAACAACAGTTTGGGAGAAAGTGAAGAGAGATTTCACAGAAAATAACTGATTTTTTGACGTTTATTTTCTTTCATTTTAAATTGTACTCAAAACTCTGTAAAATTAAAAATGATATCTGTAAATTAAAAATTCAGCTGTTATTTTAGGTATTGTGACATTAATGACAAATTGCAGTAATTCACATTTTTTATACAGAAAATGTACTGTATGTTTCATACTGTATTTTTTCTGTTTTCTTAAATGACATAATTTATGTTAAATTACAAATATAATCTGTAATTAAACAGTAACACAACAGGTTAAATGATAAAACGGCCGAATGACTGGCAGGCCAAAAAACAAACAAAAAACAACCTGTAACATTAAAGTAAAACAAATTAAATAAACCAAAACTGTTACTTCACAGGTATTTCCTGAAATTTGCGATCAAATACCTTCATTGTAAAACAAATCTTAAAAAAGGGTCAAATGACTGGCAGCCAAACAAAAAACATAAAATTAAAGTAAAATATGCTAATTTGTGCAAAAAACTCTAACAGAAATATGATGTCACCATGATGAAGATTAGTGTTTGCTTAAGTTGGGCTCATGACCGTTGAATTTTTAACATTAGTTTTTTCCTGGCTGCTTTAATTGTGTTTTTGATACACATTTGTTATGGCAATAAATGCAGAAGAAAATCTCATCAGATGATGATGATAGTAATGTTATAGTCATCATATGGTGACCTGATACACTGATATGACTTTGAGTCAAATCTCTGAATAAATTAGCTGAGGTTAAATTATATACAGATTTATAAATAGAGTATGATTAATGTCACATGACCCTTGTGATATTGTTGTATCAGTATTATGACAATCTGATATTCTGAAATTAAAAATATATATATATTATACAGAAAATGTTTTTGAGCTGGGTTTATGTAGTAGTATAGAGACATCAAGAATCAACATAATGAATCTCAACAATGGTGACAATCAACGTAGCTTATTTTGTGATGAGTTCAGAGTTGATCTGAATCTGTGTTCATTGTCACCATTGTTGCGATTCATACACTGATTCTTGATGTCTGTGTGAGTCTATATGATCATGTCAAAACATTTTTTGTATAATGACTTCATAAAATCTTTCAGAGTATCACGGCACCGCAGGATTTTCTGCAGCAGTATTGGCATGCAAAGTTAACAACTAATATTTAACAACTTAATCAGATATTAGACTTCAGGTGGTATCAGTAAATCAGGCCACTACATGATGGGGACCTAAAAAGTGACCATGATCATCTGATCTGAGTTCCTCCTGGATATATGTGTCAGAGACACACATTTAAAAATTAATTTGAAAAACTGAAAGGTCAAGAGCCCAAATAAAGCAAACACTGATCACCAAACTGATGACATCAAACTTTATTAATTTCAATAAAACATCAACTTCTAAACCTCTGTTAATTCTCAATAAGAATGTTAGTGAAATAAATATGGATTGTAATAAGTGAAGATGCTGAGATCTTGAGAGATCTGTTAGCATTTCTGTTGGGTCACCATTGTGCTGAAGAGAAGAGGCTGTGCATCAGTCCAGGATGAGCAGAGAAACACTGATGTTATGCTGCATGTTGCTTTATTTAACTGCCAGAGACCGTGTAGTTGCTAATGCAGTGACGTATAGTCACAGTAAATCGTGCATGTAGTTTACCGCAAGAGATTCACTTTTTACAGTGAATGTGTTTGTTAGTAAAAATTCAGGAATATATGTGAAACAACTGTTTCTGTTAAAAAGTCTTTTGCACTTATGGGATATTTTACATTAATTTGATATTTTTTGTATGGCAGCCATTGCTGACAGTCATTTGACCATTTTTTATGTTTATGTTTTTTTTTTTGTTACAGTGAAGGTGTTTGATCGTAATAATTTAGGAAATAGTAAAATAACAGTGTTTTTCTGCAAAACATTTAAGAAAAATGTATGTAAAAGTGTTTGCCACTATATTTAAATTAGGATGTTTTACTTTATTTTTACGTTTTTTGTTTGGCAGCCGTAGCTGACAGTCATTGACCGCTTTTTAAAGATTTTATTTGTTACAGTGTACAGTAAGTGTGGTAGAGACCCTATCAAAGTGAAGAAAGAGACTGTGAACAATTCCTAGCAAATGCATGTGACTGAACATAATATTAGTAGAGGAGACTGCGAGACATGTTGTAACATGGGGTGAAGTTGTAATGACATCAGTTCAGCCAATTAGTAATGATCTACAGGGATGAAATCACTTTCATACATGAGCACCAATATCCTGAGATAATAATAGAAGTTGTAAGTCGCTGTGTAAATATATCAATGATTAACAGGACAAAAAAAACACTTTCGTAGTAAGAAAGTAATTTCATGTCTGGTTTAATTTGCAGTCATATTAAATGACAGAACTGGTCTCATCTGAATTAGATGATTACAGAAGCTTTTCACTTACATTTAAACAAATGACAATAACAAAATAGTAACATTTGGTGACAGCTATTTATTGTTTTATATATATGTTAATGACACAAAAAGCATTCTTTAGTAAATAATCACTCCAAGAAAGTATAATTTATAAGAAATTATAATTTCTATATACTATAATTTCTAAAGTATATTACTATATATAATATTAAAATTATTTGCATTATTTCTAAATGATTTCAGAATTTTTAAAGAAAAAAATGGCAGTCTGGACCGTCTACCTGTTTTTTGTCTTTGCTTTGAGGCCAAAATAAAAGTATACATTATATCACATATGGTTTATAATTTGATTTGCAATTAAATGAAATGATAGAAATGAAAGCGTAAGTCTAGAAAGACTCCACTGCCACGTCATTAATTCATAATTTCGCGCAGCAAATCACAGCTTGACATCAAATATAAAAAGACTAATCCTAAAAATCCTAAAACTACCCTCCTATTTAGTTGCCTGTAGGTGTCGTAGCGAAGTTCCCCTCCATCCTCCCCAGAACCACCAGGATAGCTCCCGTCCACTCGTTCGGGGGTAGGCTCCGCCCCTGCCTCTATCATCAGGCAGGACCTACCAGTTAACTTCCAAACCTGGACGGAGGACGGGGCCTACGCCAAAGAACTTTGAGACGGAGCTCGTCGAGGGTTCACTTTTATTTTTGTCCGTAAAATCATTTTATGAAATAAATCCATTTCATATGAGAATCCCCCCGAGTCTTTTTGATAGAACTGGTCTGATTCAGCAGGTTTTCTTGTTTAATATAGTAACCCACACACGCCTTTCACCTATATAAAAAAATAAAACTCTAGAAATATCATGGATGACCAGACGGGGAGGATTTTCCAATGTACTTGGTTGTTAATGGAGAAAGATGTTCTTTTCAACCAGATGGTGTAGTTTTGAAAAATGTCAGGAGCAGCACATAGTAATAGTTGGTACTATCAGGTATTCATTGGCTGCGTTTAATTCCACTTTTAGACATGCACTCGCAAACTTTCCTCATCACTACATCCGAGTGAAGGAGACGGAGGGAAGTAACGCTTAAACGCAGCCATTGTTTATGCATATGCTAATGAAGGACACCGAAAGCACCAAATGACCCATCAAACTCAAGTGTATTTTTTGGACGTTGTTTTTGTACATTATAAATGTACAAAAGGTAGCAGGCAGATACATGGGAAAAAGTAGGTAGCTCAGGTTTCAAATTTCTGCTGACTGTAATCATTTTCCTGCTCTGAGGAATAAAAGCGAATATTAGTCAGCTCTAAATTTAAATTAGCAGGGCCAAACTGTACATTTTCCCTCCTTACCTGTCAAGCTGACTCATTCTGAATAACAATACAAAAGCATCTGAATACATCTCAGACGTGAGATGCATAAGTTAACTTTTCAGTGTTGATAATGTGGCAACAGCTACTGTATAAGCTGTTGACTTTTTTTTTTTTTTGGAGCAAGCACAATTTAATCCATTTTATTTGCATAAATACATTTTTGTACCCCAGAGTACTTTGTGCGTGTGGATGACATGTAAATTAGCAAAATTTGGACACTCTTCTTCTCATACTCGGCACAGAGGATCATCACTGCCCATGCATGGCCTTCTAGTCATGCTGAAAGGTTACTGCGGCTTTCCAATTGGATTCATGTAGGGAAATTAATTATTTCTGGGAAGCAACTACACTGTAAAATTAGTTTTGGGCAGCTGTGGGCTACAGTTTTTGCCAGAGCAGAATCTCTTCATCATGAGCTGACTGTTAATTAAAGAAACCTTTCAAGACGTTGGTGGGAGTATCGGGCCTCCATCTGTGCATCACTCAACCACTTTTCATTGGACGCCGTTGTAATTTCCCTCCACTACAGAGAGTGATGAGATAATTAATGTGCACTCATACAGCTGTATACCATGATAGATGTGTCATGGGAGTTTAGCAGCCAGCTAGGTTGTGATGGCCACACAAAAGGGGCAAATGGTCTTTGTGGAAGTCAATATTGAAGTCAGGAAAGTTAAGATTGACAACAGGGAGCCAATAAACATGGTGCACAAGAAAATGAGACATGCTGTACCACGAGGGACATCTTTCAGTGTTTAAATTCTAATTCACAAGATCTATGCTGTATCCAAACATAAATACATGAGCGTTTGATCGCATTCTTTCCTAGAAGGAGCATCAAATTAAGGTCGAAAGCCGCAAGAAGTGCCTGACTCAAAATGTGAGTCAATGTGAAAAACAACTCTTATTTTGTCATCCCTTTTGGATTTTTTTTTAGCTTGTTATGGTCAGTGCACAAATCTTGCTGCAGTGCACTAGTACTATTGTAAATCATTACCATGAAAAACCATCCAGTTAAGTTATACAAAAATTACAAGATGACTAAATCTGAAAAATTAGAAAGTCACTTATCTATCTATGCTATACTGATTATTTTTTTAAGTAAGTGATTTTTCAAAATAACGATCATTTAAAAAAAAAAGTTCATTACACTTGAAGACAAATCACGTTGACACAGTTTCATCATCAATAACAAATGTATTCCAAAAGCAAATATGAGCACAATTAAAAATGTCTTCCAATAGATGTAAAGGTAAAAATAATCTTGTTTTTACAGAAATTTTGAGACTAATAATAATTAAAAACGAATTAATTATAATAAAAATAAATAAATTAAACTAAAATTCCATGTACCATATTGTCACGATCAGCCACACACTCCCTGGGTGATCACGGACTACATTTCCCTTCATGCATCTCCCTGGAATGATTACACCATACAATTGCCTGAAGAAGACCCAGTAGGGTCGAAACGTTGCCTTTTTTATTAAAATATGGGAGTAAGTAGCAGTGTTGCGGACATTATAATCTTTTCAATTCAGTAGTCCTTTTTGTCCTGCACCTGCCAGAAGGTGGGATGTGCACACAACAACTTGTTTAAACATATTTTGATTACACCATACACCATAAACCACCTGCACTGCGCTGATTACACACACACCTGCAGCTCATTCACACACACATATAAACCACTTCCACGCACCAAACATATATTTTCTATAGTTGAAGAATAGCACCACACCATGATATGTTTGCTTTCTGTCATTCTTTCTGCCATTCTTTCTATCTCTACATTTTACTGTGGAAGTGAACGTCTCTGCACGTGTGTGACTGCGTGGTAAGCTTGCTTCGCAGGCCAGCTAAATAAGTCAGAGGTGTTTTGGCACAAACATTAAACAAGTACTGAAAACTTTTGAAAGTGATGCAGAAACTGACATTTTGTATTAATATAATGTTAATATTAATTTTTAAAATGGAATTGATACCAAATAAATAGCGTGTGAGTATCTATAAATATTGATCCTGCAGTATTGATGTGCCCATCCCTAATCTAGCATTGCAAAGACATTGAATAGACAATTACAAAAAGTAGCTTCAGTTGTCAAAATATTGTATATTTTCACTTCAGTCCTATCACTGGTCTTTAGTCCACTCCACAGCAATCCCTTTTGCACTTGAGTTTGTCAAGCTGTCTGAGGTAGATTTTGCCATTCACAAAGGATGTGTTCATCTATTTTCAAATTGTTGGTCTACACATGCAGATAGATGCTGGTTTTCCTCACACGGATTTTCAGCATCTTGCACTATGAGCTAAAATGCCTTCAGAATTTAGAAATAGTTCAGCTTTTCAAAGTTGAAAGATACCCCTTTCGTCTTTTCCATTCCACTATGCTATGCTGATTGCAAGAATGCATCCTTCGTGAATGTTTTTTTACTTTTTACCTTTTACCTGTAGCACTAGCTGAGACTGTCCATTGATTTGTGACAAATTGAGTGATACTTCAAGCTTGGATGACTTGAAAAATCTCTTATTATGGAATTTACACAGGTCAGGGGCAATAATAAACACATTAACATTTAACATGAACATATTATTTTATACATATTTATTATAATTATATATAAAATGTTGAAAATCTATATATAGTGAATTGTACTAAATGTATTAAATTGACAGCCCTACAGTTAACCCTTTATGTTGACATGAACTGATCTATGAGTTGTGCATGTGTAATGCCAAAATTAGTGTAAAATATATACTTAAATGGATAGTTCACTCAAAAATTTAAATTCTGTCATCATTTACTCACCCTCAAGTTGTTCCAAACCTTTATGAATTTCTTTCTTCTTTCTTCTGTCGGTATAACCAAGCACATGAAGGACCCCACTGACTTCCATAAACAATTCTATACTATGGAAGTTGCATATTATGGAAAAAGGGTAAGGTTAAAGTGTTAAAGGCGTGGGTGTTGTTTTGAATACTGAAGTCATTATAACTGAAATCAAGGTAATGCATCTAGACATTTGATGTAGCATTTGTATATACTACAATCCAGGTTTGATATAAAATTAATGCATAGTTTCATTAAAACGCTTCCTGGTTTCAAAGATATGAGGCAGTTTTCATTTTGCAGATTGCAAAGTGTCATTATCTACTTCATTATTCTCTGTGATTAGTGCCTCTAATGAATGGAACTTCTGGATAATGCCAGTTATTCGTGTCATTTAACGATGGATAAATCCGCTCTGGCTAACAGAACTTCCCTTTGCTTACGCACTAAAGCAAGAGCATAAGATGTTGAGGTAAGAGTGGGAATGCGGTCTATATTTAGACCCTCCTACTCAACCTCATGAATATGGACTTAATATGTCCTTTATCACAGAAACAGATACAATCTGAGCTGCTTATCTAAAAACTAAATCGAATAATTAGACCTAGAAATCTAGAAAATAAGAATTTGGCACGATATGGGAGAAGTTAAATATTAAAAGATATACCAGAATAACCACCCTTTCAGATGTGTCGATGTTAAAAACTGTTCCAAAAACAGAACTTTACTCCTCCTCAGCCTGACGGAATAAACACATCTGCCTGCCCATGGCACCTGCTGGGGGTGCAGGCCAGATGGAAGGCATGATGGGAAATTTGAGAGCACGACCATGAAATAAGGACATCACACAAAGCCTGTGATCCCTCTGTGATAGATGGTGTATCTCGTTCAGTGAGGAAGAATAAAAATGGATTGTGGAGGACATGATTTGTCCATCCACAATTCAAGATGCATAATAACAGCTGAGACTTCAGTGCATGGCTAAGAGTGGTTACGTCAAGCTTTGACCTAGGAGTGAGAATGAGGTCTAAATACTTGTATCTGTATCTGAACATCACAACTGGATCAAAAGCAAAAATAGCTTAGCTTTCTTATAAAGTCAATGTAAAATTGATAGTTTTAACTTTCATAATACATACAAATTCATTGGTGCACATTACTCCAAAGAAGAAAAAAAACATGTTGTTCTTCGTAATCTTTCATTAAACTATGATAACTTGCTTGTTTGTCTGAAATGCATTGCATTATTTAAGTAAAATGGTTTGAGAATCCTGTTTTATGATGACTAAGTACTATATTCTGCATGTACAGACATACTTTTCTTACTTCAGCTGAACCAAGCAGTCTTTCAGCTAACTACTGTACATATATTGATGTTCCACATTGGCTTGCTGTGTTTGACTAATTGACTAATTGTGTAGTTTGTAATGCTCCGAACAGAGTTGCACCTCCCTCTAAAATAATATTTAGCTCATAATTTTATATAGTCAAGCACACTACTTTGAACAGCTGTGTACTTCCTATCTGACTGTAGCCTATGCCATAACATTTTATGGTGCATATGATTTGAGAGGGGGTATTTGGATTCCAGACATAAAGTGGCCATGCACATGTTTGTGTAAATGAGTGTGCATGCATTTAGGTCTGAGCTGAATTAGCCCAGAAGGTGTTGAGTGACATATGGAGTGCAGCTGGTTCTTTGGTCTCAGGGACTGGCAAGGTCATTTCTGGATTAAGGGGCAGTTGGTTAATAAAATGTCTTCCCAAATGGCTTTTCTCAATAATAAAAGTAATGTCCACACATTACAGAAATATTCTTTACAGCCCTCACTGTCTTGGTTTATATCCAGTCCGGTCCAGGTTACGGTGACTTAACGCTGAAGTTTCCATATTACAGTGAACCTGGAGGCCACCCGTCTCCCTGATGACTTCTAAACATGGAAGGAATATGACAGACTCTGTTTGTGTGGTGAAAGCTCTGGAAATCATGCAGCTATGTTACCTCAGCCCCCACAACTCAGAGCTGGAATTCACTGAGACAACTGTTCTGAAATGTTGGGATGTGCTTTAAAAAAAAAGAAGTGTCGTAGCTAGTTTAATATTATTTCCCATGCTAACATTTTAACATTATTTACAATTCTTACAATTGCTTTAAAATACATTTATTATTTCAAAATATATAGATCTGAACACTGCACTGACTTGAGTAATGACACTATCGTCTTCCGTAGAACTGCTTTATAGTTGAACGTTGACACTGTTGTTGTTATTATTAACTAAATGAATGACACCATTGTCTTTTTAGAGGTGCTTTTCACTGCAAAAAAAATTCTAGGTATTTTGTTTCGTTTTTCAGTAGAATATCTATAAGCATTCTTAAATCAAGATACATTTACTTGAGAAGCAAATTGTTTCTTAAAACAGTTATCAAAATTAAGTGAGTTCTTGCTTAAAAAAGAAAAAATATCTGCCAACAGGCTAAGAAAAATAATCTTGTTTTCCATTTTTAAATTAAATTTATTTTTCTTTCTACATTAGCAGGTATTTTTTCTTCTTTTAACCACAAACTCACTTAATTTTAATCAGTTTTTCAAGAAAACAAGACTTAAGTCATTTTTCATGTCGAGTAAATCGATTTTGATTTAAGAATGTTTAGATATTTGGGCCACACTTTAGATAAGGGTCCAATTCTCACTATTAACTGTGACTTTTGCCTCAATAACTCCTAATTACTGCTTATTAATAGTTAGAGATGTAGATATTACGTTTAGGAATTGGGATGTAGAATAAGGTCATGCAGAATAAGGCAATAATTATAAGTAATAAACAGCCAATATCTTAGTAATACGCATGCTAATAAGCAACTTTAATAGTGAGAATTTGACCCAAAACTAAAGTGTTGCAGATATTTCAACCCATTCTCACTCCCAAGGCGTCAAAAACTGAAGCATGGTCAAGCGCCCCCGGCGTCACAATGAAGACACCAAAGGCGCCCCTCTGCGTATGGACAAATTGGGAACTCGATTGCTTTCAATGGGAAACCTGTGGCGTCAACAACAGATGCAAATTTTATCAGTAGGAAATAGAGCTGAATAAGTCTCATTCCGAACACATCGTGATATTTGGCATCAGTTCACGTGTGCCAGATGTTGGTAAGTATAGTCATAAATACGCTGTCCTTATGTTTGTTATAATGTCTTTTCTGTTTGTCGATATTAATCAGATTAGCTCATGTTCAGTCACTGCATTATATCTGTCAATCCACGGAGGCTTTGCGTTTCATTGCTTTCTTTCAACACTTTACTAAACTATGGTGATTAAACAATGCCTGTCACGTGATGTGCTGCAGACCTTCAATCAGTTAATCATATTCATATCAGGTTCAAAGTACACTGTAACTGGTTTCTGTAATTTGAACAGTATTTTACTGTAATATGTGCTGTAAGATACTGTAAAATGTTTATACAGTATGTTACTGTAAACAGCAAAGGATTATGGGAAAATATATGGTCACTACTGTAATTCTTCTCTACTGTAAATCAATTTACAGTAGTGAACTTGCCCGCGAAAAACTGACCAATGGCAAGAGAGATTTCTTTTGAATTTTTTTGACTGTATTGTTGAAGTGGCAGTTAATGTGGACAAAAGATGTACCGGTAACTCCAAAAAGGTTAGTATATAATTTTATTTTATGTAAAACAAACATTTGCAAATGTTTTCATTTATGTTAACAGCAAACTAACATGATTTGTCTTTTTGTTTTCGTCGGAATGGTTTTGGTGCCTTTTTTTTCGGCCGGCCGGATCTCCGTCACTGTGATAATATTAACTGGTAAGTAAGCTAAGTTCACCTATATTATCCGAAATATTCTTTAGTTAAAACGATAACAATAACGTTTGTGTATATCTCTGCGTCTTTAACGTAAGCTCGCCAGGCGGAGTCGTCTACATGTTAACCGCAACGAACTAAAGTGTTTGTTGTGAAATACTGAGGTAAAGCGAGATAGACGAACCCCTTGTTTAAGTGAGGTTTTTAAACAATATTTTCAAGTATATGCTTTGATTTATTTTCAGGTTTGTGATCTGTATAATGTCTGCAGTCTGCAACGATGGAGGTGTGTGAGCCTTTTCATTGCCGTCATAACGGTAATAACATCAACTGGTAGGTTAACTTCACCTAAATAAGCCGAAATAAACTTATTAAACTGAGAAAAATAATAACATATGTATGTTCCGTGAACTTCCGTCCCCTATTTATCACAACTTAGTTAGGCAGATGTAACAACATTAACAGTGAGCTAACGTGAAAAAAATAAGTAAAAGGAATAGTGCACCTCAAAAAGAAATTCTGTCATAATTTACTTGCCCACAAGTTGTTCTAAACCTGCATGAAGTTCTTTCTTCTGAACATAAAAGAAGATATTTTGAAGAATGTTGGTAATGGAACAGTTTGCTGTTCCCCATTGACATCTATAATAAAAAAAAAATATGTCAATGGGGACCAGAAAATTGTTTGGTTACTCACGTTTTTTTAAAATATCTTCTTTTGTATACAGCACAAGAAATAAATTAATACAGGTTATGAACAAGTTGAGGCTGAGTAAATGGTGACATAATTTTCATTTTTTAAGTAAACTAACCCTTTAAGCGACACCATTGTTAATTACATCTTTTGTTTTAATTATTTTCAAGTTTGTGGCCTGAATCATGTCTGCAATGTCGGAGGTGTGTTTTGGAGTCTTTTCTTGTGATTGCCGTCGTAATGGTGATGACATCTACCAGTGAGTAAGATGAAATCAACTAAATTAGCTGAAGTATGCGTTAGTTTAGCAGGCAAACATAATATAATGTAACTGCCGATGAAACCAACGGAAGGGGAGAAAACAGGTTTACCAGGCAGCAGTGTTAAAGTGCTTTTAAATAATCATCCATCAGTTTCTGTTCTTTATTTTGAATTTGCAGAAGCTATTCCCTCCGCCTCCGGACTGTACATCACTGCTGACGCTCTCCACTAATACACAGAACAGGTTGACGTTTGAGGAGGAGGAGGAGGAGGAGGAGGAGGAGGAGGAAAGGGTTAGCAATATACCATTATCAATATAGCAAAATTTTGCTAACTAATATTTTAAATGTTGTTTAATTTATTAAAAAACTATAAACACCATACAACAGCATAACTTACATCATCTTTACCCCTCATGTCGTTGTTGTTAGTAATAAGTTCTGTTATTGTATTTTATTTCTGTGAACTATAATAACACTAAAAGGCTGCTGTGACTTTGTCTGTTTCAGGAGAGTCTGTTCTCTAAGCAAAAACATGGATGCTGACTATGAAGAATCATCATCCAGTTACAACAGCTAACAGACTCTTCTTCAGTATTACTGTCCATTTTGTCGAATGCAGAATTAGGTAACCCAAAATATATATATTTTTTACATTACATTTACATTCATGCATTTGGCAAACACTTTTATCCAAAGCAACTTACATTGTATTTAAGTTTAAAGGAACACTCTACCGTTTTTTGAAATAGGGTTTTTTCACTGTCTCCTCTATATTTAGATAAGTGGGCAAACGTATTTTTGTCTCAGTGCATGCATTGTCTTATGGTGCGTTCACACCAAACGCGAATAGAACGTCTGGTGCGAGTGATTTAAATGTTAAGTCAATGTAAAGACGCAATTACGCACCTCTAGAGGTCAATCAACATCAGCCATCTTGCAAACAGACAACCGTCTAGCACTTGCCCCTCCCACAAGAAGCGGATTTCGCCTCGGACGCGCGTAAATTTCGCTTCAAACACTTGCTTTTTATGCGTCAATTTAGCTTTGGACACGCGAATGGATTCAAAATGTTCAAGCGTCCAACTAGACGCGGTAGACGAGAATTTTACGCTCTATTCGCGTTTGGCAGCGCCGCCGGATAGCATGTCCGGATAGCATGTCCGCCCCCGACTTTTGGGGGCTTTAGCTTATTCACCGTATCCCCCAGAGTGAGATACATACATAACTTTTTCATCTCCGTGCGTGCCGTAACTCTGTCTGACGCACCCACCACTAGCCTACAGTAGCTTAGCCCAAAGACTGTAGGTAAACGGCTCCAGCTAGCATACTAATCCCAATAAGTGACAAAATAACACCAACATTTTCCTATTTACATGTTGTGATTTGTTTAGTCACAGCGTGTACAAATAACAAGGTCATATGAGACACAGCCATCTTTTAGGCATATAAATACTGGGAACTATATTCTCAGAAGGCGAAGCACTGCTACTGCTGTGGAATGATTACCGCAGCTCTGAGCAAACTCTCTGCTCCTCACCACAGGGCTTCTCAGGTGCTGCGAGCAAATCACTCCACAGAAGTAGCAGTGCTTCGCCCTCTGAGAATATAGTTCCCAGTATTTATATGGTTAAAAGATGGCTGTGTCTCATGTGACCTTGTTATTTGTACACTCTGTGACTATACAAATCACAACATGTAAATAAGAAAATGTTGGCGTTATTTTGTCACTTATTGGGAGCAGTATGCTAGCTGGAGCCGTTTACCTCCAGTATTTGTGCTAAGCTAGGCTAGCGGTGGGGGAGTCAGACAGTTACGGCACGCACGGAAATGAAAAAGATATTTATGGACTTATCTAACTCTGGGGGATACGGTGAATAAGCTAAAGTCCCAAAAAGGCGTGTTCCTTTAAGACTAGGCGATTTCCTAGGCAGATATTGACTTGGGATTATATTGCGGTGAAGCACAGGCGAAGCACTGCTACTTGGGCGCAGAGATATCACGCAACACCTGAAATCCCCCAACTTCCGTCAACATACCGGCGTGAATATTAGTTGGCTATTTTTCCTACAGTAGACATTTCAGGATTTCAGGTGTTGCGTGATATCTCTGTGCCCAAGTAGCAGTGCTTTGCCTGTGCTTCGTCCCAAGTCAATCTCTGCCTAGGAAATCGCCTAGTCTTAATCTGCATTGCTATTTGTACTCGTTGTGAATACGCAGGCCACAAGAAGTAATTTAGTTTTTTTTAATCACTTTTACTCCCAACATGCTATCCGGCAACAAAGGGTTCCATTTATTATGCTAAGCTAAGCTAGCGGCGGCACTGCCAGACTAAGACAATACATGCACTGAGACAAAAATGCGTTTGCCCACCTATCTAAATATAGGGGAGACGGTGAAAAACCCCTATTTCAAAAAATGGTGCGTGTTCCTATTATTAAGTTATCCATTCCCTGGAAATCAAACTCATTGTTCAGCATTCTTGCATCTTTCTCTACTGTTTAAGCTACACAGGAATGTATTGTGAAATAATGAAGCTTAAATGATTTGAATGTAATGGATTATGAGGTAATTATGTACCATCCCTGTAGGTGCATTCAGAATCAGATGTTTTGCTTTTATCAACATAAAAGTACATGCAGCATCAAGTTTGAGAGTTAGGGCAAATTCTGACAACACCGATCTCAAAATTAATGTATTTTTTCCCCCTTTGTGCTTGCAGGTTCATTTTGAGAATCAACTCTGATGGCACCAAACACTAAAGGCACAGAGCAGATGGAAATCTGGAAAGATCCACACAAAAAAAAGCATCAGCCTAAACCCCTCAGTGTTTCTCATCAGAGAGCTTGTCAACTTTGACTGGCAAAATTACTGAAATGTAACAACATTTGCAACAACAACATGACTTTTACGGTGTTTTATTATTTTAAGGCCTGTTTTGGTTTTCAGTGTGTGTACGTTTTTGCCATGCTACAGATGCTATTTTTGCCTTTTTTTTTCTTCAGCTATTGAGGTCAAGATTTGTAATTTGTACTTCTAAAAACAAAATGTTCAACGATTAAAAAGAATATTTAAAGGGCAAATGTTCATGAGTTGTAATTTTTGGGGGTGGGGTAAACATGTAAAAAAAAAACTCAATACTAATACTGTAAATGACAATACGGTAACAGACAAAATACAGTAAATGGTACAGTATACTGTAAGTGAAAATACAGTAAAGGTACAGTATACTGTAAGTGAAAATACAGTAAAGGTACAGTATACTGTAAGTGAAAATACAGTAATAATACTGTAAAACATTTTACAGTAAATTACTGGCATCCAGCTGCCAGTAAGTTACTGTAAAATTTACAGCAATCTCTTTACAGTGTACAATTAGTTCCAAATTGGTATTTGTAGTATAAGCACAGTAAAAACAACTTTTACCATGCTTTTAACCTCAGTAACCTTAGTTTTACTGTGATGGGTGTAGTAAAGGACAGTAATCACAAAACGTACCATGCTTTTACCACATTAGTGGTAGTTTTAATGTGATATATGTTGTAAACACACAGCAACCACAACACTTACCATGCTTTTACCACAGTAACCTTAGTTGTACTGTGATAGGTGTAGTAAAATGATAACCACAAAACTTACCATGCTTTTACCTCAGTATTGGTAGTGTAAAAGTGATATTTGTTGTAAATGTATAGTAACCACAACACTTACCATGCTTTTAATGTAAAATACATTTGTTAGGTAAATCAGTACTTTTTCCTTTAAATAATCCTATAAGGGCCTATATTGTACATAATGATATTTTCTTTTCTCTTTTTACAGCTGACAAGACCAAAAGGGCCTTTCAGACTTTCAGGGCCTTGTCAGCCCAGTATTGTTTGAGGAGAAGTAAACGGAGGAGATGGAAAGCTACAAAGGCAAATATTCGCAATGGTATATGTGTTGGTTTTAACACTTAATCAAACATTTTATCAAGCTTTTGTTGTTTCTTAAACCCTTTCTTACAAAACAGATAGCCCAATCAGTACGATCATAGTCTCACAGTCTTAATAATTCACAAGATTTAACAAGTTTTCAAATTCGTATGATACAAGTACATATGTTACCCTGGACCCCAAAACCAGTCACAAGTCACACGGGTATATTTGTGGCAATAGCCAACAATACATGGTATGGGTCAAAATTATTGTGAAGATGTTTGAAACAATATGGATTGTACAGAGCTATATAAATAACTGGCTATTTTCACACGCATCAGAACTTCCAGGCACATAATACGCATTACTTTAAAAGAGGATGTAGTCACTGAGGTGCTAAAATGAATGGATGAAAGCCAGGGACCCACACACAGACCCTGTCCTCATCTGGCTGGCTGGACCAGGCTGGGGTTACCATGGAGAGAGGAGGTGGCACAACTCCCACTGCATATTCAGAGCCCCTGGATGCCGAGGCACACAAAGTACCTGTTCACAGGAAAAGAATTAGCCCATCGCCTCACTGTGCTAAATTAGCTCATCAGGAGCAGCTATATAAAGCTAC
Organism: Gila orcuttii; assembly: GCA_026230005.1. NCBI lineage: Eukaryota > Metazoa > Chordata > Actinopteri > Cypriniformes > Leuciscidae > Gila > Gila orcuttii. The sequence goes on along the minus strand of JAPDVR010000016.1, from coordinate 9,589,149 downwards.
GCACAAGGGGGGAAACAAGAGCATGCAGGTGAAATGGTGATATAGAGAAAAGGAAGGATGGAGAGATGGAGAAAGAGAGAGAGAGAGAGAGAGAGAGAGAGAGAGAGAGAGAGAGAGAGGGAGGAAAAAAGAACAGCCGCGAGCCCTCAGGTAGCATTCTGACTAACAGCTCTATGTCTTTTTCCTGCTGCTCTGCGGAGACAACATTCTGCTTGCTGTCTAGCCTAGCTAAGACACACTCCGTCCTCCCCGCCTCGGGGGAGCCTTTCTGTCCTGCCTCTGCCTCTGAGTAGCTTCCCTTTTGTTTTAATTATCCATCGCCTAACGAGGAGAAATGTATGCCTCTTCTAAATCCAGCGCCCCCCTTTCCACCCCCCTGTGGCTCACACTTTCTCCTGCCAATGGCATCATTACCTGCTGCCCTTACTGCAGGAACTCTGCCTTAACATTTAGATTTGAAATTTGGCATTTACATAATCGTAATTTTCAAATTTTCTTTCCTTACTTAAAAAAAAAAGCTTTTTCATGATCTGTTGCTTTTTCTCCCAACCTTATTCTCGTTAACCCGAAGTTATTTCTGCCAACCCTGTGAAAAATGATTACTTTGAATCTCACGGTTTCCTCCTTGAATGAACATGATAGACATCTAACACGGCAGCACAGTATAAGACACGTTTCCAAGTGTAGCTTTTTATCAGTCATCTAATTTCTCTCTCGTTGCCTGACACACTTAACTGGGTCCACTGGAGACTGTGGATAAATGTCAACTGTATTTTTGTGTCTTTGGGCTGGGTGCGGTGCTGTAAGCAAACCATCTGTTTCTCCACCTGACCTTTCCTTTAATTGCCTAAATTGAAATGAAATGAAACTCTGCCTCCAAAGTTATTCATGTCTAGCAACAGTCCTGAATGAACAAATGCTGTGCAGTGACAAAACAGTGTGTCAGAGCTAAACTAACTAAAAGTTTCAGCAATAAATTACTACTTGTTTTAGCAGCGTGACTGAAGCTACAAGCTCAGCTGTTTCAAAGTAACAAATATTTTTCAGTAACAAATTATTTTACATGGCTGTTTCATGTCACACACAGCTGAATGCATTCTAGTTGAGCATCTTTCTTTTCAAACGAGTTTGCAAGTCATTTCATTCAGGTTCAACGATTCATTTGAATTCATTTGAATTCATCCAAATGATTTGTCTATTAATTTGAATCATGTTCCTGGAATGCCGCTTTTGTAGTGAAATATTTAGTTCAAAACTGATGTTCATTAACCTAACTAACAACCTTATTATGTGCTCTTTTTTAATTTAGTCATAATGACCTAAGGTAGCCTACGTCTCAATCAGCTCCCTAGTTCAGTAGTCATGGCACTGATCAGAGACTCGGCCATTTTAAAGGGATAGTTCACCCAAAGATGAAAATTCAGTAATAATTTACTCACCCTCATGTCGTTCCAAACCCGTAAGACTTTCGTTCATCTTTGGAACACAAATGAAGATCTTATTGATGAAATCTGATAAATGTATGTCCCTCTATAGACAGCTACGCAACAACCACTTTGACACTTCAGTACGTTCAAGAGATCTTAAAACTAATCAATATGATTTGAGCAGTTTAGTCCAAATTTTCTGAAGAGACACAATCACTTTATATGATAAACAGATTGAATTGAGGCTTTTATGCACGTATAAACATTTATCAACGCACACATCAGTTATGGTAAACGGAAGCTCAAGCATGTTCATTTGATGTGCGAGAAGTTGAGCCAATGAGGTTCATTCTCATGTTACGCAGCACATTTGAGCTTCCACAAGAACCGATGAGGTTCATTCTCATGTTACACAGCACATTTGAGCTTCCACAAGAACCGATGTGGTTCATTCTTGTGTTATGCAGCACATTTGAGCTTCCACAAGAACCGATGAGGTTCATTCTCATGTTACGCAGCACGTTTAAGCTTCAGCAAGAACCTGAGGTTCATTCTCGTGTAACGCAGCACGTTTGAGCTTCAGCAAGAACAAATTAGGTTCATTCTCGTGTTACGCAGCACGTTTGAGCTTCACAAAAACCAATGAGTGTCATTCTTGTGTTACGCAGCACGTTTGAGCTTCAACAAGAACCAATGAGGTTAATTCTCGTGTTACGCAGCACGTTTGAGCTTCAACAAAAACCAATGAGGTTAATTATCGTGTTACGCAGCACGTTTGAGCTTCAACAAGAACCAATGAGGTTAATTCTCGTGTTACGCAGCACGTTTGAGCTTCACAAGAACCAATTAGGTTCATTCTTGTGCTTGAGCTTCCACGAAAGGTTTGTTCTCACATGTCAAGCAGGTTTAGTTGAGCTTCTGTTTATGTTCACTGATCAATGTTAACTCTTTCCCCGCCAGTGTTTTTGAAAAAAGTTGCCAGTCACCACCAGCATTTTTTTATAATTTTCACAAAAGTTTCTTGGCCCCCAGAATATTTTGTTTTATGTTTATCTGAACATGCAATATGTCAAAAGAACAGACCCTCTACTTTTAAACAAAAAAAAAGTTCAATCAAATAATAATCAAAACATAGATGGCATAGATCGAGTCCATCAAAGCTTCACAGTCCTATAGCTCGACATTTAAATCAGTAACATTAGGCAGTATTGATTTATTTGCTGTTAAGATTGATGAACGCGTGTTTTTTTTCACGTGCATCTACTTACATATCCTTTGTTTCTGCTTCTTTTTCACCTGTGTTATGATCCGGAGATTCAGTACTCTGTCAGAAGATGCCAAATAGCGCACCCTACTGTATAACAGTGAAAACACAGAGAGCCAGAAATTTCCATCAATGGATGAGAAGCATTGACTCACAAATGACGGAAATTTCCGTCAATGGGAGAGAAATCGTTACTATGGGAATAAAAGGCTAAATTAAATCTTTTCATCATATAAAGTGATTGTGTTTCCAGAAAATTTGGACTAAACTGCTCAATTCATATGAATTAGTTTTACAATCTATTTATGAACTTTTTGAAGTGTCAAAGTGATAGTTGTCAATGAAGGGACAGAAAGCTCTCAGATTTCATCAAAGAAAATCGATCATTTGTGTTCTGAAGATGAACGAAAGTCATATAGGTTTGGAACGACAAAATTGTAAGGGCTGTCTCAATCGCAAAATCCTTCCAGTGCACTGAAACGTCACTCTCTAAAAAGTCCTTGAATGCACCATGAAAACCAGGGAGCAACTTGACGGAAGTTCTGAAGTGCGAAACATAAATCATGAGGGGTCAAGAAACATTTCTCATTATTATCATTGCTGAAAACTGAATTTTTTTGAAGAATAGAAAGTTCAAAAGAACACTATTTATTTTAAATAGGAATCTTTTGTAACAGTATACATGTCTTTACTCTCACTTTTTTCTGTTATGTTATATATTTGTTATATATTTAAAAAGGATTTGAAGACTTATTTATTTTATCAAGCTTTTGGTGTCTGAGAAGTGTCAATGATTTGTTGTTTGATTTTCTTGGTGTCATGTTTTGATGTTATTTTATGTTTCTATGTATTTTAGAGTTATTTACTACTTATGGACAGCACTTTTGTCCATTTTAATGGTTTTGAAAGTGCTTTATAAATACAAATTGAGTTGAGTTATGTAAGGTGTTCCTCTGTTTAAAAAAAAACAATAAAAATTAATAAAAAAATTAATAACAATAATTCAGTTATGTACCTTCAATGCAGTTTTTTTAATCTACTTTGTCAATCTATTTTTTTTTTATCTACCGAGTACTTTTTTTTTCGGTGCAGTGGAACAATTTTAAAATAGAGTTTCAAAGTAGATTCCCCATTACTGCAAAATAGCAGATATGAAGGGGAAAAAGAAGTAAAAAGCAGGCAGATATGAACAAAGTCTCAGCTGGTTTACACCTGCCTCTGTTTGACACCTGAACACCTGCCCCATCAGGTTCACTGCAGATGGATGAGGTAAATCTTTTGTCTTTCAATCTAAACCCTTTTCTCACTCAATCTTCATCTCTCTCACTCTATATGGCTCGGAATGGCATAATACAGTTATATTCTTACTATTTTTGCAATAGGCATACCATGTGCATGTATGCAAATTTCTTCTATTCTCGGAATACCAAGATGACCTATACAACATTTGCCGAAATGTGTAGTGTACAACAGAGCACATTGTGTGGAATACCATATCCTACAATGCAATGCACTTGACTTTTCATTCCCAGAGTGACGAGTGAACAGAAAGGGATTTTACACATTTTCCTCATAACCCATTATTTATATTCCTAAAGTTGGAATATTTTTATACAAATAATTTTATTCATTCCAAACATGGCCTGTCTTTCCTGTGGACCTGCCATGTCTAGAAGCAGTGTTGTGTTTTAATAGAATTGCTACTGCATGTCATGTGAATTTCTTACAACTTATAATGAAATATATTCAGATTTCATTCATGATACTCAGAATATCAACAGGATATTAAATGAACTTAGTCTATAGCGGTGTTGTGTGTTCATGCATGTAATATAACAATATATGCACTTATGACTGCACATTAATTTGGTTTTCTATGTGAATTTCTTTCATTTCAAATGCCATACTTCTTCTCTTGTAACATTATACGCTCCATAAGGCAAACGGAGGAGGAAAGTGTCGTGCTTGGGTGTGAAGTTTTCCATCCCATGATGTTTTCCACACTCAACACTTTAATTAGCATGATTATCCATGGACATTAATACAGTGCTAATTGCAAGATGTTTATTTCACAGCATTCAATTAACACACTCTGTATCCAACAGTAGAAATCACTCATCCTTACTAATCATTATGGAGCTTGAGTCTTTCTTTAGACGTCTTAACAAACACGACTGCGTGGCCAGTCACACTGTGTCCCTGCTCACTTTTTGTGTGAGATTTGTCTGTGCAGAGTATTCAAGTACTTGTGAAATAACACGTTTCTATATAGACTCTGATTAGCAATCACACCCTCCTGCAGACACCGAACAAAGACTCATTTGTATGCTTAAAAGCTGTAACGAAACGTGTATATACACACACACAGTGTATATTTTATATATATATATATATATATATATATATATATATATATATATATATATATATATATATATATTTTCTTGAAATCTACACAATGAAGGTGAAATAATATGGAACAATTTGCACTCTATATAACAGCAACATTACAAAGTTATTTGTTTCAGATTCAGTTTTACAACCTGGTGTGACCCATAACATTAACAAACCCTTTAAAAACCTTGGCTTTACTTCTAGCATGCACTAATTGTGTAGTAAATTCCCTGAAGTTTTATTCAAGTGCAAGTCATTTTCCCAAAGCGAATGAACTGCTCACCCCTGACATCTCCAGTGGAAGCAAAACTATTTTGTTTTTGGTTCTCAATTATGCACATCTGCCGTCACTCAGTTTGGGATGAATTTGTAAACTCAGCCAGCCATGCAGGACTTTTTATACTTGTAAAAATTAGATATTGGCAGGTTCAATTGGAGCAGGGCAAATGAGTTTGCGCAGGGTTTGGTGGGGTCAGGGTGGGTTTGCTGTGGTGAGAGTTGCTGTGGGCAGCAGGAGTTAGGGTCACGGGCCTGCAGATAGCTGGGTAATGAAGCGTTTCACACAGCTGGTGCATTGTCAGGCATCCCTGGAGTTACACCATTGAAAGAGGAAAGGTCAGCATTAGAAAGAGAAAAGAGCAAGAGAGAGAGGGAGAGGCGGAAAATCTAAGAGCGAGAAACAATGGTTCTGCTTTGAGGAAATTAATCCGACAAAAAAAGGGGCAGGAAAAGAAAAAATAACTGCAGTTTAGAGGATAATAAAGATAGATATTTCCATTCATGACAAAAGCAAAAGAGAATAGGGTAGAGTATGCATCGCACAGGCCAAAAGTGAAATCGGAGAAAACAATGACTTTGAATATACTTGGTGAAAATCACTTTGACACAAGCTGGAAAAAAAATAAACAAAATGAATAAACCTCGTACAGGCATGCCGACACAACCCTGAAAGGAGTGCGGAGCAGAGTCCATCTCATCAAGCTCTGTACAAAAGACATACAATGAGAAGTGAAGGGGAGCTCGGGAGAATCGATAACCTGAACGACCACTATGTTCCAGGTACTTTATGATGTGACTGTGGTAATTATTACCTGATCAATAAAAGAGTTTGTTGTGTAGAGGGATGGGTTCTAGGCTGGGGTAATTGGTTCTTCTCATGTGTAGGTTTTATGTATAAATTTTCTCAGTATCATAAATGGAGTTTGTGGAAAGGTGAAGAAAAGGGGTGTTTCCTGCAATGCAGGATATCTCACTAATATCCCGATATATGAGTGTTCTTTACTAACTGCGGGCCCTGCAGACACTCGTATCATTAAATACTTCCAAAACACTCTTAAAGAGCAAACAGGAGAGTCACGGAATGCTCTGGGAATGAATTGCGGCCGGTGATAGCGCCGTTTGTTTGCACACGCGGCCTGTGTTGTTTTTGCGTCCAATTCACTAAGGGAATTATGCAAATCAGGTAACAGTGCAAACGTGCACACAAAATCTGTCCTGAGTGCTATTTGCATGCCACGATCTTGCAGGTCGGGTTTAAAGTGCTAGGTCATAGAGGACGCAGATTCGTTTTGTCAACAGTTATTGCTGTCTGCCACATAGATATTTTAGTATTTTGCTCCTTAAGCAGAACGCACACCTTTTGAAGCGCATGTTAATGAAATTAACTTTGTAAAGACAGAGTATAATAAAAATACTTCAGTGAGTGTGCAGTTATACTCAGTCTTTACAATCTGAGTATTTTGACCATGAATATTTTATGAGTATGTGTTTGTGTGTGTGTATTTTTGTGAATTGTTTGTTTGAACTATTGAAAAGGACCGGTCAGTTGTTCGTAAACAGTGTTATGTGCCGAAAATGCAAAATGCACACACAACATTTTCCCAACTGTTACAAATGGCATCTAGATTTTAAATTACTGTTGCATTTTTTTTTAATATTTTGTCACAGTCTGTGGCCCTGAGTCTATAATAATCCTAATGTTTGTATGCATGTTTGCGCTGAAAAGAATTACTTAATTTAAATATTTAAAGTCCCCCTGTGGTGAAAATCAAGTTTTTAATGTTTTTTATTTTTTTTTATTTTATGTCTATGTGTTTTTTTTAAATATGCTTTAAGACAAACCATGTGCAAATTGCTCAAAAATGCGTCAAAAATTTCTGACGTCACAAACTACCTTGTAACCAATCACGTTATAGTGCCGGCGGGCTTTAGCATATCATTAACAGCGAACTAGCAGTCTCGACAGATACCAGGTTATATTTTTTTGTTAATATGGAAAATCAGGGACATTTAGCAAATAGCAGGTGTGATGTATATTACAATGTTATGATGAACTATATGCCTTCCTTCACTGATGTTCTAAGTTGTTCAAAGCATTTCTGATGATTGTTAGAAGGCGGACTGAGATGAGGAACAGGAACATAATTTATGTAACATTAGCAATACATTATTAGCTGTTTGATAACATAGTAAGCAGGGGATAAATTAGGCCGGAACGGTGCGGAACTGCGTTCCGGCACCTCAGATAAATTAATAAATAAATAGATTAATTAATCTCAACGAATCTCGCTGGTCCCGAGATGGGCCGACCGACCGACCAACTTCCCTGCTGAACGGAAGTGATTACAAGTGCGTGAAATGCACTTACGGTGGTTGAGCACGGTAAAGTTAGTTTTAGGTTCGATATTCGCCGGACATTTGTTTTCCCTTGCCGCTGTTCTATAGGGTCGGCAGTCTTACAAAGATATCAATAGCAGGATTAGTTTTAACATTATGTAACCATTGTATATCGACATGAAATATTGGTTCAAAATCACCTAGTTAAATTAATGCTGCATATTTATACCTGAGAAAGCTTTTCCACAGCGCATGATGCCTAACGTCTGCCAATTCCACCAACTGCGGTAAACGTAGCCTATAATTTGTATTATTTAAAATTACTTTTAACATTCAAAAACAAACGTTTTCATATTCCAAAGCTTGAAGAAGGTTCCTATTGGCAATACTGACTTGGTAGCCTTGAGTAAATTAACTTATCTAAGAAAATGATTCATAAAACTTATAAATATCAGTTAAGCCTATGTTTACTTTCTTCACTGACACAGACGAAAATGAAAAGACTATCAGTCAAAGTTCAGCTTTAGGAGGGGAAGAAATAGGGCAGGATAAGGAGACTGAGAGAAAAAGAAAGATGGAGATGAGGAGAGAGCAGGTATTGACAAATAATCTAATGCCCACTGACATGGTTTTAAAGCTATTTATTATCCATTTTTTTGGCCATCACCAGTCTTAAATTGCACATCTTGGTGGAGCATGCCCCCAAACTACCTCACATTTGAATGCACATGTCTGTGGGTGGGTAATGTGGGCTGGCGTGGCTACAGTGCCAGGGCTGAATTTTTGTCCCAGTCTGCCCCTGACAGTTGCTGTTCTAGCCAGAGCAAGTGGATGTTGCAGTGGAGTTAAAAGTCGAAGGTGAAGTAGGCTAATGTCAAATTTCCATAATTGTGGTTGTGATTTATTTCTGTTATAGTTGTCTTCAGCCAATTTGGTGTGTTAAATTTGTAGTTTTGGACTTCCCATTTTTATGTTTGAATTTACAATATAAAACAAGGTTGTGTTCCATATTGTGGTGTTCAGCTATTTTAACATAGTATCGTCATCATATCAGTGTAGATGGACCAAATTAAAACCATTAAAATATCAAAATAAGTAAATAAGTATTGTTATACTTGCCACAGTGAAACTCTTGTCCCAAAAAGTATTGCTATACCACGATACTCAATATGTTGTCCCACGGTGAGTCATTTTTCCCTGTTGCACCTACACAAAATGAGGGTTCCCCTATACCTGCCAAATCCCACTTGCACTGATAGTAAGTCAAGCAAAAGGCTAATCATATTAATTACCGTTATGTGTCCGACAATGTAAAGAGAGCGATATCATTGTGCAGCATTTACCTCAGTAAGTTGGCCGAGTGAATCTGTGTGCTGGCGTGAGTGGAGGCGGGGATAATTAGCATAATCATGGTTCCGTGTACATGAAATGAAGCAAGGGTGAAGAGTTGCATTCAAGCTATTTAAGCAACCCTCTACGCACACCTTGGCAAAAGAATCGCCATTGGCAAGTACATTTTTTAGTTTACTCGTCAGACTGATATACTATTTTACACACATATATAGGACTACATATATGTATGATTTCACCAAATCAGCTTATCTTTTTAAATATCTGAACATACACTCTTATCATCAGTCAATCAAGCATTATATTATGATATTATGATAATCAAGCACTATTTAATGAATTATAAGTAAAACTTGGTGACCATGTATGAATGCATATGTGTCATTTTAACTGAACTAAGGACTGGTGGTTGTGCTTAAGATATTGTTGGTCATTCAGTTACTGTAAAAAAATAGATAATAGTAATAGAAAATAGAAATTATTATTAAAAGATACTACTACTACTAATTTTACTACTACTAATAACAATACAGCGCACTTGATGAGCTGCTGGTTCATGAATATTAATCAATACAGAACAATACAGCCATAAGCGCCAGTCAATGAGATTGCCGTTTGCGCATTAGTTCCACCCACTCCCGGAGAAATCAACATATCTTCTGCTTGTTCTTAAAAAGCAGAATAATTCAAAATGAACTCCGTTATTTTGACAGGAGAATACAACAAATAATACTGTTTACATGTAGCACATTTATTCTGCGTGGTATGTATGACTCTCTCTCTCTCTTTGCGTGTGTGTGAGAAACACAGCACACAGCACTCTCAGTAAAGCGACCACGATTGTGCGCATTCACACTAGAGTTTGCGGTACGTCAAATACAGGTACGCTGCGCATCCATAGACCTTTCACACAACTTCCGTATTTGTGACCGGAAATACGCAATCGGCGTTGTAATCTTCTTCCTCACCAGTCAGGGCAACAGGTAAACGAATGGCGCAAGCAATGAGCAAGAGTTATTGTAGCGTAGCGGGATGTTTTTGTTATTCCCAAAAGCAGCCATACTGTATCTGTCGTTTCATTCCTTCCCTCAGTTCACTGTTGATGGTGAAGTTCGACGGAAATGAATTCAGGCTATCCAGCGGGATGTTATTGATCCTGTGACGATCTTTTCTCCTTCTCATGTCACTATTCACTAACGTGCCAGTAAAATAGAGTATCCTGACTCTATTTTAATCATTCTTGGGGATTTTAACAAAGCAAATCTTTCCCGTGAACTACCAAAATACAGACAGCACGTTACATGTCCCACCAGAGACAGTAATATACTGGACCACTGTTACACCACAATAAAAGATGCGTATCACTCCGTTTCACGAGCAGCTTTGGGGCTCTCTGATCACTGTTTGGTTCATCTCATACCGACCTACAGGCAGAAACTGAAATCAGCTAAACCTGTAATAAGGACTGTAAAAAGATGGACTAATGAAGCAGAGCAGAATCTACAGGCCTGCTTTGATTGCACTGATTGGACTGTTTTTGAAGCTGCTACCAACGATCTGGATGAGCTCACAGATACTGTAACATCATATATAAGTTTCTGTGAGGATACATGCATTCCTATCAGGACATTCTTATCATTTACTAATGATAAACCATGGTTTACTGGGAAACTCAAACACCTTCGTCATGCCAAAGAGGATGCCTACAGAAGTGGGGAAAAAATCTTGTATAACCAGGCCAGAAACAGACTGACAAAGGAGATCAGAGTTGCTAAAAGAAGCTACTCTGATAAACTGAAAAAACAGTTTTCATCCAACGACCCATCATCAGTCTGGAATGGCCTGAGGAACATCACCAACTACAAGTCACCATCCCCCCGATCTGTGGACAATCAACACCTGGCTGATGATTTAAACTCATTTTATTGCAGGTTTGAAAAGCCCTCATTCACACCACACACCGGCTCTGACCTGCACTTCACACATTCACCATCACCTCCTGCACTCCCATTACTCCCCCCTCCTGCCATCCAACCTGAGCTTAAGGTCTGTGTGGAGGACGTGAGCCGAGTCTTCAAAAAACAGAAGACTAGGAAAGCCTCAGGCCCAGACGGCATCTCATCTGCTTGTTTAAAAGCCTGCGCTGACCAACTGGCCCCGGTCTTTGCGCAGATCTTCAATAGATCATTGGAGCAGTGTGAAGTTCCCTGCTGCTTCAAACGCTCCACTCATTCCTGTCCCCAAAAAACCCCAAAACACTGGACTTAATGACTACAGACCTGTCGCTCTCACGTCTGTGGTCATGAAGTCGTTTGAAAGACTGGTGCTGGCCCACCTGAAGGACATCACTGGACCCCTGCTGGATCCCTTTCAGTTTGCTTACAGAGCAAACAGGTCTGTGGATGATGCAGTCAACATGGGACCGCATTATATCCTGCAACATCTCGACAGACCAGGGACTTATGTAAGGATCCTCTTTGTGAACTTCAGTTCGGCCTTCAATACCATCATGCCTGGTCTTCTCACAGCCAAACTGACCCAGCTCTCCATACCATCCTCGATCTGTCAGTGGATCACCAGCTTCCTGACGGACCGGCAGCAGCGAGTGAGACTGGGGAAACTCACATCCAGGATTCTCACAATCAGCACTGGCGCCCCCCAAGGGTGCGTTCTCTCCCCCCTGCTCTTCTCCCTGTACACTAATGACTGCACTTCTAAAGACCCCACTGTCAAGCTCCTGAAATTTGCCGACGACACCACTGTCATCGGTCTCATCCGAAACGGTGACGAGTCTGCTTACAGACTGGAGGTTGAACAGCTGGCTGTCTGGTGCAGTTATAACAACCTTGAGCTGAACACGCTCAAAACAGTGGAGATGATCGTGGACTTCAGGAGGAACAGCCCAGCACTCCCCCCACTCACCATCATGAACAGCACTGTGGAAGCAGTGGAGTCATTCAGGTTCCTGGGCACTTCCATCTCTCAGGACCTGAAGTGGGACAATCACATTGACTCCATTGTGAAAAAGGCCCAGCAGACACTGTACTTCCTTCGCCAGCTGAAGAAGTTCAACTTGCCACAGGAGCTGCTGATTCAGTTCTACTCAGCCGTCATTGAGTCTGTCTTATGCACTTCCATCACTGTCTGGTTTGGTTCAGCTACCAAATCAGACATCAGGAGACTACAACAGACAGTCCGGACTGCGGAGAGGATCATTGGTGCCCCCCTGCCATCCCTCCAGGACCTGTACTCTTCCAGAGTGAGGAAGAGAGCAGGTAAAATCATCACAGACTCCACTCACCCTGGACACCTCCTGTTTGAACTGTTACCGTCAAGACGGCGACTCAGATCACTGGCCACAAGAACATCTCGGCACAGGAACAGTTTCTTCCCACAGGCCATTTCCCTCCTGAACAGTTAACACTCCTCCCAAGGCATATGCCTTAAGTGCAATACTCCCACTGTTTAGTGCAATACCCTACAACTCAGGTGATACTTATATGTAGATTTATTTATTTATAATATTCAAAACACTGTAAATATGTTCATAATCTGTTGTATTATGTTTCTTGTTGTATTTGTATTTGTATATGTCCACTGGAAGCCTCAGTACCAAAAACAAATTCCTTGTGTGTGCAAGCACACTTGGCAATAAAGCTCTTTCTGATTCTGATTCTGATTCAAGTTCATAGTAGACATATACATAAAATATACACCACAATATAAAACAAAAGAAATAAGAACACACAACAATAGGCTACATATAAATTTAAAATACAAATATTTACCATTCTGAGTATTTAACAATCTGATTGCACAAGGGACAAATTAATATTTGTATCAATTGTTCTTCATCTTTGGTAGTCTATAGCGAGAGCAGAATAGAGAACTTTGAGTGCAAAAAAAAGGTCACTACCTAAGAGCATGATTAAGAACATAACTGTTGAATAAAACTGACAGACTTCTTTTTGGTATTTACATCAAAACGCAGTTTATTGTCAATAATAGTCCCTAAATATTTATAACTTTCCACACACTTCACCTTCTCACCCTTAATGAACTTATACTGGGAAGAATGAGCTTCAGTTCTGAAATCAATAGTCATATCTTTGGTCTTAGATACATTCAGCTGCAGACAAGCATCAAACATCACAACACCATTTTACAAACTCATCAACAACATCAACAACTGGACCATGACAAGTTTCATTTTTTTCGAAGTTGTGTAGACTCTCTGATCCATTTTCTCTTGCCAGGTATGTTTTTCTGATGTGTTGACGCTTGACAGGAGCTCCGCTTCTGCAACGATTACGTATTTCCGGTTATTGTGTGAAAGGTTTATTGAGCTGAATATAAATAGTAGGCCTACAGATTGCTTGACTGAGAGCAAAACTCTTAAGCGCTCAGTCAGTGTTCAGCGAGTAAAAATATGAACTTATACTTAGCCTCTAACACAAACACACTGAATTTATTAGCCAATGGCTAATGATAGACACTATTTAATCGCCCAGAGTGAAGATTTAGTTGCATATGAAAGTGATTACTCGCATTGTAGAGGGTTGTTAAGGCACTTCAAGGACTTTAAGGCACCATTTTAAACCATTTAGCATCTGGTTAAACTAGATTAAGGGTGGTTACTGAATAAGTTTTCATGCTGAACTGCTACAGAAAAGTGTCAAGTCAAATTACCTTTATGTATATAAAGCTTTATACAAAACAGACTTTACATGGATAAACAGGAAATGATTCAATGATGCAAACAGAGTTCAATTCTGCTGTGAAGCAGCTCTAAAAATGAAAAATAGTGTCATTGTTCAGCTGAAGTCAGTTCAGTGTTTATTCAGTTTAGTTCAATAACTTTGTGAAGATCATCTAATGTGAAATGAGTTCAATTCAGCTTTAAAGCAGTTCTGTAGAAAACAGTTCAATTCTCATCATCAGTTCTCATCAGTTTAAAAGTGTTAAAATGTTACACAATACTACCTCTTAACAGTGATTTGATGGCCAGATATAACAGATTTCTCCCTTCCTAACTACCAACCTGACAGTAAAACTTTTGCACTTTGGGAATCACATGCACCTCTGATTATGCTATTGAGTCGCCCCTGCCCCACATTGTAAGAAGCTGCAGTTTATTCATCCTAAACTGCACTTTTTTTGTTTTGCTGCTTGTGCCTTCTTTTTCTGAAATGATTTGTTGAATAGTGTGGCATCGATACAGAGCCCTATAGAACATTGAAAAACGCATTTCATTCTCTCCCGAAACACTGACTCAGCGCTAGGGGTTGAACCGACTAGTCGATTAGTTGACTAGTCGACCTTAATGCAATGCCGTGACGCTTTAAGCTTGACGTCGACTAGTCGCGTTGATCATATGACACTTTGATTGCGCTAATTTTGATACTAACATGGCCGCGTTGCAGACGACAACAGATGAAGAGCCCAGAGAGTCATTGCAGCAAGCAGCATTGGTAGGCCTATATCAAGTGTGTGGAAATACTTTACTAACTTAACACTAGATATTGTTGAAAACGAAAGTAAAAGCATGACGCACGCTCACTGTTTTACCAGGGAAATGAGAGTTCAGTCTCTTTATTAAAATAATTAAAACATTATTTTATTCATATATTTATTTAAACATATTAATGATGTATCTCTAATTCATCGAAATATTATACTTGGATCTGCGCATCACTCACGCGCAGATGTGAATTTTATAGCTTTTTTTTCTTTTCATCCTAAATGATGATGCTTAAACAGCGGGCTGTTTACACGTGGCCACTTCATGTGTTTCTGTGATCTGATAGCTATCCGATCGTGAAAAGACCAGGTGTAAATGCCCTCCGAAACGCATTCGAGACGGATTTAAATCCGATTTAAAACCACTTCAGGAGGAGGTCTGGGCCGCATTCCAGACGAAACTGGACAAGTGTTGTTGAAACCACATGTAAATTGGACTCCTCCCAACAATGCTAAAAATAAACGTGTGAGACTGAGCTTTAGAGTTAGCCTATAGGGCATTTCAGAATGTTTGTAAACAATAGGCACCAAGATACTTCCGGGTGGCAGAACGCGAACGGCTTCTACTGACCAACTGAAGAGATCCAGCTGGCTACTGTAAACAGTTACATAGTTAAAATCATTGTTGTTGATCAAAGTTGAAACGATGGCGAAAACGTGTTGTGTTTGGGGTTGCGTCGCCAGATATACAGCAAAAGGTGTAGGGTTTTATCGATTTCCTTCAGAAAAAAGTAAATCTATCCAGCGGAACCTGTGGGTGAGGAGGTTAAAGCGAGTGGACGTCGTCAAAAGTAGTGCATGTCGTCTTCTTTGCTCTTCCCGGCCCGACACATTAACTGTAATTATGAGCCCGAGGCCGATTTAAACCCAACCATTTTTAATACGTGGGTCGTTATAACTGACGTTCTCAACTACTTTCTACTTTCTCCCGCCCGCAACATTTATGTTTTGTCCCGCTCCCGCCCGCAAATAGACTTTTTTTCTGTACCTCCAAATACTTTCAAGTTAGCCTACGTGTCGCCATCATACACATAAGCATAAATGCTCCTGATAAATTATTTGTTATTAAAGCATTAACACACAAACCACTGTTATAACATAAAAGCAAGCAGGTTACTGCGTGCATGGTTTGGCCTGACTGAATGCGCGCAAAGTGCGCTCCCTTAATAATTCCTAAAAAGCTGACATCAGTTCATCGCAATCTCACACATCTCTGTTATTATCAATGAAGCTGACTGCACAATGAATCTTTCATAATATATACACTTAGTTTGTTTGTTATAATTAGAGGATTTGCCAGCATACAGAATTCAGCACTGAACAAAAAGTCAGTTTTGAGCGGTGAGGGGAGTCTATCTTAAATACTTCTGATTGGCCATTGCGTTCAAGAAATCAACACATATGTCTGTGATTGGCTACATCGCTCAACGCTGCAAACATGTTATAAAAAGAAACTCTGGCCTGTAAATCATAGAGCTCGGGCGTAGACGTCATGGAACGGTGCATTGTGGGTAACCGCGGCCATTTTAGAGGTCACGCATAGGCCGGTTTGGAATAAGGTAATAGCGTAACCGGCCGATCTCCGGATAAATTAAGGAGTTTATTGATTTAAAAACGATTGTATTGCTCCAGAATGAACAGAACTGTGTCCATGGCAATGCTCTGTTTTTCATGGCAACGGTGTGTTATACTTAGCAGTGGTCTGTTATCAAGAAATAACAGACCGCATTCAATATTAGTATTCAACCAAGCCATGTAATAATAACAATTACAGAGCTCCAGCAATAGAATAATATGTAAGCTATTAGTAATAATAAAGCATTTTAACATTTAAGCTACAGAGCTACAGCTTCAGCAACAGGTTGCCACCCGTCCCTTAAAATACGGAATCGTCTCGTATTTGTGAAATAAACAGCGCGTCCCGTTTTGAATCAATACGGGACGCGTTTTGTCCCGTATTTCCGATAGTGTTGCCACCCGTCCCGGTTTTTCCGGGATTGTTCTTCTTTTTAACAACCTGTCCCGGGAAATTTATACACTCTCCCGGTTTTCGCAAAGCTACGATGAATATGCATGTTCAAACAGCGCGAACGGCAGAGAGGTAGAGAGCGCGAGACGTGTGCGTGAGACGTGTGCCTGTGTGCCGCATGAAGCGCATGTAAGCATGTAAATGTAGCTAGCTAGTTAACTCTGACAGCTGAAAATAGATTGACCATGTGATAAAAATATCAGTTATCGTTAGCGCTAACGGAGTTGACAACAAAGCAAAGCAAAAAGACCACCACTTATATTATTTATGAGGCGTTTGCCCTGTCGATAGTGAGACCGATTACAGCAGTTCACAATACAGCAATACTGAATAATTTTCCTAAAAATAACCTAAATTAAACCTAAAATTATCTAATGACCAACGTAATTACTACTGCCTACTATACAGTACATCTACTTCCGTACCGTGATTCCCACAATGCATCGCGACGTGACGAAACGATCCCGAGCTCTATTTCTATTTTGTTTTAGTTGTTCTTGTTGCTTTTCTGCAACAGATGAATAAAAATTTATTAGTTTTTATATGTTTTATTCATAGATATTTCTAGTTTGCGGGAGTCCCGCAAATCGTTTTATTCTCCCGCAATCCGCACACACAGAGTGAGTGAACCGCCCGCACTCGCACTTGGCCATCAAATCTAGTCCCGCGCCGCACTCTTTTGCGTTGGGAGTGCACGTTTCTAGATCAAAGAATCTAAGCTCTAATGATCATGTTACTATGTCTGAATTTCCACCACATCTGTTTTTGAATCAACTGTTGAAATGTAGATTAGGCTACTGCCGACGGTGTGTCTCCCTTCCAAGCAATTTACTAGTGTTGCCATAGGAACGCTTCGGCTTTTGCCACCCAGAAGAACGTCTTTTATTGTTGTGACGTCATGGTGAATTGTCGTATATGTCATGTTATATTCATTATATGACGAAGCTATGGCAACACGCATCACGCAGCTGAGCATCATCAAGCCAATGTGCAAATCAAAGTAAGTTGCAGACGCTTAACACACAATCATCATCGTTAAAAGTAAAGAAACAAAATGATCTTACCAGTGCTGTTGCCACTCTCTCTTATTGCGGTCTTTGATTTTGAAATTATAGCTGGTGATCAATAAAATGCAGCTCATTACTGCTTTTGGTGACGTGAACTCCGTTAAATCTGCATATAGCGCGTTGTTTGAAGATCGGATTTATATCCGTTTTGCGAAAACATATTTATGTGACCAGGTGTAAATGGAATCGTTTTGAAAAATCAGATCAGTAAAAACGCATTAAGTGACCAGGTGTAAACGGCCCCATTATGAGCTGTCTGTCAGCATCTGTATAATTTTCTGTTAATAAATTGCAAATTGTGGCATGTTGCAAAGCAGTCCCATCTCTTGTGTTTTTATGAATGTCGTCAGCGACTAGTCGACGTCGACTCGACTTTGATGTCCTAACAGTCGACTTCAAAAAATCTGAAGTCGTTCAGTCAACCCCTACTCAGCCCTGAAGAATAATAGACCACTAGCCAAAAATAACTCTGGATGCCAAACAGTGCTTTTGTCAGGGCCGGTTACACGGTGTAGTCGTTTGATCTTTCAGTGTGATTATCACCGTTGATCATGGTTAATTGTGATTGGTTGTCAGTGTATATTTCATAATGGCATGCCAATCAATTGACCTTGTTCAAAAGGCTAGAACCTTCTAGATAACCAACATTTTGTTCTTCAGATCAAGAAAACAGACAGCTGAAATAGAATATAATGGCAGATAGCACCATGAAATTCTCTCTTTATGCCTCTTTAAGCCCACGCCATCCTTCATATACCGATTTAAACCCACCCTCACTTTCCATTTTCATTAAGGTAATTCACAATGAAGGTCATTTTAATGAATCAACTCACATCCGTTTTTCTTTTTTTAGTCCATGTTTAATTAAAACTTAGCAAGACTTTTTTTTGTCATGATTCAACAATTGATGGAAGTAAATCATTTCCATTTCACTGCTTCAGGAGTCAATAAAGCATAACAATAAAGGGGAAAAAACATGCTTTATGTAGAAGCCTATTTGCAAAAGCTCACTTGCATGTTGATATTGCATATTTTGTTGTGCGTGATTTCACTTTGTATCTTGTGTTTGTGATTTGTTTTAATTTTTTGAACCAATTTGATGCATATGTACTATTTAGATAAATATTTGTTGTTAAATTAAGCAGGATTAAATCAGAGATCATTATGCTCAGCAGCAGGGTACTTTATATTCTGTCCAACTACATTCATTATTTTTTTTTTCACAAAAAGTTCTAATCTATTAGGACGTGGCTCATTTGTCGCCCAAATAGATGAAATAAGGCCAGATAGGGCTTATCACTTAAATCCTAATCGCTTATTTAAATATGCTGCCTTGGATTCATGGACATATTTTCATCAGTAAAAATGTCTCTAAATCTGAGCCAAGAATTCCTTTCTAGCATTAGCACAGAACTTTCACAGCAATTAATTGCTTTTATCAGCCGGTTTTATATCTGTGCCAAGGCTGAAAAGACAAAGTGCGCAGCCAAAGCGATTGCCCCGTGCCATCGATCATGAGGCAGTATTAACTACCCCCTCCCCCCCAATCACAACGTATACAATTAAAGTTCAACTTGTTGATTTTGTTCCTACGGGCCATAAATCACCTCTCAGCCTACAAACTTTCCATCTGCATTGCTCCTTCACTCACTCCATCTATTTCTCTCCCGCTTCCTTTTTTCTTTCACTCCATTTCTCTTTTTTTCTACTCAAACCTTTCAGCTTCCTGGCTAATGCAGTCCTGCTACGTTCTGAATCTACTTCAGACCACCAGACCATAATTACGTTTAGTCAATAAAAGTAAGTCATTACAAAATGAGATCTTGGGCTAAAACCTCCCAATATTGATTGGCGTTTCAGCTTCTATTTGAAAGATGGCATGTTATAAAATGTGAATACAGAAATCATTTCAACCTCAAGGCTATGCCAGATATATACTTATACATTTTGTATATACTGTCAATATAGAGGTGGCCAAGGGTTGTTTTCACACAAGGAAGTTGTCATATCTCTGTAACAGAAGCAAGATTTTGAGTCAGAAGTCTAAAGATTGCTTTCTCTACAGCAGTTTGTATGTTGGTTTCAAACATAGCACAAAACTGTTTTAAATTAAAATGTTAATTTGATTCTCTTTTCCAAACTCCAGTATCATCATATTTGTTCAGTAGCTGTTAGGTAAACAAATGAATACAATAAACCCACTGTCACGAACTGCTCCGAGACACGAAGGTTGAGGATTAAAACGCAGTTTTATTGAAAGGGTAATCCACAATCGTAGTCGAAAACAGGCAAAGGTCATAAACACCGGGTAATCAGTCCAAACAATAACAGGGCCAAAGGGGCACAGGCAAAAACAGAGGAAACCAAGAAAACCAGACGGAAGATAAACAAAGATTAAAAAAAGAAAACAAAGATAAAGAAAAAGAAAACAAAGATAAAGAAAACCAGGAGAATGCTTGGAATTGCAGAGTGACACTAAACAAGACTTCACAAGGAATGATAAAAAAAAAAAGAACCAGGCTTATATAGGGTGAGCAAACAAGAAGATGAGACATAGGTGAAAACAATGAGTGCTAATGAGTCCAGGCAGAGAATTATGGGAGATGTAGTTTGTGAGAGAATGACAATAGTCAGTTGTGAATGTATCCCATCCCAGTGTGGGTGTAACGGTCACCAGATGGAGTGCCCTTGAGAGCCACCAGAGGGCACTCCATCTGGTGACCGTTACACCCACACTGGGATGGGATACATTCAGGCAAGAGTTATTTGCATAATGAACTCAGGTTTTAACTAAAAGGTTAAAACAAGGGTATTTTTCATAAATGCCAGGTCAAGGCAGGTTGAAAATATTAAATCTTGTAATGTTACACAATTATTTACAGCATTGTGTGGCCAAAGCAATGTTCTAATTTTATTTAATGTTTTTATTTTATTTAATGGAATTATGACATACTTTTTTTTGTAGCCAAAACTATAAAGGTATGTGTCTATATTTATCAACGTATATTAATAATAAACTTAATCTGAGAGATGTTCATGGGAGTTAAATGTGTGACAACTAGCCTTGGTGCCTTATGCATTGAAAATGTATAATATAATTAGGGTTCGATAGATAAAGTTTTTAATCGTGACTCATCACACTATTTTTGTACGATTAATCACGATTAATCGCACGCTTATAGTGAAATCAAGCATTCACCAAGTAAACATAAGATTAAAAGGTGATTCTCACAAAACTGTATTTTATGCAAGCTTTTTTCAATGTTAAATTTAGCTGTCTTTCCAAAAAGGATACTTGGAGACCCCAAAAGGACACCAAATAATCAAATGATATATGGAGTCCATATAATTCATAAATATATACACACCAAAGCACCAATTTTAAAAAAACGACATTACAGAGAAAACGTTTCAGAATTTACAGTGTAGTATTTAGGCTACGCAACAGCAAAGAGCTTTGCTTTACACTGTAGACCAGTTGCAATACTGAACAGGACTGCATGAAGATAATATTTAACGTTATTATGATGTGTGGAAACAACGTGAATGTAGTGAAATCTGTCGGTGCATAAATTCAATGTGAGATCAGTGCATCAAGAGCGCACATAGTAGGGGAGCATGGGGCACAACCTAACGCCATGTAAAACAAAGATTAATCTAAATTATTTATTTTTTAAATAATTGAGCCAAAACCAAAATGTGTTGTGAGAGTCTACACAGGTTGTACCCCGCTCTCCCCTACACGGTTTGTTTGCGTATCAATATAACACTGTACACCCATTTTCTCCACTCCATGTTGCCACCCTGGCAACCTTTCCCCGCTGCACTAGAATTCATTATTCTGAGATGGCCAATTTTGACATGTTTGTATAAAAAAATTTGCTTTGTTTGCTTTATTTCTCAATCTGGTTTTGTCCTGGCAGTAGCAGAGCACAGAACATTGTGTTAACCAGGCATATCTGCCAAGAGTCACCAATCTCACCCTGCTTAAACAGCCATGACCTTGTCTGGCGCGGACAGGTGGGTGATGAGACAGACTCAGTCCTTTGGAACCTCTGTTGCTATGAGGCTTGGATGCTTCTCTTCAGGTATGTGCTGTGCCTTTTGTCCTGTGAATGAAATTGGATGGTCTATTCAGCCTGTTGGCAGCCCACATTAGAGATTGGAGACCCTTCCAGAACCAGCATATGCCTGAGAAAGCTTGCGGTTAATCCAAAGTCTGCTGACGCGCTGGAAGCTCATCGAGAATTCTGACATTCTCATTCCGTTCCGTCGGGGAACGAGGAAGTGGATCCAATTTGATAATGACATTCAGGGCGTGCAGGTTTCTGTGATAATTCTCTCACAGTACAGCACATCAGTTCTTGTTACAGGTCTGGTGTTGCTGCAGATTGGACAGCTCTAGCTCGAGAATGTTTCAGAGTGCGGAAATTAGTCAGAGAAGTGTCAAACACAGTTGGGTCGCACTCATTTAATGAGACTGCAGCGGGAAACATATAACCCATCAGTCAGCTGAACACAAACATATTTTCCATAGATCTTCTTCCCTTCAGTGCAACACAGTTTAGACCAGGGTTCCTCAAACCCGGTCCAGGAGGGCCAGGATGGCCACTGCCCTGCAGAGTTTAGTTCCAACCCTGATCAAACACACCTGAACAAGCTAATCAAGGTCTTAAGAGTTACTAGAAAATTGCAGATAGGTGAGTTTGATCAGGGTCTGAACTAAAGTGGCCCTCCACGGCCAGATTTAAGGAACCCTGGTTTAGACCATGAAGGGAACAATATAAATGCTAAATATATGCAGGAACTACTGTATGACAACAGTTTTTCGCTGGAATTTTTACATTTGATTTTCTCTGATAAATTTTGGTCAACTGTGTGGTTGTTTTAGTAGATCAGAGATGTTCTGTTACCTAAAATTACAACACTGAGCCATCCCTTTTATTGAATTTCCACAAACGTTTCCAGTCACCTCTGATATTAATGATTAATTAATCAGATACACTAGAAACAAACATGAATGTCTCCATTGTTGATGTCTGTTGATGTTCATTAGAGTGAACATGCCGACTCTTAGTTTACGCATTAAATTCATTTGTATAACATTATGGGTCAAGGCAATTTAGGCTGCTGACTATTCATTATTCCTGCAGCCAACAGCCAATAGTACAACCTCTGTTTGCTCAAGTGCTGTGTTTTTTTTTATTGGGCTATGCCTTTATCAAGCAAATGTTGTAAACTTCATAGCAGATAAAGTGCACCTCACAAAAATGTCTCTTCTCTGATGATGTGTGCAGGGCAATAAGGTTGTCCAATAGCCAGACAAGTTTCAATCCTTCCCCTGCAGCAACCTGTTACTCAGATGAAACGATTGCAGCAATTAGCAAACAACAATGATCCAATGATTCAATCAATTCCCATCGGGCAAAATCAAGCCAACCTCACATTTTTTCTTGTTTGAAAAGCCATTACAATATATAGGGAAGAAAAGATCATTGCAATTTCCCTTTAATGCCAACTTTAAACTTTATGACTCCTTAAAAACGGCTATAGAACACCATAGCTACATAGCAACTCTAGAGCAACCACCCACAATTTTATAGTGTTGTAGGAGTGACTTTTAGCAATCAAAATATCTTAAGAAAATATCTACTCACTTGGCAAATGTTTTTGTCTAATGCAACATTGCTTTTATGTTTTTTATCAGTTTGTATGTTCCCATTGAGTTTTTCAGCTTGGCATTAGCTGAGCAACTGGAACAGATGTATGTATGTCTGTAAATTTTGAATTAATTTTTTTACACATTGCAAATGTAATGGGTATGTTTAAAACATCAGAATTGTCTTTAATACTTGACCAGGCTTCATACTGCATTGAATGAAACACAAAAGATGTGTTGCTTGAGAATTACTTGAATTAAAATAACACTTAACTACTGCTCAAGTCCCCGAGGAAGATTCTGACACAATAACCAGATAATCAGCTAATGTTCAGTCTGAGCTCTGTTCAGGAACATATTATACTAAATATCTCTCTGCTTTGTCCATTCAAGATTAAGTTCACAGGCTGGTGATTAGACACAAAGACCCTGTCACAGTCTTCCCTTATCACAGTTTGCGGGGGGGGAAAAAGGCTCAGTGATGCCCCATGCCAGCCAAATGCCATTGCATAATTTCTCTAAGCTGCTTGGCACCGGCTCGGCAACTTGGGTCCCACTAAAGAGGTGAGTTTAGCTAATGAGCTCATTAGAAGCAGGTGTTAGATACCTGTCCATCTGCTGGAGAGGGTCACTTTCAATGGAGGACCCCGCAGCCAACACAGTAACCCCGATCCCCCAACACAAAGACCCGCCCGCCCCCATACTGGTGCCAACATTTACTCAGATTAAACTGATGACCCTCCCTGCCCAATTCACCAAGATTAAACCTTGGTAAAACCCCGGCCGGGATTCACTTGGACCCTAAAGCCTGTTCGACTATAATAAAATGAAAAGGGAAAAGCTGAAAATCCATTGCAAAGCCAGATCTAAGTGTGGGTGCAAGATCTTCTCTTAACAACCTCTTCTTTTTTAAAGCAGATGTCAGCAGCAAAAAAACTAAAGAGAAACCATAATTTAGATATAAAGGCTTAACAGTGGTTCTCAAAGTGTCGGGCGCAGGGATCCTGCATGGTGGGCACGGGAGATCAGCAAAAAAACAAACAAACAAACAATTTCGTTCTGCTTTAATAAAGTGGCATTGAACTGCAATTACACTGAATCATTCTTCTTCAGACCGTTGACTTTTCAACATTGGAACAAGCCCAGCATAGAATAGACTGAATCACAAGGTGCTATTGCAAACGTGCAAGCAACTTCGGTTCTGTGCGTGTTCCGGTGAGAAGACGAACAAGAATCTGAGCTTGTGATGTGAGGCGCTGTCAAAAGCAGTCATATATTTGCGCTTTTATGTATTGTTCATCCAAAGCATCACTGAAATATTTAAATTTTTTAGTTTATTTAAATTAAAAGTTCAGTTCAGTTCTGTATTATGATTCTCTCTTACTGTTAAATGAAATAATGACATTACAAAGTGAAACTATCGCAGGTGTTTTTTCATTTAATCTTTTCGTTTTTTTTTTTGGGGGGGGGGCAGATTTTTTTTAAAGGTTTAAAGGGGGGCGCGACGAAAAAAGTTTGAGAACCTCTGCTTTAGAAAGTCAAAGAGAGGATATAAGAGCATTACAAATACACCCCTAGAGATTATACCTCAACAGGTCACAATGACAAATATTTTCTGTCATGTGGAAACAGCTATTATTCCCCAAGAGTATGGATAGTCACAAAGCAAACACTCTTTTTCGTGCGTGACACATTCTTACACTTCAGCCAGGTTCTGTCCAACTACTGTTTATTTAAGTGTAGATAAGGCAGAGCATTTCATTAGACGGATTCCCTTGGTGTGCTATGGAGTTTGCAACAGACCGAAGGCTGAGGGCACAAAAAACACATGGCAAATGTTGATGGCATGTCTTTGAGCATGTCATGTCTGTAATACAACAATTTCTGAGCAATACAAATTCCCTCAAGAATCTTCTCTTTCAAAGCTCAGGTGACTTATTGGAGATCTTACTAATATTTTAAGTTTTAACTTTATCTTAGATGTTTCTCCTAAAAGTCCTTAGGTATGGAAAAATAAATTAATGTATTTTTGAACATGTAATGATAACTTGATATTGATTCAGTAACTGCTATAATCAATTCAGTGAGTTCATCCTGTGATTTATGCATCAGACTGGCTACTGAGTCTGTATCTCTTTCGTCTTTTTGAATGAAACCTGCTTATAAGAGTCATTGGTTCATGAATTGTAGTTCTACTTCACGTCATGCTATGTTATCTGCAGCCCTAGGGGCTTTTTTGCCATTATTTTACAGCATACACCCTTTTTATCTAAATACACTCAATTCAAACTTAGATAAAACATGACTTCTTTTGCTGTGGGGCTACAAATTCAGCAGCGGAGTTTGCTGCCTTTGAAAAACATAGCGCAGATAATTTAGTCATGGGGGAATTTAATATGTTTTGATGCTCATGTTGAAATGAGGGCAGTCATGGCCTGATGGTAACAGAGTTGGACTGGTGACCCAAAGGTTGCTGGTTCGATTCCAGTACCGGCAGGAATATGACTGAGGTGTCCTTGAGCAAGGCACCTAACCCCCGGGCGCCACTCAAGGCTGCCCACCGCTCCGGGTGTGTGTATCCACGTTTGCTGTGTGTGTGTGTTCACTGCTCCTAATGTGTGTGCACTTACTTGGATGGGTTAAATGCAGAGGTCAAATTCCAAGTATGGGTTACCATACTTGGCCATCACTTTCACTTTTCACTGAAATAATATTGAAATCGAAGTTTTGATTGCAGACTTTGGTATTATACTTTGGGACATTGTTGAGTTCTCCGAAACTCTAGAGAAGAGGTGTCATTTCTGGAGACAGAAATTAGGTATTAAAGAGATTTCAGTTGAAATTTTTATTCCATAAGCTGTTGATTTTGAGTCACAAACCCTTGTTTCCTTTACCAGTGGAACCACAATGGATGACCTCTTTTAATACTAGATGACAAAACCATGTTACAGTGAAACAGCAAGAGTTGATATCTGTGGATGTTTGAGATCCTTGTGCCCATGGAGGTGCTACAATTTGCTGTTTACTCTTGTTTTAAACAGTTTTAGTGTTCTGAAACTGCAAAGGCAGTGGTTTGGTTTGCATCACGATCTGGCTGTGACAGAAGCAGAATATTCAGGACAGCACAGGATGAAAATACATAGTGTTTAACACGCACAGAGAAGGCTGCCGTCAGATACGTGTAAAAATAAAACATTTCCGAGCTTTTCGAGGCTCTGCATCAACATTTGGTTCCAATAAGGGTACGGAAAACACTCATGGTTTAACTTAGGCACTCTGCAAATATAACTATAGAATGACTGTCACGTAGTCTGAACACAAGGCGTAACTGATGCCTTTCAGGGACGTGCACAGCAGCAAAAGCTTGTGTATCTTGCCTTATTTCAGCTCAGCGGTGTGGACATCAGCAAAACACTGACTGTTGCAGTGCAAAAATCCACACACAGGTTAATGATGAAGCAAGCAACATGTTCCCAAGACATGATGATGAAACACTAACAGTGGTGCATACTTTGTATGTGATATATATCATGCGCAAAGTATGCACTTGTGTCATATAAACTCTCTGAGTATTTGGCACGGTAATGGATATTATGACAATGTTAATAAGTTTGAATCAATCAAAAACTTACTTAAACTGGACAATGACTTTCTTTTAGAGCTGCTGTACAGCCAAACAATCTTTGTTGCATTAGTTTCCTATTATCTGTAAAGCTGCCTTGAAACAATCTGTATTGTAAAAAGCTCTATATAAATGTGACTTGACTTAACAAGTTTACTTGTGAGTAAGTATGACATGCTCCTGCTGCTGTATACTAGAATACATGAATTTCCCATAGCAGATCTATGGATCTGGGGAAGGTGGATGGTTTCTGAAGTATGCTGCAAATTGTTACAGTCACCGTGATTTTGCCATGCAAGATATGTTCCTGGATCAATATATTTTGTTGATCCTGGAACAACAACATTCCTGTTTGGATATTTATTCATAATCCTATCCCTACCCATAATCCTAACACTACCCATAACTTTTCTATAAAATCAGAGGGAAATAATAGGTGATAGAAGCATAAGAATGGTCAGAATGGTGTAGAAGAAAACAGCAAAAGCAATACTTTTATTCAGCAAAGATGCATTCATTTGGATCATATGACACTAGAGACTGGCATAATGACAGCTAAAATTTCAGCTTTGGCATTAAAGGAATACATTACCTTTAAATTAAAATTTAAATAGTAATTTTAAAAACTTTTAATTGTAATAATATTACACAATGTTGCCATTTTAACATTATTTTTGATCGAATACATGCAGCCTTGGTGAGCATAAGACACAAAAATCTTACAGACCCCAAACTTTTGAACAATGTGTACACATGTATACGTATTATTATTATTATTTAGCCCAGTCCTACATTATTGAAATCTGCTGTTTAAATCAAAGGCTGATTAAAAGAAGCTGGATATTACCCTGGAGAGTAGATTTGTTTACTTACAAATCATTAATTCCATTAGTAGTGAGTTATGAATCAGAGAGGGGGCGAGATGAAGTGGCTTGTTGCATGATGGAAAATGTTTTGGTGCGTTTTGTGCATGGTGATATGGGTGGGTGGTTCGATTGAGAGACAGAGAGGAAAGGGAGTTGGAGAGACAGAAATGATAAGCAGAACACGCAGCAGTACCAGTGGACATGCATCGGCCAAATCGCTGCTGCTCCATTTCATTATAACTGCACTCCGGTAGGCCTGAGGGTCCCCTTGCGGATGGTGGTCTCTGGCCGGACCTTCACAGAACATTTGTTGCTCAAGTATAGGCCAGATCACTAGAGAATAGACTGGACTTCAGCGCCCTGCTCGAACGCTTCTCTAGAGCCTGGCCTCTGGCGGAGATGGAGACCGTACACAGAAAATACGGTGCCCTTAATTATGAAAATCACAGGGGGAAAAACTTGATCCATGTTTTCTCCCTTTTTATCTTTCTTTGTCTTTTTCCATCTCACCTGTATGCGGAGCACTGTTTAGGTTACGCAATTAATTTCTCAGCCCTAACCACGCCATCTATTTATGAATGGACAACATGATGATTGTCTTAGGGGGTCAAGAATGAAATTCCAATTTACTAACTCATCTGGATTCAAATCGATTAAAGTGACAGACCGTGTCTGCAAAAGAGTTCCACTTTATTCACCTTTGAAATATTAGGTTTCTCGTAAAAAGATTAAGCATCCCAACAGCATTAGTGAAATAGCAACTGCATGCAAAAATCTTTTTGCAGTTTATGAAAAACTCATATCTGTAAAGCCTTGTGTGTTTTAATGGAGCTTTATAAACTGAATAAACAAACTCATAATATAAAATGAGAGACGAGAAGGTATTGACTAACACTCCTGTCTGCGTCATGTCATAATTTAGCCCTTACCACAAAGGGATACACTGTTGAAAGAACACACACTAAACATACTTCCCTCTTTATTTCATGCTGTCTTGTTGCCAAGGTTAACAATGACAGCCATCAAAGTGTCTATCTCCCCCTAGCATGACTAATTAATATATATGCCATTTAATCATTAAATATTAATATCGCCTGACATGAGACCTTGTTAGTTGTAATTTATTACAAAGAGGGAATCAATATTATTGTAATGAAATAAATCATTTAAAGGGAGTGAAGTGGAGGGCGGACACATGGGATGATGGCTCCCTCAAAAACCATTGAGCATTTACAGAAAAACAAAGATTTAGCATGCAAGATCCCTATGCATCATCCAGTTTTATTAGGGGAAATACTTGGAAACATTTGCTAATATATTTGTTACAGCTTAAAACTGAAACTTGTATTGCATTACCTGAAGCCAGAATCCCCTCGGGATAAGCTTGTCCCAGATGTGTTTTTATTTGTATTTATATTTACAGAATGTATAAAATGCATCTAATGTGTTTAATAATTTTTATGATTATTTTTTAGGTAGTGCTCTAAATGCAGAATGCTAAATCAGGGGTTCTATTTAAAATCTTGATATATTTATTATTATTATTATTATTATTATTATTATTATTATTATTATTATTATTATTATTATTATTATTATTATTATTATTATTATTATTATTATTATTAGGGGCCAAGCACCACAAGTCTGTATCTTTTGTTATTGTCAGTGTTCTTAATTTTCTTTCTTCTTCATCTTTTTCTATGGCAGCCCATAGAGCCGCTTGCGGAAAAGTTATGAAATTTGCCACATAGATAGAGGATAGTCTCATCATTAACCATGGCAAATTTGGAGACTCTAACTCAATCCCTCTAGCGCCACAAACTGTCCAAATTTGCACTCATGTTTATGCTAATAACTGCATGGGCTAGATATAAGAATCGACTGCACCCTATGAGGTTATTTTCCGTCATGATATATTTTTCTTCGTCATCCTGCCCTAAAGTTATAACTTTAGAGCATATAATAAATCTGCTGAAATGAGACTGACTGCCACTTATGATTAAGTGCAAAATTACAGATGGGGAGACATCTTACCCTAGAGGATTTCTTGCCCCATCTTACCCTAAAGCCGGCAGTGCGCATTTATACAAAAGGAAATCCTCATCCAAACTTTTAAGTGGTTTTATTTCTCCACCTGACAAGGTGATTGAATTTGATTTGTTTTGGCATACTTCTGTGTTCTTACACTTAATCCCTAGAGTGCGGATGTTGTCAACTCGATTACAGCTCAAACCGTGAGTGAGTACTCTTGGCACTGCAACATTTCTGAGATAAGTATCTGTTCAAAGAGAAAGACAGTTTTGAGCCATAAGGCTAGAAGAGATTATCTATGTGTTTTAATGTTCCTGGGTGTGCAAACGGTTTCAAGAAAATATTCGATTAGGGGAAAAAAAAGGATCCTTTACAAGTCCTTAACAAGCCGCACTGACACAGAAATCATGTAATTCATACAAAGTGATCCAGTGTCCAGAGGGCTTGTTACTCCTTTCTTATTTATCAAATATTTCTTGAAACATAAATAAATGCAATGATCTTATCTTATATCTTGTGATCGTGGGTTTTTAGCATGTTAGTATTGTTCTCCTTGTGATTATAAGTAGGTCCAATTAGCCATATTAGTTTCAGTATTCAGTATTAAGTGATCATATAAAAAAATAAGTGTTTTTTCCCTTTTTCCTGTAACTTTAGGTGTCAACACCATGTACTATCATATCAAATATTTTTAATAAATATTGGCTAATCGACTATGGCCCGGTTTCACAGACAGGGCTTGGACTAAGCCAGGATTCGGTCTTAGTTCAATTAGGGCATTTAGGTGGCATTTATAAATGTGATTTAGAAACAAAAAAACATTACTGGTGTGCATTTTGAAACAAAGCAATGGCACTGACATATTTTAATATATGCTTTCAGTTAAAACAGCTCAAACATGCATTTTAGCCTGGGACTAGGCTTAAGCTGAATTTGAGAAATTGTTAGCAATATCTGATGATGTAGACAAAATATATGAAGACAGCTGTGAAAACTTATATAAAAGTATATTATTTAAAATGAACCTCTTCCTTCAGTCTTTTGTTTAAATGATAAAAGTATAGTTAAAAATATTTTAATATATTTGTAACGGTGCTGTAATTTTTTTGACTGTACGAAAGAATAAAAATACAATAATATGTTTGCAGAGATTTAGGAAACATGCTAATTTGAGGCTGCAGTCTTTAGCGTCCTTGTTAGCGCCCGCCTCCCACACCGCTTGCTGTCAATATTACATACTGCAAACCTTTAAAATATATTATAAATTGAAAATAATTTTCAATGGACTTTTGTGGGATTAAAGATTTTCAGCATTAATTGTTGACTGGCACAGGTGAGTTACCGGTTATGAAATGTGTGTAATTTCTGCAGCCTTCAAAAATGTTTACTTTCAAATATTTCACTTCTTGTGCCGAGTCTAAATGAGGGAAAGCATTCGCAACACCCACAGACATGGGCTCAAGGTATGTAGACCCACTTGTACACAGGTGTTTGTTGTTGTCATTTGTTGTTTTTTCATGTATACACAAAACAAAAATTATCAAGTGGCAGAATAATGCCTCTCAGTGCAAATAGCTCTTATGAAAATCACGGGGTAATATGTGAGTGAGTATCTGGATTGCAGTGCTGTGCACCATGGATTCAGCTCCAGGGCCAAAGCTTTTGAATGCAAAGAGGATGATGAAATGGTCTAGAGCTGTAACACATTAGAGACTGCCCACCCGATTGGCAGGATCGCTACTATGTTTGGCTGAACACCCACATGTACTTATTCCTGAGGATGCGGGCAAGGCTATGTGGATTGTAAACCTGAATGCTCAAGAAAAGAAAAGAAAAAAAGCATATTAAAAATGTTGCCAGTAAACAGGTGAGTCTATTGGTGCTTTGTCCTCTGGGGTATTTTTCTTTACAGAGTCTGTATATAAGAAATAAAGGCTGAAAATGGGGAGAGAGGGAGAGAGAGAGAGGCAGAAAGTTGTGGAAAGAAAGAGGAGAGAAGCGATAAGAATAAAAACAAAATGGAGAGACCAGGTGAAAGAAAACCCGAGAGTGAAAGCAAATAGAGACAGGAGTGAACTAGACTGATCAGGACCTGCTCAAAAGTGCTACAGTGCCACCCAAAGGCTGACCGCCACACTGCAGTCTATTGATCTGATTAGTCATGTATGGAGCCTTCATGCCTTTTTCCCAGCTAACTGCATCTAATCAGGAAAGCACCGCTGTAAAGATTTATCCTCTTGCTCTATGCAAGGCAGAAGCTGCTAACTGAACCTGTGACACAGGGGGGTGTACTAGCAAGGTACACCGTTGAAGTATAACACTTTCAAAATCCATCAACGCATCGATTGCTGGCTGGTCGGCTCATTTCGAATACTTAGCATGAAGCACACGCCACCTTGTTCCTTCTACATTCCTTTAACAAGGCATTTGTTAATGCTGACAATGTAAAAGAGGGTTGCATCAGTCTCTGATAATGTTTGACCTTGTCCACTCTGTCTACCTGCAGTATGGAGCTTTCACAATGCAAACAGAATATCACTGAGAAAAGGTTGTTCTGAGATCTCTCCTCAAGTTGTCCATGCATTAATAATATCAAACAATTGAGCAGAACAATCCAGCTCAAAACTGTAACTATTTCCCATTCATAAGGAAGGGATTGTTGTGGCGCTTCCTTGTAGCGATGGCTTTAATGTTGTTTAAAGGTGAAATGTGTCTTTTTTTCAAATGTTAGAATACTTTTGTCTCATTTTTATCATGTAAGAATACTGTCATCCATCTTAGCTTGTGTATATATACACAATACACTTTAAGTAGCACTATCAAAACATTGCTCTGTTTGAGCCAAAGAGATCTAGGAGAATCTGTTAGCATTGTCATTCATATCAATAGAAGTTGGTATGGAATACATCTGATGCCAACTTCCATTGATATGAATGAGAATCCCTCCATCCATCCATCTATTGTAGTTCCATCCATCCATCCATCCATCCATCCATCCATCCATCCAACCAACCAACTATGGTTTTATCCATCCATCCATCCATTGTGCTATATCCATCCATCATTATATCATTATATAGTTCCATCCATCTGTTTATTTTATTATATAATTTTGCATAAATATATAAATGTTGCTTGAAAAAAAAATATTGACTTGCCCAGCCATCCAAGAATAAGGCAAGCCTTCCTGTTTGGCTGACAAATAGAAGACAGATAGGGAAGTGTTTTGGAAGCCTGTTCGCAATTGTTTTTCCAATTCTGTTTGGTGCCCCTAATAAATTACACACTCTACCTTTACATTTGTTGTTGTTGTTGTTTAATTGTACTTGGGAGATCTACAAATCTTGCACTATTTGCAAGCATCTTCTGAAGACTTTTATTGTTTTTTGTCTGTAATACAATTTGTGCATAGTAAATTAAGGAGGTGTGTGATGGATTAAACACCTTCCTTGTGTTTACATGTTATCTCAAAATCTTTGATTCGGATCATTTGCATCTTTTACTTTGAAGCACCCACTCCCTCCAAACATATCTATCAAGAGAGAAGGCAGACAGCAAAGCAGAAATATAGAGCATCCAAGAGGTAAATCATGACAAATGACGACAACAAACTGGACGTGGTCTAGGAACTTCTCTATCTGTCCTTCACAACGCACAAAATCATTTTCACTATCTGCATTTTGTTGTCTTGCTTTCCAGTAAAAACATATAATCATCCTTAAGACAAGATACAGTTCATTTAGCTTATTTCTCTTACCCTTTGAGAAATAAAATAGGCTTTTTGTGCTTGTTTAAAGCATAGATACAATTTGGATTAAAACTATAAAATACAAAACAGTTTGCTAATTGAGTAGGAAAAATAATTTTCCTTCAAATTGTATTTTCTGAAAACAAGTGTTAATACTAAATGCAATTTTGAAAGAAATGTATCTTGTTTTAAAGATGTTTCGATATTCTTACTGGAAAACAAGACAAAAATATATATTTTTATATTGTTATTATTTTGTTTATTTCTTTGCAATGCTATGGTGCAGTGAACTTTTGTTCTCACGCTGAGTTCACTCGAGGGTAAATATGGCAAATTACCATAAACGACCTGAAATATGACTAAACCTCAGCATGAATACACCTACACAGTAACTCTAACCTTAAACATGCTCTACACTCAGCATGATGTTCATTTTGCATCTGTTTTTATTGGCAGTTTTGGCCCCATTGCTTAATTTGTATCTTTCACTACCTGCTGAAGTAAATCAACACAACACCTCACAATATGGATGTTGTTGCAAGTCATTTTCATACGAAAGCTTCTGCCAAGAAAACAAATGTAAATGTGTTTCTATTCAGATGCTAACAATGGGCCCACTTCTCGGTTGAGCCTTCCAGCCTTTTTTCTGTTCAAACAAAGATTCTCGGCTGGTATCACTTTGCATGGCTTCGTTCTTTCTCTGTGTCTCTGTGGTGGTTTTCAGACGGAGACTTTAATGTCCAAAACTCGTCTTGTTTTTCACTCACTATTTTGTTAGAAACAGGATTCAAATGTTCTTAGCATTGTTACTTGTATGTAGGGATAGCATTATAGTCATTGAATAGTCATGTATAAGAAAACATTATTTCATATTGTTGACTCTTGTATTTTAATGTTTTGTTTTTCTGAAATATTGAAGGAAAAAATCTGTTACTTACCACATTTTAGCATTTAGAGAAACTATGCAGGTTCAACAGCATTTTTGACATTGCCATTTGATTACCATTAAATAATTCTGCCTTTTTTGAATGAAAAAAACATTGCATCTACATCGGTAACACATTTACAATGAAAGTAAACCAGGTCAGTGTTCCAGAGGGTATAAAAGCAAAAACTGTAAAGCTAGCATTTTTATTAAAACAGTTTAATAAAATATTTAGCAAAACTACATAGATTTTTTTGAGCTATAAAGTGGTTTAAAACATCCTTGTTTGATGTGGGGCCACATAAATTTTTATTTTTATTTTTTTTTATATTCCCATGATATAATTGCACATATTTTGCGGAAGTAAAGTCAAGTCATATTTATTTATATAGCACTTTAAACAATACAAACCAGATTCACACACAAACAGGAAATATTATTAATATTGTAAAAGTAATCAACAAATTAAAGTTCTCTAAGCAGTTCTACAGAAGACAATATATTGTCATTATTCAGCCCTGTTCAATCTTGTTCCCAACCTTTTTCAACCCTGTTGTCCAACACTATATTCAAAGGTGCTCCATATAGGCCAATGGTATTACATTTATTTTTGCTGCAATTACAACAAAGATTTTTTATTAACAGAAACTTAGAGCATTGTAAATAAATTCATCATGTTTCAAGAACTGTATGTTCTTTAATAAAAACAATATGATATTGCTTTACAATATAAATTGATTTCATATTGTATGCTTTTTGGCTTGGTAATTTAGTTTAGAGTCTGATTATTTTAATATATTAATAATAATCTTTTATTTAAGTACTTTTAAGTCACGCCGCAGCCCCCTGGTTGGTCTAGGTCATGAAGTAATCTCTCTAGTCTCAATGCCAAAACGTATAAAGACCTGTTTACACCAATAACGATAACTATAGAGTCCACATCAACGCATAATATCATTTTGTTTATTATAAGCACACGCCGCAGTGCTGTCGCCTGCTGCTTTAAAATGCTCGAGCTGTCAATGTTTTTATCGTTCATCAACTAAAAAAAACTCCGTACTTTTATCATGGTTGTGATGTGGACTTTACTATTCTTTTACAAAAACGATAAAACTATATCTCTATTATCATAGTTATCATCACTGGTGTGAACAAGCCTTAAATGTCCTTAAATTTATTTTTGTAAGTTACTATAACACTTTTTTTTTAACTGAAGTATGAGTCAAAATTATTTTCAGTGCTTAACAACATCATGTCAAAAATGCTCGATGGAGCCTAACTTGCACTGAACCCTAATCGCTCTTTCAACATCAGCTGTTCCAGCTCAACCCATGTTTTCCATATGGATAGAAAGAGTTAGATGAAGCTCTGTCAGCGTGAATATATGGCCAGCCTTTAGTGAAACCTATTGGGATGTTCCACAGGTTTACAGCTGCGCTCCCAAGATACGATATAGACTAATGTGACATTTGGAGTTCCTGTGGGCTGCAACGCTTTTGACATACATCTGTTGCCAACATGTTGATAACATAATATTCTAAATAAAGACTTGTTTGATATGGGCAGAAGAGATACGCAATGAATAATTCCCAAACATGTTTTCAGACCAGAAGTTCCTGCCGAGAGCGTTCCCTGACATTTGTTTCAACTCATATTGCCCATTTCCCTTCCATTAAAACATGGCATTTGTTTTGCTAAGTTGGTGCAGAGTCACGTTGTCGCTCAGCATACAAATCCAAGCTGTCTTTCATATGGATGGGCTGAGACTTTCAGCCATACACGCTGAGGTACAAACACAATTATTCTTTGTGGTCTCGACCCCATGCCGAGACAAAACACAACAGGGATTCCTTAGATGGTGTGAAGAATTTTTTTTTTTTTTGAAGGAATGCAAAAGCAAGCACTTTTGTCTGGGTCTCAGTCTGGCAGGGGATTGAGTGGTGTGAACATGGGGGGGTGGGGGTGGTGGTGAAGCAGACCGTTTTTTTTCATCTTCTGCAAGGTAAGCAGTCTGTGTGTGTATACCTTACAAAGAGGGGTCATATATCATAGAGATAAGCCCTCAAAGTTCAATAACCTTGTATCTAATGGCAGACCTAAAAAATAAAGGAAATCAATTCATCTAAAAGTGAAGTTCAGTTGAAGAAGGTCATGTGTCACGTGTTCTGTGATTAAATATGCACAGGCTTCTATACAGACACACAGTAGGTATGAGTTGCGGGTAATGGCTTTGCATCGCTTTGAAGGCATGACTGACATTTAAATTGTCTAACCTGGAACTTCAAGACGTGCCTTGAAACTCTATTTCTAAACTCTATAATGAAGTAATTGGCAGCAGGGGAGGTTATTTATTGATCAGTTATTGCCTGGTAAATCCGTTTCCTTGAGAAGAAGAGGTGAAGTCTAAACACATGCATTTATTCATACGTATGACAATCCCGCTCATAAGCGATGAAATTCACTGTTGATGATCGCATGGAATGCAGATAACCCAACGCAACAGCTCCAGGGCTCTCTATTTATAAATGACGGCTGCTGGAATTATTGGTCCAGATAAAAATACTACCAGAATGTTATTGCTAATGTCTGTTTGCTTTGTTTTCCGAGTCAAGAATGATGAATGCAGATGGAAATTATATGGGCAGAGTGTGTTTTTGTTGTTTTTGTCAAAAGAATTACATTCATTTTCATCTTCCCTTGCTGGCATTGTGCATGACAGCAACCAGTGCATGAAGATTAAAGGTGCATTCTTTCATTTTCTTTTCTTTATTAAAAAGTGGTGTATTCATTAATTTTCTTTATTTATTAAAAAAGTTTTACAAAGATAGATAGATAGATAGATAGATAGATAGATAGATAGATAGATAGATAGATAGATAGATAGATAGATAGATAGATAGATAGATAGATAGATAGATAGATAGATAGATAGATAGATAGATAGATAGATAGACAGACTTTTTACCATGTCTTCGTTTAGTTTTGCTAATTTTCTCAAATGCATTTTATGTATAAATTTAAACAATACAATCTGTATATAAAATGCATTTAAAAAAGGAGCAATGACGAAAGCATGATAAAATGTTCCCAAGAAAGTTTTAATGTGACTTTCAAATAACAAAAATAAAAAAGTATAAGTCTATTAGTTCTCTAATAAATACCAACTCCTGGTACATTGTATAACCTCAGGCATTTCGGAGGCTGAGATTCATTGCAAAGGCATGCCAGTTAAAAAAACAAACCAAAAAAAACTATCAAACTATGACAAAATTAATTATTTACAATCAACAAAATTTCAATCAACATAATCGTGGTCAAAATAGTACAACATTCTCCAGGCTTAAAGACATTTTTTTTGGGGGGGGGGGGGTGATGAATGGATGACAGTGGGTTGCATAAGACAATAAAATCAAGGCCGTTCAAGAGCCGAGATGGATTGATGAGCTCGTTGAGAGGAAATGGCAGTCAGCCAGATATCTCAGAGGTCAACACAGAAGGATACCTCTCCAAAGAAATTATGCTTTTAAGAAGGCCAAGGCTGCCAGGCCAGGTTTCCTGTAGGGAAATCAGAAAAGGAGCGTGAGAGTGTGTGTGTGTGCAGAGAGAGGGGGGGTGGGGGGATAATAAAAGAAAAAGATGCAGCGTGTTGAAGAACCTAAACAAGTGAAGGTGGGGAGCCGAGAGAACATGTTCGGTTGAACTCTGCTAATTTAGATTAAAAAATTTCCATAATAATGAGATGAATTTCACTTCTCACACGTTACAATTATGTTTTTTTTCCATGGCTAACCGCTGCTAATTCATTCAGGTGGTGAGGCACACCTTAGTGCATTTAAATTTATTTATTCCTCCATTCTCAGAATTTATATATATTATTCTATTGTCAATCTTGTTTTATTAATCCAAGTAATTTCACAAAAAAATGCAACAGGAAAAAATAATAATGTGACATTTTTACATAAGTGAAAAAATCCCCCCATCTGTCCGTTATCATTTGCAGCAGTGCTTTGTACAAACACTTGAGCTGTCAGAGCAGGATGCCGAAATCAGATTTATGCAACCTATATGCTGTAAAGATAAACATGGCTGATAGGTGCTCAGGTATTTCTTAAGGGTCTCGCTGGAGTGTTGTTGATCTTGAAATCTGCCTCACACATTGTGCATCTCCCATCGTTCACCTTTTGACTTCCTGTGTCACCCTGGACTGAAGTTCCTACAGCCCACATGATACAGCCAGGACCAAGGGCTTTGGGTTCATTCTCATGCACCTCTCGTCTCTGACAGGGCAGTAAAGAATATATCTGGGGTCTACAGGTAGATTTATGGCCAATATGGAAGCTTGCAAAGAATGATGTTTACAATTACTTGTGGCTTGAACACAGAATGAGCCAAGTACACACTACAAGACTGAAGCATGTCACACTTTAAGGTTTGAAATGTGTGAACAGTTTGCGACAAATGGTCCCTAATCCTAACACTGATGATAATAGTTGCAGATGCTTTAATAAATTTCAAACTAGTTGGAAGTCAGACTGACCACTGTCGTTTCCATTTTTACTTTTTCTTCTATTTTTTTACAATCTGTTCTGTGCCAATCAATGCAAAAATATCCTCCATATTGTTTGCTTGCATTTTGTCAATTAACAGGGTTTCACAGTATTTCAAAATAAAATTAATTATCAGGAAGTTTTTCAAGATTTCCTGGCCTGAAAAGTAAATGTACAAAATGTAAAACAACAACAAAAAAATATTTTTTAAAACAATAATATGAACATCATTTCACTAAGTGCAACATGTTCCTGAATCAACATCTTTGTTGATCCTGGAACAACATTCCAATCAACCAATCAGATTTGAGGGACAAGTTTAGGCTTACAACCAGGGTTAGCTGCTTCTACATCAGTGTTATTCACCAGTCATTTCCCTTTGGTTTTTGAGGTAACGGGGTAGGGTTAGATTTAGGGACAGGACTAAATTTTGTTTTATGTCTAAATTAAATTTTATTATGTTTGCAGTTACTGTATGTTTCGCTGTTAAATATTGGTAACTACGGTGGCCCAGTAGTGCACAACACAACGGAAATGAGCCACAACACAATGGAAAATGTACAACACAACAGAAATGAGCCACAACACAACGGAAATAAACCACAACACAAAGGAAAATGTACAAAACAACAAAATAAAGCTGCAACACAAAGGAAATGCTCCCGACCACTAGAGGGCTCTCGGAGCTCGATAAAGTTAGTTCCCTTTCGAAGGGAACTCAACAATACGTCATCGACGTTATGGGGAACGCCTCAGGCGTGACAGGTGTCTGAAATCAAGTATCAACTCACAGCAATCATGTTGACCGGCGACAGCCCGTGCATCATCAGCTTGAATGATGAGCGCATCAATCTGGATGTATAAAAAGTGCGCCTTGAAACCGTGACAACATCTTTTCGTCTTCAGGGACTGTTTGTCTGTTTTGAGTAATCAACAATGAAGCGTGCAGAGAAGGGAAAAATACTTTCCGCAAGTGTGCCGACCCGTGTCCCAGATATTTGACACCGGAGGATTCACACGATCTGTGCGTTTTCTGCCTGGGAGAAGAGCACGCGCGGGGAGTTCTCGAGGGAACTTCCTGCGCAAATTGTGAGCGTTTTTCTCTGAAAACGCTCCGTTCTCGTCTGTCCCACTTCTCGAAGCTCCCGTTGCACCACATCCCAAAGATGCTCTATTGGGTTGAGATCTGGTGACTGTGGGGGCCATTTTAGTACAGTGAACTCATTGTCATGTTCAAGAAACCAATTTGAAATGATTCAAGGTGCATTATCCTGCTGGAAGTAGCCATCAGAGGATGGGTACATGGTGGCCATAAAGGGATGGACATGGTCAGAAACAATGCTCAGGTAGGCCGTGGCATTTAAACGATGCCCAATTGGCACTAAGGGGCCTAAAGTGTGCCAAGAAAACATCCCCCACACCATTACACCAACATCACCAGCCTGCACAGTGGTATCAAGGCATGATGGATCCATGTTCTCATTCTGTTTACGCCAAATTCTGACTCTACCATCTGAATGTCTCAACAGAAAAAATCGAGACTCATCAGACCAGGCAACATTTTTCCAGTCTTCAACTGTCCAATTTTGGTGAGCTCTTGCAAATTGTAGCCTCTTTTTCCTATTTGTAGTGGAGATGAGTGGTACCCGGTGGGGTCTTCTGCTGTTGTAGCCCATCCGCCTCATAGTTGTGCGTGTTGTGGCTTCACAAATGCTTTGCTGCATACCTCGGTTGTAACGAGTGGTTATTTCAGTCAAAGTTGCTCTTCTATCAGCTTGAATCAGTCGGCCCATTCTCCTCTGACCTCTAGCATCAACAAGGCATTTTCGCCCACAGGACTGCCGCATACTGGATGTTTTTCCCTTTTCACACCATTCTTTGTAAACCCTAGAAATGGTTGTGCGTGAAAATCCCAGTAACTGAGCAGATTGTGAAATACTCAGACCGGCCCGTCTGGCACCAACAACCATGCCACGCTCAAAATTGCTTAAATCACCTTTCTTTCCCATTCTGACATTCAGTTTGGAGTTCAGGAGATTGTCTTGACCAGGACCACACCCCTAAATGCATTGAAGCAACTGCCATGTGATTGGTTGATTAGATAATTGCATTAATGAGAAATTGAACAGGTGTTCCTAATAATCCTTTAGGTGAGTGTATATTATTAGTATATTATTATACTAATAATATAATTACATAAAAACGTTTTGACATTGGGCTACAATGTGTTAGGTAAATGCATTTACGAGTAACGTTACTGACTCTGAAGCTAACTGAGCAGTTCCACGGCTCTCTTCTCTACTACTTTAATACTGTTTCTAGCTAATGTTGGTAGGTTTTTTTTTTTCATTGCTACAAAAAAAACGTAGAAAAATGTAGTCAACCCATACACCGTTAGAACCGTGAAAACAATGCACAATAGTTCTATCATAAAGGGCGACAGCTAAACGTTTGATTAACAAATGATTTTCTGTGTAAAGCAAAAAATAAATAAATATTATTTATTAAATAAATATATATATATCGAAACATTGGGAGCCTGATGTGTCCGGCTAAGACAAGCTTATGTTATGCTGAATGGTAGTGCACACAAACATTGCGGATTTCTATGGCAACAGTGGATTTATAACATTTGATCCCGAACTCCGAGAAATCATTCATTAGCCTTCGAGAGGACAACTTACCTGATCCGTAATGAAGACTGCAAAGCTGTGTTGAGTTGGACTGTGTTGAGTTGGAAGCCAAACAACACCGGCATCAGCGTTTTGCTTGTTTATTGCTGCCAACCACTTGTTTCTCCGTTTTGTTTCTTTTGGGATACGGTATAAAGACATTCCTTTTGTATGATCACGTATCTGATCGCATCCAACTGCACAGCATCGCTCGGGCATGATAGAAATATTTCGCGACGAGCTGTATTATCACCGGCAGTATAGCATTATCTATTCCGTCAAGATGGCTGCTCCAAATGGCGTGACGTCACGCGAGACGTCCCTATAGAACAGTGGCATGGAAAGCGTCTTTGGTTACGTATGTAACCCTCGTTCCCTGAGTAGGGAACGGAGACGTTACGTCGGATGACGACGAAATGGGGTTTCGCTTAGAAAGCCTATCAACTTCGAGTATTACAAAACGAGCCAATGGCAAAGAAATGCCATGGGTCTGCGGAATTTGCATAGCGTATCTCCGCCCTACCTCGTGGGTATAAAAGGAGGATGCCGGCAACATGCAAATATGTTTCTTCGCTGAGGAGCCAAGACTGAGCTCAGGCGATCCCCGCGGTACAGCGGAAAGTGGCAGGCAGACGTAACGTCTCTGTTCCCTACTCAGGGAACGAGGGTTACATACGTAACCAAAGACGTTCCCTTTCGTTGTCACTCCGAGTTACGTCGGATGATGACGAAATGGGGTTACCAGTCTAATCACGCCACCTTCTCAGCTGTCTTCCAGTGCCCTGCGTAAATCGAGATCCCTGTCGCAGATTGGACGAAGGACTCCGGAGAGAGACTCTCAGAGAGGCTTACAGTGGAAATACACATGTGGGGGTCGCTCAGGGGAGGGACCATGCACACGGGAGGCACCTAGCCGACGCGCAGGCAAGAGACACTGGCGCCGACGTCAGGAGTGCTGGAGGAACTCAGGGCTTTCGGGAAGCTCACCTGAGGAGAATATCGCACGTATCCAGTCCGTGGAGTGGAATGGCGAGCAAGTGAAGACACCTGAGCGGGTCCGGTACTAGCTAGTTGAAGCGAGTACATGGAAGGACACTGGCTCCACTCGGAGATTATAGAATCTGGTGAATGTGTTAGGTGTCGCCCAGCCTGCAGCTCTGCAGATGTCTGTTAGCGAGGCGCCATGCGCTAGAGCCCAAGAGGATGCCACACTCCGGGTGGAGTGGGCCGTCACACCAAGGGGGCACGGTCGGCCTTGCTGCTGGTATGCCAAAGCAATGGCGTCCACTATCCAGTGAGACAAACTTTGCTTGGAGAGAGCCTTTCCCTTCAGCTTCCCACCATAACAGACAAAGAGCTGGTCTGAGGTCCTGAAACACTGCGTCCTGTCTACATAGGTGCGAAGAGCGCGTACTGGACAGAGCAGTGCCAAGGCTGGGTCTGCCTCCTCCGGGGGCAGCGCTTGCAGGTTCACCACCTGGTCCCGAAAGGGAGTGGTAGGAACCTTGGGCACGTATCCGGGCCGGGGTCTCAGGATCACGTGAGAGAAGGCCGGCCCGAATTCCAGGCACGCTTCGTCGACGGAGAATGCGTGCAGGTCCCCTACCCTCTTGATGGAGGCCAGTGCAACCAGGAGCGCTGTCTTCATTGACAGGAACTTAAGCTCAACTGATTGCAGGGGCTCAAAGGGAGCACTCTTCAGGGCAGTTAGAACCACTGATAGGTCCCAAGAGGGAACGAGAGGAGGACGAGGAGCATTTAGTCTCCTCGCTCCTCTCAGGAACCTGATGACCAGGTCGTGCTTCCCTATCGACTTACCTTCGACGGGGTCATGATGTGCGGCAATGGCGGCAACATAGACCTTAAGGGTGGAGGGAGACAGCCTTCGCTCCAACCCTTGCTGAAGGAAGGAAAGCACAACGCTGATCGAGCATCTCCGGGGGTCTTCTCGGTGAGAAGAGCACCAGTCGACGAAGAGGTTCCACTTCAACGCATAGACGTGTCTCGTGGACGACGCTCTAGCGGAAGTGATGGTAGCCGCCACCGCTGGTGGAAGGGTACTCAAACCTACCTCGAGCCGTCCAGGAGCCACACGTGGAGGCTCAAGAGATCGGGGCGAGGGTGCCACAGGGTGCCCCGTCCCTGAGAAAGAAGGTCCTTCCTCAGAGGAATGGGCCAGGGAGGTGCTGTCGCGAGGAGTGCAAGTTCGGAGAACCAGGTCCGGCCGGGCCAATACGGCGCGACCAAAATGACCTGCTCCTCGTCCTCCCTGACCTTGCGCAAGGTCTGCGCAAGAAGGCTCACTGGGGGAAACGCATATTTGCGGCCCGGCGGCCAGCTGTGCGCCAGTGCATCCGTGCCGAGCGTGCCCTCGGTCAGGGAAAAATACAGGGCGCAATGGGTCGAGTCGTGAGA
Organism: Gila orcuttii; assembly: GCA_026230005.1. NCBI lineage: Eukaryota > Metazoa > Chordata > Actinopteri > Cypriniformes > Leuciscidae > Gila > Gila orcuttii. The sequence continues at coordinate 9,544,994 of JAPDVR010000016.1, read as the reverse complement.
GGCAAACAGATCTATCTGTGCGTCCCCGAACTGGTCCCAAATCAGCTGAACCGACTGGGGATGGAGTCGCCATTCTCCAGGGAGGGCTGAAGCCGTGAGAGCTCGTCGGCTGCACAGTTCAGGGCTCCGGGAATGAAAATGGCTCGAAGCGACCTCAGATGCTTCTGACTCCATAGGAGGAGGTGGCGGGCGAGTTGTGACATACGGCGGGAGCGTAGACCACCTTGATGGTTGATGTACGCTACAGTAGCGGTATTGTCTGAGCGGACTAGTACGTGTTGACCCCTGAGCAACGCCCGGAAGCGGTGCAGGGCAAGGCGTACTGCCAACAACTCGAGGCAATTGACATGCCATAGCCGCTGGGGTCCTGTCCAGGAGCCCGCAGCAGAATGTCCATTGCACATGGCGCCCCAGCCCGTGGTGGAGGCATCTGTGGAGACCACAACATCCCGGGAAGCTCGTTCCAGGGGGACACCCGCCCTGAGAAAACTGAGGTTCGACCACGGGGTGAGGAACTGACGGCAGGTCGGAGTAACTGGTACTCGGAGCGTGCCTTGTTGCCATGCCCACCTCGGGACTCGGCCGCGAAGCCAAAGCTTTAGCGGTCTCATATGAAGCAATCCGAGCGGCGTGACCGCGGCTGCAGATGCCATATGCCCCGGGAGCCTCTGAAAATGTTTCAGTGGAACCGCACTCTTGCTCTTGAGATGTCTCAGGCAAGTCAGCAGTGACTGCGCGCGCTCGCTCGTAAGCTGCGCGGACATGGCGACCGAGTCGATGTCCATACCGAGAAAAGAGATCCTCTGCACGGGGCAAAGTTTGCTCTTCTCCCAGTTGACCCGAAGGCCCAGATGAGCTAGGTGCCGGAGCACTAGGTCCCTGTGTTCGCAAACCTGATCTCGAGAGTGAGCTAGGATCAGCCAGTCGTCGATATAACTCAGGATGCGAACCCCGTGTTCCCGAAGGGGAACAAGGGCAGCCTCGACGACCTTCGTGAAGGTGCGAGGAGACAGGGCTAGCCCGAAAGGGAGAACCGCGTACTGGTATGCCTGCCCCTCGAAAGCAAACCGTAGGAACGGTCTGTGTCGAGGAAGAATGGAGACATGAAAGTAGGCGTCCTTCAGGTCGATCGCTGCAAACCAATCCTGGGGCCGCACGCATTCGAGAACGCGTTTGGCGGTGAGCATCTTGAACGGCAGCCTGTGAAGGGAGCGGTTCAGCACGCGCAAGTCCAGGATTGGCCGTAACCCACCGGTTTTCTTGGGGACAATGAAGTAGGGGCTGTAGAACCCGGACCTCATCTCGGCTGGAGGGACAGTCTCGATTGCACCCTTCGCCAGCAGGGTGGCAATCTCTGCTCTCATGATAGGGCATTGCCACCGACCAAAGTGGAGCGGACTCCCCTGAAGCAGGGAGGAGACCGTGCGAACTGAATCGCAAGCCGAGCCTGACGGAACGCGCGATCCAGCGGGACAGACGGGGAAGCTCTAGCCAGGCTCCCAGGAACTGAACCGGCGGGATCACGCGACGACAGGCGTCCCCCCGGAGGGGCAGCGAAGCGGAGTAACTGGCCCAGACGTGGACGGCATAGCGGCCCGGTGTGGGGGCACAGTTAGCAACCGCCCCCTGGCAGAGGGGGCCAGGGGAGGACCAGGCTGGTCGTCCCGCGGGGGCCTGCTCTGCCAGGGGTCTGGTGACAGAGGGGGACAGGGGCGAAGCGGTGCGTGGACGGCACGCCGTGTCAACCACCTCTGGGACAGAGGGGGACGAGGAGAGCACGGCTAGAGGGCGGCGCTCTGTGTCGTCCGAGAACTCTGTGTGCTCAGAGACGGGAGAGTCAGTTCTTTGCGAATAAGGATTCTTCCCCGGCCCTCCACCGGGGAAAGGAGTGGTCCTGCTCCCAACTCCTGGAAAGAACTGAGTCCCATCTCTGAGGAGCCCCTCTCAAGAGCGCCACCTAACCCGGCGCGTAGCGGGGGGCGGGGCTGGAGAAGGCTGTGGCGTCCGGCCGCGGCCTCCAGAGCCGGCCCGGGTGAACGGGCGGGGTGGGAGCCGCGGGGGGGCGCCCTCGGCGGTGGGCAGACCGAGGGACCTGAGCGGACGGCGGGGCCGTCGGGACAGAGTCGACCTCAACCTGCTCATGGACGGCTGAGAGCTGTTGGGCCAGCCCTCAACCGCACCGCCGAAGAGGCCGACCTGGGATATGGGAATGTCGGACAGACGGGTCCGCGCGACATCCAGCACATCAAACAGGTACGGCCACCGAATGGTGAGCATCACCTGACCCAGGGAGCGTACGGCCATTTTCGTCGCTCGGAGAGCAAGGTTAGTGGCGGCGCGCAGCTCAGTGAAGAGCCCTGGGTCAGTCCCGCCCTCGTGCAGGTCCATGAGCATCTGGGTCAGGTAGACCAGCAGAATGACCATGGCACGCAGTGAGGCGGGCGCCAGTCCCGTGGCGCTATAGGATCTCGCCACAAGCGTAGACGAAAAACTACAGGCCACGGACGGGTGCTTAGGATTGCGCCGAGAAGAAGCACTCTGAGGACACATAGCATCGCAACAGAGCGTTCAGCCGGGGGAACCCCAGTGTACCCACGGGCAGCGGCCCCATCGAGGGGAGGAAAGGCGGATGAGATCAGCGAATGGCCACTGATCTCATCATGCACGTCCTGGAAGAACGGTATTGGGGTTTGCCGTGGACGAGGGTCGGCGGCCTCACCCAAAAACCAATCGTCCCGGGAAAGCATGCCCGTCATCTCCGGATCAGACTCGACGAGTCGTCACTTCCAGGAAAATCAAACCCACCTAGTGAAGCTGCTACAAACATAATATCATCCTCTGTAGCTTCAAATGAAACACACGGGCCACCAGAGGGTAGACCCGTGGGAATCACCTGTTCACTAGCGGGCACCGTCATTGAAGAGGGGGGCTGGGGTCGCGGACACATAGTCGGCGCCTTGTTCCAGACCGAAACCCTCAGGTCACCCTGGCCACCAGCCGAAGATCGGGGGGTGGATGAGGGGACTCTCACTCATGTGAGTTCACCGAGTCTCGACCTTAATGACGCGATGATCATGCTTCCATGGAGAAAACATGAGTCATCCACGAGCGCTGCTCTAGCATGATCAAGCCCAAACATACTAGACAACGCTCGTGCCCATCAGTGTCCGATACCAAGCTGCCGCACCATTCATTTTTTTTTATTTATTTATTTATTTTTTTTAAATGCACGGGCGAGCCGTCTTTAAAAAGACGTGCCGCGTGCAAGCTCTTTTAGTGAGAGAACACTCAAGTGTTGAAGCACCCGGGGAGACACGCACCGACTGGCAGACCACTGCAACAGATCAGCAGGAAGCATGCGCTCGCCGTAGATCGCCGTCACACCAACACTCGAGGTACTCGTTTGTAAAGCTGACAATTCAGAGATGGCTTGTGGAGAGTAGAATACACTTGGCTCCGAAGCGAAAACATAAACTGCTGTTGCGGACTTCCTCCTTTTATACCCACGAGGTGGGGCGGAGTTACGTCATGCAAATTCCGCAGACCCATGGCATTTCTTTGCCATAGGCTCGTTTTGTAATACTCGAAGCTGATAGGCTTTCTAAGCGAAACCCCATTCGTCGTCATCCGACGTAACTCGGAGTGACAACGAAAGGGAACTAGAAACTGTGGATCTGTGTGCAAGGTGTCATATCTAGTAGTATCTGCTTGGCATGAGCAAAAAAGCCCTTGAAACCTAACAAATGTGCTGCAGTGGAAGATCATTATTCTGCCATAAGTTCAGAAAGGACAAGAAAGGAAAGAAGTCGTGGGCGAAGTCGTGACATGTAGCAGTGGGTTAGTTGACACATAACATTGTCTTGTTTTTTATTCAACATCAAGATTTTAGGTCAAACTTAAATTAATTAGTAGGAGAAGTGTCAATTTTAGGTTCTGTAACAGGTCACTTTTTCACCATTTATAATCACCTTATTTCCTTCACTCGCTTATTTTAAATTGTCCAGCTGTGTGACAATTGATTCTCAAAAGTATGAATCGTAAACTCTTAATTATTAATATTTGGTGATAAAAGGTGCATTCAAAATAATTTTAAAGCAAGTAGAAAAAAGTATTGTGAAGAATGTCACACTGCATGTCAACTTTCCCAAAGTATTTCATGTCACTTCACAATGACATCTGTGTCATATGATTGCGTTTTTTTATTTTATTCCCACATAACACAGGGCCATGGCAGCATGCTGCAGTGTGGACAATGTTAAAATAAAGGCCCGCAGTCAGCCCTGCGAGAAGTTCCTCAGCATTATTTTTTCCTCTCCGTCTGTCAAAAGCAGTGTCTCTCACTTCACTTAACAGCCTGCAGTAAATAATGAACAGAAGCTTGTCATAAATGCCTATACAGCTTATTAGAAGCTCTGCCGACAACGTCCAACGGCTAAAATCAAACAAATTAAGCAAAGGGAATGTTCTGTCAGGCAGGCGCTGTCATACATACATGTCATACATATCCAGGTCATTGTGAGGCTGTGGAAAGAAACATTTATGCCCCCTGCTGCACTGCTCTTTGGCCACTGATGGCATTTTTGTCCCATGATTCAGCCTGAGGATTTATGAGTGCTCAGTTGCTTTCTTTCGTTTTCTCTCTTTTTCTCTCTCTATATTCCACTTTTTTCCCTAGCACCCCGTACAAAGCCTGTAAGGATACATGTAAGCTAAGGCAATTTAATGTGACAATTTGCCGTACTCAAATGCAAAATTGGTGGAACTAATATAATGGCATATTTGTAAATGCCTACTTCGGTTATCTTGGGTGTTAGGTTATCATGTTAATGGAGTAGTTCAGCCAAAAATGAATTTCTGCCATGAAAGCTTTAGCATAAGTTCTGCCAGGAAGTCTTAATTACTACGTCACTTATTACTTTCACATCTATCCAATCATGTCCTTTAACCCGCTGTATAAAAGATCGGTACTTACACATGTTTGAGTTCACAGATGCTGACGCAACAATTTTTTTCTAATTTATTTGAAGGGTAAAAAAGTACTAAAGTAGTTCAAATTACTACTCCAAGTCTTCTGAAGCCATTAGCATTGTGTGATGGACAGACCAACATGTAATCCTTATCTGCTGAAAACACAACATCTGGTCAACAGGATTGATAAAGAAGCAATGACATTTGGCATCACTGACATCAAATAAGGCGTGATATTTAAACCATATATGACTGAAAATGAGGTTTGAGAGATGTGACTAATGAAAAGAGTAATTTATGGTGATTTATGGTGCATTTTTGGAGCTTGGCAGTAAAAGTCACCATCACTTCCAGTTTATGGATACAGCAGCCAGGTCATTCTACAAAATACGTTGGCAACGTGGGGTTTTAGACAACGTCAGCAAATGATTCTAAGACGATTTTATATGGATAGAAGACAAAATAAACTATGAAAACTTTTTATTAAACACTAAACTGTTTCATTTGGTCTGTAATCCAACAATCAGAGTGTTTGTGTACATTTACACATTTTATATTAAGCAAAAAGTAAATCATTATTTCCAGTGTTCACTGAAAACTGCAAAAAGTTCCTTTAATGCATTTACATTAATATATAATGAAGATTTATTCTGATATTGTCCAAACCTCTGCTTTGCCTAGGGCGTTTTCAAGCTTTTTGGAGGGTAATGTTTCTTCTGTGTTCAATGGAAGTAAGAAAAATGACGTTAGTAAATCATGACAGTATTCTCATTTTTAGGTTAGACAATTTAGGTAAACCTTTTAATATTCCTTTTAGTAGTCTGATCAAAGCACCCTTCAGACATCCTCATTATGTTCTTTGAAGACCCACTAGCTTTACTTCACCCTTTAGTTGAATTAATTTTGCAAACTGTGCAAACTGTAGACCCTGCTGGCACATGAACCCTCCATGAATAATACAAATTGATTCCACAAAGAGGCTATAAAACTTTGGACATTTACTATGCTGCACTGCCTGGGTTTGAACGCCAGAGTTTTCATTTTAACTCCCTCATAAATGAACACTCATGCAGGGGAAAATAAATAAAATAAACAAATAAATTATGTACTACCTCCCAACGGTTTATCCAGATGTTAATCTGTCAAGTGTATTGAACCCTGAGTTCCAGGATTATCAGGAGAGCTTATCTTAAAGCATGGCTGTGTGTCCGACTCAAACAGACTGAGTTTCTTGTTGAAGGCTAAGACATCCTATCAATATTTAATCTTCATAAAGTTCGACTTGTAGGGCATGAGGAGTTGTAGTGTTTAAATTCAACAAAATCCTTCTCTATATTATCACAGTTTGACTGAGATTTCATTATTGGTCATGGCTTCAATTCCAGTTTATCTTTCCTCAGGCCTTTACAACACAGGAACCGCATGACTCTTGGGCAGGAACATGAGCTCACTAGGACGGGTCAAATGTTGACAACTCGCATACCTTGGCTAAGATGTTTTAAAAATGTAGGTGCAGATAGGAGACTTTAATAGCACTCAGGGGAGATGAGAATTTGCCAAGGGAGGATGGATTGCGTGTGAAAAGGCTGGAATTAACTTTTCACTGCAGTGGTGCGTCAGATAAGGGCTGTCTGGGAACGGAAAGCAGCAAGAGCATCAAGAGAAACAGTGGAACTGAGTGAGAAGGCGGGTGATACAATTATAAATAATACACTAGTAAGGAGTTAGTGAAGACAATGCTATCAAATGTCATACTGTAGTTTTGGAGAAGAGACTCCACTCTGAGAACATGATTACTCACAAAGTGAAGCAGCAAGGCGTCTTTATTCTCAGACTGACGTCATCTGTACAAGCACGGTTAAAGGATAGACATTACTCATCATCACTGCATGATTGTCACTTTTTGAAACAGCTGCTTTGGATCTTGTCTAAATGCATTTTATTGATTTTATTGTGAAGAATTCATCTGTGTATGTTTCTTACCTTATAGTTCTTAATCAAAAATGTCATAACGACAGAATCCAGTAAACTTTATTTCGATGGTCCAGTTTAGACATTCTAATAACTACTATAAATAGCATTGCAACTTCACGTCAACTAACTCTTTAGAGTATTAGTAGACTGACTGCTTAATATCTGCTAACATTTTATTTTGATTCTACTAGACATTCTACTATAAAAAAAATTGCAACTAGATGTCAGCTTATTCTATTAACCAGAAACCTAACACATAACCTTAACCTAACAGTCTATTAACATACTCTAACGAGAGTTAGTTGACATGTAGGTGCAACATTACTTATAGTCAATAGAATGTCTAGAGAGGACCATCAAAATAAAATGTCACCCAGAGATGTATGCCAAACTTCTCTAATCTTTAGTCCACATAAATCTCATCCATTCCTTACAATCCGCTGCAAGCTTGCATTCAGATCAGCCTCTATCCAATCAACAACCAGTGGATAGAAACGAATCCCCGCCCTACATGTTCTTCTTTTTCGATAATCTGTTTCACATGTACGTCACAACACAAAAGAAAAGATCTGCCACTACACTACGTTTCATCGTGACTTTAAAGAGAAAATAAAGAATTGAGTAGCAATGAGCATTCAATGTGTAAATATGTAGCAACTTTTTTAGCCATACGTTTTTAGATTTGTCAGAAATAATATCGGCATTTTCCATTAGATGTTAAGTGTTTGTCTGTAAACTGGCTTCCATACCTGGCTTATTTAAACCAATTGCTAAAAGTGTAGTTTTGCTAGACACTCCTTCAGACAACACTGGTAAAGGTGGACATATTCTTGACTTAATGGTATAGAGTTAGATTATAGAAGTATAATATTTGCATTTACCACCCAGAAGAAGAAGAAAAAAACATTTTCCTTGATGCAAGAAATTAACTCAAAGTGGGATGCATAAATCAAATATGAAATGCAGTGTGTTTACAAAATCACCATAGGATATTGGCTAAAGCAGGTTTGAAGCATATGAATCTATTCATTTGGAAAAACATTCAGTAAGAGGTAAAATAACTTATTTAAGTATGTAACCCTGCAGAAATATGATCTTACATCTTGGGTGTTTTCTTTAACACTTCTCCCCTTGACATTATTTCAACAAGTCTCGCAACACTTTAATTAAAAACAACATCACACAAGGGGTTTACGGCTGAATTTGCACGTCTGTTATGAAAACTTTAAAATACATTATGATTTGGAATATCAGAAAGAGAAATTCTAGTGAAATACTATATGTGAAGAGAGAACAGGAGGACATTTAAAGGGGTTACATTTTCATCTTTAAAATCCTTAAAAATGCCCTTTTTTTGGTCACTGTTTCATTAACTGTTTAATATTCTATTTTTTGTGTTAATGAGTTGTGGGATCTGTCAATCTCATTCCAGTTTAGCCTATAGTGTGAGTTCAGGGCATGGCTACTGCAGGTAGAGCCAGACCATATCTGACATACATGGGAAAAGACATCCAGCTTTAATTACAGAAGTTACCCAAAAGATTAAAGAAGTTATGAACAAGTCAAATCGAATGGGGTATTGCGATGCAGTGGTCTACAATGGACGCTTCAGTACCATATAGCATCATCATGCACCCGTTAAGAAAGACAAATGTGCAGTTTATGATGTTTACTTTGATGTGTCTAGTGTAGACAGCCTCCAACAGTTTTGGGACATCATGTAAAAAAAAAATGCATTCTGTGCAGATAAGTTGAATGCGTTGGCTGCAACACAGGCTCAGTGGAAAAACGTACCTGTGGCAACATTTTTGAAAAATGCAAAATACGTGCCAATACGTACATATCACTGCAGTTTCTAACAGAAATAAACACTAGAAGCAGTAAAACAGCAAGCACTTTCAATTGTTTTCACACACAATTCTGATAACGGGCAGATTATGGATTAATAAACATGTTTTCATGCGGCTCCTTGCACAATTATGTTATGACCTCAAAACACTTTTTACCATAGTGCATGATTTGTAAACGAATATATTTTGGAGTTTGCATCACTTAACCAGTTCCATATGTTCGTTCGGTTTTACTGGTGTACTAAGCTTGCTCAGTAGCACAGCTGGTACAGAATTGTACTTCTGATGCAGAGATATCGGGGTCGAATCCTGTCAAAGACAGCTCACAATATAAGAGCTCAAAGGCAAGAGCTTAAAAACAGGCTAAAATGCCATGGTTACAACAGATATGTTTTTCTAATGAGCCTGGGCTGGTTATGGTTATAATCGAGTGTTTGATAATAACAGAGTGTTAGCTACTCAACTGCTTACTCATGACACATAGCAACACAGCTAAAAGTATTCCTAATATGTTGGACCTTTAATTGAAAGTAACCTACATTTACCTGTTAATGCCAACACCCGTAAGAGTTGTATTAGGCCTCGTTTACACTGCAGGTCTTGATGTCCAATTCTGATTTGTTGCCTATGTTCGATTTTTTTACATGTTCTCTCAATTGTGACCCATATCCGATTCATTTGTTTACACCTGCCATTCTTTCTGAAACATTGCGCATGCTTAAAGGGGGTTCTTGCACAGATGGACGAACACAAAATATGCTCTGTGATATATGCGAAGATTGCCAAACATCACCATGATTTTGAATAAAAGAATAAAAGGGCCATCATTGCAGCCAGCGCATACGCTTCAGTTATTGTGTGCGAGAGAGATCTCGGGACTGGTGGGAACAACACGATCTCATGAAAGTGCATATCTATACCACTAATTTAATTTCTCGCACCATTTATACGCCAAAAATATTTTTTGCTTGCATGATAGGCACTGTAGGATAAACCCCTTGGATAGGATTAGTGTGGAGTGCATGTGTATTACACGCCATAAAGTGCATATTATTGAAATTACCATTGCTTACTGAAAGCACTATGCCTCATTCATTTATCATATGCACACGAAAACGACGTATAATATGCACGCAATTTTTTTTTTAGCGTAAATGGCACGATAAATAAAATTTGTGCTATAGATAGGCCTACAAACTTTCATGAGATCGTGGCGGGCTTTAAAGAGAAGCAGTGGGTCCGAAATTTTAGGATGAGCAAGCCAACCTTTGATATGTTGTGTCCACACTCTTCTACAACGACACCATCCGTCCCTTTGCAGATGCGCGTCGGGATTGCTCTCGTCATTAAACGCGGTGACGTAGCCTAATGCCTCAGAAAATCTGATCTGCCTGTTTACATGACAGTCGCATTGGCACATATCTGATTTATTTCCACATATGAACGAGGCCTGAAACCGATCTTGAATATCCAAATACATGCGTTTTTTTCCTGTTTACATAGTCATAGAACATATCCGATCTGTGTCACATATGAGCAAAAAATCGGAACTGGGTCACATTTCACTGACAGTGTAAACGAGGCCTTAGTGACGTTTGAGTTATGGGAGGCATGAAAGGGGCGTTTCAAGATTGTTTGAACATGTTTTATTTTTGTAATTCCGCCACAAGGTGCTACTACTGTTGTAGAAACTACATACTTCTTCCTCAAAAAAAACACCTGAAAATGTATTTCTGGGGGGATATTTTGGCTCATAATGGAACAGTTCATGTCTTGCACTGGTGTGTTAGGTTTTCTAATCTTATATCCAAGTCATGATGAATTGAAGGATAGTCGGAGTATAAATGTACGTCTGTGCCACTGTGTCTGTCTCATATTGTCTCAGCATGCAGAGGATGTGTCATTCACATTGCCTGTCTCTGTCACAGTTGGAAAATGAATGTGTCGGCAGTGGGTGCTCACCCTACATGAAGGAGCTTTGAAAATTAGAAGGAAAACAATCTACTCCCTTCATATGAGGAAACTATTATTTTGATACTTGTCGGTAAGAACGTAAGCAAACAGTATTTTACCTGAACCGTGGAAGATAAAAGATTGCTTAGAGATTATTTAATTATAAATTGAGTTAAAATAGGGAGTCGAGACAGCACAAACATCATGTGATTATGTAAGTGCAGAGGAAAAGAAAGTGAAGAATGACAGAGGCTACGTGTAAAGCATGTGTGCCGTTGCTAATGTACAATACACAAAGCACACTGGGTGACATGAAAATTGGATTCAAGCACACTGTAATACTGTACTACACCCCCAGGTAGCTGATAGAGGCAAATTTCTCTGAGCAGGAGACAGATCATGCATGAGAGTATATGCAGAGCACAGTCTACACGGCTGGCATCTGATATGAGCCGAAATATCAAAGACAGACAGCTGCCTGCGCAGTCCTCCTCCACACTCAAACACACTCTCCCCTGATGCTCAAGAAAAAAAGCTTTTGATCTAAAACAACTTGAAGCTGCTGTATTCTCAGATGTGAATTAATATTGCATGGAAACAACCTTGCAAGCCATTCCTCTTTTTTCTTTTTCTTTTTCTTACCCTCAGCAATGATTCAGCAATGGAGTCTGCAGCCAATTTGTCATTCAGCCCCATCCAGAAATCCAGCGAACAGTGGATGTGCTTTATCCCCCATGTTGATGATTAGTCTGTGTTAGTTTGGGCAAATTATTGACGACAGCTGATAGTGTTGTGAGTTTGTGTGCAATTCCACCACGTGTCAATCATGTTTTTCCCGACTGGGGAGATTTTGTGCTGTCAGACTACAAACGGCATCAGCCTCACTGTCAGCAGCAAGCTAATGATCAGAGCATCCCGTTCAGACATTTATATTGTTTTAGGCAGGTAATATCTTAATAAGACAGCAACATCACCCCAAAAGACTCTATGAACCCCTTGACAATTGTGTTCAAGCCTTTTCTTCTTAATGCAGTAAAAAGCAGTAGGTTTTTTATACAGTGTTACGTTCAAAGTCGGATGTGGGATAGTCTCACTTGATATCTAAGGCTTTAAACCATAAAGACTTTTTGTTGCCTGATCTTCAGAAAATGACATATTAAGAAACAAAGTAAAAACATTAGTTTTGTACGTGTCTGATTGTCAACAAAGATGTCTCCTAACATATTTTGGAAAAAAAAAATGCTATGCAATGCTGCCATTTGTTCTTAAGGTTTACGATTATCAACAGAGAGGATCTAAAGTGTACTAAAATGGTTTTATAATCAGTGCCTTGAAATTTTTTGTTTGCACACAAACAAATATTTGTTTGTCTCAAAGTTGTAGATCTGAATTTAAGCAGTATTCCATTGCAATTTTCCAAGTGGGAATTTAGAAATTATGACTTTTACCCTTGAATGGAATGCATCTTTAGTTTAGCTTGTTACTTTGACTAGTAAGGATGCATAAAATTGATCAAAACTGACAGTCAAGACAATGTGTACAATATTATAAAATATTTCTAAGTGCGGCTTGTAAAAAAAAATGAAAAAAAATTGTCATGGTTTCCACAAAAAAAACAAATATACAAATATATATATATATATATATATATATATATATTAAGAGGCATATTAAGTAGCACAAACATGATAATAATAATAAATGTTTCTTGAGCTCCAAATGATTTGGAGCATGTGACTGAAGACTGGAGTAATGATGCTAAAAATTCAGCTTCAAAGGAATAAATTACATTTTTAAAATATATTTAAATAAAATATTTTAAATGGTAATAATTTCACAATATTACTGTATACTGTATTTTTTAATCAAATAAATGCTGCCTTGGTGAGTGAGACTAATGAGAAGAGACTAATGAGAATAATGTTTTCATTCAGAAAAATAAATAGTAGTGTATATATGCGTGTAAGTTGGATATAATGATTTCCATTACACGAGAGTAGATGTTAAAACTTCATGCTGATTTGTACTCGGCTTTCGCCAAGATATGCACCAACTAAGACATAGCTTTACAGTAACCTATGCGTCTCCATCCATTTACGCTTCTTTCCATATGGTGATGTAAATCTCCTTCTGTCTAGTGTTAACATGCGTCAGCACACACAACGGCTGCAACCACAGTGCGGTCCCCCCATGACAACGGTCTGGATTGAGCTGAGTAGGGGACATCTCTAGGGTCTTCAAGTGGGCACCTTCCGTCCTCAGTGTTTCGTCGACTAGCCCACGACACCTCAAGAGGGCTCGACAGTGACTCTGGCGTCCCAGAGTCACCCCCCTCCGTCCCCCACTCAACTCAGCCCAGCTTACTGACCTCTACATCCCTCCTGCTGCTGAGACCTAACCACAATCTCTCCACAACCCAACCATACGCGCCAACCCGTTTGACTAAGGCTGTCGAGCCCCACTGGTGCGTTAATATGCAGTTTCAGTGGCAACGGTTCCGTATGGCATACCACCTACCGCAAAACACAATATCTGCCCAACCACCCGTCATTCACGCAATATACACAGGAATGTAATGACTGTAAATACTATACAACCTATACAAATAAACCAACAGCCTCTTCAAGTTTTCAAGAATTGTACGAAACCGTAGCATGGCGGCCTGTACACAGCCAGCTAGAATCTTTCCGTCTCAACCACAGCCAGTTGCTGCTCCTTTCTGCTGCTTCAGATAAGTTCTTTACTGTGCGACGCAACTCTTGGCCACTGAATCCGACGTCTCTAAAGAACGGGGTGGTAGAGTGTGCCACAAAACCTCGACAACCCACTTCCACTGGATAAACCTGGACTCTCCATCCTCGCTGTTCCGCTTCAGTGGTCAGATGAGCATACCGCAGTTTCTTCCTCTCATATGCCTCATCATTGAACAATGCGTGCTGATCCAGACCACAAAATAATATCTGGTCGTAGGTTAGTGGTGGCAATCTCAGGTGGAAAAATAAGCCATTGATGAAGATCAGCCAGCATCTTCCAGTCCCTAGCAGCTTCCAGTATACATATAAGTGTTAAAAACAGCAGAGGAACAGCAGAGGAAGTGTTGTCGATTGAAGTTAGTGATATGATATTGAAGTGATATTGAGGATTATGAAATCTGTAAAGTTTTGGATTCACTATTAACTACATGCTCATTGGTTAAAGCATCCTAGACCTGTGGTGCTCATGTGGAAAGCATGACATTTTTTCCCCCTCTATCAACCCATAATTTCCTGTCCTATTTCTGTTATCTTTTTAATAAAATAGGCAAAAATAAAATTGGATCTGTAAGTTTGTGATCATTTGTAGCACCTCAGTTTTACTGTTGTGCTTGGGAACGGTAGTGCATAATTGATTTAATCACCTCTCTTTCATCTTTATTTGAAGCCTTTTTTTATTAAAAATGGTTTCCAACTGCTTTGGAGTCCCTTCTACCAACATTGATTAACCAAAGCATATGCAGAAATAGGTCTGAAATGAAAGCTTTAGCGTAAGTTCTGCCAGGAAGACTCAATTGTTACGTCACTTATTACTTTCTCATCTAACCAATAGTGTTCTAATATTCGTAGCATAAAAGATAGGTACTTACACATGTCTGAGTTCACAGATGCTGATGCCAACATTCACCTCCATCCTCCCCACCACCACCAGGATGGTCCCTTCCCATACCTCCCAGGGGGGTCGGCTGCGCCCCTGCCTTCGTCTTCAGGCAGGGAATCCAGAATCCGTTACCCTCGGAATGCGAGTTACGGCAAGGGCATACGCCAAAGAACTTTATATCACAATACTTGCTTGCTGGGCTGTTAATAAATTTATGCTTTGTTACGTCATTTTGCCTCTTTCTGGTAAAACTAAATGATGGCAAAACAGTTTGAATTGTTAAACTTTCCTGGCATTTTCCATACTGGCAGGAAATTATTTTAATCAGCATTTCATTAGGTTTGCTGTTAATCCTCCTGCACATCCCTTGATACCTGGATAAATTAAATGCACTTAATTTGTCTTAGGTGCAGATGTAGACTCCAGCTTCTGGCATTAGAGTATGTCAGAATCCTTCATTTGAAACTTCTGCTCACAGGATCTTGATAGGAAGTGCTGTGAGAATCTCATATGAGCTGAGATACAAAGAGCATGACGGTAGTCTAAACATCTTGCATCATGGACATCAGGAATCATAGCTGAATTTCATGAATACAGTATGTTATAATTTTTTTTAAATACATTTGTGTATATTGTTTAAGTGAAGAGAGAAGTGAATTGCACTGATTGGCTGTTCGCTGCACATGTCACTCTTTCAGATGCACACGCTTCAGAGTTAATCACAAACTCTGGATCAAACCCTGAGTTGACAGAGAACGTTTTTGCTGAGCGTTTTTGCTGAGCCCGCTGAACCTGATCTAAACCAGGTTGGATCTAAACAGGTTTTGTCAACTCTAAACATACTCTGAAACTCAGAGTTTGTTCAACTAGCTTCATTCAACAGGCCTCTATTGTCCTTCTCTAAGCAACACAGTAGTGGTGTTCACAGATGAATCTGTTATTTGAAGGAATCGGTTGAGTGAATGAATCAGTGACTCACTCATTTAGACCATCAGTTCAAGTTGTTTCATTCCTAAATTAATCCGTTGTTTTGAACAAAATAGGGCTGTGTTTAACTCCACTTTTAGACGTACAATCGTGAACTTTCCTAAGCACTTCCCCTCGAGGGAATCCCCACCGCCATTTTGAAGTGTGTTCAACTTCAAGTGGACGAGGGAACTTTATTTGGACAGACCCTCGACCCCTCGATTTTGACTGAGGGAGTGAATCTACTCATAAGTACACTAGATCCGTAGACCACAAAGACAACACAACTGTGATATTACATATGCAACTCGCAGTTCTCGCACTTATTTTACCCACAAGTGATGAAGAGCTTAGGGCGTTCCATTTAAAACCCATTGCAAGGGTTCCATCAGTAGTGGGCACTTGTGCAACGCAAGCAGTGACATACCTCAGTGTGAATGAGACGTTAGCAAGGGAAGGGCATAAAAATGGACTTAAACGTAGCCTAGATGAGTGAATAATTCAATGACACACTAGACTCAGTCCCTGAATGAATCAGTTCCTTTACGATTCAGCAATTTCAAACGATTTGAAGTAATCGTTTATAAACAATTCAGTGACTCACTCTTAAAGGCAGTCACTTGTTTTTATCTTCTGGCATATCTATGAAGTTCCAAACAAAGCCACAGCAGAAAATAGAATATAAAATGTACCTGTAAACACCAATCCATGAATTAATTGCCTTAATTAGTATTGCATTTGAGATCAGCCTAATCAGCAATGAATAACAATATGCTTTTTAGCAGAGACCCCACTAACTTGAAACAATCTCAAAGATTGTTTATCTCCGGTTATCGGCAGGGAAGCGTTTTAAGAATGCTCAATAATTTTACATTTAAAAAAACCTGTTAGAACCTGCATGATGCCCACAGCAGGCAGCATAGCCCACTCAAAGATACATCTAAAGAAGGGCGGTTCTAAAAACACTCATTAATGAATCCAGGCTCCATTAGAAAAAAAAAATGCTAAAAACATGTTTTCAGGAGTGAGAGCCAGATAAAAGCTGTGGAAAGGAGACAGAATTATTTCACATGTGTTTTTTTGTTGAGTACAACAAACCTGGCGTACAAAATGTGATGCGAGAAAGAGACAGATTGAGAGAGAGAGAGAGAGAGAGAGAGAGAGAGAAGGACTAGAGCATTGATTTTAGAGTGAGATAATATCCAAAGCTTTCACAGGTTCAAAGAAACTTTTCTGTTTGATAAGACCACAATGTTTATGCATTGATTTGCATCCAAGTTGCACTGACATGACAGATGTGCATGTTTTCTGATGGCAGATGAAAGTTTCGTAGGAAGAAAACATGTGGCACAGCCAATCAATGACTAGTGAATCAACTTTGTCCATGTGCTTCATTAATGAGCAGCCATGTTGTTCACAACCTAACTTTTCTTATTTTCATACACACTTTTCCCTTCATTCACAGCCTAACAAGGTAGTTATTTTATCACACTTTCAGCTTTCAAATGTAGTTACGTCCACGGAATGATGAAGTGCCAAATGCACCAAGGGAAGGCAATTCTGAGGATGAGACTGTCGGTGTCTAGGGGATCAAAGTAATTTGCAAAGAGCACACACATCAAACATCCCAGTACAATGTGTTACCTAGCAACCTCAGACCAGGTGTCTCAGAGCAGATGGGGAAAAAAATGTCTTTTCTTCAGTTACGTAAGTTTATAAAAATCGATAACCAAGCAGAATACACGTGAAATGAAGGTAAACTGGGTCCTCCCCGATACCGTTCTTCTGGCAGTCCTTTATACAGATTGCTAGGCTGCTTCCCTCCTACACACTCTCGCATTCTCACCTGAGACGAAGCTGCACTGGGAATGTAGCAGACATCAGTGCCTCAGGTGGCCCGTTTCCAGCGAATAGATCCATCAAGGCTAAGTTGGCCCATCAAGTACAATGTGTCTCGAAAGGGGGTCCATACGGCCACTGAGGGGGTAACAGCAAGTGCTGGGCGATATGGGCAAAAAAATCATATCTCTGTATTTTTTGGTTGAATGACGATATACAATATATATCTTGGTATATTCTAAGTTTTTCTAATTGGATAAAAACATTTTTTTTTTTTTTTTTTAAATGTTATTTGACCTCCTGCCCAATGCTGTCCTACAAACAATGTTCATATTGTAGGCTATGAAAACAAGTATAGTGAATGTAACCACGTAGGCTGTGCAATATATTATGTACAAAAAAGGGTTAAAATCACACTATATTCTAACATTGTAACAATCTAAAAACAAAAACGAAGATGAAAAAAATTATGATTTTATTTTTAAATTCACTTAACTAAACATGTAAATAAATACAAACAAAAGCACAGACTAATTTGCCTATACATTTGATTACCCCATTATAATAGTCACTTTAAAGTTACTGCTATCATAAAAATACACTTAGGCCAGCCTACTTGTAGGTTTAAAACATTACATATGGCACATTTAATTGTCCAACGGCAAATATTTTAGCAATTCTGTTTGGCTCACATGCGCGCTGCGGCGGCGTCTGTGAAGTTTAGCGGAGATTCACTCCGTACAGCAAAATTTCTAATATTTAGAGGTACTGTATGTCAATATACCTGTGAAATCATGTAAATTGTGCTCTGAGAAAAGCACTAGCCTAGCCTACATCTCAAACACAATAAACAACATAAGTAGGCTATGTCAGAGCATCTGACGGGGCAAGCACTTTAAACTATACGTGTTATATCTTACCAGTTATTTTAAAGTAAAGCATGGCACATCCTTAGGACAAATTGGATAATGCACTTTCCCCGCAGCAGCTCACTGCTTCCTCTGCTGTTTTTCAGATGCGCTCGTATCAAACTAGGCTACTGTTTATCGATATAAACGGTATTGTCTCGATATTGTACAAACTCGATATACTGCCTATCAAATTATTTCCTGGATTTTGTATCACCATAGTCCCTAAATGTACCATAGTCCATAGTCACCATAGTGACTTTTTGTTTCATAGTGATTTTTTTTTTCTTCTAAATAGCCTTTATTTAACTTTATTTAACTTTAATTTACAGGGGTGGTGATGGCGCAGTGGATAAGACACATGCCTTTGGTGTGAGAGACCCGGGTTCGAATCCACTGTGAGACACCAATGTGTCCCTGAGCAAGACACTTAACCCCTAGTTGCTCCAGAGGCGACCTCTGAAATATAGCAATTGTAAGATGCTTTGGATAAAAGTGTCAGCTAAATGTAATGTAAATTGTAACTCTTTCCCCGCAAATGAGTTTTTCCAGTAATTCCAACGCTTTTCAACAGGAGGCTCTGCTATGCATCTTCTGAAATAGTACAGCATTTGTACTATTGGCGTAAACAAAGGAGCTGATAAAAGTGGTTTAAGTAAGCTAACGTGATCATCAAATGTTCAACAGCATAAAAATCACAACTGCCTAATATTAATAAATCAAATGTCAAAAATACAATTGTACAAGCTTTGGGGGCATTGATGGACTCGATCTAATCCATCTATCTTGTCATCATCATTCTGTGAAATAAAAAAAAATCCAATTAACCAAAATGCATCTTAATTGGTCCACATTAAAATTTTTATAAAAACAAATTAATAAAGAAAGAATCATTTGTGTGTGTGTGTGTGTGTGTGTGTGTGAGAGAGAGTGTGTGAGAGAGAGAGAGAGAGAGAGAGAGAGAGGGAGAGACAAAGCAGATACTCTGTGATATATTGATATTGATATATTGTACGTTCACATATTCATACAACAAAATATTCTGAGGGCAAGTTGTGTGAAAATGCTGGCACAGACTGCTAACTTGTTTTTTTTTATTTTTGGGGCAAAATATGACCCGGACATGTTCTGGCAGGTTTTCCCTGGAAGTACTAATATAATATTGTATACAGAGACAAATATCAATCTAAATAACATTTCATAAGTGTTTAGCACAAGCAGAATAATGTTGGACCTTAAACAAACACTGAAAACTGGGGTATACGGTGACCAGGAAGGAACATCTTCAGTTCATTTAGTCTAGGTTCTCATATAAACACATGGGAACGTGATATGTTGTGGCCACAAGATCATTTTGTTGAGGTAACATGCTTTCCCGTTCACCAAAGTAATCCACTTAACATTTTCTCCGCTTCAGATGCCGCTTGAATGTTTGAGAGTTCGTCAATAACAGCGGGGCTTCGTTTCAGGCAAAGTGGGATTTTCAGGAGAGACTCCGCTGGAGGGAGGGCAGGAAAGAGAGGAGAGGTTCCTTTGGCACACAGGGACACTTAAGTCAGCCAGCAGGAAGATTGATGTGACACTGTGTTTCTGGGCTGTCTGTCTTACGCAGCAGAAACAGGTGTAAATTAAGTGGCTGATGAATGCTTGCTCTAATGTCTTTGACTGATCCACTCCTCGATTCCGACAGCTCGTCTGAAACAATGCTAAAACATGGACACCGGATATCAGAGGTTACAAAAGAGAAGAATGTAAGCCCAACGCTTTTAAAAATCATTGAAAAAGATCCAGCCATCCAAAGGCATAAAACATCAAGCGAGTGGTGAGGTTGAAAAGAATTAAATCAGCATTGAGAAAAGAGGAATAATTACTCATGACGGAGTAAAACAAATGGGTTTGCAATATAATTATACAAGAACAACAGCATCTGGTACAAAAGTCAGTTAATAGCCTGACAGTCATAAAACAGGAGATGAACATAAGCAGTTCTACGAGCAGACACACTTAACTAAGGAATTTTTTTTCTTTGTAGGATGGTTAGATGAGCACACAGATGATGAATAGTCTGAAGGATCGATAGATGGAGGAAGAAGGTAAGTTATCACAGGTAGGTAGTCGAGTAGGTACATTCTCTTACAGAGAATGACCGACTAGACCGGACAACAGGTGAGTGTGTGCTGTGTGCTTTAGAAGGGGGCTTTGATGAGGGTGTGACAGGTTTGGCAGGTATATAATAATATTCTGGTGATTGTGAACGGGTGGGTGGAGCTGAAGGATCTGGTGCTGATGGCATTCTGGCTGAATCCGTAACACTGACAGACAGCGGGAAGATTAGCACGAATAGAGCCTTATGAGTTTAGCACGCGCAGAATAGAGTAGATATGTATTTGAACCTTAAACACTCAATGATAAAGTTTAATTGTAAAATAGAAAGTGATTTTGGGATAATTAAGGCCCCAAAAATACAGTAATAAAAAAAAAGTTTTTTTTTCTTTTGCTTAACACAACTGAGAATTGGGTTGAGCAAATGTGCTTAATTGTCATGAAAATAATACCTCAAAAATACAAAATCAGTGGTCCTAAATATTCTTTACTTTTTTCCCTTCATTTGTTTTCCACTTTTCCTTTTGTGCCATGTTCTTTAATGGTTTTGTTCACCCCTAAACTATTCCTAACTGAGATACTACATAATAATAACTATTATTATTGTTAGTGTTTTTTTTCTAGCATAAATACAATACAAATAATACATTTTCTTGAGACAAAAAATGTATATATTTCATTTTTCTTTTGGTACAAAATATGACCCTGGCATGTTCTTGACAGGTTTTGTGAGATTTCTCTTTTTCCTAACGTAGAAAATATTATTATATATAGAAAGAGAGAGGTTAGTTTATGAATAACATTCCATGAGTGTTTTTTTTTATAAATGTTTTGTAGATTTAGGATTTAGACCTCATACATTCAATTTAAAAATGAGAAGTGATTTTTTATTTTAGTTCTATTACATTGTTTTATTCTATTACATTTTTATATATATATATATATTTATGAGCAATTTAGGCCCTAGGGATACTAATAAATGTATATTTAGTAAAAGCAAAATATAATAATAAAAGCATTTAGCACAAGTAGAATAAAGTTTATGTGTATTTATGCTGCAGATCCACAAAGAAGTCTTTGTTAAGTGTTTTCTTTTTGTTTTGTTTTTTTACTAATTAAGGCCTTGCAAAGGCCTTGCGAAATTGCAGAGAGCAATTAGCACAAGAAAAAAAAACGATTTGGCTGAAAAATTACAGCTTTATGAGACTGTGAGGGAAAGATTACAGATATGTAAAACAGAGAGAACCCTCTGCCTCGCAATATACAAAAGGCCAACAGGGCATCCTCAACAACAACAACAAAAAAACAGCCTTTGAGGACTTTAAAATTAGGAAAATCTCTTCTTTGCCATTGAAAAAAAGTGCCCCGCACCCTGAACTGTTCTGAAATGGGAACTTGGCCTGGGACCCAATGTCTGAAAGACTGATGAGCTTCCATTAACAACACTCTGAAGCATCCTTACAATGACAGCTGTTATTTGAATACAGACAGCAAAAAGAAATACTTCAACAATCTGTCTTCAGCTAAACTGATGAGGGTACCTCTCCAAAGGCCTGTTAGCGGGGAAAAATGAGGGGCATGAATCTGGCTTCAGTCTTCCCTTTGAAACCAATTATTTTTTCCATCCTGGGCAGCACTTAAGTCTTACAATATGTCACCTTTTATCCAAAGTGTTGAGTGAAGTGCCAGTGCCTGGAGGTCAGTCCCTTGTCCACTCGGATCAAGCTCATTTCAAACGCTTCATGAAGTCTGCACTCTGCTGTTGCGTGGCTCAATCGTTTATTGCCAGATTAACAGGAAACGGTTGCGCGCAATTCACCTCCCCAATGTTTTGAAGGTCAAAACCCTATTAATGTACAGTTAATGGCTTTCTCAACTTGTTGTGTTAGTTCTTTTCAATCCTATTGATAGTTACTAAGAGAGGAGCCTTTTCAGAATGGAGTCACACAAGGTGAAACTGCATAATAATGTCCTTATTCGGAGCTAAACACAACTCTGTTGAAGTCCTCTTTAAAGTTTTAGATCTGAACGTCACAGATTCTCCTCAAAAGGCCTCTGTGTCTTTGTGTTTCATTGACAGGTCAACTAAAACAGCATTCATCTGATCCACAAGAACGTCCACTGCTGGATCAAAGGAAAACGCATCTTCTGCAAGAGCAGCAACAAATGAGAAGTGTGCAGGACTATCATATGATGCTAACTGTCATACATACATTATTCAACGGCAAGTAAACAAGAGAGGAAAGAAGAGCAAGACGTGTTTTGGCTCTCTACCAACTGTCTCATTAGTCTCACTCTGTCATGAAAAACAAACACTCACCAGGCCCACTGAAACACAGCCAGGTCTCATGTGGATGTGCTACATTCAGTCGCATAGACAGTTCCTCCAGTCAAACAACAGAAATATTGTACTTACCTCTCACAAGTCACCGCAGAGGCCTACACCTCGAGCACCAGGGGCCAGTGATCTTCCCCGCATGGACTGACAGCGTATTCAGACTTACTGAGTGCCCCATCTGACACTAACACACCTGACTCTGCTAATGAAGGCTTGGAGAAGTGTCTGGTAAGTAGATTCAGGTGTTTTGGCACCAAACTGTGCCAGAACAACAAGAGGATGCTTGACTGCACTGAGTAAAATCTGCAAGTGGCAGGTCGTCTGTAAAATATGTGCAATAATTTTATACTATTATCTACTATTTTATACTATTATCTTGAATTTAAGTCATATGATAAAAAAAATGACACTATAAATATTAGAGCTGTAGATTAGCAATTAGCACAGACATAACAAATATTATACATTTGTATCAATTTAATGCTGAACTAAATAGACTGTATTAATATATTTAACAATGTTTTTTTTATTATTTATTTATTGTAACTTCTCAGCTTTATTCTGAATTCTGAGTCTGAATGTTACTTAAATGTAAGTCCAAGGGATTTTTTATACACATTTCTTTCTCTTTTATTTATTTATTTTTATTTTTTGCTTGCCAGGTGAAATATGTACGTCTGGTTGTTTAAAATTTTATATCACACCTCTCAACAAGCTGCGTGATTTGAAGTCTCATTCATGTCCAAAGCACATGAAGCAACAGTGTTGCAAAGTTAATACTCAGGGTTTGGGGTTCATAAAATCCATAAGCTGACCCTATGAGCATTATTAAATTGTGATTTTATTTTAATTATTTTTTTATGTTCTCTTATTGTTTACAGTCTTTTTTCTTTTAATGTACAGGACAGTGAACATAGAGGGAAATTGGACAGACACATGATGCACTGCCCATTGTTCCACAGCTCTGACGGTGATTTAAAGGTTCACATTCAGTTTTGACTTGGAAGATTCTAGACACATCCACTGTCATGGTGCCTTCAAGTAGCTGCACAGATGCGCATTATAAAAGCAGATCAGGCAGCGCTGAACAGGGTGAGATTAGGTGAATTCTGCTGCGTGACACCCTGACACCAATCACAAACATCTCTTCCGGGGTTAACAATCAATGAACCTCGTACAACTGCAATGTATCCACAGCAGAAAGAAATCAGTATGGCCGAATAGAATTGATTCAATTTTTGAATTGCTTTGCATTCCGTTTTTCTTTCAGTGGGATTCATACCGTCTGGTTTCTACACAGTAGAAGAATTCCAGGCTTTTTATTGCTATTAAAAAAATGCATGTTTATAAAAAAAATGAGTGGTGTAAAAATATTCAGTTCATTTAAAGGCAAAGATTGTAATAGTTTCAATATAAAAAAAAAACTTTCTTGGATTCTAGTTTAATGTCAGAGTCAGCCAATCATAGATTAACTTCCTGCAGAGTTAAACACTGTGGCTCTGTAAGGGCTTGCAAAACATTTCTCTTTTTGCGTGATCTGACTTTTTAGCTTCTGGCTCAATTAATGGTGTGAGTTTAGGTCTGGTGTGTGACTACCTTGTCCAAACAAACAATGTAGGACAAGGGAGAAAAGACTTTTTTGTGTTTAGGCTAATCAACTTGAAGGTCAATTAGTTGTGCAAACTTTGATTTTTAAGTTTAGTTGACAATATATATTGAGTTTTCCTAACATAGAAATTTAAGTTCACAAAACCTAAAGGTTTTAGGGCAACCCGCTTCAGGACTTTTTAGAGTTGACTAATTTAAGTTGGTGTGTATGTTCAACCAACCTACATCAATAAGTTCAACAAACAAAGAAGGGTCAATCCAACATGCGAATGCATTATTTATTAAATGCTATTCAGTAAAATTAGAGCCTTCAAATTAAATTAAATCTTCAGTCTTTAAATGGGCAGAACCAAATAGCCACAATCATTAACAGTGACATTACTATTGCACCAATAAGTAGTTTCTTCGTAAAACCACAATTTTAAAATCCACAAATATCATTCTCAATATATCATATATCAAAAGACAGCCTTTGCCATAACTGGTATAAACTACATATTTACAAAATAATTATGTAATGTTGTTTTACAATGTCACAGGTTAACCTGGTGACTCTATAAACTTGGACTTACAAACATACACCCATTTCACTGATACTGTGCATTGCCGGCAATATTAACATCTGTGTACACATCAGGAAGGTGTTATGGATTTTTTGTTTTGTTCAGTCTAAAGTTTGTTACTGCTGTATTTTGTTATAATTTTCAACTCTTTATAGTTTTTCTTTAAGTTTGTCATTATTTTTCTAAAAGAACAGAATGCCAGAACACACAATAATTCATATGATAATTACCTTTATTTTTCCACATATCTTCCACAAACCTTATTGCAGTTAAACTTCCCGGTTCACACTCTGTACAACCAAACCCACAATCCAGGTTAAACTGTTTTTTATAGCAACAGCCACATCACTTCCTGTGGAAGATACCATTTTGGTGGGATGTCAGAGGAGGGGGGAGTTAGAAACAGTTGTGTTTGCCATATAATTTGTTGTTAAACTCTTTCTCTGTTAATTTTTGTGGTTTTAGCTGTTTTGGAGGTTTAAGAGTTGTGTTGGGTGTTTGTATTAATTAAATTGATTGGTACAAACGTTTTCGTTTGTACCTGTGGTTGGTATGCCCTATAGGTGGGGCTTCAGCCTATAAATAGGCTTGCTGGATGAAAGAATTTCAGTTCTGATTGTGAACTCAGAGAAATTGGATACTGAGCAGTGTTGTGAACATTGGGCCATTTGGTTTAGCCAAAATTAGCACATTGTTGCGGTTTTCTTTTCTTTTTGTACAGTTTTATTTATTTTTGTTTTCTCCTGCACTGTAAATATTTTAGCACCTTCCAATAAAACACCATTTTGGATTTTGCATCAACTTTTTGTATAGCACGTCATTTCCCTTTTCCACTCCAACTGGTTGGCTTCCCTACATATGGTGTCAGAAGTGGGATCCTCCCACCAGTGAGTGACGTGCCTGCATAAGGTAATGCCCTGCTGAGATGCCACCCAAAACGAGGGGTCAGCCTGTAGAGGGCACAGATGCAGTAATGGACCAAGGTGCTGTTGGAGGTGTTGATGAGGAGAGATTGCTGCCTGCGGAAATCCCAGCCACTGGTGGAGATGCTGCCATCACAGCGCTGGCACAAATGTTCCAGTCATTCATGCTGTACCAAAAGGATCGGGATGAAAGGCAGGAGAGGGATGCTTCTCGCCGCGAGCAAAATTACAAGGTCCTCAGCCACCAGGTCACCCAAATGCAGCTAGACATGGAGCGGACAAGACATGGAGCTTCGGAAGGAGCTGCAAAGCGGGTGATAGACCATGAACCTCGAATAGCCAAGCTGGAGGACAGTGATGATATTGAACACTACCTTACAACTTTTGAGAGACTTGCAGAGGTGTATCAGTGGCCAAGGGGCGACTGGGCCGTTCGTCTTATTCCCTTGCTAACTGGCAAGGCCCGAAGTGCTTTTGTGGCTATAAATCCCTCACATACCAGAGACTATGACCAAGTGAAAGCTGCAATCTTAAAAAAATATGAAATCAGTGCAGAGACATACCGGTTGAGATTCCGATCCCTTAGTACCCCTGCCGATGAGACCCCTACGGAACTCTACATCCGACTGAAGGACTTGTTCTCCAAATGGGTACACTATGAGCAAAGTAATAAGAGGGACATTATGGAGTCCCTTGTGCTGGAGCAGTTCCTGCGAGTGTTGTACCCTGAGGTGAGGACTTGGGTAAAGGAAAGAGATCCCGACACTGCTGCAGAGGCTGCAACATTGGTTGAGGCCTACATTGCTGCACGGAAGGGACCTGGAACTACTCGATATGCTGGCATTCTCCACTCTTCGAAGGGTAAGTCTGATGGGTTGGGGGTGGGTTCAAACTCTCAAAGTGGCCCTAAAATCTTCAAGCCCATTCATTCTAAACCACCAACATCAGCCACAATGCCCCAGACCACAGTTAAGGGAGAGATTGTTGTATGTTATAACTGTGGTGAGCCAGGTCATACTAGGCCCCTTTGCCCGCTCAAAAAGCCCAAGACAACTGGTCTTTGTTATATGCCCCGGCCAGAACAGTTAAGAACACAGCCCGATCGGGAACCAGTCATCACTGTACTGTTAAATGGTAAACCCCTTTCAGCGTTGGTGGACACAGGTTGTTCCCATACTCTGGTACAGGCCCAATATATACCCAGAGATTCCTGGAGTGAAGGAGATGTAGTAACAGTTTGTTGTGTGCACGGGGATAGCACTGAGTTGCCTACTGCTGAGGTTTATATTGAGGTCTGTAATCAGTCATATCTGATGAATGTGGGTGTTGCTACCAAGCTGCCCTATCCTGTACTGTTAGGTACTGACTTCCCTGTATTAGCTGAATTGGTGCAAGAGACTGTATGGTGTGGTGTTGTCACGAGAGCCCAAGCAAAGCAGCTTACTCAGGTTCCACAGCCCCAAGAAATAACACCAGAAACACTGCAAGAAATGCCCTTCAGCTCTGAGACTAGTTTAGGTGAGTCACGGCCTACAGAGCAGGAAAGGCTGCAGAAACGTAGGGAGTGGGTTGAGGGGTTGTTGGAAACTTCAGAGCAAGCTGAGGAAGGGGCAGAAGAACCCGAACTCACTGAAGCCGACTTAGTTGTCCCTGGTAATCTAGCCCAACTTCAGCGTGAGGACTTAACCTTGACTGAATGTTTAAAACAGGCTGAGGAAAATGAGGGTGTTGTGTCTTTGCTTGGTGAGACTTTTGTGGTACAAAATAGTCTTTTGTACCGACAGAGTAAGGAAGACGGACTGCAGCTGGTAGTACCTAAGGCATACAGGAAGGAGGTATTAGAACTTGGACATTCTATTCCCTGGGCAGGTCACTTGGCTTTTATGAAGACGTTAATGCGAATTGCAAAAAGATTTTACTGGCCAAAGATGTATAGTGAGGTTAAGGAGTTCTGTAAATCTTGTCCAGAATGCCAGCTCACTACTGGCCGTACTCCTGCCTACGCACCCCTTATACCACTTCCTGTAGTTGACACTCCTTTTAAGAGAATAGGAGTTGACGTAGTTGGGCCTGTGGAAAAGAGTCAGAGAGGGAACCGATTTATCTTGGTTATTTGTGATTATGCTACCAGGTACCCTGAGGCATAC
The DNA here is from genome assembly GCA_026230005.1 of Gila orcuttii. NCBI lineage: Eukaryota > Metazoa > Chordata > Actinopteri > Cypriniformes > Leuciscidae > Gila > Gila orcuttii. The sequence continues at coordinate 9,517,221 of JAPDVR010000016.1, read as the reverse complement.
CCATTACGAGAGGTCACAGCTAAGCAAATAGCCACTGTACTCCTACGATTTTTCTCTCAGGTTGGCATACCTCAGGAAGTGCTCACAGATCAGGGTCCAAACTTCATGAGCCACACCCTACAAAAAGTATATCAATTGCTGGGCATAAAGAGAGTACGAACCACCCCTTACCATCCTCAGACTGATGGTCTTGTTGAACGTTTCAACCAGACCTTGAAAACCATGCTGAGGAAATATGTTTCTGAAACGGGCAAGGACTGGGACATGTGGCTTCCATTCCTCCTGTTTGCATATAGGGAGGTGCCTCATGCATCTACAGGGTTCTCGCCATTTGAACTGCTGTATGCTCACCATGTCAGAGGGCCTCTGGATGTACTGAGAGAGAGTTGGGAGGCCACTGATAAACCAGACAAGAAAAACATTCTCTCCTACATATTAAAGATGAGAGAGCATCTGCAGAAGACAACAGTCCTTGCACGAGAAAATCTCCTGCAGTCTCAAAAACGTCAAAAAGACTGGTACGACCGAACAGCCAGATCCCGTACATTTGAGCCAGGTGAAAAGGTCTTGTTGTTGTTACCAACGAGTGAGCATAAACTGCTGGCTAAGTGGCAGGGCCCCTACCAAATAAAGAGGAAAGTGGGTCCTGTGACATATGAGATCGAGATCCCATCCAGGACCCAGCCCTTGCAAATCTTCCATGTTAACATGTTGAAGAAGTGGTATGCTCGTTCCACACAACAAGGACCTACATCTGACGAAGTGGCGGAAACCACAACTGCTTTGTTCGTGAGATCCGTGGAGGGAGAGGAGGAAATAGAGGAACAATACCTGCCTGGTCGTCAGGGAAACAGTCAGCTGAACTTTGAGCACCTGGAAGATGGTCAAAGGCAGGAACTTCTACAATGCATCCCAGCCCAACTCTTTATGGAGACACCTGGCAGAACAAACGTTATCCACCATCACATCACTCTCAAAGATCCCAAACCCATTCGTCAGCCAATATACCGGGTCCCAGAAAGACTTCTGCCAGTTATGAAGGAGGAGTTGGAGACCATGCAGAGCCTTGGTGTAATTGAACCTTCAACCAGTGAATGGAGCAATCCCATTGTCCTAGTGCCTAAGAAGGATGGCAGTCTCAGATTCTGTCTGGATTTCCGCAAGCTTAATAGTGTGAGCAAATTTGACCCGTATCCCATGCCAAGAGTGGATGAGGTAGTGGAGAGTCTTGGAAGAGCAAAGTATCTCACCACACTTGACCTCTGCAAGGGATATTGGCAGGTTCCACTAAGTTCGGAGAGCAAGGAGGTGACCGCATTTAAAACACCCTTTGGACATTTTCAGTTCCGTGTCCTTCCCTTTGGGCTTCACGGAGCTCCGGCTACTTTTCAAAGGATGATGGACCAGATCCTCCGGGGGACGGAGAAGTTTGCTGCAGCATACTTAGATGACATAATCATCTATAGCCAAACTTGGCAGGAGCATATGGGTCATCTGAAGGACGTGCTACTGAGAATTAAGAGTGCTGGTCTAACCATCCGCCCAGACAAGTGCACCCTAGCCAGGACTGAGACACAATACCTAGGGTATGTGCTGGGTCATGGAGTAATACGTCCACAGGTGGGGAAAGTGGAGGCCATCAAGAATGCAGAACGGCCAGTGACCAAGAAACAGGTCCGTTCTTTCCTTGGACTTGTGGGGTGGTACAGGCGTTTTATCCCCAACTTCTCTGAACGAGCCTTTACCCTAACTGATTTAACTAAAAAAGATAAGCCGAATAAAGTTGACTGGACTCAGGACTGTGAGATGGCTTTCCAGGACCTAAAGGACTCCTTATGCACAGAGCCTGTTTTACAGAGTCCCGACTTTAATAAGACTTTCACTGTACAGACCGATGCTTCTGAGCATGGCATTGGGGCTGTACTGCTTCAGGAAGGTCAAGGTCAGCTCCAACCGATTGCCTACATCAGCAGAAAGCTCCTTCCCCGTGAATCCAGGTATTCCACAGTTGAGAAGGAGTGTCTGGCAATTAAATGGGCATTGGACGCTTTACGATACTACCTGGTGGGACGCAAATTCACACTTGAGACTGATCACAGGGCATTGGCCTGGTTGGGCCGTATGAGAGACACAAATGCTCGTATCACCAGATGGTTTTTAGCCATCCAGCCATTTGACTTTGAAATTTTGTACAAAGCTGGATCACAAAATTGTACAGCAGATTACCTCTCTAGGACACCTCAGGTATCTGAGGAAGGGGGGAGAAATGTCACAGGTTAACCTGGTGACTCTATAAACTTGGACTTACAAACATACACCCATTTCACTGATACTGTGCATTGCCGGCAATATTAACATCTGTGTACACATCAGGAAGGTGTTATGGATTTTTTGTTTTGTTCAGTCTAAAGTTTGTTACTGCTGTATTTTGTTATAATTTTCAACTCTTTATAGTTTTTCTTTAAGTTTGTCATTATTTTTCTAAAAGAACAGAATGCCAGAACACACAATAATTCATATGATAATTACCTTTATTTTTCCACATATCTTCCACAAACCTTATTGCAGTTAAACTTCCCGGTTCACACTCTGTACAACCAAACCCACAATCCAGGTTAAACTGTTTTTTATAGCAACAGCCACATCACTTCCTGTGGAAGATACCATTTTGGTGGGATGTCAGAGGAGGGGGGAGTTAGAAACAGTTGTGTTTGCCATATAATTTGTTGTTAAACTCTTTCTCTGTTAATTTTTGTGGTTTTAGCTGTTTTGGAGGTTTAAGAGTTGTGTTGGGTGTTTGTATTAATTAAATTGATTGGTACAAACGTTTTCGTTTGTACCTGTGGTTGGTATGCCCTATAGGTGGGGCTTCAGCCTATAAATAGGCTTGCTGGATAAAAGAATTTCAGTTCTGATTGTGAACTCAGAGAAATTGGATACTGAGCAGTGTTGTGAACATTGGGCCATTTGGTTTAGCCAAAATTAGCACATTGTTGCGGTTTTCTTTTCTTTTTGTACAGTTTTATTTATTTTTGTTTTCTCCTGCACTGTAAATATTTTAGCACCTTCCAATAAAACACCATTTTGGATTTTGCATCAACTTTTTGTATAGCACGTCATTTCCCTTTTCCACTCCAACTGGTTGGCTTCCCTACATACAATATTACTGTTTTTACTGTATTTTGATCCAATAAATAGGCTTGGTGAGCATAAGAGACTGCTTTCATTTATGTTATAAAAACCTTACCAACCAAACTTTTCAAAAGAATTATAACTTATAACTTTCTGGATATGACTACTAACCCTAAGCACATTTCTTCTAATGTCCTCAGTGTTGTCTGTACAACTGATTGCTGACCGACACTGCTGTGCAATTATTTCAATGAGTTTTTCGCTGGTCTGTTATTGTAGCGTCAACTACTTCAGATAAACACACCCCTCGATGGCACAAAAACCCCCACAAAAAACTGTGATTTGTTGATTTACATGTTGGTCAGACAGTCTCTTTCTGTTAAAGTAGGTGGTTCTTGGCCAGAATAAGCTGGGAATCAGACTTTATGCAGCTAGTCAGAAGATCTGTGATGAATCACTGCTGATTATGAATGTCTGCAGACATCCAGCATAGTGCATCACTCACCTGTACCTCCTGTGGTAAGAATTAAACTCTTGATAATGTCTGACAGTGTGTTTTCCTTTCCTCCAACATAAACAATGAGCATGCTTCTGATTGCTCTGTATGTTGGATGTGTCCATGTGTGTCTGTTCGTTCACAAAAGCATTTTGCCCCCTTATCATCTTCAGTGTGGGCAATGAAAGCAGGTTTGCGTGTTGACACAACACATATCACACAGTTCTCCTCGAGTGATAATGCATGATAGCAATGATAATATCCAGGAGAAAGAAAGTATATTCCATCCAATGATCCATATCTGCACTGCAGACTTTATGAAGTCATGACCTTGGCTGAGATGAAGCCTAAGATTAGCTGATTTGTTATTTCTTATTTAAAGATGATGTGTGTTTTTTTTTTAAATGTAAGCATTAATACATCCCTTGAGTTTCTTCCACTCTTCTAGGAAGGCAATCCATTCCAGTCGATGTTGGAGCGTGGTTGTAGGCAGCTGTATAAGCTACTTGAGTAATTGTACTTCACTACTATACTTAAGTATCATTTAGGGAACTTGCACTTGAGTGCTATTGAAACTGAATATGTGTGCTCTTTCTCACTTACATTCCAAGGTAAAAATGATACTACTTCAAAGTATGACATACACTAAAAGTTTGTCATGACTTCAATCAAGTCAAAGGAATTACTTTCACGGCTGAACTTTAATAGATTGAGTTGACATCTATTTCACTGTGAACTATAGTATAAATCAGTTGTAGGTTGATTTCCCTGAACATTTTATTTTCTCACAAAGCATGAGAGTGCTGCACGGGTGTCTTTACGTAGCTACTGTTGCTCATTGGATGAACTGGAGGCCAGTGATGGGAATAACGGCGTTATAAATAACGCCGTTACTAACGGCATTACTTTTTCCAGTAACGAGTAATCTAATTGATTACTCTTCTCATCTTAATAACGCCGTTACCGTTACTGCCAAAAAATGCGGCGCGTTACTATAACTGATGAAGCTGTTTTTTTTTTCATCAGACCAACTAGATCTCTGAGCGAGAGGCAAATACTTTTTTTACTGTTCTTCCTTGGTTAGTGGGCAGAGCACGAGACAAGCCCATAAATGCTGACGATTGGCTATAAGGTAGAGTAAAATGTCATTGTAAGCCAATCAGAGGTAGAGTTGGGCGGGTGTTCGAAAGCACGCATAGTAGTGATGGGCATTCGGCTCTTTTGACTCAGCTCACTGAAAAGAGCCGGCTCTTTTGGCTCACAAACGGCTCTTTAAATGACTTTGACTATAATATTTCAATTTGTATTACATAATTATTTAATTTCTATAGGCTAAATTTGTAAAAATAGAGTCGGCTCTTCAGATATGCGAGCCAGCTCCCAACGTTCACCTAAAAGAGCCGGCTCTTAGAGTCGGCTCATTCGCGAATAGCGAACGACCCATCAAAAGCTCATTCGCGAACGAGTCGATCCATCATCACTAACGCTCATTCGCGAACGACCCATCATCACTAACGGCTAACGCTCATGAATTGCGAACGACCCATCATAACGCATAGTCGGGCAGGACAGGACACAAGGAACAACACAAGCCAGTCAGTCAACGAGAGACAGGTATGGCGACGAGCTTAACAAGCTTAATTTAATTTTGCCCAGTTGTGGCCTGTTGAGGGGCAATAAATATCAAAATTTCCAAAACATATATTGTGTTATTTGCATTGATCCACTATATAAACATAATATCTACATACATGGCGTTTGATTGGAGGCTAGTCTCACTTTGTCCCACAGCAACATTTTTTTTTTTAGATGCGTGTACAATGTTTCATGTTTCTGTTAATAATGTATTGTATTAAGTGTCCATTTCATTATAATATTCAAATTTATCGTAAATAATTGAACATGCACATGTATTTTAAGTTCCATTAAAGAGGGGTAGAGGTGGGGTCACATTTGAGCATTTAAAATTTAATTTTACTTGAAAGTAACGCAATAGTTACTTTCATAAGTAACTAGTTACTTTTAAAATTTGTAACTGAGTTACTAATTTAGTTACTTTTTGGAAGAAGTAACTAGTAACTGTAACTAATTACTTTTTAAAAGTAACTTGCCCAACACTGCTGGAGGCAGACATCAAATTATGAAGATGAAATACTCTAAGGCACTCACGTGATGAAGTAAAGAGCCTTTATTTAACAGGGCTAAATCTTTAAAAACAACTGCAAACCTTAATACGCAGCCAGCTACACCAAATTTAACCACAGTTATTCGACCCGCTCTGAGCGGGATTCGAACCGTGGTTCCCGCCATGGGAAGAACAGGAAGTGATTATTTTTGTAATTCCATCTGGTGACCTTGGTGACAGAGAAATGACCCCCTTCCCCTTTAAATAAAGAAGAATGATCTGATCTGAAAGAAGGATGATATTGGAAGTTGAGAAAGACAGAGACAGAAGGATAGAGATTATCTGTGAGTGTTTCTCTGATATGTAATTGGCCTCTTAAGAGGGGGAGAGTGAGCCAGAGAGAGCTGATGCAACAATAACGTCCCAGTTCTTCCTCTCTCAGCATGTAAACAAGGCTCGACTTTTGTAAGCCAAAAAAAAAAAAAAACAGACCAAGATCGATCGATCTGAATCTAGGAAAAGAGCAGGAGGATGATTTGAGTGATGGAAGACAGATGGACCTGTGCGGCCCATATAAGAGTATCAGTCTCAGCTGCACGCCACACACTTCCTCACTCCACAGGCAGGAGGGAAGAGAGATAAGCCCCCCATATCTCTCTCCCCCCTGCTTGTGCAGATTACAGGCATGCCAGAGCTGTGGGTCCTGCTCTAATAGTGCTGCCCACTCACTCACAATTAGCCGTAATCATTACCACCCCGCTCGAAGGAGATTAACTCAGCATTCATTTGTTTGGGGTTTACAGAGCTTCTCTCTCACGCCGAGGTGAGTCGTGGCAAGAGGAGATTCCAAAGACACAATATTGCCATCTGTTGGAAGCATGCCGGAGATCCAGGAGTAATGTTAGAGAAAGAGGTAAAAAGCTGAAAGAAGGAAATATGGCTAATTATTTGTGCACACTGCAAAATTCAATCAACTATTCAATCTGCCATGGCGAGTCGCAATCACAGTGTAGACCACTTCGCTGATTATAATGGGAGGCGTTGCGCCATATTTTGCTACTCTGTAATACGACGAGAAATCAAGGCATAACACCTAAATATTAGTTGGGTTGTGCAGGCGTTTATCTTCCAGGAGCTTACTGTCCTGAGCAAATCCTTTACCTTAGTAGGATATCTGGTCACACTTAATATGAGGTGTCTTTAATTATTATGTTCTTACATGTTGTATTGCAAAACTTTGAGGTGGGATACGGGTAAGGTTAGTGTTATGGATAGGTTTTAGGGTGTGTTAAAAGGGAAGAGAAGCGTCAACAGTGTAATTATAGCTGTAATTACAGATATTAATTACAGATGTGATTATATAAAGGTAATTACAGTATAATGACATGCGTCACGGTTATGGACTCTGATTTTGATATTCTGTTTTTTTTTTTCCTTTAGTTCCTGTTTCCCTGCTCTGTTTAGTTTTGGGTTCCTTGGTTACTGATTATGGCCTTGTTTGTTCTTATGGTTACATATGATTTGCACCTGTCACTCATTATAGTCGTCTTGTATTTATACTCCCTGTTATGTTCAGGGCCTTGTTCTCCTGATTGTTTAGATAATACTAAAGACTGTTCTTGAACCTATACTCAGTCTTCAAGCGTGCTTACCTCTACGTTACTGTAAGAACAATGTAAAAACATATAAGTGCATTGTATCAAATGATTTATTTAATTGTTAGTACATAGTAGTTAAAGACATCTATAAAGTGAGACCGGAAATGTAAAATTATTTCATACAGATATGCAATAAAATGCATAAAGCGAATAATGATTAATAATGGTTTTAAAACCCCCTAGAGGACTGCAAGGGGCTTTACAGGACACAATAACTATTACAAAAACCAAAATACTAAAATTAGAAATAGGTGTCCTTGTTACAGTGTAATTGCTCATTTAAGTACTGAGTAATATTAATTAACTACATGTACTTACAGGGTTAGGGTTAGGAATATGGGTTGGTTTAGGGTTAGTTGCATGTAAGTATACATACATAATTTATTGTTATTACTACATGTAACATGCGTAACAAGTACACTGTAAAATAAAGTGTTACCAAAATAATAAATAATAATAATAATAATAATAATAATATAAATGCTTTAAAATAAACTTACAATTTGCTTTCTAATAAATCATCAAAAATCATGAGATTAAATAAAGGTTCTTTAAACTTATTGGTAGCCTTAATTTCCCTTTGGTTTATTTACTCTAATGTTGCTTGGAAAAAAATACATAATTTCCAGGGTTAGAGTTAGACATTACACATGTTATAATATTTTTAATTTTAAACATAATAAATAGGTCTTTATACGTGGAAAAAGCTGCTTTTTGTATTTTAGGAAAGGGGTTTGTCGCAAGGAGATCATTATATTTGATGGTCCGTGTAAAATTTGAAAACCTCTAGAATAAGTAACCAGAATGCATTTGTCTTACACTCAATCTTATGATGACATTCTATTACATGATACCTATTTTTTGTCATTCCTGTTCATATGCAAAGAACGTCGCACCAGACCTTGGAGCGTAGAAGCATTTGGAATGCATAAATCATCAGCTTGACATTTGAATGCTTCTGAGCAGCGCATGTTAATAGAATAACTTCAGAATACAAATTACTTCAATGCTTTATGATGTATTGAAGAGCAAAATGGGGCGTTTGAGCTAAGGACAGGCACAAAAAAGAAAACAAATCTGACATGGCTATTACAAATGCATAAATGTGGGATGTGGCAAACATTTTGGCTGCCTTTTTATTTCTTATAAGGTATTTCTTTGCCCCGCTGTACCTTCAAGTAACCTGTCCATTTCTGGTATCATTGAGCATTAGATTGTGTTAAATCTGGGAGGTTCCTCTATGCAATCCTTCAGGTCTGAGGAGACAGCATCTGTGGAGCTGTGGCCAGGTTGTTGTTTCTGCCTCTGAGAACATGCAGCCTCTCTGCTGTAAATAACACATTCAACGCTGTGCCGCCTCCTTCTGCCAACGCTCTGCAGATACACTGTGACGTTCTGTGTGATTAGGAGCTCTCAAAGCAGACCGACCGGCCGTGACTTCAAAATTAGTGAGTCAGATTTCTAAAAGCTTTAGTTTGCTTTCCATCCACTTAACATTTCTAGCGTTCTTCTGCTACTCACACTCACAAAATTCCCACTTTAAAAAGCATCTGTTACTACTCTGCACCAAAAGCATCTGTATGTGTATTTTCCATGCAATTATAGTGAATGCAGATTGAGGCTTTCAAGGCTTCTAAAGGGATGCAAAATCACCATGAAAGTGTCATAACAGTGGTCCACAGGACTTCTGTCAGGACCACTATCGTCAAATACGATTGACAGTTAGCATACAGTTAGGATTGGCGGTATGGTTCTGTTCTGGGCAAGAACTCCCTGCGCATCCATGCAGCCTAGCTTCCACCAAATCCTGACTAACGAGAGGAGGAGCTGGGGATGGAGGAGGATAATTTGCTCCTGAGAAACGCGATAGCTGCTGATAATACTGACACTACGCTTGATTTTATTCAAATTTCAAACGATAGCTTTATGCGGGGAACAGATTGAAATTTAAAGGTGTGTTCACACTTAGCAGGTTTGGTTAGATTAAAGCAAACTCATGCGATTGCTCTCTTAGTGCGGTTCATTTGAACAAGAATGCTGCCATCCAAACTCTGGACCGAGACCCAACTTTTCAGGTTTCAAATGAACTCAAGACGATGAACAATGAACAATGAACGCAACACGAACCAAAGACATAAACAAACCAAAAACAGGACGTGATGTCACAAGATGTGCTGCACACAGCATTGTGTTGGATGTTCGGGAAGTTCTGAGGCAGAATATTCGTTATAAAAGTCATTTTTTCTTTCTTTAGGTTTGGTGTTAAAAATAACATTGTGAACGCTGGTTAACCAGGACAAAATTTTTTTTTATTATTATTTTTTTTTTTCTGGATAAAAAAACAAGAGAACTGAACTACAAGTGTGAACTAAGTCGCTGTTCACTGAAAATCATGGCTTCTTGGTGTGTTCATGAGAAAAGTACAGATTTGTGAGCAAATTGTTCTTTTGGGTCAAATCTTTTCAGTGAATCAGTTGATCGAGTTCACAAAACCGGTCTGAATTATTAATTCACGAATAAGACTGATACTGTTATTAAGTTCAACTCATTGATTTCATAACTGCATCAGTGACATAAAGGGATAGTTCACCTGAAAATTCTATCATCATTTACATTACATTTACATTTATTAATCTAGCAGATGCTTTTATCCAAAGCGATTTTCAAATGAGAACAATAGAAGCAGTTAAACTAACAGTAGGAAGACAATATGTAAGTGCTATGACCCCTCTCAGTTTAATCTAATGCAGTCCCTTTTTTTAAATAAATAAAAATAGAATAGAATAGAAGAGAAAGTGTTAGTATTACTGGATCAAGTGCAGCCGAAAAAGAAGCGTCTTCAGCAGTTTCTTGAAAGTGGCTACGGACTCAGAAGCTCTGGTTGAGTTGGGCAGATCATTCCACCAGCAGGGGAACAGTCATGGTAAAAGTCTGAGAACGAGATTTAGTGCATCTTTGAGATGGCACCACAAGACGACATTCGCTTGAAGAGCACAAGTTTCTGGATGGCAAATAAGTCTGAAGTAATGAGTTTAGGAAAAAGGCTCACTCTTAAGTTGTTCCAAACCTGTATGAGTTTCGTTCTTCTGTTGAATACAAAAGAAGATCTTTTGAAGAATGTTGGTAACCAGACAATTGACGGTAGCCACTGACTTCCATAGTAGGAAAAAAAATACTATGAAAGTCAAAGGCTATCCACTTTTTGTGTTGCACAGAAAGAAGAAAATTAGGTTTGGATGAACTATTCCTTTGACATTTTCAACGTTTCTCTGCTACTGGCATTCACACTTCAGAAAGCTGTTGCTACTCTGCAAAGAAAGCATCTGCATGTTTTTTTTTTTTCTTGTCTTACTTTCTCCTTGCAGGTTTTCAATGACGTTTCAGCTTGGATGGTCCTATATGACAAGATCGCTTCCTTGCTGATTTTCTTTCATTGATCAGACGAGGTTACAGTGAATATCAAAGATGATGCATGTCGTATATATCTGTGCTTAGAAAGCCACTGGAATCTTCCAGTCCGAGACTATATTTATGATAACCAGCTCTTAAGTGATCTGATGCTTATTGTTTTTCTGTAGTAAGTTATTAAATTCAAGACAACAGTGGAAATGCATATATTTGATTTAATATAGCTTTTGCCAGGGGAAGATTTTGTATGCTTACCCATGCCCTTACAAATCAAAGCCCTTCAAGCTTCAGTTTTCACGCACCGCTCTAAATGATTCATCGGAAATAATCACTGGGGGGAAAATTAAATAGACTGATAAGCTGTATGTATTTGGTTAGTCGCATTAACCTGTGAGGGTTGCACCTTTGGCTGCACGATACGCCCAGCTTATACTATTGTGATGCTATCAGAAGAACTAAGCATTGAATAGATCTCAAATGATAACTCCAGGCTTTACAGGTGTCTTGTAATTGATTTTTCAGAACACTTTTCTCAATGGTTTATTTGAAAGCACACACACAGACACACACACACATTTTTCCTTTAAAAAATATCTGATGATTTTTTTAAATAAACATAAAAATTGGTATGCTTAAATATGTCAATATGTCATTATCTGTCATTATTCTTATATAATATGCTCATGTAGTTCCAAATCAATATTCAAATCCAAATCCAGTTCCAAATCTTTCTTTATAAGAAAATGACTTAAATCACTAATTTCCATGCAATTAAATAGGAACAAGAGATTTCAAGTTTCATGGACAAAAAAAAGCACAATGAAAGTAGTTCATATGACTCATGCATTATATTCCACACATTTTGAAGTCAACAACTTCTAGCTTGAAGTTGTTACATTTCAGTCTGTGCTATATAAACAGAATAAACTGATTCATTAAAAAGATCTGACTCAAACAAATGATTCATTCACAAATTAGTCACCCCTAAATCTCTCAGGAACGACTCGGTTACTAACGTAACCTCGGTTCCCTGAGAGGAGGGAACGAGTATTGCGTAAGTAGCTTACGCTATGGGAAAACTCCTTTTCTCGAGAATATTGAAGTCTTTATGTAAAACGCATTGCAGCTGCACAGCTGACAGGAATGAGCGAAGGCAGCTCGGTCATTGGCTGTGCTGCGGCAACTTGCTCGAACCAATGACGGGGCGACTCTGAATGCGCGACCAATGTGCGCGCTTCGCGCCCGTGCGCGTCAGAGCCCGCCAAGATGGGCGTGGCCAAGAGCTATATATTGGGCGAGTTCTTTAGGTTAAAACGACTGAAGCGAACTAACCAAGCACAAGCACGGCAGCTTACGCAATACTCCTTCCCTCCTCTCAGGGAACCGAGATCACGTTAGTAACCGAGTCGTTCCCTTTCGAGAGGTCTCTCCTATTGCGTAAGTAGCTTACGCTATGGGAACACCATGCAAAACGCCGTGCGTGCTGAACTTCGCCTTATGATAGCCAGAGGCAGGTGCCTGAGCTGAAAAGCAAAGTTATCATCCAACTAGCCGGCAGAGGCGAGCTTCCTGGTGGAGTGTGCTTTGACTCCCCAGGGGCATTGAAGTCCCTTAGCTTCATAAGCCAGCGCTATAGCCTCAACTATCCAGTGAGAGATTCTCTGCTTTGAAACGGCGGAACCTTTCGTACGGCCGCCAAAGCATACAAACAGCTGTTCTGTCTGTCTGAATAGGGCAGAACGCTCCAAATACACTCTGAGAGCCCTAACGGGGCAGAGTAGATTAGCTTCGTGTTCGTCTGCTGGAGACGATAGTGCAGTTAGGGAGATAACCTGTGCTCTGAAGGGAGTGGTGAGCACTTTAGGAATATACCCATGTTTTGGCCTAAGGACGACCCTGCAGTCGTTAGGTCCCAATTCTAGGCAGGCAGCGCTTGTCGAAAGCGCGTGCAGGTCGCCCACTCTCTTGACCGAGGCAAGTGCCAGCAAGAGCGCAGTCTTGAGCGAGAGCTGTTTAAGGTGCACGGTTCGGAGTGGTTCGAACGGGGGCCCTTTAAGAGCATCTAGGACAGTAGCAAGGTCCCAGATCGGCACTAAGGGGGGGCGTGAAGTGTTCATCCTCCTAGAGCCCCTTAGGAAACAAATAATTAGGTCGTTTCTTCCCAATGGACGTTCCATTACAGGGTCGTGTGACGCTGTGATGGCCACCACATATACTTTGAGCGTGGAGGGGGTGCGGCCCGCCTCCAGAAGCCCTTGTAGAAAAGCGAGTACGTTCGTAATCTCGCATGTTTCAGGGTTCAGGCCCTTGGCATTACACCAGTCACTGAACACTTTCCATTTCTGGGCATATAAGCGTCTCATGGAGGGCGCCCGCGCCTCAGCGATGATTTTTAGCGCTCCGCTCGTGAGGTTCCTGGGAACCCGTTGAGGGGCCATGCATGAAGGGCCCACAGATCGGGGCGGGGATGAAATATCATCTCGCTGGCCTGACTGAGGAGGTCTGGTCTCAGTGGAATCGGCCGTGGTGCAGATTGCATTTGCATCAGATCTGGAAACCATGTTTGGTTCTTCCAGAGTGGGGCTATCAGAAGCACTGCGTTTTTCTCCTCTCTGACCCGACAGATTACCTGTGGCAGCATCGCGATCGGGGGAAAGGCATATAAGGGGCGGCTCGGCCAGCTCTGGGCGAGCGCGTCCGTGCTTTTCGTGAAGAAAAGAGAGCAGTGCGCGTTCTCCTTGGAGGCGAAGAGGTCGATCTCCGCTTTGCCAAAGGTTTTCCATAACCACTGAATCGTCAGCGGGTTGAGAGCCCATTCTCCTGGGAGATCTTGTCTCTGGATAGCATGTCTGCCCCCTGGTTCAGGGCGCCTGGCACATGCGCTGCTCTCAGCGAGCGCAAGTTGTGCTGGGACCATAAAATGAGTCTCCTGGCCATTGAATGCATGGAGCTCGACCTGAGTCCACCCTGGCGATTTATGTACGACACTACCGTCATGTTGTCCGTTCGGACCAGGACGTGTTCATTTTTTAGATGTGGAAGCAGGGCTCTGAGAGCCAAAGCGACCGCTTTCATTCTCCAGACAGTTTATGTGTAGGCGCTTCTCCGGGTTTGACCAAAAGCCGGAGACAGGCCTGCCCTCGTAAAGGGCCCCCCAACCTATTTTGGAGGCATCTGTCGTGATCATCTTTCTCCTTGTGTTCACACCCAGACTCACGCCTGACTGGTACCAGTCGGCGGCTTTCCAGTGCGTCAGGGCTTTTATACAGCCGTGGTTCGCTCTGATTAAAAAGTGGCCCGAACGCCACGCGTGAGTAGGGACGTGGCTCTTGAGCCAGCGTTGGAGAGGGCGCATATGCAACAATCCTAGCTGGAGTACGGCCGATGCTGAGGCCATGAGACCGAGCATCCTCTGAAACCGATTTACGGGGGCGCGCGCGCCCACCCTGAATGATGTTGCAAGGCGCCGGATGGTGAGCGCGCGCTCTGATGAGAGACGAGCTGTCATTTGCATCGAGTCTAGAACTATTCCCAGGAAAGAAATCCTCTGGCTGGGAGATAGTATGCTTTTTGCAAAATTGATTCTTAGACCCAGGCATTCTAAATGGCTGATAATCCAAGATCTGTGTGTTATTAACTGACTCTCTGATTGTGCTAGGACCAGCCAATCGTCGAGATAATTCAGTATTCGCACTCCCCTTTGCCTCAAGGGGGAAAGTGCTGCATCCATACATTTCGTGAATGTGCGGGGAGCCAGGGACAGGCCGAACGGAAGTACTGTGTACTGGTAAGACTGTCCCTCGAAAGCGAATCTCAGAAACGGCCTGTGATGAGGCGCTATTGGAATGTGAAAGTAAGCATCTTTCAGATCCACTGAGAGAAACCAATCTACTGGGCGTACTTGCGCGAGGATATGCTTGGTTGTTAACATTCTGAACGAGCGAATCATTAGTGCTTTGTTCAGGTGTCTGAGATCTAGGATGGGGCGGAGACCGCCATCCTTTTTCGGGACGAGAAAATAGCGGCTGTAAAATCCTGCCTCGCTCATAGAGGGGGGAACAGTTTCCACAGCGCCCTTTTCTATTAGTTTGCGCACCTCGGTGCGTAGAACATGTGAACACTCCTTTCTCACTTTCGTCTCGACCACAGTCGTAAAACGTGGTGGTCTGCGAGTGACCTGGAGCGAGTACCCGTGCTTTACTATATTCAACACCCATTTCGGCATATCTGGAATGTTTTCCCATGCCGCTGTGTGTACAGATATGGGCTGAATACAGGCTAGGGGCGGGCCGCTGTGACGTAGGGACCCGGCCAGCGAATCGCCTGAGCTCGTAGCTCTCAGAGGCGCGCGCGCGCTGAGCAGCTGAGTGAATGGGCGCGTGTGTGATTACAACAGCGCGCGCTATGTCTGTAAAACTCGCAGCCTGAGCTGGAGTTGTGTTTGACACTGTAAGGACAGTGTTTATAAGTGGGGTGCATAAACAGTGGTAGGCACACGCGTCACTTTTATAATGTTTCCAGCTTTTACTGGGGATGAATTCATAACTGTGTGAACAGTGATTGTGTGTAGTGGTGCGTACATGACCGTAGGCACGTGATCTACATTCATGGGGCGCGCAGCCTGAGCTGGGAATGAATTTGGCACTGTTTTGACAGTATCTGGGAATGCACACTTTGTGGACATGTGAACCCTTAGTGACACAGGCAGAAAAAGACTATTTTTGTGTTTTCTGTGCATCGCCGTAAAAACGGCGTTTGTTTGCAGGTGAGCGAGCTCTGTGACTTGCCCATTGACTGCTGTATGGAAATTTCCAGCCGCCTGTAAGGGGACTGGGTAATGTTTGAGATTTTGCAGAGAGAGTGGTCCGGCTTTTGCGAGACACGCACTCTCTCTTCTCATTCCTGTGGCTAGGAAGGCTTTCGAGGCTCAGGGTTCAGCACAATCTTGGGCCGAGCCCCCAGTCGCTCAGGAGGCGGCTTGCGGTTGTGGGAACGCGAGCGGCGTCGAGCGTCAGCCTGAGGCGCAGGCTGAGAGGCGGTGGGAGCTGCTCTAGCCCGCTGCGGCTGTGGCGGTCTCTGTCTGCTCTGCGATGAGCTGGAGCGCTTGGGCAGGAAATGGCGCATAGCTTGCGAAGCGTTCTGGGCCTCAGTGAAGCGTTCGGCGAAACTTTTAACCACGGGTCCAAACAGCCCGCTGGTGGAGATAGGCGCGTCGAGAAACGGCGCCTTATCCGCGTCCTTCATGTCCGTCAGAGTCAGCCACAGATGGCGCTCGAGAACAGTCAAATTAGCCATGGTGCGGCCAATAGACTGGGCAGTGGCCTTCGTGGCTCGCAGAGCTATATCAGTTGCGCTGCGTAGGTCCTTAAAGGCTTCGGGTTCGGGGCCAGACTCGTCCATAGAGCGGAGAAGCTTGGCTTGGAACACTTGAAGTACCCCCATTGAGTGAAGCGCTGATGCAGCTTGGCCGGCGTAGGCATAGGCGCGACCGGCGAGAGCAGAAGTAGTGCGGCAGGGCTTCGAGGGGTGGGAAGCTTTGGCTTTCCATCCGGTGGTGGAGGGCGGGCAGAGATGATTGGCCACGGCCTCCTCGAGGGGCGGCGTTCCCTCGTAGCCTCTTTCCTTCGCGCCGTCCACAGAGGAGAGCGACGAAGAAAAAGAAGGCTTCAGACGCGCAGAGTGGGGGGCTTTCCATGACTTGGTGAGTTCGTCATGAACTTCCGGGAAGAAGGGAGAAGGCCTTTGCCGAGGGGCCTGCTGGCGCCCCTGCAGAAACCACTCATCCAGTCGGCTACGGGTTGGTTCTTTGGGAGAAGACCAATCGAGCCCGAGGTCCTCCACGGCCTTCGAGAGGACGCAGATAATCTCCATATCCATGGTGGAGCCCCCACTCGTGCTAGCTAGCGTCGACGGGGCGGGGTCGAAAGTGGAGCCCGGCCAGTCATCAGATGCAGCGTCGATGGACAAGCTGTCATCCACTCCCCCGTCGTCCTCGGACGCGCCGAAAGTCACAAGGCCCACCGCTCTGCTAGAGGGGTGTGGGTCCGGCTGAGTGAACTGAACCGGCAGTGGGGAAGGCAAGAGCGGCGGTGAAGCACGCGGAGACTGGCTCGGCGTGACGTCACTGAGCTCAGGTTCAGGAAGCCTCTGTGAGCAGCGCTTTTTCTTAACACGCGGCTCAAACAGAGGGGTGGCGGCGATGGGCTCGCTCGCGGCGAAAGCGGCGAAGCGAGCCCGCAGTGTGGAGAGACCCAGGTCGTCACATTTCGGGCATCCGCCCTTGGTCAAAGCAGCTTCTGCGTGGTCCCGGCCCAGGCAGCGAGCGCAGATGATGTGACGATCCCTGTCCGGGAGAAGGTCTCTGCACGACGCGCAGGAAGGCATTTGGAACAACACCTGAGAAAATTGCTCTTTTACAAATGTCGCGGGGCGAACAGATGTAAATACTTGCGTGTGTGGCACGCTGGATGGCTCAGTAGGATGGCGTTCGAAGGCGGCTGAAGGTGCCGACGTCCTCGTAGCAATCCCGCTGGTATGCTTTTCCACGGCGGCGAAGGCTTTCAATAATCCGGAGGATCCAGCGAAGAAGGTGTTCGCTGAAGGAAATTAAATCTAAAGAACTCTCATGACGGGGCGCCCAATATATAGCTCTTGGCCACGGCCATCTTGGCGGGCTCTGACGCACGCGGGCGCGAAGCGCGCTCATTGGTCGCGCATTCAGAGTCGCCCCGTCATTAGGACTTCAAGATTTACAGTCAATAACATCTTAAAGACTTTTAAAGATTTTGAATAAAGTCCTGTGAACCACTATTATGATATTTGATGGTGCTTTCATATCCTATTTGAAGCTTGAAAGCTTCAGTCCCCATTGTAACCCTACCCTTGCATGGAGAAGAAAAACGAATTGCATTCTTCAAAGTAAAGTAAGTCTCACATGCAGGTTTGGAAAGACACGAGTCAGTGAATGGCGAACTGTTCCTTTAAAGACTTAAAACGAAAAAAATCCATTAAAACGAAGTGCATATTTGTCATGTTGGATTAAATCATCTGCATGTGTCATGAAAATCTAATTTGCATGTATTTATATGGCATAATAAAACATTATTTTAAAACACCATGTATGAATTGAAGCACCTTCCCAAAGAGAGATTAGAAAAAATATGAGCAAATATGGGCCAATGCAGCACATAAAGTGTTCCACACCATTTCCCTCAAAGTGTTGCTTTATTTGGAGCCGTAACGTCCTGCCCAGGAATAAAATTGAGTAAAAACTTGTTTCACAGCGAGAGAGAGAAAGAGAAAAAAGTGTGAAATTCCTTTTGAAAATGAATGCTGCATGCCACTTTTCCTTTCATCACTTATTTATTGAGAGCAAATGTTTTTCCCCATAACCGTGCAGCAGTTTCCCATATGCTCTGTTAGTGTGACATCTTGAAGCAGTGCAGGTGCTTTAGACCTCCACAGAAACACTTGCTGCTCTATCTCTCCACGTACTTACACACAGTTGTGTTTAATATTGTGAAAGCTGTCGTTCCACAGGAGAAGAACGCTGGCTTTTTGGGTCTGCCTGGGGCCACGATGGACGAGGCGATGTTAGGTGGCAGGCAGTGATGCAAGGTTTCTTTAACACAAGAGTTGTAGAAATATCAGTTTGGGTATTGGTGTTAGATTGCTGTCTGTAGAAATTCCAAGGCGCTATTGTTTTATCTCAAGTTTATGTAACCTTCTTTTGCCCCAAGGTCTAATAAGTTTAGTAAAAGACTATGAATCATGTTTCTGTTTACATGCAACTGTGACATTGTCTGTGTTAAAATCAAACTCTGAGTCATTCCTATAATTATGTGGATTTTATGCTGCCATGAAACAATACTGCATATTTTACAAAAAAATAAATAAAAAATAAATAATAATAAACTTGTATGCCACATGGTTTTCCATGCATAGATGTACTTCAATTAACACAAATTCATAATGATCACCTGATGTCCAACCCGATCTCAAGGCAATTCATACAAATTTTACGAGGTGGCTAATTCGTACGAATTCATATGACCTCACTCGTATGAATTTGTAAGATTTTTGCTAAATCGTACATATTTTACGAGTTGCCCAATTCGTATGAATTCGTACGAATGACCTACCCCTGACCCCCCCCCAAAACCTAACCGTCACTGCGGTTTAGACAAGTGAGGTCATACAAATTCTTACGAATCAGTCATATTTTACTCACTTGTACGAATTTGTACGAATTGGTCATGAGATAGCATTGGCATGTCCACTCCGATGTGTCAATTTATACTGGACGTGAAAATATTTGTTTATTTTTTAAATAGATTTTATATATCTATTAAAATTCTGCAAGCATGTTATCTATTCCTAGATAGTAATGGCCTTTATCTTAAAACATCCACCCTGTTACTGTTACATTTGTTTTTGGGTTTTGGTTCACGTTTATGTTTGTTTCATGTCTTTTATTTTTAAATTTGGCTTAGTAGGCCTGAATCTGAAATCGCCCCCTATACCCTCATATAGGAGGCTATTTGAGGGGACAGCCATTTGTAGTGGTGTCCGAAACCATAGTGGACGTTACTGAGTGCACTCATTCAATCCCACAATGCACTAGAATAACAAGTGTACAACCGATGTATGCTCAACGGCTGTCCGAATTCACAAACTCGTTTTCATTCACTCCTTCTAACTAACGTAGGGAATCGTGAATTAGGGTTTAGTGGGCGATTTCGATTTGATCTTGCCATGTGCTCCCCTTGTGAATGTGCCATGTTCTTATTGGTTGGTCTATTCATGTTTGCTATGTTCTCATTGCTTCATTGTTTGATTGTTCAGTGTTAGTCACTAGCAGAGATCGTCTTATATTAGTCTTATACCATTGGAGAAAGCGTAACGGCTAACTTGGATCACATGAGGCACCTCAGCCTATCGTGTAATGGCAATGACGTCAGTGCACGCAGATTAAAATTTTATGACAATCGGTAACAACTTACGTTAATCAGTTTCATGTGGATTATTAGCAAGTTGGTCTTGTGAATAAATGTTCTATATTTGGTGTCATATCGCTAGTAAAGTTACAGTAGGACTGCATTGTTTGTGGAATATGCTTTACTGCGTAAAAAAATATATATCTATATATATCTATCAGCTGCAAAGTACTAGTCACTGCAGGGCGCAAAAACACTACATTTAAGATTACACTAAAAACTTAATTGCAATTTAATACCTATTTAATTCATTAAAATTATATGTATTTTTTACCATTATTAGGCACACGGTAGTTGACACAACATTTTTTAATTAAACAACATACAATATATCACAATATTTATAATTAAATTAATCATTTTGTCTTTATTCATTAAAATGCATAATATCAGCGTCAGATCATACGCATACATGCAGTTATAATAGTTATTAAAATTCAAGTCTTATCGTAAAACGTGAAAGCAAGAAAGAAAACATCTGTATTTTTACTTTCTTTAGGCAATATACAATATAACTCAATATTACTTTTAAAAACTATGGTAATGCCGCGAATGAGTCCTGCCTATCGTGACATTACCTTCTCTGCCTTCCCTTATAGAATAACCTTTTTATCATAGTAAAATCTACATATCGTTCGCAACCAATGTATTGTTTAGCGTAAAACATGTTGAAGATTAGCATACAGGCTGTCGATTACTTAAATGATAAGGTGTTTCCTCACAAAAGCCGTTTATTCTGTGTATTGAAGCCTCCTCTCCATTGACATCCATTCATAAAAAACGGCCTCTGCTTTCATTCACTGTACATGACAAGTATAGTTTTTGTAAAAGAACAATGGAAGCATGAGGGCTATATAGAGACTAATGACAAAGCCATGTCAAGCCTGCAACCTTTAGCCAAAAAAGCGTAACGGCTAATGCTAACGCCGGTACGCTTTTTTGGCTAAAGGTTGCAGGCTTGACATGGCTTTGTCATTAGTCTCTATATAGCCCTCATGTTTCCATTGTTCCTTTACAAAAACTATACTTGTCATGTACATCACATAGGCTATTTGGTAATGTTAACCAATTACCAAATAGCTATTTAGGCATTTATTCCAGTATGCAATGCATCACTTTTCATTATACAATCAGTTGGATAAAAGGGGTTGTGAACTGCAATTTGTGTTACTTTAAGATGATATTTAAACCATTGTTCCTTTGTCTAGATTTGTCCAGCTTTGTCCGTGTAACCGCTGTTTGGTAAGTCTATATTTCTCAAGCCATGTTAGCCAAGCCTTTGTTTGTTTTATGTTTGCTCATGTTTGGGAAATTAAGCTGCACTTGGGTTCTATCAACTTGCCTGCAATAGACCCATTACAGTAACACACTGCATTGTAAATATGTCATGTAACAGAGTGGACGAAATGTCCTCTTTTTATGATAGACAGACATTTTCTCCCTCTGACAAGACAAAAAAAAAAAAAAAACTTGCTCAGTCCAACATCCACCTAACTGTAGGAATGACCCCTCTATATAAAATCAAAAAGAAGATGTCCTACATTTGATCATCTCAAACTCAACTTGAGAGCTTCTTTTCCTTCCGGCCAAAAGCTCCTAATTTTCTGATCACACATTGTACTCCCAGTATGTAAAAAGCCTGGTATTGTCCAAGAGGACCAATGATTTGTGCTCACTGATACTCATATTACACCTTTTGCTTTCAGATCTCTTTATCTGTTGGCTGTACCTGCTAAAAACAAATTGAAGATGTTATTTCTGGTCTGCAATATCGCAAAAAGCTCTGGTTCCAAACACAGGTATACCTGACAAATCACTCAATATTTCAGTCCTTTCTTATTTTGTTCATAAAAATTAATGCCAAGACACAACATTTCGAAATATGCACTTCAATGCAATTTAACAAGAACACACTGATTTTCTTTTCCTCAAATCTAGCCTTGAAGTGAAACACTTGATTTGTGTCTTTTGCTGATGCACTAATCGTCAAAATGCACTATATTCAGTCATGCTGCTTTAATATGAACTCCAGCCATGAAAAAATATGTAAATAAATGTAATAAATGTCAAAAGAATTACGATCTCTCTCATCTTGCCTTCCATGCAGTCAGTGTGATATAGGCCTTTATATAGAGATCCTGTCTATGGATTTGAAAAGACCGATAAACTCTCTCTCTCTCTCTCTCTCTCTCTCTCTCTCTCTCTCTCTCTCTCTCTCTAGACTTGATACAAGCTGTTCTGCTTTCACAGAAGGTTGTAAAGATATGCTGTTAACTTGAACAATGAATATACAGTAGGAGTAAAGATTGAATTTCCTAATTCTGCAGGTAAGTACAATTTTTTTTTATATATATATATATTTATCTTGTTTTCCAGTACAAATATCTAAGCAGTCTTAAATCAAAATTTACTTGAGAAGCAAAATTACTTAAAGGGCATCTTGCAGGTTAGAGGACCCAACGAGTCAATGTATAGAAAAATAATGTAGGAACTAGATTTTTTTTAAAATATACTTATAAATACGCTACATTGGCTTCTGGAGTCGTTTTTGTGAGAAAATTTTACTTCCGCATCTGAAAATGGGCGTGACGGGCGTGACGTAACGGGCGGGAGAGCGGTCGATTCAAACAACATTAAAACAATGGATCGCAATGACATTTCGGACGCTGAGGAAATTGTTCATACTTACTCGTATGACCAGACATGGGCAGTATTTCAATGAAATGTATTTTAAATACATATTTAATTACTTTAGTGTATTTTGTAATTTGTATTTTGCAGGTGTGAAAAAAATAAAAAGTAGTTTGTAACAAAATATTTTGAGGGAGTGTATTTAGAGTATTTCAAATACTTAAATACTTAAGAAAAATCACCATAGTAAATGATTTTGCCGTCTGATGTTGGCAATGGCAATGTCCAGGTTAGATGCACGAAAATCACGTGATACCCTGTAGATACCCTGGCTCCCTCCAAGAAGTAAATGAGTTTTGAACACAGGAGAAGAAGTGGCGCTGCTCCTCTTAAAAACGGCATTAAAGGTGGTATCAGCGATTTCAGGCCCAAAAAAGGCCGAAACATAAATCATCACATTCATCTAATTTTTCCTAGCGATCCGCTAGCTGCCCGCCCCATAAGCATGCCGTCCAAAAAACGCGTCTCTGTAGGCAGCCTAGGCTCTGAGATCTGGACACAAAAACAATGAGTTTCACCAACCACCAAAACCTAAATAAACAGTGTTCCAACCAATAGTGATGGGGACGAGACCGCCTATGCGGAGTCCGAGTCAAGACCGAGTCTTTGAAGGGTCGAGTCCGAGTCGAGACCGAGTCCGTTGGTTTTGATATTCATGATTTAATATCACCCCAGTTAATAATCAACAGTTAGGTCTACAGACTAAGCTAGATTGGGAATTGTTTAGAGGAGCAGTCTTAACGTCTTAATATGGACTATGCTTTTACTAGTGATGGGGACGAGCCCGCCTATGCCGAGTCCGAGTCAAGACCGAGTCTTTGAAGGAACAAGTCCGAGACGAGTCCGAGAAAGCAGAAATCTGTCTCGAGACCCGAGTACTACATCACTACCAACCAATCACCGACACGGGGTGGGTGTTGTGAGGTTTTGCGCTCGTGCACGGTTGCACGCAAAGTCGGAGCAAAACCTCACAACACCCACCCCCTGTCGGGGGTGTTGTCATTCATAAAAGGACATCATAGGCCCTACCTATTATGAAACAGCGCGTCTGTCGTAACTCCACTGAAATCTCCATGCTAAGCAAGCGTTCACAATATAAATGTATTACATATGAGAACTATTGATCGATTTTGTATAAAACTACCACACCATGGATGTGAACTTAGCTATACATGCCATTTACGTCAGAGGGAGCTATTTCAGGCCCTGTAGAGATTTAGTGAAATGCCCATACTTTTTTATTTTGCTACTTCGCCATTTTGAATTTACACATTTATCATATTTGTGTTATTGCTACTATTTGTGTTATTGACCTTTCAGTAATAAAAGAAAGACTTAAGATTGTTGTGGGAGTATTTTTGTATTTTCAAAATACTAATTACTTGTATTTTATTTAAATACATTTTTCACATCAGTATTTTGTATTTTATTTTGTTACATTTCATGAGCCAGTATTTGTATTTTGTAACAAAATAGTTTTTGATGTATTTGTGCCCACCTCTGCGTATGACGGACCACAGCCATACAATTACAAGCCTATTAATGTTAGACAGAACAACGGTCAGAGGAGACACACTGAGGTGTGTGTGAGGAGAACCAGTGGAGAACAGGGCAGCTGTCTTGGTGAGAGACCAGTGTTAACTTATAGATATATACACGTTCGCTAACGATATACACTGTGCTCACAATATTGTACAGATTATTACCATCGTATATCAGTTAATAGCAACTGTTCAGATCCAATTTGTGTGTACGAGCTCTTTGGCAATGACGTTGCGTTGATGGAGGGGTTTGCATTTGCAATAGAGATGTTGTCTTTTTAAATTGTATAACATGGAAATGTGTAGCTGATCAGACATATGTCATGCTCATTAATATCCGTCCAGACTAACGTTAAATTTAGCGGTTTCTCATCGAGAGACGGAGAGATATTTTTATTCCTGATACACGTTTTTGTTCCATAGGTGCATGTGTGGGAAATGCGGGGCAGTTCTTGCTTCGGCATCCCATATTGAACTCCATCATATCGCCGGGATGATAATCCTCCGATCTAAAGTGAACGCTATACACGACCGCGTGTGTGGTAACAGACGCGGCAGTGAAGTCTGCTCTCTTCACCTGCACAAAACGCACCCAAGACCGAAAAGCCTTGTTTATCTTAGAAGGAAAATGATGGACACGATGTCCTGACAGGCTGGAATTCGTGCAACTAGCACAAACACAATAATTTACCATTATGGCTTCTCTAAAACTCGATCTAAAACTTTCTGTCTCTTAATACTGCTCTAACTACACCAACACCCAACAATGACAAAGCTGACCGCAAGCTCTTTTATTTACCTCGGCCTACGTCATATGACGCGTTGCTATAGCGGGAAAGGCGTATTCCAGAGCCTAGTACATTTTCATCAAAATCTCAATATCAAATGAGATTTCATTAGTAATTTCTACATATGTGTTTTTAAAATACCTCTGCAGACAATTTAAAGTATTAATTCAAAAATAAATTCAACCTGCATGTTGCTCTTTAAAATATTACTGTAAGTCTTGTTTTCTTAAAAAATATGTCAAAATGAAGTGAGTTTGAGCTTTAAACAAGAAAAAAATGGAGTCCTTAATTCAAAAGGAAAACAAGTACATTTTTCTGACCCCATTGTCAGACAATTGTTTCTTGTTTTAAGCATAAACTCACTTCATTGATACAATTTTCAGAAAACAAGACTTAATATCTTATCATTTTGTTTCTCAAGTAAATTTGGAAAACAAGACAAAAATACTGAGGAGGAAAATCTTTTTTTTTTTACTTGCTAGTAATTTGCTTTACAGAGGTTTGTAGGAGGAAAAACAGAGTTCTTTGATTCCGACGGGATTTGAATCACAAAATATGTCTCTGAAACATGAATTTACCTGATCCTTTTGAGGGAAAACTGGTTCCCTTTTTTGCTAATCCTTTGTACATGGAGCCGTCATTCTTGAAAGACCCAGCCAGAGAATGAAGCAAAGGTCAGAGGAGAAGTCAGGCGAGGTGACATCGCACCTCCACTGGGAGCCCATCACTGCGATGCAAATCATAATGATGCGCATATTCCACCTGTCAATCATGCCTCGACAGAAAAGAAAAGGTTGAGAGTGATGACACAGACGCCCTTTTTCCAGACAGCTGAAATTTACCGCGGGTCAACAGAGAAGATCAACTTCAAACCGCATGCTTGTTTGCACTCACTCGTTATTTCAAACAGACAACGATAACAACAAATCACTACCGCTATAGAAACAACCAAAACAAGGAAGGAAAATCAGACAGATAAATACGCTGTTTCGACAAACAGCTTAGCGTCTCCTTTGAGAACTCCTCATTTGCCGTGTCATGTATAGGGTGCACTACAAAGACTGTGCGGCTTCAACAAGTTTCCAACTGAAATGTAGGTTCTTTTATCATGACAGGTCCATACAAAGACCACAGTGAGACGAAGATGCTTCAAAACATCACAGGGACAGAGTTTGTGAAGTCTCTTGGTGAAGTGCACAGCGTGAACGATAGACTCCCATGATAGTGTTCAACAGAAGAGTGTCAATTCCCCTCTAACCCTTCATCACTAAGAGGATGTCGAGCTCAGGCACAGAGAGACAAGGCCACTTAACAGATTGTTATCATGATGCTGAAACTAGCAGCTACTTGCAGGCGTGCGATTCCCATTCACACTGAGATTTCACAGCTAAGTGGCTTTGAATGCAACCTCAAAACAAAATTGCACAAAACAAAGTTGCATCATTACGTTGAGAATGCTCTTCCATCCACATAAACTATACTTGTAGACTCTGAAATGACCTTTCATTTCCATGTACATCACATAGGCTATTTGGTAATGTTAACCAATAACCAAATAGCTAGGCATTTGGTCTTGCTTTATTCCAGTATGCAATGCATCACTTTTCATTATCCAATCAGTTGGATAAAAGGGGTTGTGAACTGCAATTTGCGTTACTTTAAGATGATATTTAAACCATTAAATCATTAATATTTGGAAAGGATTTCATGTGCAGAAGCAAACTGTTCCAGAGGCACCTTAAAATGAACCTGGGAACAGACAGAGATAGGCTATTTCATGACTGTAGATGAGCATCAGAAATGTAATGCTGGTGCCAAGCCTGGTTGCAGTTTTTAATAAATCAGGTCTGGATTAAATAAAGGCTTTTGTGTAACACACACTTGACATTCATTTATAATTTCATGGGGTTTTAAATTTTTTCTTTAATGTTTTTTATTCATTTAATATTAATTTTTTATTATTAAGTCTCAAAAGTGATTATAGTTGGGTAAACTTCTGTAGAGGTGAACGTATACTACACCAACTATAATTCCCATTTGCCCCAATAGCAAAATAAATAATGCACAATAGCTTTTATATGACTTTCCAAAATAGGAAAAAGAGAGATTGCCATAACTCCTTCAGCCTTTGTATTAGAATCACTTATCGGTTAACTATTTTTCTTAATGCCAAGTTAAGAAAAGTATAGTGGGTAACACTTTATTTTGATGGCCCACTTTAGACATTTTACTAACAACAAGTAACTTTACAACTACATGTCAAGTACCAGTTATTAGAGTATTAGTTGACTGTCTGCTTTATATATACTAAAATTTTATTTAGATGCTCCTCCAACAGACATTTTATTAACTACATGTAACTTTACAACTACATGTCAACTTTTTCTACTAACCCGAACCCTAACAACTAACCATAACCCTAGTTGCAAAGTTACTCATAGTTAGAATGTCAAAATGGACCATCAAAATAAAGTGTAACCATATAGGGTTAAACATTTACATAAAATTATAAAATGGAATAAAATATAAAAAGATTTGCTATATTTACAATTCTAATAACTGTGGAATTGCATCATCACAATTTGTGGCAACACTGGCTCAACCAATGGTGTGAGTTTTGGGTGGTACTATCTGGCTGACCAATGGCAGATTAGAGGTGAGATTTGGGAAACCTGTTTGAAAACCATCATTTGTTGTTGCACTTCAGTTCGGTCGCCCCAGTGATACAGACACGGACATTTAGCTTTAAACCTTATTATATTGAAAATAATGTAATAAAAATGAAATAAAACAGATATCAATACAGAAACAACATGTTAAATCTGACAGACTGTGGTTTTCTGTGGTCCTGATATTTTTCTTCTTTTTTTTTTTATTTCTTTTTTTTTCTGGAACAAACACTTTAAAAAATGGATTTTAAAGTATTACAATTATTGTTTCCCTTACTGTCAGACATTTTCTCAAAACAAACAAAACTATTAGACTATTCGTTCTGGCAACCGCTTGTTGATTCTGGCACACAGCCAAGTGAGCTGACTGGAAACAAAGCAGCACTGATTGTCATGACAACGACAAAGTTTCCTGCATTGCATTTCATTTCGGTAGGTCAAAGCTGCATGTTTTAGCACCACTTTTATGCACAGCTTCATCTTTACACAGACTCTGGAGCCCCTTCGTGCAGCCTTACATCAGCTATGTAAAAGGGGCCTTGTAAGATGCTTTTAGAATGTGTAATTTCATTTATTGTTTGACAGTGGTGACTAATACCAATTAGCTTTACTTTACAATTACCATTTAGCTGGAGAAAGTCATTCAACTTTAAATGTGCCTCAGGCTGACAAACAAAGCTTGAAAGGCAGAACTCTGACTTATTTTAGTGGAAAATAGAGCTGGAGTATAAAGCACTGTGATAAAATATGTAATATGTTTGCCGTTTGCCGTTTTTAGATATTGACTTCTTAAGATTAAGGCAACATGCATAATCAAGTATTTGGTTTATAAAAACAGTGAATGTTTACATGTTTACAGCTAAATGTTACATTTGTGCCACAATGAGAGCATATTCTGACTTGAATCTTAAAAGATAAAACAGGTTTAGTGCATTATATAACACAAAATGCACCCTAATAACATAATTATTAGTTTAAAAGCGAAACACTCTAAATTACTGGCTTTTTCAGACGTTTGAAGCTTTGTTTCTTTTCACAGCAGAGGATCTTTGCTCATTAGATGAGTGCATTGATTTTATGATCGTCTGCGAGGGAAATGCAGGATAGTAAGAGTTTAATGAATTGCTCGTTATTCAGTGCATTTCGTAAGAGTCTCAAGGCACCATATTACTTTGAATGCAACTCAAACTGAAAGGAAAATGCTAATGCCTGTTTCTTGTAGCAGCACCTTATAAATATTCCCCAAATAAAGCATCTCCACAAACAAGTTCCCTGCTTCTCTTGCTCCAGCACTGCTGTGTGGTTTTGGTTGACATACAGCAGACATCAGAGAAGCTTCAACCTTCAGCCCCAGTGCTGCCAGATTCGGAGGCAGAGAGCTGGGGGTGTTCTTCAAGAACGCATCCCTGGATCTCTGCCTGAGCTGAAGACACCAGGATAGTTGGTGTGTGACTCTCCTGCAGTCCAGCTTCTCAGGGACTGCCAGAGATCTGATAAAAATGAAGAAACATGGCACTGGAGGCCTCCTCATCTTTATGCAAAGCCAAGTTTAGGACAGGATTATTATTAAACCAAGTTTGCAATGTTTGGCAAGTCACTCAAGAGCAGGCGGTCTGTGTGTGTGTGTGTGTGTGTGTGTGTGTGTGTGTGTGTGTGTGTGTGTGTGTGTGTGTGTGTGTGTGTGTGTGTGTGTGTGTGTGTGTGTGTGTGTGTCTCTCTGTGTGTCTGTGTGTCTGTGTGTCTGTCTGTCTGTCTGTCTGTCTGTCTGTCTGTCAAAGAGGACAGCTGTGGTCAGAGAATGAATCTAACAACCCAGCAGCATAACTGGTCAAAACAGACTTACATATGAGATGCATCATAAGGGATAATACTAATGCATTTCTATATTGATTAACATGGCCCTAAAAAAACTAAACTGCCAAATAATTAAAGATTAACATAAAGCCAAGATGAGATAAGACGCATTATTAAAAGTGTGATTATTAAATAAGCACCAATTATCAACACCATGTCCAAAGTAGTATAATGTTACTACTAGATACAGCCATTAACACAGTTTTATAATTAAGCAGCAGAACTTGACCTTTATATGATTTACAGTATAGCCTATAGAAGAAATGAATGCTATAGATAAAGCAGTCATGTTTTGTTATACTACTAAACCTGTGTCGTATTCTGATTGCAGATGTGACAAAAAAAACAATTTCCCTACTTTAAAATCTAGTAGCCATCAGAAAATTGGTCTGCCTCGTCAAAGCACGTGCCAGTGTTTTTGGTAGGCTGCGTAATACTGAACGCTGTGATGTGATACTTGAGCTGCGATGTACGATTTTCCAAACCAATGACTCTTATGAATCGATTATTTTTTAATGAATCAGTCAAAAAGATTCAAACCTTTGAAACTGGACTTGCAAGTGATTCAATGGTTTGAATCTGATTCACTCAGTAAAGAGAGTTCACAACTGACTTCCTCATAGAACCGCAAGTCATTTTTTGTTTATGCCTGATTTGAAACAAGCCAGAAACCGCTACCAGGAGAGTTAAATCCGTCTATTTACTGACTGGTTCTTCACGTGACAACCTGTAGTCTAATTAATGATACATTTAAGATAAAAAGAAACATTAACAGTAGCTTTGACTGTTAATGGAATTGCTAACATGTGAACTTTGAAAGGAAGTTATACTATCTCAAGAAATAATAAATCATTTATTATTGTTTGTGTCTGTTGAATTAAACAGACCTGTCATTAAATTGTGTAAACTGTAAACATGTTAAGTAATAGCCTTTTTTTGTTACCAAAGTCATAATTAACACCAAATATCTTGTAACTAAACAACATTAATGTTTGAATCACTCAAGCTCATTAACCAATATGCTCTGGGCTTTTTGGAAGAACATTGAAAAATCTGTGAATATTTCAACAGAGGTCACCGGTCCTCCAGAGGCTAGCTCTGGCAGAAGGAATAAGGGAACTTTGTCAAATCTTTCCCTGTATTATTGATGAGGACGGGGCATGATTTTGCATCTCTTTAATGAAGTGAAGATGGCGTGATTAAGAGCCAAGAGCGATGTCTAAGGGTTGTGCTACAGCTGGACTTTATCAGACAACCAGGGATATCGATATTTTTTTAGACACAGGCACATTGGCAACGTAGTGCCAGTGTTTTAACCATAATCAAAGTGAAGGTGAGCATAATGGCTCATTGCCATGTTTCCCATTGCCTTTCAAGTGCGGACCAAGGTCGGCTAGAATAATCTCCGCAAATTGTTGCATTCAGTCTTGATAATCTCCTCTCGCTCTAATGGATCCTAGGTATGTTTACCAAGTGGGAACACCTCACAAAGTCATTTTGCAATCGTTCTCTCCTCTGACACAATAATAGAACTTGAATTGGCTTTTTGATCAATGACATCAGTGGTTAACTTGATATGTTTGATAAGGACGGCCACCTTGAGCCTTGATTGCATAATGTATGGAGTGGTGTGTGTGTCAGTGTGTTTGTCTTCACTAGGTCGTAAGCTTGTGTCCGGATCATGCATATACTTTTCCAATTAAACTAAAATGATGTTTGAATGAAAAAAAAAAAGCATCTGTAAAACATCTAATATTAGGCTGTCACAATAGTATGGCAAAAAAGCACTCTAGTAGCACCAAAGGTAGAAGTAGTCTCAAGAGCCTTTAAAGTGTCAGTGATACATGAGCTGAAGTAGAGGGAAACAAGCTCATTTGTTTTTCGAGGGACTGGCCGCAGGACAGTCGAGGATGTGCAAAAGGGGCGGATCAGTGCAGCAAAGAGATGCAAGGAGCCCCACCAGTGCGAAGCGGCGAGAAGTGTTCATTTGATTTCCCTGTGTGCTTTTCCCAGGCATTAATGGTTGAATAAATAGGAATGGACAAGGCTGAAGTCTAAACAAGACTGCAGCCCCAAGCATAGCGTGGAGGACACCCTTGCTAATATTGGCCGGCTCTGCTTTTGCTGATGCACAGTGGTAAAAGCTTCATTACAGCTGTAAGTGTGATAACCTCTTACATCAACCACAGACTCGTCAAATGAGCCCACTTCATGCTAAAAAGGGAAACATGTCCACACATTGAACATAGATGCCAACACAAACAATTTTGCACATGCACAGTCTAGTAAAAATGGTTCTTTTTTAAATATAACAGAATTTAACCAATTATATTTTTAAAAAATAATATTTTTGAGTAAAAATGTGATTGAAAAAGTGCTGTACATACATTTAAGGATGTGTTAGTATTTGGCCTGTCCCCCATTTGCTTTAATAACAGCAAAACTCAAGCTGCACGGATTTTGTGTACAACTTGTTCACAGCATAATTTTAGAATGATCCACAGAGAATTTTATGTTTCAATGAAAGCAAAAACATCTGACAATTTAGAGGATCATCGCAAATTTGCTTAGATTAGTAACCAGAATGTTTAAATATTTCTTTTTCATTTTAGTTTATTTATAATTTAATAAAGAATTAATGTGGTCTCATATAAACAAGCACAGACGTAAACACACATTAAAGGAGATACCTGTGCTCTCTTAAAGAGAAAAGCACACTTTATTTCTCATTTGTGAAAGCTGAATCAATGTTACCATTGTGCCTGAAGGTGCAAGCTGCCAGAAGATCTCCTCTTGAGTACTTCAACATTCTGTGATCCCTCCTCTAAATCCCTCCACTTCAAGCTCTTTTTGTGTATCTGATCACATTAAGTGGTTCTAAGTCCACTGCTTTAGCAAAGGAGCTTTGAAAATAGCTGGCGTCTCCTGGATTGTGAAGTGCAGAATTCCAGACTTGATGGTCATGGTTGATGAAAGGCACAATATCCTCATAAAGGAGCTCAGAAGAAGGTGCAAAAGGTTTTTTCAGTATGACACAGCAAATAAGGAAGAAAAGATTAGTGAGAAAAGTGTTTTTCTTGCTTATTTTCTGTGCATATTTCATGAGTTGACTGCTACAACCTTGTTAGTTTTAGTGAGGCCAGCGGGGAGTGCTCACCCTGTGGTCTGTGTGGGTCCTAACGCCCCAGTGTAGTGATGGGGACACTATACTGTCAAAAAGCATTGTTCTTAGGATGAGACGTTAAATTGAGGTCTTGATTCTGGTCATAAAAAATCCCAGTATGTCCTTCGAAAAAGAGTAGGGGTGCATCTTGGCCAAATTTACCCAATGGCCTCTATCCTTGGGCTCCTAATCATCCCCATTTACAGTATATACTGATTGGCTTCATCACTCTGTCTCCAATAAGCTGGTGTGTGGTGGGCGTTCTGGCGCGCTATGGCAGCCGTCGCATCATCCAGGTAGATGCTGGTGGTGGTTGAGGAGATTCCCCCCTTCTCTTATTATTATTATTATTACAACCTTGTTTAATAATATGTGTCCCCCAAACTTGCTGTTTAGCATAGACCTGCTTGTATGCTGAAATGTGACAGCCAAAACCATCTTTCTCCACTAACCACCATTCAATCGAATTCATGTATTCTGACTAAATACAATATTTTGAAAGCAACCTTGACATACTACTAAGTGACTTTTGGACAGCTCTTAAATTTGAAAAAAGGCTATATTTAAGACCCAGACCTCCTAAATTATAGTTATAAGAAGAAGTATGTGAACCCCCCACCAACAGAATGGCTTCTAGAAAATACATCCTCTGGAAGAGCCCGGTCAGAGTCCTGACCAATTGAGATACTTTGGCATGATCTCAAGAGAGCGATTCACACCAGATATCCCGAGAATATTGCTGAACTGAAATATTTTTTTTAAAGAGCAAGGGTGTAAAAAATGGTTCCACCTGAATCATTGTCCCAGTCTGAACCGCAGTTCTATCATGACAACTATCGGAAGATTTTAAGCATGGTCATTTATTTTGGTCTTGACGGAATCGATCAGCTACGCTGCTTCTACTAAATTGCTGCTGCTGCTCCAGAGTAAGTACATGAACTTGCTACTGCCAATACATATGCCGATTCGCTGCTGTGAGTATGCAAGACATACTGCAGCTGCACAAATAGCATGTATATAAATAATCCATAGCAGATATATACAGGTGGAGCAGGGGAAGGTGGAGGGTTCCAGAGAAACTTACAAGTATATATGCTACCAATTGTGCCCCATTTCTGATAGTAAAATTGTATTTTTAACACTTTTTTTAATCGTCTGCAGAAGTAGCCTATTCATAATTCTGTCCTTTCTAAGGGCTGTCTTTCCCATGTGAAAATTTTTGTGTCAAGATTCCCTAAATTCCAGAAGAAATGGGGATTGAGGCAGTGACAATGGGAACAGCATTACAATGCTTTGCACACTAGATCCTCAAAGGCCTGGACACAAAAGCAGTAACAAACCTAAGAAGACGAGCAAACTCATTAGCTTAGCGGCCCCCAGTCGAAGAACATAATATGGTGAGCAATTCTCTGCTCGCCGGTTGCCTGATAACACTTATTTGTCGTACTTCAAAGCCAAAGCTGTCTCCAGAAGTCATTCTGATTTCAGTGTCCTGCTGGCTATGTGGGGAATGAGTTGAGAAATAGGTTGTTTAACATACTCCTTCCACCGCAAATCATGAATTGTGGCTCAACTCAACTAAACAAGTGCACGAGCACATCATACCTGTCAACACTTTTCCCCGGGAGTCTCCCGTATTCCACACCCATCTCCCGCCCAAGCCAAGACAAAATGAGCTCCAGAATTGAGTTCTCTTTCGGCTTGAAGTTGACCGAACACGAACACACGCAATTATGCCAAAATGTCAGTTTTGTCGAGTATCTTCATAAGAGCAGACTGAGCAGTCTTAAATGAGTTAAATAAAGTCTTAAATGAAGAGTTGTGAGAGAATAGACGCATCATGCAGATCCGCGTGCAGCAGCGGCGGCTTGTTTTAATGGGACAGCAGCCAATAAAGCTTTCTGTCAGTAAAGTTAATCAAAGAACAAAGGGAACAGAGAAAAACGCTCACTTCTCTTGACTAAAGAACTTTTGTAACTTTAATAAGGATTAATCTATATATAATTTAAAACGTATGCAGTGCAAACTGTTTGATAACTTTCTGTATATTTCCTACCTTTTATGTTGTTTCTACATTCATTTGGAGATTAACTGTGAAATCATTACATTATAAAATATATTAAAAAGTTAGGTTTTTGAATGGTGATCCATCGTGATTAATCACAGAAAAAATGTGATTAATCTAGTGATTTTTCGAAATTGATAAAAATAAATTAAAAAAGAAACATGAATACGTCTTTTTCATGTTTCTTTTTCTTGAATATTATGTAGGCTATTTATTTATGTTAATATCTGCGCAATTAATGTGTGTATTTAGCCTGCCTCTGAAAGGCATAGCCTAGGCTACCTGTTGCCAGGTATGGAGCGCATCGCCCCGCTCTATTTCGATGAGGGCCCAGAATAAACGATAGGTCTGTGGTTTTGCTTCCCTGTTTTAATTTTTTTCCTGGAACGTAGGCTACATAAATACTGCCTGGGAATTTGATACACAGCATCACAAAACCTAGAGACCTTAAAAGATCTGTTCGTCATCTTTTCCGTACGACAAATGACAGGAAGATGTTTCAGAACAGCAAGACGTGACGCTTAAACTTCTCACTTGTTTCAAAATTGACTTTGATTGGTTTCAGGGCATGTCGCCGGAAATAAGCCCAATACGCTTTTGATCACTCCAGGGAAGAAAAAAAAAACCTGAGCAACAAATTTGAAGACTATTACTACACAGTGACTTACGCTTGCATGCTTTCTGGGGGAAACATGTTCTTTGTAGTGCAAATTATGCCCTTGTTCACAAATTCCCTTTTGACTTATCACAGTAGAACAGATTGTTCCCTTACTTCACCCCAGTGCACTTTTGTTAGTCTACAAACTCGTCTGTGACAGCGCAGAGAGGGAGTATAATCTATAGATGAAAATTGGTAAATATTTGCTTTTTATTACTGGACTGACAAATGTTGCCTGTGTTCGTTTGTACACCCAAACGTGTCTATTTATTGTCTCTTTAACTCTTTTCTTCCGCCATTTATCTCTCAGATATCAGTTGAGGAGTTGATTTAAAATGCAATAGTGAAAGCGAAGCATACCCGAGAGAGATGCTTCCCACTGATAAAACCATAGATTCTGCATTAATACTTGATCTTGCATCACGTAGTTAAACTGCCCCCTGGTGGCACTTCCAGGGTTGAGAAGAGCTACCAGTAATTTCATAAACCAATGCAAAGTCATTTTTGTTACGGTAATTTTCCCCCGGGGGGAAGGGAAGTCAGTTTGTTATTAGCATGGTAATAGCATTCACAAAGAGCTAACACTATCTCTCCGGTAGTCCTGAGTTTGCATTCATTATGCAGCCTTGTTTCTGAACACAGAGTTGAGGTTCCAATCACAGCGAGCAGATGTCTTAAGTAGCTTCACTTTGGCAACCGCGGTCTGCCGGAAACCCTTGGGAAGCTCGTCTCTTGATGTGTCCCAAGTTCATATGAAGTGCTTCAACGACGCAGAGCACTCGATCGAGCACGTACGCATAACATTTGCACTTTAATAGTCACGCGCTTCTGTCTGACTGATGGCAGTATATAGCTTTCTCAGTTGACTGCCATCCAAAGTCCCCAGATATACGGCAGCTGCTCGGTATATTTACCTATATTTATAGTGAAAAAGATAATGGGATGCCATGCCAGGCAGTAGTTGTAGCCTATTTTGAAAGGCGAGAGAGAGAGAGAGAGAGAGAGAGAGAGAGGGAGGGGTTTTGCGCAGGAAGACAGCGTCCACCTCCCGTCTCCCTGCCGTTATCAGTTTTAAATGTTTTTCATAAGCATTTTATGTAACATAATTGTAGATTAACACTTTAACATTAATAGCAGCCAATTGTGCTGGTAGGCAGCCAACTATAATGGGTTTGCTTGCATAACTGGCGAGATTAGTGAAACACAATTTTGATGTCACTAATGTTGTCAGATATTAATTATCCTTGTGGCAATAAATACTTGAATACGGACCTCGCTGGAATCACATTTCTGAAAATCTTTTCAAATGTTTTCTGTTTTATGTTATGTGCGTGTTTAAATGTGAATAGTTGCGGCTTTGCAACAGCTGAAGAGAATAAAGTTGTGCTGTGCTAAAATATGGTCTTTGTCGCCATCCAGCGGTGATGATGCTGAACTGCTGGTTTTTGGCCTAAAGAGGATATTTTAACAATTCAATTTATTTCAGTGTTCAGAAGTAAGAATTTTTTTTTATTGATCAGTTTATGCTAATGCCGATATATTTGCATTTGTAATATATATCTGTATGCAAATCCATAAAAGTGGGCTGCTGGCCTGATTCAAGTCAAGTCAAGTCAAATATATTTATATAGCGCTTTTCACAATACAGATTGCATCAAAGCTGCTTCACAGTATCAATCAAAACAACTTAACAATGTTTGTTTATTACTGGAAAAAAAGACATCCAAGTTTGGAAGAGCTGATCAATGGTATGATTGGTTAATTAATTTGAATATCCCCAACTGAGCAAGCCAAAGGCAACAGTGGCAAGGAACCAAAAAACTCCATCCAGTGACCTAATGGTGTCCTAACACCCCATCAGATGACCCAATGGAGAAAAAAAAACCTTGGGAGAACCCAGGCTCAGTCGGGGGCCAGTTCTCCTCTGGCGTTTATGAACTAGAGGCCGAATTTACAGTAACTGTAAGATAAAAAATTTATATGAATGCCTGGCTAAATAGATGCGTCTTCAGTCTAGTTTTAAACTGGGAGAGCGAGTCTGAGCTACGAACAATATCAGGAAGGCTATTCCAGAGCTTCGGAGCTAAATGTGAAAATGCTCTGCCTCCTTTGGTGGATCTGGATATCCTAGGAATGACCAGAAGCCTCGAATCTAGTGATCTTAAAGAGCGCGATGGATTGTAAGGCGATAGAAGATCCGTTAAATAGACTGGTGCTAAACCATTTAGAGCTTTATAAGTCAAAAGCAATACCTTGTATTTAATACGGAACTTTATAGGTAACCAATGAAGTGATGATAAAATCGGTGTTATATAATCATATTTTCTTGATCTAGTAAGAACTCTAGCGGCTGCATTTTGGACTAACTGTAGCTTGTTTATTGAAGATGCAGGACAACCAGCTAATAAAGCATTACAGTAATCTAGTCTTGAGGTCATAAATGCATGAACTAACTTTTCTGCATCAGAGACTGATAGCATATTACGTAGCTTAGCAATGTTTCTAAGGTGGAAAAGGGCAGTTTTTGTAACATATGAAATATGCTTTTCAAAAGACAGGTTGCAGTCTAATGTAACACCCAGGTCTTTTACTGTAGTGGATAAAGTAACAGGGCATCCTACTATGTTAAAGTCGTGCTGTGAAAGGTTTTGTGGACGGTTTTTAGAATCGATAAGTATTACCTCTGTCTTGTCTGGATTTAATAAAAGAAAAGTACGCGTCATCCAATCTTTTATATCTTTAACACAATCTATCAATTTGGATAATTTAGCGTATTCATCTGGCCGTGATGAAATATATATTTGAGTGTCATCAGCATAACAATGGAAACTAATTCCATGTTTCCTTAGAATATTACCAAGTGGCAGCATATATATTGAGAATAATAAAGGGCCTAACACAGATCCCTGCGGCACTCCATAGTTTGCCGAAGTTATAATCGATTTTTCTCCATTTAAGTAGACGAAATGGTAGCGGTCAGATAAGTATGACCTGAACCAGCTTAATGCTTGTCCTTGAACACCAGTGTAATTTTGTAGTCGATCTAAGAGTATTGTGTGATCTATAGTATCGAACGCAGCACTAAGATCAAGTAAAACTAGTACTGAGATACAGCCTTGGTCCGAAGCTAAAAGTAAATCATTTTTGATTCTAACAAGCGCAGTTTCAGTGCTATGATGTGGCCTGAATCCAGACTGAAACTTTTCATAGATGTCGTTTTCTTGCAAGAAAGAGCCGAGTTGAGCGGACACAACTTTTTCTAATATTTTTGACATAAATGGAAGATTCGAAATGGGTCTGTAATTTGCTAGGTTATTTGGATCTAATTGTGGTTTCTTAATAAGAGGTTTCATAACTGCCAGCTTGAACGTGAACATGACCTAAAGATAAAGATGAGTTAATAATATTGAGAAGAGGCTCTTCCACTATAGGTAACACTTCTTTCAGTAGTTCAGTTGGTATAGGATCTAATAAACATGTTGTTGTTTTAGATGAAGTGATAAGTTTATTTAACTCTTTTTGTTCTATGGTTGTAAAGCATTGTAATTGTTCTTGCGGGGTGATAATTGCGGCCGAATTATAAGGCGCAAGCAAAGATCGAACGTTTACGATTTTGATTCTGATGCTTTCAATTTTTTCGGTGAAGAAGTTCATGAAATCATTACTACTAAACTGTAACGAGGTATTTTGTTCATACGACGTCTGTTTATTTGTTAGTCTAGCCACGGTATTAAATAAAAACCTTGGATTATTTCGGTTGTTTTCTATTAATTTGCTGAGGTCCTCAGCCCTGGCCGTTTTAAGGGCCTTTTTATAAAGTGACATACTGTCTTTCCACGCGATTCTAAAGACCTCTAAATTAGTTTTTTTCCATTTACGCTCTAAATTACGGGTTTCTCTCTTTAAAGCATACGTAGTATTATTGTACCATGGTGCTATACTTTTTTCTCTGACCTTTTTTAATCTAATGGGTGCAACAATATCCAATGTTCTAGAGAGAATGGTGCTCATAGTGCTAGTTAGTTCGTCTAGTTCATCTGTTTGTTTGGGTTCAGGCAGCAGCTGAGACAGATCAGATAAGCTATTTGAGAAATGATCTATGGTGGATAGACGAATTTTTCTACCTGGTCGATAACGTGGCGCAGCATGACATATTACAGCAGTGCGTAATATGCAAGTTACCAAGTAGTGGTCAGTGACATCATCACTTTGTGGAATGATATCTATATCGGTTGGATCGGTTCCATATGATATAATTAAATCGAGTGTATGATTAAGACGATGAGTTGGTCCGGTGACGTTTTGCTTGACCCCGAAGGAGTTTAATAAATCTGTAAACGCAGCCCCTAACGCATCATTTAAATTATCTACGTGTATGTTAAAATCTCCAACAATTAATGCTTTATCGACGTTGACCAAAAGATCTGATAGAAAACTCTTTTAGGAAATTGGCGTAAGGCCCTGGAGGTCTATATACGGTAGCCAATGCTAGAGATAATAGGGATTTCTTTCTTACATCTAAGAGCGTAACATTTAGCACAAGCACTTCAAACGAATTAAACCTATGATGAGTTTTCTGAGTAACATTAAGGATATCTCTGTAGATTGTTGCAACACCGCCGCCACGACCGATCAGACGGGGCTCATGCTTATAACAGTATCCTGGCGGAGTAGACTCATTTAGACCGAAATAATCATTTGGTTTAAGCCAGGTTTCAGTAAGGCACAGAACATCGAAATTATTATCTGTGACCATTTCATTTACAATAACCGCCTTAGGTGTGAGCGATCTAATGTTTAGAAGACCTAGCTTTAGAAATTGTTTTTGTTCACTAATAGCGAGATTTTTTGTTTTAATAACAATTAGATTTTTTCTAGATCCCGCAGTAGATTTATTATTTGATCTTAGTAAATGAGGAATAGACACAGTTTCTATGCAATGTTCTACACTAGTATTAATATCAATTAAATTGGTTCAGTAGAGACTGTGATTTGGATTTTTGGTTACTAGTCAAATGGTATTTAACATCTTGGAGATGTTATCCGACAGAAGATCTGCCCCGATTCTACTTGGGTGTAAGCCATCGGCGCGGAAGAGCCTTGGTCGCTCCCAAAACAGATTCCAATTATTTACAAAAATCAGTTTCTGCTCATTGCACCATGACAATAACCATTCATTTAGCACGAATAATCTACTGAACTTTTCATGCCCTCGTTGGTATGTAGGAAGCGGTCCAGACACAATAATCGATGTTTCAGGGGATGTGCTGCGTACCGTATCGATAAGGCTCCTGAAGTCTTTCTTCAGAACCTCCGTCTGTCGCAGCCTAATGTCGTTAGCTCCCGCGTGCAGCACAACAGCTCCGACGAGCTCGTCACCGTTCAAGATCTCAGTTACCCGCGCAGTGATATCGAGAACACGAGCACCAGGAAAGCAGTGACTGTGCACCTTACTTTTACCTAACGTAGCGTGGACGTGTCGGACGGTGGAATCGCCGATGATCACAGCATCGCGTTCCGTTTTGCGAAGAGGGGAGAAGCGGTTCTGAGTGGAGATCTCGAAAACCGGGAGGGGCGAAAAGATTCTTGTCCTGGCTCGCGGCTTCTGCGGAACCACCCAGGCTTCGTGGTGGTGTGTTGGAGCCAGAGTGAATGAAACCATGGCTGATCGTGACCTGGACGCTCGGGACCAATGCTGAGAAACGCACGGAGTAGACGAGGTCAGCGTCAGCGGGTTACTAACGTTAATCACTGATCCGTGTGCATCAGCGCGTGATGTTTCAAGAGCTAAACGCCGGTCTCTCAGCTCAGCTTGTCTCTCTAGAAGGTCACGGA
Organism: Gila orcuttii; assembly: GCA_026230005.1. Classification (NCBI taxonomy): domain Eukaryota; kingdom Metazoa; phylum Chordata; class Actinopteri; order Cypriniformes; family Leuciscidae; genus Gila; species Gila orcuttii. The sequence continues at coordinate 9,476,142 of JAPDVR010000016.1, read as the reverse complement.
TCTGCTTTTCTACAGCTTCTAATTCAGACTACACCGCAAGCAATTCAGATTTGTTCTCATCTGCACCAAAAGGTAGATAACATACACCTGATATATTCGCCATTTTAACAGATGGACAGTAAGTTAGCAATGATGCAACCAGTGATGCTATTAATATTTATACTAATTTATGACTCAAGTCTTGGGTAAAAACCGTCTTTTTAGTGGTATGGGTGTAATGTAGACGCACGATAGATGGGAAAACAAACAAACTCACAGCAGGCAACGAGGCTGACAAAAGCAGTCGGTGTCTCGCTCTACTACCAACAACCAATGTTCCAACCGTACTTGCGGTTCCAGCCGTATAATGGCTTGAGACGCGTCTGGCCAACAGTCCGAGTTGTAATTATGAGTTAAATGATGGTTCAGAACAGAATAAAGAGAGAAATACGGAAAAACAGAAGGAAATACGAAGCTAATACGAGGCTTAGACAGCCACGACGCAAACAAACTCACAGCTCACAGCAGGCAGCAGCGAGGCAGCACAGCGAGGATTCACAGCAAAAAGACTAATGTACCATAACCTGAAGGGGTACTTTTTTATAATGATACCTTTTACTTGCTAAAAAAGTATAAACTATCAATGAGATGACAGGTGGCATGTAGTAGATTGTGTACAAGGTTTTCTTTTTTTTTAATCAAGGTTTTGATCATGTTGACAATTTGGGGAAAATATATCAAATATGATACAGGGCAGGCTTTATAAGGTTAACTTCAATGCAGACCAGAACCATGAGAAGAGTTTTTCTGTGAAGTATTTCACCACACTTTTGTGTTTCACAATTTCATAGACTTCTCTTGCTTTTGGCCTTTGACTTGAAAAGCTTCATGTCGTGAAGGCTGGACCTCAAACAGGATCATGCAGCAAAACAAAGCCAAACGTCTTCTGATTTGTTTTGGATCTCTGGGAAATAGAAATGACCTTAAAAAAATCAAGTTGGACTGGTTTGGAGCACAGTGTTAAATCTGTTTACTCAGTGGAAGCCTGTGAGGAGGATTGTAAGAATGTAAGCTCAGTCTGGAGGTATTGAGAGACCAGTACTTAAGCAAGAGCCTGCAAAGGCAAAACAATGAAAAAATAATGCACTAAAACAACAGATAAAGAAAGGAAAGGTAGAATGAGGAGATTTAAAATTCCAATGGCCAAAGTTAATTTGAAATGCATTTGTGGAGAGAGAGACTTCAATATACAGCTTTCAAATAACACTGACTGGTAGGTGACAGTTGTCATTTCCTGTTCCCAGATATTGCACTTCTATCAAGGGGCTTCGGGCCTTATCTTCCAAATTCTGAACAACATGTTCATTGCAGGAACCACGGAGCAGTTGGCAAATGGTTATTGTCAAACATGATGTCTCTGTGGGATCAAGTCTGCTTCTGTCAACATTTTACTCATAGAAACAATGCATTACAATTTCCTTCATTTTTCTTCCATAAATGGACATTTGCAAAGGATGTCAGATCTGCGTTAAAGTACACTCTACGTTATGGGTTTTTTTGAAAGTCTAAAAATGCAAAAAGGTTTCGTAATGGGTAGGTTTAGGGTAAGTACTGTAAATGGAAATTGTAATATTTGTAATAAGAAAAACTACGATGTGAATAATTATATTCAATATATTGTTACGTCCCCTTTTTGTCTTGGGGCGGCAGGGGAGAAACATATATTATTAAAAGGAAAGAAAAAACATATCTCCTTGAAATAAGACAAAAATAAGAGCGAGTTGGTTCTGTCTGCAACCCCAGCACTCACCATACACTCAGGGAAACTCTTCAAGGTTTTATTTATAAAAAGTAAAGTCTCTTTTACAGCAAGACTTCAAGCTTCAGGAGGGGGTTAAAGCCAAATTAACAAACAAAAGGGTAAGCTACCTGGGAGTAAGGGAATCTAATTAACCTATCAAACGAAAAATTAAAGAAACAACAGATCTCTTCCCTGACTATCTTACTACACCAAAAACAAGAGAAAAGCAAGTGTTAGTAAAATCTAAAGTGACACCCATCTCCCTACTGCGTTGGCAGGCAACAATAATGGGGCTATAACACACCAAGCTTTCTCTGTCACAGAAGATACAACAGGCTTTCTTAAAGAAGCTTTAAGGCTCAGAGCACACAACATTCAACAAAGTCTGGGAAAGCAGACAGGCCATGCTCTCTGGTGAACAACCAGTTCCCTTTGTTTAAATCCAAGTTCCTCTCCACAAACTCTGACGAGGATCAGGTGTCAATAAGGCTCCTACAAGAGGAACAGAGGAAAACAGGCAAATACTACACTTCCCAGCAGGCTGTTGGGCAGCAGGGAAACACAATCACACACATATTCACAAACTTAACAACAATAAATGACATAAAAATTGTTACAGTTTTTTTGGATTGCTTAAGCACAATTTTCAAAACAGGGCCCGTGTTTTCAAAACACTACACACAATTAGCACAACCACACACCCAATTAGCAAAACACTACAGATCCTTTGCATAATTAAACACTCTTGTAAAAACTATACACTTCTGTTTAAAAACCACACTTTGTTACCATATGAAACACACACGTTCCACATTACTATACTCTGTTTGCACGAGTTACACTCTGCTGTGATAAACCTAAAACACTTTTAGCACTTCTACTTCCCTATGATTAGAGTAGGCTACCATCAACAAAGTACAAATATAATGTAAATTCACCAAACACTACACAATGTTGACATGGAGATTCATAATACTGTAACAAAATGTCACTTTACGTATTGTACTGTAAGTTTACTGTAAAAAACAAAACAAACAAAAAACTAGACATTGTCTCTTCGCCTAGCTGGATCTGGCCAGAGAATTTCATCAACATCGCAGGCAATGTTGTCATTAGCAAGACACCTTGGAAAGAAACGTCTTGAATGACGAATCCATCCTTAAATTGCTGTTACCCCCATCTGGTCACAGGCCTCCTCAATGGCTTGGATGAGGGGTACCTCAGCCTGGAGACGGAGATCATATACCTTCCACCGCCATGCCGAGAAAAACTCTTCTATAGGGTTGAGGAATGGAGAGTATGGTGGAAGATATAGGATTGTGAAATGTGGATGTTGCTGAAACCAGTTCTGAACCAGAGCAGAGCGGTGGAAAGACACATTGTCCCAGACAACAATGCATTGCATATGATCGATTTGATTTGCTGCTGTTATGTTGTGCAATTGGTCCAAGAATGTAAGTATGAGTGCTGTGTTGTAAGGGCCCATATGTGCATGGCAGTGGAGGACCCCATTCTGTGTAATGGCTGCACAGAGTGTTATATTACCCCCACGTTGCCCTGGGACATTGACTATAGCCCTGTGGTCAATGATGTTTCTTCCCCTCCTTCGTGTTCTCGTCAGGTTGAACCCAGCCTCATCTACGTAAATGAACTCATGCTGGATCTCCTCTCCATCCATTCGTAAAACTCTCTGAAGAACAGTGTCAGGCAAAATTGTGTAGTTCAGTGTAGATCTAGTATACATATTATAGTACAGTAAAAGATTATGAGACAGTATGCAAGATCACACTGCTAAAGTGAATACATATCTCTGCATAATCATGCCGCAGTCGTTTCACCCTTTCGGAATTGCGCTCGAAAGGCACTCGATAAATTTGCTTCATTTGAATATGTTTTTTTTAGGATGCGTGTCAGTGTTGATGTTGAGACCTGATGGATATCGTTGAAACTGGTGTGGTTATTGACAATGTTAGCGTGGAGCTGATTGGAACATGGAAACGCAACGTGTGTGTGTGTGTGTGTGTGTGTGTGTGTGTGTGTGTGGTTTCAACCCAGTCTCTTACTATTGCGTATCTATACCACGAGTTTTCATTTTCATTTGGCGTAGTATTTACACGCCATAGTCACATTTTGCGTTCATATGGTACGCAAAATCCTCCCGTTAAACTTCTATTGATGGAAAGTGCGTATGCATTGCACGTAGAAATGTATTATAGGCAACGTCATCGTCCCGCCCCTTCAATCGTACGAAGATTCACGATTTCATCTCGTGCAGGTGCCGAAGTGGCATGTAGGCCTATACGTTTTTTTTTGTTGTTTTTTTTTTTTTTACAGAAACATAACTCATCTCTAATGGGGGCTAATGTTGTTACTGCATCTAATATTACACGCTTGCTCATTAAAAGTCGGGGGATTGTTTTTACAGTTTAATTCTAAACAATCCAATTCCGGGGAATTTTTTTTTTTGTAGAATTTTCAATAATTCAACGTGAATAATTTATGCTAGTTATAGTAGTTATATATCTGTCTGCTTTATTTATTCTGCTCTCTGCTCTTGTCTTTTTGGCGTGTACTGACTACACGCGTTTTTTATTATTTTTATGTGATTGTATTTGGAATGGTAAAAGTATTAACTAATAATAATAATTATAATAATATTAATAATAATACAAATAAATAAATTCATTAAAAAAACAACCCATTCTCACTCCCAAAGCGTCAACAACTGAAGCATGGTCAAGCTCCCGAGGCGTCACGTGGCAGACGCCAAAGGCGCCCCTTGGCGTCACTCTATGACGCATTAGGAACTCCATTGCTTTCAATGGGAAACGTGTGGCGTCAATAACAAACAGACGCGAATTTTATCAGTGGGAAATAGCGCTGAAGAAGTCTCATTCCGAACACATCGCGATATTTGGCATCAGGTCACGTGTGCTAGATTTTGGTAAGTAGTCGTAAATACGCTGTCCAAATAATGTTTGTTATAATGTATTTTTCTGTGTGTCGATATTAATCAGATTAGCTCTCTCATGTTCATTCACTGCATTATATCTGTCATCTCCACGGAGGCTTTGCGTTTCATTGGTTTCTAATTCAAAACACATGACTAAACTAACGTGATTATACACTGTCTGTCACGTGACGTGCTATATAGGCCTAGACCTTCAATCAGTAGGCTTGTTTGAGATGAGCAAAATCTGCGCAGAACCGATCACCGGTGATCAGCGCGTAATGCATGCCGGTTAGAAATGTGTCCGAGTGCGGTCCGCCTTGCTCTGATGTCATGCTGACGTATGTTAAAAAGCTCTCGCGAGCGCAAGGCGCACGTGCCGGATTCTGCAGTCGCGCGCAGTTGCTCTCCACCGACTGCGCTGATCAAAAGCATGATGGGAAACGACTTGCTGACGACACAGCTTAATGTTGATTGGTTTAAACAACCGTGATGTATTGTTCTCTTTTAAAATGTTTGATTTGAAAACTCGGATATGATGTTTATGTGTATATGTTATGTGTGAATATTCCCAAACTCTCGGACAGTGCGATCTCTATGGGTTATGCAATGTCATTTTATTATATATATATAAAAAAACACATAGCCTATGTCTGTATTAAAGAAAAAATGATTGATAAACACTTATTTGGGATGGAATTAAATAACAAGTACTTTGGGTGTCTTGTTCATTATATTTATTTTCATATAAAAGCAACAGAACTTAAATTACATCCAGTTTATTAGCAACACTGTGCACGAGCGTGAATCCCGCGATATCCATCATTGATCTCACAGGTGTCAGATCCACTGCGAGAAGCGAGAACTGTCCGGCTTGCCTGCGCTTTTTTCACTCCTCCTTTCACTGCAGCCGCCTACTCTCGCCTACATTTCAGGCGAGGCAAGGCGCATCTCAAACAAGCCTAGTTAATCATATATGATATATATTCATATCAGGTTCAAAGTAGTACAATTAGTTCCAAAGTGGTATTTGTAGTAAAAGCACAGTAAAAACAACACTTACCATGCTCTTACCACAGTAACCTTAGTTTTACTGTGATAGGTAACTTCTAGTAAAAGGACAGTAACCACAAAACTTACCATGCTTTTACCACAGTATTTGCAGTTTTAATGTGTCATTTGTTGTAAATGCACAGTAACCACAACACTTACCATCCTTTTACCACAGTAACCTTAGTTTTACTGTGATACCGTGATAGGTATAGTATAGTAAAAGGACAGTAACCACAAAACTTACCATGCTTTTACCTCAGTATTGGTAGTTTTAAAGTAATATTTGTTGTAAATGCATAGTAACCACAACACTTACCATGCTTTTAATGCCTAATAATTTAAAATCCCAAAATTGTAAGGTAAATCTGTATTTTTTCCCTTAAATAATCCTATATATTATACATAATGATATTTTATTTTCTCTTTTTTCAGGTGAAAAGACCAAAAGGGCCTTTCGGACTCAGTCAGCTCATTATTGTTTGAGGAGAAGTAAACAGAGGAGACGAAAAGCTGCAAAGGCAAATGTTCACAATGGTATGTATGTGTTGGTTTTAACCCGTAATCAAACATTTTATCAAGCATTTGTTGTTTCTTAAACCTTTTCTTATAAAACCCATAGCTCAATCAGTACAAACATAATCTCTAAGTCTTAATAATCCACAAGATTTAACAAGTTGTCAAATTCATACGATGCTCGTACATATCTGTATATTCGTACATAATCCTGCAGCTTTTACTCCTCCAGCTGTCATTGGCTACTGCCTCAATTCCTGTACATATTTATCGCGATATTTGCAAATCAGTTGCGCCCCTTTTTGGAAAGTAGTTGGATGCCCCACACACTGTCAGAAAGTTTATATTAATTGCATTGTATTATTTCAAATTATTAGAAATTGGACCCTGTCTGTTCATGTTCCAATGATACATGATGTCTCTCCACACCTCATGACCTTCCTCTGTTTGCAAGAGTGGAAAAGCTAATCTGACTTGTCACACAACATCAGATACTCGATTATTTTGTCATGATCAGATCAGTTACACTGCTGATAACTCTCCCGTTTGCATGTAAATCATGTTATTTTTAAACAAATTCATATGATTATTGCTTGCTATTAATGACATACTTTTAATCATGCCCACATATCAGTAAACTTATTACATAAATGCATTTAACATTTAATTATCCAACACTCTATACAGAAATAAATCCTACAGTTATATATAATGTTTCTACTTGCATGTAATGTAATAAAATTACCTTCCTTTCTGTCTTGCAGGATTACTTAGTCCTTTTTTTAAGATCTCTACAACATCAAACTCAACAGCTCTTTTAAGAGCCGACCCTCACAAGAGCTCCAGTACTAGTGAGTCGCAGCGAATCTTGCCGTGATCAGCCCTTCTCAGGTAAAGATCCTACAATATTTCAATCAGTATTTACTCATCAAATGCTCTCTCCTGAATCGTATGGTAAAATAACTTATTTATAACTGTCTTAATTTATATGTTTTAAGAACTATAGTAATTGCACATAGAGTAAGTAGAGACTTTTTTTGTTTTACAGCAGAGAAGGAAGACCAGTCCTTATATCAACGCAAGCTAATCGAATAAGTCCTTTTTTTCGGGTGAGGAAGGAACATCTGGTGCCCAAAGACAGAAAGGTGCGCGTGGCCATTAGTATGTCTTGTACTGAAACAGTGCTGTAATATGTAGTTCATCATTTGATGTTGACAATTTTACATTGTACAGGTTATCACTTGTTTTTTGACCAAGTGAAGCTCTTGAAACAAGTGACAGAAGAGTATGTTGTCTTGAAGGAAATCAAGCATCACTTGCAAAGGCTCAAAAGAGACCATGCCTTTCTTAAAGATCTTTTAAAACAGGTTGCTGTTGATATGGGTAAAACTGTTTTTTTTTTCAGTACTTAGCTTATATTACAGGTGAAACTCAAAAAATTAGAACATCGTGCAAAAGTTAATTTATTTCAGAAAATTCAACTTAAAAGGTGAAACTAATATATTATATAGACTCATTCATTACATGCAAAGTGAGATATTTAAAGCCTTTATTTGTTATAATTTTTATAATTATGGCTTACAGCTATGAACACCTTTTCACAATATTCTAATTTTGACTTTGGATAATTATGGCTTACAGCTTTGAAAATCCCAAATTATAACAAATAAAGGCTTAAAATATCTCACTTTGCATGTAATGAGTCTATATAATATATTAGTTTCACCTTTTAAGTTGAATTTTTTTTAACTTTTGCACGATATTCTAATTTTTCGATTAGTGCTGCAATTTTATGTATATATAATACTTCAATGTGTATAATATAATGTACTGACTGCTGCTTTGTAAATTTAAATAAGGAACAGGCAACTCTGGCCCTTCTGCGTTCTCCTTTTTGAGGTGGAGAGTTTACATCAAACCCTAATTGAGCACATCTGAAAATTTTAACCAAAGTCTTCAGGTTTACTTAAGTTATAGACAATCGGCAGGAGGGTTTGAGGTGGAGATAAATCTGCAGGACAGTGGACGCTGAGGGCCAGAGTAGCCCATCACTGCTTTAAATAACACACAACACAAGATGACCTGACTGTTCATTAAACAACTTCATTTGAATTGTTTGTGTTTTTGTTTTACTTTCAGACCAGGACTGGAGAACGCCTGACGATGGGATGCTGAGACTTCTTCCTCTGAGAAAAAGCTACACCACATCAGTGATCACATCTTCTGTTCATCATTTGTACTGTAGGGCACAACTGAACACTTCCTTTAGATGAGGAATAAGAACATGAACACGATAGAGACATGTACAGGGAAGAGCAAGAAAGCTGTGATAATGAATCATTATTTTACAACACAATATCAAATCTGTTTTCTGTATCATAGGTGACTGAATATAATTCTCTGGCACTCATTTTGTGTGGCTTTAGCAGCTGTGAATGGATTAATGTAATGTTAATGTATTTTTGAAGACCCATTTTTATTTATCTTGAATCTCATTTGTCTTTATGCTACTTCACTAACTTTATGCTGTGTCCTCCAATAAAGTATTGTGTAATAAAATATGGTGAATATTGTGTATTGAAAGTGGTGTTTGGTACAGTAAATGTAATATTTTATTTGAGAAATTTTAATTTCTTATGAGTTTAGTTCATAATTTAAAAATAAACAGGACATAAACATTTTTGATCTGGTTAATGATATTTGGGACAACAATGCACTAAAAGTTGCACATACTTGCATGTTGTGAGAAGTATGCCAGTTTTCAGTGAAATAAAGGGAAGGTGTGTGAATAACAAGAGGCTGCAGTGGGCTCTCTTGCTACAAACACTTCAATCATAATTGATCCATGTTGATCATTCTAGTACATCTACTGCATTTAGTTTAAAAGCATAGATATTACTGATGCCAGGCATATAAGAAGCAATCAGAGGGGGTGAAAAGTAAATTTGGCACTGTTTCTTTGTTGTTTGATTGAAAGGTGCATTATCCTTGTGTAATAGTAAAGTGTAAATATATAAATAGATTTTTGTTTACTGCCAACACTGGAAATTGGATAATGACAAGTTGTTGCAGGTTCATCCATTATATTTATTGGTGTTCATACAAAAAAAAGCAAATACATATTAATTATTATTATTGTTTTATATTACAGCATTTCTTTTAAATATTTCCAGATGGTCTCACAATACCCATCAAAACCTAATACAAGCATGATGTTAGAACAGAAAAGGTTTTGTTAGAACAAAGTTTGTTGTCCATGATGAGGAGAATAGATGTGTGTAGATTGCACTGCCTTCCACCGTCAGGGGCCCAGAAACGGCCCAGCAACAGCCCAGCAACGACCCAGCAACGGCCCCCGGAAGAGCAAACAAATACACATTTCAAATGGGTGTAACTTAAAGTCTGGTTAGTGTATCAAAGAGAAAATCGGCAGGACAAATGCTTATGCTATGTTTACTAAATAATGTTGGGCACAATTTTCAGACACAATATGGAAAGCTGGCATAAAGGTTATTTTAAAAGTGCTCACAGTAAAATATAAAATTTCAGCCTGTCCCTATATGTCATAAAGGTTTGCACAATGAACATATTTAGATATCCAGTTGTCCATTAAATATATTATGTATTTAAAATGTATTGTTTCATTGCTGAACGTTTAAAACTACATTACCCACATATCTCTGTCATTCTATCAATGGAACAGGAAACGTGGTGCTGTAGTTCATTGAAATGTGCAAAAATGCTTAGGGTTAGGGTTGGGATCTCGATAAAGGAGTAATTTCTCACAACATAGAGACATTTTATAGTTAACTTAATGTATAACTAACGTAATAATAACACCAAAACATACTTTGTAACATGAAGCGCCGTTTTATATGGGTTAAAAGATAGTCCAATCACAGCAAGTTCTGCGATAAAGTCACAGCCAATGACAACCCAGCTGAACAGATGCGTCACACTTAGTTGCCCATTTATGGTAAATGATGACAGATCTGTTCTGGTTCCGGCTGCAGGGATAGATTTAATATTTGGCCTGTTAAATATGTATTCCTTCTAATTAAATAATACAACTCACATTTAAAAACAAAAGACTCCTGTGTGTGCTTACCATCCAAAAACGAGTTCACACGATCAATGACACAAATTAGTTTTTTTGATTATTAGACTGATGCAATAAATACATTTGAAAGAGAAACTTTTTTTTCAAAGCAATGGCCTACAGCAGGAGTAGTTTTGCAGTATTTTAATTAAAGATAATTACATGTACTAAAGTGCTTCTAACATTTACAGTGTATGTATAGTATATCAAAGATATAAACTTAATCACGTCTTTATGCCATACTCCACCATCTGAACTCTTGGAATTCAAATAAATGTAACAAAAGCATAATGAATGCACACAATTTTGATTGTAAATATTGAATTCCCATATTTAATGTCAAACTGTTTAAAGACAAATGTAGTGCCAAAACTACTGCACAACTGTATACATATCAGTTAATTATATACAAAAATAGCCAGATACAGAGGCAATCTATTAGTTACACATACAGTAACATAAAAAAAATCACTATGATGAAGTAATAATATTTTTTTTACAAACCAAGAAATGAGATTCAACTTTGTTATGTGAAAATATATTTGTTTCTTCCTCCCTTTAAAGAACAAATAGGCAAAAACTTAAGCACAACATTTTACATTCTCAACTTTTTATATCCTTGTGATTATTGTTCACTTTTATTAAATGAAACTAAATGAAAGGAAACTTAAAATAGTTAATTATTATAAATGTCAGCAAGAAAATGTTTCTATAAAATAAATTCACGGGTATATTACATTTACATTAACCAGGAAGTGATATAATGATACCATAGATGCAATTATGGTGGATATTTACTATAGTAACCAGTTTTTGTAATAAAAGGTTTAATGAAGCTAAATGCAAGACATTAAGTCCATCTAAATGTAAAGGTAACAAACTCACAGAATAATGTCCAGTTGTCAAGTGTGTCATTTCTGTAATACTCTTTCAGCACCAAACAGAATTCCATAAATATTGATTATTTTCAAAAGGTTTTCATGAACACCCTCACTATCTTCAATTGTCCAACCTGCTACACACTTGCAGAAATATACATTTGCCTATTGCATCATGAAGTCTCTGCATGACTAGAACTAATGAATGTCAATGAATGTGTCCTTTACCAAAACTCCTCATGAGCACTGACGCTTGTTTGATAAAGGCATTAGGCAGACATCAAGTAGGCCTACACAACCTACGCATGCCCAAACAACACCACCCAAAGACAGTAATGAAGTGGACACCACCAGGAGGATCAGGAGACAGGGAAGACATGGAGACAGATGTTTCACGAACACCTGAAGAATGTCAGTGTCCCATGGGAAGATGTGGAGAACTTGGCCACGGATCGAATATGCTGGAGGACACTTGTTGCCCAATGTGCCCAGAACAGGACTTGATGATGATGTTGTGAGTTTATCCATAACTGTGGGATATTTTTCTGTAAAAAGGTTGGATAATTAAATGTTAAATGCATTTATGTAATAAGTTTACTGATATGTGGGCATGATTAAATGTATGTCATTAATAGCAAGCAATAATCATATGAATTTGTTTAAAAATAACACGATTTACATGCAAACGGGACAGTTATCAGCAGTGTAACTGATCTGATCATGACAAAATAATCGAGTATCTGATGTTGTGTGACAAGTCAGATTAGCTTTTCCACTCTTGCAAACAGAGGAAGGTCATGAGGTGTGGAGAGACATCATGTATCATTGGAACATGAACAGACAGGGTCCAATTTCTAATAATTTGAAATAATACAATACAATTAATATAAACTTTCTGACAGTGTGTGGGGCATCCAACTACTTTCCAAAAAGGGGCGCAACTGATTTGCAAATATCGCGATAAATATGTACAGGAATTGAGGCAGTAGCCAATGACAGCTGGAGGAGTAAAAGCTGCAGGATGATGTACGAATATACAGATATGTACGAGCATCGTATGAATTTGACAACTTGTTAAATCTTGTGAATTATTAAGACTTAGAGACTATGTTTGTACTGATTGGGCTATGGGTTTTATAAGAAAAGGTTTAAAAAACAACAAATGCTTGATAAAATGTTTGATTACGGGTTAAAACCAACACATACATACCATTGTGAACATTTGCCTTTGCAGCTTTTTGTCTCCTCTGTTTACTTCTCCTCAAACAATAATGAGCTGACTGAGTCCGAAAGGCCCTTTTGGTCCCATAGCACGTCACGTGACAGACAGTGTATAATCAAGTTAGTTTAGTAATGTGTTTTGAATTAGAAACCAATGAAACGCAAAGCCTCCGTGGAGATGACAGATATAATGCAGTGAATGAACATGAGAGAGCTAATCTGATTAATATCGACACAGAAAAATACATTATAACAAACATTATTTGGACAGCGTATTTACAACTACTTACCAACATCTAGCACACGTGACCTGATGCCAAATATCGCGATGTGTTCGGAATGAGACTTCTTCAGCGCTATTTCCCACTGATAAAATTCGCGTCTGTTTGTTATTGACGCCACAGGTTTCCCATTGAAAGCAATGGAGTTCCTAATGCGTCATAGAGTGACGCCAAGGGGCGCCTTTGGCATCTGTCACGTGACGCCTCGGGCGCTTAACCATGCTTCAGTTGTTGACGCTTTGAGAGTGAGAATGTGTTTTTTTTTAATGAATTTATTTATTTGTATTATTATTAATATTATTATAATTATTATTATTAGTTAATACTTTTACCATTCCAAATACAATCACAAAAAAAGAATAAAAAACGCGTGTAGTCAGTACACGCCAAAAAGACAAAAGCAGAGAGCAGAATAAATAAAGCAGACAGATATATAACTACTATAACTAGCATAAATTATTCACGTTGAATTATTGAAAATTCTACAAAAAAAAAAACATGGATTGAAATGGATTGTTTAGAATTAAACTGTAAAAACAATCCCCCGACTTTTAATGAGCAAGCGTGTAATATTAGATGCAGTAACAACATTAGCCCCCATTAGAGATGAGTTATGTTTCTGTAAAAAAAAAAAAAAAAAAAAAAAAAACGTATAGGCCTACATGCCACTTCGGCACCTGCACGAGATGAAATCGTGAATCTTCGTACGATTGAAGGGGCGGGACGATGACGTTACCTATAATACATTTCTACGTGCAATGCAATCGCACTTTCCATCAATAGAAGTTTAACGGGAGGATTTTGCGTACCAAATGAACGCAAAATGTGACTTTGGCGTGTAAATACTACGCCAAATGAAAATGAAAACTCGTGGTATAGATACGCAATAGTAAGAGACTGGGTTGGTGGTTCAGGTATTGACAAAATGTACCCACAACCCCACAAAGTTGGCAATATCCAAAATCCTTGTCTTTGTTGGGACATTTTTGGACCCCGTGATGAAAACAGCTAAAATACACAAAACGTTTTCTGTGAGGGTTGTGTTTAGGGGTAGAGTTAGGGGATATAATATACAGTTTGTACAGTATAAAAACCATTAGTCTAAAGAAAGAAAGTGTGTGCGTGCGTGCGTGTGCGTGCAAGAAAGAGAAACTAATCTGAAGGAAAGATAGCTGCTTTCATTTGTTTTATTTAATTATAAATATTAAATGCTTAGATGTTGTGGCATCGATGGCCTAGAATAACCAATTTTGTTTCCCTAAAAAACCTTTCAGTGAACAGAGTTTTTTTTTCTCTTAGTGTAAGGAACATTTTAATAATCTAAAGAACCTTTTCCACTAACCATTTGTGGAATTGAAAGGTTCCATGGATGTTAAATGTTCTCCATGTAACCATAGATGCAAATAAAGAACCTTTATTTTTAAGAGTGAGGTTAACCGTGTAGCCTACTATAAAATGTGTTGCGTCGAATAAAGTGGGGGGAAAACAAACAAAAAGTGAAATCACTTTGTCAGTTTTGGAAGACTGCGTCGGCTTCGTCATGGAAGACATAGTGCTGTTTAATTAACTTATTATGAAGTTTGAAATGCCAAATATCGTGAGTTCTTGCTCTCCGTTGTTTAACTGTTGTGTTTTGGAGGTTGCTGTCCGCGGTGCTGAAATTCTGCCGTCCGTCTCCAGCTAGTGCTGGTCAACAATCTTTACGAATTAGCGAATACTGAATAACTTCAACCAATGTTATACTAGTATAAAACAGCAGATGGCACAATAGGCATAAAAACAGTGTGTGTGTGTGTGTGTGTGTGTGTGTGTGTGTGTGTGTTAACTGCTGATGTCATAGGTGTGAGAGCTACGTCACTAAAAATAAATCGACGATCCCAGTGATTTGTTTTAATGTGTGAAAACTAATTTTACTTGATTATACATAGGCTAATTGTGAAATACGTATTCTAGACAGATCGTTCTGAAACTTTTGAATCACCAGCTGGTACTGATCTTTACAAGACTTTTGTACAAAATCAATTGCCCAGTCGAGCCATTCGATTGCCTTTCAGAGGCAGATGTCACGATGCGCCCACTTCAAGCAGTTGGACAGTGGACACGACACTCATCGCTCGCAGAAAATCCCTACAAGATATGCATGAGAGCAAGCCTGGTCACTCCATCCATTCAGGATCGAAAGCATTTTGACTTGAATTTACTATACAATTAACGGTTAGACATTCAGCTTGATTTTAACATTCAGCTCGATATATTAAGCCACAGAAAAAGAAGACGGCACGCGATCACAAAAACATATGGATGGACTTGTTTTTCCCCCTCCACTTCTGTTTGGTCAATGCATATGTAGTTTTTTCAATATAGATAGATAGATAGATAGATAGATAGATAGATAGATAGATAGATAGATAGATAGATAGATAGATAGATAGATAGATAGATAGATAGATAGATAGATAGATAGATAGATACTTCTCTCCTGATAGTGCAGTGTTATATGAAACACGATATGAAGGAAAGTCTATCACACGTCCTCTGTGAGTAAGTGCAAATTATGAAATACCACCTGACAGTACAGTATGAAGCAGATGTGCAATTTGAGCGCGCGTGCCTCATCTCCTGACAATCTCAGTCACCTTTTTATATGATAGGGATGCAGCATTAGTCTCACTGTGTCACAGGCCATTACAGCCGGGGACTGACACCCCCCATGATCAATACCATGAGCTACGTCGATCGTCTCATCCTCTCGTCCTCATTGGCTGAGCGCATCCAAAGGAAGGCCCACCTCAAGATCGTAGAGTAAAATTTCCTTCCACGATATTTCAATCTACTACGCAATTGAAGCATAAGGACGAAGAAGGTGCTTTAAAAGGTACGTTTTCATTTTAATTTTCACGTCTACGAGGCTGAAACGCAGTTGTTCGTGTTAACATGAGCCGAGATCGTGTGGAAATACTAAAGGTGCGCTCGTAAGGACACAAAACCCCGTGCACAAGGATGGAAACGAGTATTCGCGCGCTTGTAGGAAAATTAAAACATTGCGCGTTGAATTGTGGATGCAACCTGATGATTAAACGGGCAGTTGTTTTGTTTTTCCCGAGTCGTGTCCAGCACTTCTTCAGTGTGAGGACATTGGAGAGGTGACACCATATTGTAAATGAGAAGTACAAGATCCATCTTCTTTTTGCGTTTAAAATTAAATATCCTGTCTGAAACACTGTCAGTAATGTGTCGGCACACATTTTTCTCCATTATAGCAGTGCATTCGGTCTGTAAAATGACTTAAATTGACTATATAAAACAAAAATGCATGTGCCATTTTTATTTTACACAAGCATTAAAATATGTCTCTCAGAAACCCATATGGATGTTCAGTATAAATTACGTTTTTTAGGAGCTTTGAGTAAAACAATTAATGTGTTTGTGAACATCTCGATGACACCTCCTGCTGTTAAAGCGGAAAAATAACGTCGGCTGATGGTGTGAATGTTCTCATCTCGTTGTGTGAGCATGTTTGGGCGTTTTATCTTCAGGGAAATTAGACTCCTTTTTGTTCGACTGACAGGCTGCTATTAACACACACACACACTTGCTCTCAATTCCAAATTAACCCACATTTGTCATATACAGTGCAACACAAATCCTGTTTTTCATTGTGCGCTGCCACATAACTTGCTCTCTTGGATGCAGAGGGGCCAAGATGGATGTTTTTATGAAGGGGCTTTCTAAAGCTAAAGAAGGTATGGCAGTGGCCGCAGAGAAAACCAAGGAAGGTGTTGCGGTGGCTGCAGAGAAGACCAAGGAAGGCGTGATGTTTGTGGGTAAGACATGGAGCATATAATGCTCTTTTTTTAATGCATTCATATCACGAATCAAGCGTGAGCTTGTTGGGAGTGGGAGGGACCATGAAGCTCAGAGCCTGAGGGCCAGGAGGGGGTTGCTATCTGTTTCACTGCCTCTTAGAGCATCACTATAGGTTCAGGCACTATTGTGTAATTTTGTGATTGGCTGGGATATTGGGTGGGGTTTTCCAGGCCTCTTAGGTGTACCACTCTTATTAAAATTAATATAACTTTTTTTTCTGAAACAGCCATATAGAGCCACATTTCTTGTGTACTTTGTGGGCATTTTGAGCATGTTCGTGTCTCTGTTTAGTCTTTTAAACACTGAGGACGTTTAGTTCTTAAAATTATTTAAAAAGAAAATTCTCTAATGAATGATGATTAATATACTACATTAATGATTAAGACCACTCAGAACATTTGTACATTTATTGTGAAAAGCACTCTACAAATAAATGTGGAATTTCATTGAAATATTGTAAATATTCTAATATGTTAAGAATATATGAATACATTGGCAATATAAAAGCCAAATATTTCATTTTGTTCATGCATTAAAATATATAGCTGCCTTTATGTTTTAGGAAGGTGGTCCATCGCAAGAGTATCATCATATCTGGGGTCCTTAGCATCAGAAATGTATAGGGGAAAATATGCTCTTTCCCTTATTACTTGATATTTTTTTTAACTAAAATCTTGCTGTTGAAAAAAAAAAGTTATTTTCCAGTCTTTTAGAAGCAATTGTGTTTTCAACGGGGGTCCGCTAAGGTCCTGCAGGAAACGTAAATATATATATATATATATATATATATATATATATATATATATATATATATAATACATCAGGGATTTTCTTTAAAAAAATATTTAGAAAAGTATTTATTTCAAAATATACAGTAGTAAATTAAGTCATGATATGTCAAGCCTTATTATAGACAATAATACTGTAAAGTACTGTCAGGATAATCTATCTTTTTATATTTAAGGGTCTTACTCAGTTCAGTTTTCCAGTGCACATAGTTTGTGGTGTGACGCTAGATCACTCATCTTTCCAATATTTCTCACAGGAGAATACGTATGTAAATATGATCATAGTTGTCCTACTGCAGTATATTTCCCTAACAACAAATGCTGTGACAGTCTTGTTTGCATATCATTTCTGAGGTTGTCATCACTCTCTAGTGCACATGGCCTGTTTAATCAACAATGGATTTTACATCTGGAAAATTAAAAGCTCTCAAAATACTGGACTGATATTGATTGTAGTATAACATGAACTGTAAACGCAGAAAATCCATTTTATGTAACCTGATCTTATAAGGTGATCTTTAATGTACACGCTAATTTGAGAGTGAAATAACACCGCGTGAGATGGTTGACTTCTGGAGCTGATCCAGCAGCTCTCTGATCTCCTATCGGGTTGGAAAAAAGCCGTACGGGCCACATGTCACACAATTCCATGAGCTCATAGCCCTCTATATGCACAGCGCTCGTGACAGAGAGCTCTATAAACACTGACAAGAATGACAGTCCAAATTCTTAAAGTTGAAAGAAAGGAAATATATCTCTCCAAGCTTGTCTGAAATTATTCCAGCCTGCTCTTCTCGATTCCGTGTGCTTTGATCAGTAAGATGAGATGTTGCTGTAATTGGAGACTCAGAGGGCATTTGTGTTTAAGTGCACACACGTTCATCCCCAGCGACAGCACTCATTCATACTCCTCTTTTTTGATGTTGAGATGAATGAAGAATATAATCTCTAAACTCACAGCTGTGCCACCAGTGTCCCAGGGAGAGACAATTAGGCCAGATATCTCAAGTCCATTTGCGGTTGCTTTGCGAGCACATAGCAGATCGTCCTGTACGGTTTCTTGCTGTCGCTTTCTTTGCGGTTAACACAAGCTTGCACGGTGACCTGGGATGCCATGCTTGAATGGCCTTATGGGAGTGTGTGTTAGCGCATGGAGGAGGGGTGACGGTTATCTGATATGTTCTTGTTCCACCTTGGAAAGCAGTTGCACAGTCACACTCCTTCATGCACATGTGCCACCATCCCATCTGAGGAGAGACTGAAGAGGAAGTGGCCTCTGT
The DNA here is from genome assembly GCA_026230005.1 of Gila orcuttii. NCBI lineage: Eukaryota > Metazoa > Chordata > Actinopteri > Cypriniformes > Leuciscidae > Gila > Gila orcuttii. The sequence goes on along the minus strand of JAPDVR010000016.1, from coordinate 9,457,432 downwards.
TAATCTCACACTGGCTCGTTTTGTCCCACTGCTATTAATTTCCTGTCCGTCATACATTTATTTCCTCTGTGGTTCCTCATCCTCATATCGAGCTATTCTCTGCTGTATATTTAGTAGTATATTTACGGTTTATTTTTGCTCCCACACTGTTTGTTCTCCATACATACATGATTGTGTGGCTTGCTAAGAGATGTGCTATTAGTTTAAAAAACAAAACAATATTTTTGTTTTTAAATTAATGTTCTGCTAAACAATAACAATATACGTTGTTTTATGTTGTATGTTTTATTTGCTGTTTGTGCAAATAGGAATGCAATATATATATATATATATACAGGTCCTTCTCAAAAAATTAGCATATTGTGATAAAGTTCATTATTTTCCATAATGTAATGATAAAAATTAAACTTTCATATATTTTAGATTCATTGCACACCAACTGAAATATTTCAGGTCTTTTATTGTTTTAATACTGATGATTTTGGCATACAACTCATGAAAACCCAAAATTCCTATCTCAAAAAATTAGCATATCATGAAAAGGTTCTCTAAACTAGCTATAAACCTAATCATCTGAATCAACTAATTAACTCTAAACACCTGCAAAAGATTCCTGAGGCTTTTAAAAACTCCCAGCCTGTTTCATTACTCAAAACTGCAATCATGGGTAAGACTGCCGACCTGACTGCTGTCCAGAAGGCCATCATTGACACCCTCAAGCAAGAGGGTAAGACACAGAAAGAAATTGCGGCGTGGCATGGAGGCAATCAGCCTGTGGCACTGCTGAGGTGTTATGGAGGCCCAGGATGCTTCGATAGCGGCCTTAAGCTCATCCAGAGTGTTGGGTCTTGCGTCTCTCAACTTTCTCTTCACAATATCCCACAGATTCTCTATGGGGTTCAGGTCAGGAGAGTTGGCAGGCCAACTGAGCACAGTTATACCATGGTCAGTAAACCATTTACCAGTGGTTTTGGCACTGTGAGCAGGTGCCAGGTCGTGCTGAAAAATGAAATCTTCATCTCCATAAAGCTTTTCAGCAGATGGAAGCATGAAGTGCTCCAAAATCTCCTGATAGCTAGCTGCATTGACCCTGCCCTTGATAAAACACAGTGGACCAACACCAGCAGCTGACATGGCACCCCAGACCATCACTGACTGTGGGTACTCCAGTGCTGCTTCTCTGTAGCCCAGGTCAGGTGCTTCTGCCACTGCTTCTGGTTCAAAAGTGGCTTGACCTGGGGAATGCGGCACCTGTAGCCCATTTCCTGCACACGCCTGTGCACGGTGGCTCTGGATGTTTCTACTCCAGACTCAGTCCACTGCTTCCGCAGGTCCCCCAAGGTCTGGAATCGGTCCTTCTCCACAATCTTCCTCAGGGTCCGGTCACCTCTTCTCGTTGTGCAGCGTTTTTTGCCACACTTTGTCCTTCCCACAGACTTCCCACTGAGGTGCCTTGATACAGCTCTCTGGGAACAGCCTATTTGTTCAGAAATTTCTTTCTGTGTCTTACCCTCTTGCTTGAGGGTGTCAATGATGGCCTTCTGGACAGCAGTCAGGTCGGCAGTCTTACCCATGATTGCGGTTTTGAGTAATGAAACAGGCTGGGAGTTTTTAAAAGCCTCAGGAATCTTTTGCAGGTGTTTAGAGTTAATTAGTTGATTCAGATGATTAGGTTAATTGCTCGTTTAGAGAACCTTTTCATGATATGCTAATTTTTTGAGATAGGAATTTTGGGTTTTCATGAGCTGTATGCCAAAATCATCAGTATTAAAACAATAAAAGACCTGAAATATTTCAGTTGGTGTGCAATGAATCTAAAATATATGAAAGTTTAATTTTTATCATTACATTATGGAAAATAATGAACTTTATCACAATATGCTAATTTTTTGAGAAGGACCTGTATATAGCATTCTATTTGCATATAACTGCTTTATAATATAAAAGTATATATATATACTGGTCATGAAAGCTACATTTATTTTATAAAAAAAAGACCATAAAACCAAAATCTTATGAAATGTTATTACAATTTAAAATAACTATTTACTTTATTATTATTATTATTTTAATATATTTTATTTTCTTCCGTGATGGCAACACTACATCTAGCATCATTACTCCATTCTCCAGTGTCACATGATCCTTCAAAAAGGCTCAAGAAACATTCTTTATTATCATTAATGTTGAAAACAGTTTCTGTTTAATATTTTTGTGGAAACTAATACAATAGAAAGTTCAAAAGAACAGCATTTATTTGAAAAAACAATTGTAACAATGTAAAACTATTTACTGTAGGCTATATATATATATATATATTACTGACTACAACTTTTGAATGATATACTGTATATATTCTGCATTCCAAACAGACATTTAAGAAACATAAAATGGAAAAAAAGAAAGGTTTAGTAAAATGATGTACTTTACAGACATTTCTGTCAGTGATAGACTAAACCTAATAAAGCACTTTTAATCTGCCCTTTTTATCTAAAAATATACACTGTGCATTCATGACCAAGTCTTTCCCCTTTTAAGAAGCGACTTTTTGTTGTAGTGATTCAAGTGCTGTAGATTAAACATATCAGCTTTAATGAGTCATGGTTGAATGACTCTAGTTTAAACATCTATTAGCTCAAGAGTAATTTCTCTTCTTCTCTCACTTGTAAGAAACATACTCAAACCGAGACACAGAGTGCGATTTGCCATTACAGTATGTAGTAACTTCCTTCCTACCGAGTGCTCCTGAGGTGTATTACTCGTGCAGGCTGGTTAAGGTGACAGGTCTGAAATACAGGTTCTATTAGCTCTAATGATTTTTCAGTGAACCTTTAAATGAAGCTGCTCTGGGAGTTCCAGGCTTGTATTTCACATTGCCTTTCTACTTATTGCCTGTCTGTATCATGTACCTACTTTCAACCTTATCACAGTTCCTTCAGAGGGCTTATTTAATGTGTGTTTCTATATTGTAATGGGCTGGGTATAAGTGATTTTACAATTTTTTTTGTGTGTGCTTGCAGGCAACAAGACCAAAGACAGCGTTGCAACAGGTAAGGTTATTCTGCAAACTGTTCTTTAGTCTTGTCTTGTAAATAATGGATACGTCTCATTTAATGTGTTCAAAGGGCATGGCTTACAGCCAGTAAGTGGAACTGAGACAAATAGCTCTGTGTCTAGGTGATATTTCAGAAGGTTATTGTCTAGGACAGATGGACAACTAGAAAAGTCACAGTGTTTTTCCATATGATTAACTGTGAGCACAAAGTCTCTAAACCACAATACCTGACACACATTTAAAATAATTCAATATCACTTGAAGCCTGTATAGACGGTGCATAGTGTATTATGTATGCATAATGCACATAATGCTAATCAGTATGTTCTTGTAAGTCATTTTAAGCACAGTTATATTGTTATAATACCAATATCAATTTCATGAATTATTATTATTACTATTATTATTTGTGTTATAAAGACTCAATTATAATATCATAATCATAATTTATTATATAGTATTATTATAGATATTCATGATTCTAATTATTTATGAAATTAACTTTCCCCGCCATTGACGGAATTTTCTGTGTTTTCACTGTTATACAGTAGGGCGCGCTATTACACATCTTCTGAAAGAGCACTGCATCTCCTGGTCAAAACTCAGGCCAATAAGAAGCAGAAACTAGCGATAACATAATAAGCAGATGCATATGTAAAATAACGCAATTATCAACTTTAAACAGCATATAAATCACAACTGCCTATCGTTATCGAATGAAATGTCAACCGAGGACGAGCTATTGGACTGTGAAGCTTTGGGGGTGTTGATGGACTCGATCTACTCCATCTATGCTTTGATCATCGTTCTGTATCCGATCCAGACGTAGTTTTTGACAAAAATGCAAAAATTGCTTTTTCAAAGACAGCAGTACATTCAATTATTTCACTGTCTTTAAAAAACATTGTTTTAAATGCACAGTGAAAAAAAAATGTTTGTACAATTATTGTGTTAAAGATATATAAATACCTAGTCTGATTATTTAAAGTGACTTTTGTTGGTATAATCCAATATAAGCAGGTTCAGTAAGTCATATTGGTAACACTTTACAATAAGGTTCATTAGTTAACATTAGTTAATGTATTTATTAACATGAACTAACAATGAGCAATACATTTGTTACAGTATTTATTAATCTTTGTTAATGTTAGTTCACAGTGCATTAACTAATGTTAACAAATACAACCTTTGATTTTAATAATGTATTAGTAAATGTTGAAATTAATATTAACAAATATTAATAAATGCTATAGAAGTATTGTTCATTATTAGTTCATGTTAACTAAGGTGGTTAACTAACGTTAACTAATAAACCTTATTGTAAAGTGTTACCGTCATATAAAATTGTATAGAATTTTATTTTATTGAATAAAATTCATTTATTTTCGTATTCCCGCATAGCACTGACATAGTGTAGAACAGTTGCTTTGTTAGACCAATTTTCTTGTGTCACCATATAAATATTGAATCTCAGAGTGATGTGTTTGTGTTGGAAATGGGTTATCTGTGTTTCATCTCCGGTTAGTGGCTGAGAAGACGAAGGAGCAGGGCTCTCAGCTGGGAGGAGCGGTGATGCGTGGAGCCGGAAACATCGCCGCCGCCACCGGCCTGGTGAAGAAGGATGAGTTCCCCAGTGACTTAAACGTATGTTCTTTCATATATCATTATTGATTATTCTTATCTATCATTTTATTTTCATTCTTTCCAAAATATCACTGTAAAAATATTATTTCTACCTGATCAAACTCTAAAAACAAATATATTGTTGGTGTAATTAAATGTAGTCAGTTTGACTGTCATAATATTTTTTTTTTTACTTGACATTTTTAACATTGATGATTTGTCACATTTCTGCAATACTATATTCCTGGAATCAGTGGTGGACGAAGTACACAAATCAAGTTCTTAAAAAGTAAAAGTACAGATACCCTAAAAAAAATTACTCCAGTAAAAGTATTAAGTACTTCTTTTCCATTTTACTCGAGTTAAATTACATAAGTACTTGATTTTTTTAATGACCTTAAGTATTAAAAGTAAAAGTACTGAACAATGAATGTTTATTTATTTTGCAATTTTATATTCTCCATCCTACTGTGTGTGTGTGTGGGGGGGGGTTATTACATACCAGACATATTACATACTTTAAAAAAAAAAAATTGGCCAAGCACAAAATGGCTGAACACTAAGGGCCCTGTCATAGCAACGCACTTGTTTTTTGCTAGTTTCAGCCCAACGCAGTTATGGCCCTGCGACACGTTGTTTAAATAGCAAATGCATTTTGTGCACCCATGTGCGTGCTGGTCTGAAAACGAGGTGTGTACAGGCGCATTGTTGGTGCGTTGCTATTTTGAGGCAACTAAAATAGACTGCGCTATTTACCAACTGAGACCTGGTCTAAAGTAAAAAAAAATGTTGTTATTTAAAGACCGCGTTAGCAATATGTGCCTATAGGCGGGTCCACTTTGTCCCGTAGATGGCCTGCTCGCGCGCTTTAACCTCGCACACGAGCAGATCCATTTCCTCGATAGATAAACGTTCAGTTTTTCCGTTTGCAAATTCCGCCATGTAAATAACGATTCCGCCATGGCTCGAGTGCAACTGGCTTTTAAAGGGAATGGGAGATGAGACTGTTTGGTTAATTGCACGTTACACCCAAAACACACACATTACTCATTAAGAGAATAGGGACAACCCTTTTAGACCATGCGCCGGGCGTTTCCGTCGTCAAACTAGCAAAAGGGGATTCGGACACGCCATTAGTGCACTTGTGCCCTGTGCTTTACACCATGCGCTAAGGGCCCTAAGTGTTTAATTGTTTTAACTATAAATTATTGGTCAGCAAATTAGCTAAACTTAAGCAAATGCACTACTTAAAAAAACACTGCTGTCTCAGAAAAAACATCAAAGACAGAATTAAGTTTTTGGCAGGAAATGTGAAATTGTGTGTGAAGTGATGAATCACAATGAAACACGAGTTGCATGGTGATGCTCCAGAGCGAGTCCGTCAGGCTCATGTTTTGGCCTGGTCAGAGTCTAGATTTGAACTCTATAGTGAATATTTGGGCTCACATTAAACTCTGAACTGGGAGGCATTTTACAACAACCCTGTTTGAAGCCATTAACATTAGGTGGAACAACACAGATTCTTCCTGTAAAAAGCTGTCTGCAAGTTTGGGAAGGTTATTCCGTGAAGTTACTTTATCTACAGTATTTGTGCAATTCTTGCTAATTTCCCTTACCAGTGATTTGTGATTAAAATGGTTAAGACCATTAAAAGACCACTAATTATTGTGCCATTTTTGGCTTGGCCCATTTTTTTTTTTTCGTCCAGGAAGAACATACAAAAAACTAGGGTCCTAGAAATGCACCGTCCAGTTTTGCAGGTATGAATTCATAGGTATTCAGAATTCATAGACTAGAAAATGTGTGAATGCTAGTAGATGCACATATGTGGGTTATTCCATGAGAAATACATGCCACTAGTAAAAATAACACTGTATATCAGAGGGCTGTACACCCTACACACTCACCTTCACATCATAACACATGACACATAATGGATCGCCGCTTATCCCACAGGGAATATTGTGTCTTACTTTGTCTTTCTGTCCTGCTGAGCCCCCTCTGCTCTCCCCTCCCCCTCGTCTCTCTCTCTTTCTCCACCTCGCCCAAGGTCACTTTGCATATTACTTAAAAATGCACAATGGGAGGAGAAGTCGGCCAATCTTCAAACTTAGGCAGATCTGTTTCCGTTTAAACAAACTGTTGATATCAGAGCTTGCTGGATTTTGAACAGTAGCGGTAGTAGCGACAGATGTGTGGTCTTCCTCGGATTTTCCCCACCCGGCTTAAAAATTAGTCTTGTCCTTTGTGGTGACTCAGTAATCTCTTAAATCACTTAGAGGCAAAAGCAGCATAAGAAGCTTGCAGCATATGTGCTTTCAGTGTGTTACAGTTACAGTGTGTGTGTGTGTGTGTGTGTGTGTAATGTCGCTGTCATTGATTTTAAGTGTTCTAGTGCTTCAGTTAAGCCATCATCCCGATTCATTTTATAGTACAGTTATTGTCATAAGAAAAGTGTTTGATGGCCAGTTTAAGTGTGTAGTTTAGCGGTTTTGAAACTTGCGAAAGTTTGTGGGTGGTCAGTGCTAACTGTGTGCTGTACCAGACTGTGCCATTTGTGTGTGTGTGCGTGTGTGTGTGTGTGTAGACTAGAATGATCTTGTACACACACAAATAGCACAGTCCAGTCTGATTGGTGTTGTTTTCAGGACACAGTGTCACTTGTGTGTTTTAGTGTCCACATGACTTAATGCTGATGCAAAAAACTTTTCAACTAAAATTGAAATCTAATTTATAAATACATTTTAAACATTTAAATGTATGCGTTTAATCTGACTATATGGCACTTTTTCGGACCCCACATTTAATACCATTACATTTAATGAGTTCGATTTTTAAATGTAAATTTAATATTTAAATATTGAATGTTTTAATATTAAATATTAATTATTAATAAATATTGATATTTAAAAATAGCAATAGTAAAAATTATAAGTTTTTACTGTCCATTTACTTTTAGAAGTGTTTTATGCATTCATTTCTTTCTCAATTAGTGTTCATTCCTATTATGCTGAGACATTTCCTCCTTAAAAAAATATGAGTTTGACCTTTTACTAAAGCGACTAATTTGTTTAACTAATTGGTTCAAACAAAGATGTTTCTTTTTACAGTCTTTATTAATAGGTTTGCATGTTTATATATATATTGGCCTGGTTAAGTTTTATCTTTTTAACACAAATAAAAAGAAAACTCACTTTAAAAAGATTTAACAACGGAGACATAAACTGAGAAAATTTCGCAGACATTTGAGGATGGTGTGTGTGTGTGTGTGGGTTGGGGGAGTTGTCAATATCAGAAGTAGCAGTCAGTTCTACTGTGCATCTCATCATCATGGACTGTGCCAGATTTGCTAGTTCTTGTTGTGAGATGTTACTCCAGCACGTCTAGAGGGTACGCATTGTTACACGTGGTTTGGCACTGCAAGGATGATCAGCTGTCCTTCCCGTCTCCCTGTAGCATTGTCTCAGGCGTCTTACATTACGTACCCTGCAGTTTTTTGCTCTTTTCACACCTGCAGCAGGACTATGGCACAGTCACGCAGGTGATCAGGGACCCTGGACATCTCAGCAGAAAGTACTTTTTACTGGCATAAGTTATTGTACCTGTGACCTTTTTTGTCTCCTGCCTGTAAAACTGTTTCACAGCATGTGCAATAATTGTTTATGGTTCACTGAACAAGCATGAAAAATATTGTTTAAACACTTTCCAATAAAGATCTGTTAAGCTTATTTGGATTTTACAAAATTATATTTAAAATACAGTATCCTGAAAAAGGGAGGTTTATTTTTTATATATATATTTTTTTTTTTCATTCTTACGAGTGTGCTAGTAAATGAAGGGATAAAACAAGTTTCCTGAAATGTTTTAGCACAAATAGCATCATTTCTTGATTGACATGAAGGGGTTGACAGGCTGTGTTGTGATAGGACTTCAGATCGCTGAAATATGACCTAATTGACTGTGATAGCTCAGTTTAAAAATAAACCTTCCATTGACCCAGAACTGTAAAGAAAATCTTAACTACTTACTGTATATAGGTAATGAGGGTCTCTCTTTCTCTCTGGCAAGACATAAAATGGAGTTTGATAAAACATTTATTAGGTACATATGAAGATGTAGCATGCATATTAAAGCACAGTAGCCAATGCGCCACTGATATGTATTGTACATACAGTAAACAGCACATGAGACAAGTGCTTATATTTAACCTCTGCTTGTGATAGTGCTTTTAAAAGAAATCGATCCTTTTCGATCGAAATCAATCCTCAGATCATTTCAGACAGAGGGTCAGAATGAGGGTGTATAATGTATATATGTGGAAAATACACATATATACTGTATATATGTGGAAAAATATTTTCAACCCTCATTCTGACCCTCTGTCTGAAATGATCTGTTTTAAGAGGTGGCTCATTTAAGGCTTGTGCTTGGAAGTATGTCAGAAACATCTGTATACTGTATCCGGTGCAGACAGCGTCAATGATTATAATGGGTTCTATTTGCTTTTGACTGTACTGTACTTTATACTGTATCCAGTGGAGGCAAATGTCAGCCGTTAAGCGACTGAATGCCTGGGGACGGGGCCTATGGTGTGATGATGTCATGCTCTGGAGGAAGTCATATGCAAATGTTTTTGCCTATGTGACGTCACAAATCCCAAAACCAGTGGCGGAACTAGAGTTTTATACATGGGGTGGCCAGGGGGTGGCCACTGCTACTTTCGGGGGTACACAGTACACACACACACACACACACAGTGGAAAATCTTGTGGAAGGAATTGGGTCACTTTGTTTGTGTCTATAAGTGTTGAACATCCAAAATATTTGCAGAAAACAAAGCTGAAGCACCAAGTAGATAAGATACCCCATGTGTCTGTTATGAACTGCTGCATTTATTTACAAAAAAACTCACGTTTACAAAAAATTTTTATTTTATTTTATTTGATCTTTTATTAGATATAGCAGGCATCAAGCAGACATGTCCTTGAAAAAGTTAAACAATTTTATTGCCCATCAATATAAAATCTTATCCTGGGAAGATTAAATACAACATAATTCTTTCTTTATAATAATTTATAATAATTCTAATTCTAATTATTTAATTTATATTTTTTTTTTTGTGTTCATTTTTGGGTGAACTATCCTTTTAATCTGGCAAAATCATCTCAACTTAAATTCCTGAATTGGGTATGTGATTGACTGCCTGTGTCTGGTAGATGCTCTGACCTGTTGCTGGTTCTGAAGTCTGACCACACTGACTCTGACTAGCCAGTGGTGATGCAAGGGCTGGGGGGTCTGTTTGCACCTGATCTGCCTGTTAGTCCAGTCATTTTAAGCCAAAATGGGGGTCAACCTTGAACAAATTTCAACAAGCTGATTTTGTATCCTCAATATGTCCTGAGTAAGTAAAAATAAATATTTATTAATTAAGGAGAATGCAGAAGACAAAAGGTAAGTAAAATAAAAAGTGAATCCCCAGAAACAGATTTCGAAACATTCCCCTAATGGGATTCTTAGGGACTTTGTTTCCTTACTCAGGACATAATGAGGATACAAAATTATTTGAGTTTGCTTCTGTTGCAATTTGTTCAACCTTTTTTTCATAAAATGACTGGACTATGTTTGTGCTTATTTTAAAATAACTCTGATATCTCTCCCTTTCTTTTCATGTTTAATTGACCCCATTCAAAAATATGACAAATTTAAAATATCATTCCAATCATATTCATATTCTAATCATCATCGAATTACCAACATTTAACTCTTTCTCACCAGTATAAAAAAAATGTGGTTTTGGTAATTTTCACAATTTCATGGCACCCCAGAATATTTTGTTGTATGAATATCTGAACATACCAAAAGAAAGAACAAACCCTGTGCTTTTAAAACAAAAACAAAAAAATAATGTTATTCTAGCTTCGTGCGTCTTTTTTTTTTTAATCAACACTTGAATGTTGGCAAGTTTCATAAAAAAGCAACATGAGCAAAAAGCTGAGAAAATCGCATTTTTATCAAAGACTACATCTAGATAAGATTCATAATGATGATCAAAACACAGTAGATCGAGTCCATCAACAACCTACACCCATAAAGCTTCATAGTCCTAGTGATCGCATTATGATATCGCTTGTTTCTGCTCTTCTTTGCCTGCGTTTTGATCTCCTATCCTCACATTAGCTAGAACATTTGTACGTATACTGTAACATACACACGGCAAGGTACTGTATATGCGTGTATTAGGCCTAATGTAGGCTATTGGGAGCAAACCACCCTGATGCTAAACCTTAAAAGCTTACTTCAAATATGATGTTTTCTTATTCGGTGAAGTTCGGTATCTTGCAACCATCTCTCGTCCTCTGCTCGTCCGTTTGAAAACCCTCTGATATGTCAAAAGATCAGGGAAAATTGGATTTCTCATGTCATGACTCATTTAATTGGTTTCACATGTGTATTCACAGCCTGAGTTTGGTCAGGAAGCCACCGAGGAGCCAATGGGAGAAGGTCTCATGGACCCTGAGGGACAGACATACGATGAGACCCAGCAGGTAAGAACATCAGCACTCACAATAGCACACACATTTACCAGACACACAAATCACAAGTCAAATCTCAAATCACTTTCACAAATTTTTTTCTATATGCTTGTATAGTTTTATGAACCCAGGTTACATTTAATTTAATAAAATTCAAAAAGATACTGTAAAATGTATATTATTTATGAGATTTATTTATCATTCAAATATCATTAACTATATTAATGATTAAATAAAAAATAATATATTATATAATACATTTTAAGAAGTTAGTCTTGTCTCTTATAATTAGTCCACAGTCTATTTCTTCTCACATGAATTATTTTAAATAAAATAATGAATAATTTCATGTATACTTTTTCTTTGTTAAAGGACCCATGTAAAAAACAGTATTAATAATCACCCTTCTATTTAACATTAATGAAATAAATAACACTAATAAAACTATATATGGACATTTTTCTCATACGTGTGTTCGGTGTCTTTCTGCTTCCTCCCCTTCTTCTATTCCCCAAATCCTCCTTCTGTCACTGCCATGCTGAATGTGCCTGCATGGGAGTGGCGGTGACATCAAAAGCCCTGTTGCATTGTGGGTAGCAAATGAGGCTCCCCCTGCCCTGTTGTGGAGATGGGCTCTTCTAGTAAATCTTTTTCTCACACACAGGCAGCCAGGGCCATCAGAAAATGATAATGACATTTAAGATGTAGGGTATCTTCAGATGTCAGATCTTCAGACCTTACTAATATAACTCCAGCATGATGTGTACTTACAGTATATTCATTAAATAAATCAGATGCTTATGATCTGAAAGCTGTAGCTGCCACCTGTTGGGGGAAGTAAGGCAATGCAACAGACCTTAAAGGGATAGTTCACCCAAAAATGAAAATTCAGTCATCATTTACTCACTCTCAAGTTGTTCCAAACCTCTATGAATTTCTTTCTTCAGTTGAACACAAAAGAGATATTCTAAAGAATGTCTGTAACTAGACAGTTGATGGTAGCCATTGACTTCCATAGTATGTTTTTTTCCTACTATGGGGCCAATCAACTGTTTGGTTTCTAACATTCTTCAACATATCATGTTCAACAGAAGAAAGAAACTCATACAGGTTTGGAACAACATGAGGGTGAGTAAATGATGGCAGAATACAGAATACCCTTTAAACAATCAATGCCATAGGAAAAGCATCATGATGAGATGTAGTTAACCATCATATTCTATTGAAATTGACTTTGTGTAGGGTCCTAGAGAACCAAATGTGTAAAAAAATAATAAGTAATTAAAAATATATATATAATTTGGGGGTCTAAATATGTTACTTTGTGCTAATCAAAACCTACATGTTAGATATTATAAAAGAAAGTTGTTTTTTAGTAATATTGTAATATATAGTAATATTGTTTCTGTTTGCATTCAATTTAACTACAGTGAAAAGTATATTGTAGAAAAATTCTAAAACAAATCAAACAATCAAATAAAACTGAAGCTGGTAATTTTCATTCAAACAATGCATTAAAACAAAGTATTTTTGTAAGAAATGTTCTACCATATGCAAGCTCCTTTCCTTGTTGAAATCAAGTTCCACGGCGTTTTGGCTATTTTTGCTATTCTTCTCATTTATAAGAAATGTCATTTTTCTGTTTCTACTCACAGGACAACCAAGATTATGAGCCAGAGGCATAAACTACACATTCCAAGTCCAAGTCCAGCCAGCAGCACAAAAAGTTTCTATCAATAACAAGTACAAATCCTAAACACAATAAACACTGTTGCAAAAAAGAGAAAAAACTATACAAAAACATAAATATATATTCCAGTTAATCCTGCCGAGAAATGTTCTTCCTATCAGATATATACTTTTATTATGATCTATTGTAAATGTCATGTTCTGACGGTAACGTGTTGGATGTAGCTCTACGCTGACTGCCGGAGGGCGCTCTGTCTCGTTTCCTTGACTCCCTCCCAATGAAACGAGACCTGCCCTCCCATTGTGACTCTTTGTACTTGTGTACCTGCATTTCTATACGTGTAATAGATGTTTCAGATCTTCCAATAGCATATTGGGGGTTCAAATATCTTCGGGTAAATATGATATTATATATAGCTGTGTGCAATGCCTGTTTGTGGGATTCTACTTTTATTTTTTATTTAATATTGAAACAAGTTATTTATTCAATGTTTCTGAAGTAAAAGTTTTATACGTTGTAACTTTATAGTTGCTTGTGATATCATTCCAGTGGATTATTTGTTAGAATTGGGCAATTTGTATCTGTGTGTATGTATGCGTTTGTGTACTGGAGATTTTAAAGTTAGTGTAAAGTGTCTTGAGATGTTTATGGATGTCAGGTCAATATGTGCTTTACAATGCTGGAAATGTCAATATTAAGGTTTCTGCGTCATTCAAGACAGTGAATCCTCTGTATATAAAGAAAACAAACAAAAGAAACCTTTCTCTTTCTTTCCCCGAAAGTAAGTCTATGTACACTCTTAAGGGTACGTTTACACGACAACGATGTGCTAAAAACAGAAATGTTTTCCTTTGTGTTTTGCATTTTTAAAATGATCTCCGTTCACATGGATCCACAAAAACGTTGTATTAAGCTGCCAGGCCAGTAGTTGGCGATGTCGCTTTGTAATGAAACACTACGCGCCTACAGACTGAACACGTAAAATGCATGACACCACCGTTTTCGTAAATTCGCGTTTTCGTAGTTTACACGGAGACGATAACGGTATTGGTTTCAAAAACGTACACTTTGAAACACGTTTTCAAAAGTTAGCATTTTCAGGCCCCCAAAACGCCATTGTGATATAAATGAACTCCCAATATGCCAAGTTTTATGTTTTTAGTTGTTAACAGTATCGTGTACACGGCCCCTTAGAAGTACATGTTGTTAATTAATAATGCTCAGTCCTTATTTGTATAGGCCATACACATAAAATTATAAGAATGTTAAAAGAATGTGTAATAACTACCACTTAGTTTGCTATTTTATTATACAGCACAATGCAAAGGCACTTGTATATTTTAAGTGTGTCCATCTTTTGGCTTCCAGAATAATATATTACATCCAGAGAGCCCAACCCCCTCGAGAGCCCAACTCCCCCCGTCTCTTATCAACAGGAAGTCTGGCTGTGTCTCAGAATGTAGTGCACTATACAGACATGCTGAGCCCAGCAGAATCAGTACGGTGCAGTAGCTGAATAACTGGCATACCTGTATAAGCCGGGCACCATTGATGGATTAGCACGTGTTATTACAAGAGAATGTGGTGCCCTCCGGCAGCAGAGGGTATTTAAGGGCCTGCTGGCAGCATCCCTCTTACGCCGAGCCGGTAGGACTGTGCTCAGTATCATGGCTTCCTTTAAGAAGTCTCTGGAGGGGCTGAAGAACACAACACAGTCAGCCACTAAAGGCGTCACTGACAGTGCAGGTACTAATGGATGCACACTGCTCATCCAGTCTGTCATTGATTTGGTAACGTTAATTTTTAGTTAAAGAAAGAACAGCTGTCTAATTTACCTCATATGTGTTTTATTGTGGCACAGATAGATTTGAAAGAACTTTGACCACCAGGATGTTTTATTTAAACATTTCATTATTTAACTTTTTATTTGTTGATTTATGTTTTCATGTATTATTTTATTATTTATTTATTTTAACTATAATTTTAATAATTTGATTTTACCATGTTTTACCAAGATTTCATAAAATAGTGACAGGATTACAGTATCAAAAAATTGTCTGTTTTTAAGATTAGCATATTTCAATTATATGACATATTTCTGTCAAATTAAATTGAGTAATTGAGTAAAATACTACTTGAGTAAATTGTAAAGATATTGTGAATTTCAGAATAAATTGATTTCTTTTTTATTTTTAAAGCTTAGAATTGGTAAGTTTTAAATAAATCCTACACACTGATTAATGGCAGAAGAAAACTATATTTGCTTTGGCATTAATTTAACTGATTTAATACAAAGTTAGCAAAGTTAGGCATATTCAAATAATTCAAATTTAAAACATTTGTTTAAATATTAGGTAACACTATTGTGATGGTCCTTTTTGAACATTCTGTTGATGACTATAAGTAACTTTGCAACTATGCCAACTAACTCTCAGTAGAGTATTAGTAGACTGTCTGCTTAATATCTGATAACTCTTTGTTGCGATGCTCCCAACAGACATTCTACTGACTATAAGTTATTTTACAAATATGTCAACTTATTCTAACCCTAACCCTACCAGTCTGCTAATACTCTACATTGTAATGAGAGTTTGTAGGCATGTAGGTGCAACGTTACTTATAGTCAACAGAATGTGTAAAAGGGACCATCAAAATAAAGTGAAACCAACATTTTTTATTGAATTTTATCATTATTATTATTATTATTTTATTTATTGTAGTCCCTTTCACCATGCGTTAATGTAATTTTTAGATATGCTACTGCTTTTTGAGAGACCTTTTCCCCAGTGCGCATGAAAAACATCCAGCATATTTGATAATGTTATTTCAGTTCAGGCATCGCAAGATGTCGTGCACCAGGTGGCAGAGTCCGCCAAAGAAACCACCAGTATAGGTAAGAGAAAGCTGCCAGCTCACGAGTCTGCTATATACATCTGTACAGAGATAAAGATGCACTTAGGTGTGGATGTGCTTGATATTAGCCAACAGCTCATGCCATTGCCATAATGTCTTCAATCTAAAATTGTATTGTATTGTTTTGCCTATCTCTATCAAATGCGTCCCTAACGGATCGCTCTCTGTGCGTGTGTGTGTGTGTGTGTGTGTGTGTGTGTACAAACAGCTGCTGAGGAGGCGTCCAGACAAACACAGTCTGCTATAGGCACCGCTGCAGAGAAAACATCAGACACCATTAAGGAGTTTGGACAAAAAATGAGTTCTAAATAAATGCTGCACTGCCCAACCAATTGGACATTCCTTCTTATATATTCCTTCAGAATAGATTAAAGTTTAAACTTTGTGAATTCGATTGTAAAAAATAATAATATTAATAATAATAACTAGCAACTTTGTAAATGTACTGGCTTGATTTCATCTGCAGTTCCAATGTGGACTACCTAAAGATTTCATTTGAGTTTAGTTGTTGATCCTCCTATTTTCTGTTCAAAGATGCATGCTTTCAAAATACACGATACATTCCGTTCAACTGTCTCTTTATATCCATCCTACATGCATTTCTATTCTAGTGTAATATGATGTGAGGATATAGAGTATGCAAGAACACCTTCACTTTCTTAGTAAAACCATCTATTATTTTCTCAGCTGAGCTCCCACGTCACTGAAGGGGGGGGGGGGGGGGGGGTTAACTGTTGCTATGGCAACATAACAGATAGACCACAGTGAAAGAACTTTCATTCAAAAGTGCCTTGGGGCAGTTCCTGCTATTCAGTATTCCTGTGGATGTCAAGAAATAATGTTTTTGATTACGAACAATAACCCCTTAAAGAACGTGCAGTGTGTTGCCTGATACTCACCTAATTACTCATCCTGTTTCAAATGTGTTGCACAGCTTAAAATTATTTCCGTGAAACTGCAATAAAGCATTGCAATGGACATCCTTTAGATGCGTTTTAAAATCTCATTTAGTTGAAAAGAAACATCTTAATTATGGATGTATTTGCCCTGTAGATTAACTCGTTAGGCTGCGACACTGCAAGTCTTAATGCACAAGTCTAATTTTTGACCATACTTGACCAAGTTTTCATTCACTTAATCACTTTAGACTGGGTGTAAATCGGACAGTTCGTCACGATACAATCGATTCTCTCAGCCAGCGATACAATGCCGATACCTCAAAAAAAATCTGCGATACGATTTGATTCGATTCAGGGCTATATTGATTGATTTATCGATATTTAGAAATTATGTGTTTACACAACCAGTTACATTTTTCTTAACTCACAAATCTAACCAAAATATAGCTATAACATTAACTTTTTACTAAACTCTTTGCAAATTGCAACTCGTACAGCGCTGCCCACAAGGCTATTGCTCCTACATAAGCGCTTAATTTTATCAGTTCTTTTGTCTTTGGGCCATTATATTTCTCACAGATTTCTGCTCGTTCTAAATCAGACACAGATAAAGTAGCCTAGCACAGTAAAGATATATTTATGATCTTTTATATAACACATTTAGTATAAACACATTGATATGAATGCATTAATGAGAGAGCGATTCATTGAGTGTGAATTAATTCTACATGTGCAGCATCTCTCTACTAATAGTGAAACTGTGGGTTTTAGTTATAAGAAAAATATGCTAGAACTTTTCAGTTTTTAAGCAATGTTTACAATACAATGCAGCATCTCTCTACTAATAGTGAAGCTATGGGTTTTTAGTTATAAGAAAAATATGCTAGAACTTTTCAGTTTGTAAGCAATGTTGACAATACAATGCAGCATCTCTCTACCGATAGTGAAGCTATGGGTTTTTAGTTATAAGAAAAATATGCTAGAACTTTCTGCTTTAGGCTACTGAATGTTGTGTGCGCACGATCTTCATGTGATGTTCGAGCTACTGTCTGTATGTGTGTGTGTTACAATGCAGCAGCGCATTAGTTTATATCTGGATTAACTTATGTGTACAATAAGCTGTTTAAAATGTGCATTCACCCGATCAATTTTGAGCATCCAGATAGTATAGGCTAATCAAACATTTCTTGTGGAGCGCTCTCGAAGTATCCATTTATTTGTCATTTTAACTGTTGGAAACAGAGCGTAAAAGTGGACTACAAAGATTTCTTATCCTGTTGCGTCCTCCGGCCATGGTCAGTGACTAGTCAACATCAAGCTTAAAGTCGAGTCTGTGCAACTCCTAATATGTATCGATTTAAAACACATTTGGAAGTGGCTCAAAATAGGTGGAAAAATGACATCTTGTGAGGATTTTTGGGTTTACATGCATGCAACAAATTTCGATTTGTGATCAGATGTGAGTAAAAAGTGGATTTTTTGTGTAAACGCACCCTATATATTCCATGGGAAACTGCTGAGAAACCCTTAAAATGTATGAGTAGAATATTTCTTGCAAAGTTCAAGAGCATATATGCTTTGTGTTAGGCACTTTATGTGAAACCTGCCAGCCACTGAGCTCATAATACCTTATATGGTGTAGAACAGACTTGGTACACTCAGAAAAAAAGGTACAAAAGCTGTCACTAGGACAGTACCCTTCAAAAGGGTTCTAATATGTACACTTTTGGTACCAATATGTACCTTTGAGGAACTAATATGCACTCTTTGGGTACAAAGGTGTACCCTTTGAAAAGGTACCGCCACAGTGACAGCTTTTGTACCTTTTTTTCTAAGAGTGGATTTCATGCAGCTGCAAGGAAGAATAATCTATTGATTCCTTTTGGTTTATATTTTCAGTTCAGTTCCTTTAAAACACAAATATAACACAGTGTTCATTTTTATGGCATGAAAAATCAAGAAAAATCACTTATCAATGCCAGATTGTGTAGGTGTCTATAAAAGCAAAATGGAAACAAATATCCTGAACTATTTATTAATGGAAATTCCTTGAAGATGTAAGCAGACAAGATGTACCCATTAGTGTTCATATCTGTGGTAGACGCAAGTGTCAAACAGTTTCATCCTGAGGAAAGGTTTCTCATCTCGACTTAATTTACAGTTGATCTCCACAACTTGTGGCATAATCTCCACCTCCACACCCCCCATCATCTTTACATCCCTATCCACCTCCTCCTCATCATCATCATCATCATTTGCCTGCATCCTCTTGTTATCAAAATATGGCATGTGTTTTCTGAACCACCCCCCCATGCATGTACATGGCTGGTTGCTAGGCAACAAATATTCTGCGGGAGCGTGCGATTGGCAAAAGCCCTCGATTTCTATGGTGAGAACATGGGCGATAGAAAAGAGCTCTCCAGAACACAATCCATGGCATGGTGAGGTGCAATGTATGCGACCACATACATGAATCCAAAAAACCTGGGAAAAGCCATTTTATAGCTACCATTCAGCTTTAAACTTGCATGCTGTTCAATAAAATTCAGAAAGAATATCAATTTGAAGATAATCTAATACATCATTGCATCAGCATAATGACCTACATTGATTGTCCAGCACTTTACACTAACAGTGATTTGTCTCCTGTGACATGATGAAAATATTTTCATGAAAAACATGATGAGTTCATTCCATATATTTCAAAAGAAAAACAAAAGTGTATCAAATGTTTTTGTTCCAGAGATCACAAAAACATTACCGGTGCTCCCTTTTAGTGTCTTGTCTGCCAAAGTAAATTTGTTTCATTTGATTTTTTATTACATAAGAGCCATGTGTGACTTTTTTCTCCCCTCTTTTTTGAAAAAAAAGAAGAAAAAAAACGGATTTTAATCACCATCACTTGCTTCTGATCAAAAAGCTAGGGATACTTTGTCATTTCATTACCACTCACTGCCAGGTTGAGTCTGGTTTCCAGGGAAACTAAAAATCAGAAGCTTTCAGTACTCGCAGCCAAAGTGAAATCCAAGGATCACCATCCACTGAGATTCTTCTGGAAAACAAACCATCTACAGCCAGCCTCTTATTTCGAGCATCTAAAAGAGGAGCTTGGAGTGTGAAGACATGCTTTAGCTGTGAAATCTTTAAAAATATGGATACCACTTTTGATCTGTCTTGCAGTTGAGGTATGTGTCGTTGGGGTGTTTTTCAATAACTGTCTCATTGTGTGTCGTCGTAGTTTTGGTTTTGGAGTGCAATGTTATCGAGCAAGTTATCTGTGTGTGGATGAACTGAATCAGACAGCTGATGACATTATTGGATCTCTCTTTTTTAGGAAAAAAAAAGGAATAGGCTTATTGACAATTGATACTATTCTTCCTTTCTTAAGTATTATAAGGCTGAAGTTTATTTGCAATTTTATGTAATAATAATCTCAAGAACAGAAATTAAGATTTTTGTCAGTGTCTGAGACCATTACTAAACAATATGATTTGATATGAATTTTATCTAATATGGTTTCAAATAATATGAGTATGCTATAATTAATGCATTTCAAGTGCCATTTTTTAAATAATTGCACCAACATTAATGTACTAATGCATTTATGTAAATGTTTTCCAGCAAAACCATCAGTGGTGTTTTCCTGCCCCTCTCTCGGATCAACACAAAATCATCTCTAAACCCATGGAGGGTCCTGTTCTGACAGAAAGTGAAGTTTGGAAAGTTGGCTCAGGGACCAGCTCAAGTTTAAACATGGATGACAGAAGTATTGACTATTCGCCCCTTATGAATGACACCGTAACTGACGAAAACCTGTCAAAAGCATCTGAAAACCCAGGGACCTCAATCCAAGAGGAGATCTGCGGCAGCATCCAGGAACAACCCGACCCAGAGGTTACATCAGATCAGATCAAGTCAGTAATTCCACATAAGCAGCGATTAGAAGAAGATTTACCTTCTACCCAAACAGCAGTAGAGAGAAATAAGCCACCTGAGTCGTGCAAACAAGAGAAGTGTGTCAACCGAGCAGAGGAACCAGCAGATAAGATATGCTTGCCGTTTGGCCGACAAAACCTTGACCAGGAGATTAACCAGGAGATCACCATACTGGTGACCAATCATGACTGTATATTGGAGGATGAGGAGGATGAGGAGTTTGGGGAGCAGAAGACTTCCAACTGCCCTACTGAACCCGAGACTGTCTCTTCCATTGAGGGTGGAGGAGCGACTGAGGAAGAGAGTCTCGATGGTTCCATCGTGGTGGTGAACATGATTGAGGTCAGTCAAGTTCAGAAGACCAGCGTGATAAGCAACGCATCAACTGAACAGAATACCACCAATGAAGAACCAAGATTCCCTGGAGATCCTGGGGATAGTAGCAATGAGACAAACTCTGGGAGAAAAGGTTCAAGCACCCCTCAGAAAACAGACGCAAGTAGCACACATGCTAACACAAGGGCCTCTGTGGAAGTGAATGTCTGCAGTCTGAAAGATCAGCCCACACAGCCTAAAGATGATGAAGTAAAACTGGAGAAAATCGAATCGACTGCCGTACGGCCCGCGCAAGAGACGCTTGGCGTGACCCGGTCACCTGGACATGCACAGCATGTGCAAACCCAGGTCAGTCTGGAAGTGATGTACCAATCAGTGGCAACCAGCCCCATGACTCCTCCCCAGGGCTCTGCAGCGTTCATTTTTCCAAGCACCTTTGGAAAACTCGCCAACAAGTGTAGTACAGAGGTGGCCCAGACCAAAGATGCAGAGTTGCAGGTGGGCTTGCAGGTGGAAGTACGTTCAGTTGCCACAGCTCCCATGAGCCCAATTACTTTGACCGCACCTGAGGTTATCCCAGAGCCGGAACCACGGATCGGGGTGGTGCCAGAGGAAGCTCCAGAACCCGTGCAGGAGGTGAGCTGGGACGAAAAGGGAATGACTTGGGAGGTGTATGGTGCAGTGGTGGAGGTGGCAGTGCTGGGTACGGCTATCCAGAAACACCTGGAGAAACAGGTAAAGAAGCTAAATAAACAACCTTCGGCCTTGCCTGCTCCAACAGATGATTTGCCAGCGGATCTGACTGAAACATCTACAACAATGCCTTCCAGTCCTCCCCCCATGCCAAAACCCAGTGAAAGCAGCCCGGAACAAAGAGAGGAAATGACGGTGCAGAGCGGCAGGCGTCGACAGAATCATTTTCGCCAGTGGTTCAGGAACGTCCGACGACCAAGTTGTTGTTCAAAACCACGTCAAGATGAGGAAAACTAAGAAAGGCATGAAAGTCGAAATCATCTTGAGAAAATCTCTCCCAGCTTTGTGCACTTTAGCCGTGCACAGGATTGGGTTTTGTTCGATAATACACCCCTTTACCACTCTTAAGACATTTAAAAATGACACTACGCCACAACAAGTCCCTGTATGGATAATCAACATTTTTGGTTTAGTTTGAAACACTGCAAACAATTACAGTCGTCTTGATTTCTCCTCACACTTTGACTTTAAAATGGCTCCTTCCAGCTTATGTTGCTATGAGTGTATATTTGCTTGCTTCTGACCGTGCTACCCTGATATTGTTGTGGTCAGTGAGGATCACTTTTAAAGTGCCCTTTTACAATATTTTACACAAATAATTTTACCTTTAAAATTTATATATTTCAAACATGTATATGAATTCACCGTGTATATTTAAGGAGAGGTAGAATACATTTATAGAGTGACAGTACCAAGTACAGTGTGTTAGACAAAAATGACCCGAGAAATTTTTGGTGTTTCTGGCAACATTTAATAGATGACGTCTCTGATTTTTTGACTGTGAAATGTTTGGTGTTCTGTATGGGTTTCAGATTCTTCTTTTTCTATTAGCTTTTGTATAACCCTGTAATATTAAATGGATTTGTCTTGTTTTTGCAGTTCAGCTCAGCAAACCCGTAACAAACACACCTTCAAGCCTTACATTCTGTGTTATGTTTTGTGACTGTTGTGAGAGCTGTGAAGTGAATAGTTTTGAAATTAAATAATCTCTACAAGGGAAAAGCAATCACTTGATTTTGTCTCTCATTTTGATAACATAATCAATTTTATTTGAGTAAAATATCAAAAATAATAATAATAATAATAATAATTTTTGAACATTATAACAATACGCCAAATATAGACAGTTTATGATATATACACCCTGGACACCAATCTGGCTTAGCAAGATATGATTTTTTTTCTTGTTTTGATCAGACCTAAACTAAGCAGGCTTAGTGCCAAGGTAATATTTGGCAGAGAATACAAGCAGCTTTATACTTTTTAAGTTTATGTTTTTGTTCAGAGACAGAAAATAATATAAAAATAATTTAAAAAATTTAAAAGAGTTCCATTCTTCTGTAAAACAAGACTTTATACAGTATGAAGGATTATGTATTACATATTGGAGATCAGACTTCAATATGAAAAAAGAATAGAAAATTATGACAAAAATAATGAAAGGTAAAATTAGGCTTCAAAGTCTGTTTGAATTACCACTTGTTTTTAGTGCATTGAGAATGGCTCTTTTCCAAACATTTCATTTTTTCCCCCCGACCAACTCAACATTTCAAAGTGCATTGTAGATTCAGCATTCAAAGTCATGGGTTAACTTTAAAGGTCTTGTTTAAAGTTTGGCCAAACATAGAATATAGTGTGAAGTTGAGACTTTTCTCCTTTTTGGCAGAACCACATATAAAATGGCAGACAGGTGGAGGTCAAAGGTTGATTGTTAGAGATCAGTGGTGTCTATGGAAGGGTTTGCAAAAGTGAGACTAGGACTGTCTGCACCTCTCTTCTTCTCTCGCTGGGCCAATGCAGCGCCCAAAGGCTCAATGTAAGGAGAATCACTCCTGTCGTCATACTCCTCCTCTTCTTCTTCCTCAATTACCTATCGCACAACAGAAAACATAAGCACTCAAAAAACATTCATAACTAAATAGCTTAAAAAGACTTCAAATGCACTTGTGTCCCCAGCATTTATACCCTTGCACCATAAGTAAATATGCTTGAAATACTGTGGAATACAAAAGTCTGAATGCAATCACACTGAAAATATGATTTAAATATCTTCAGGGTTTTGTAAACTTTTAGGGTAAAAAAAAAAAAAACATTAAAGGAAAAATAAATATTTTAAATGCTACACTATTTCTATAATTTCAAATCAAATTAGTGACAATGTGAAAGCCTCACAAGTTTATGTAAAACCTGATGATCATGTTCTCCAGCATGATTTAAAGAGTTCATGCAGTTTGAGTTCTGCTGGTATTAAAGTTAAACAAAAAAAAAACAAACAAAAAAAGTACATTATAAATAGTAACACAAATGATCAAATTCATGTTAATTCATTGCTTCACTTAAATTAATGTTGTTTTTCACCAGTGGCCTCAGACTTTTGCACCCTTCTGTATATTATATTAATTTTAATAATACATTTACCATCATTGGCATAGTGTCTTTCTCTGTCATGGTCATATCAATGTTGTAGTCCAGGGAATTAAGGCTAAAAAGAACAGACACAACATACACACATAATCAGAATCTCACAAAGCAAATCTTCTGTATGAAGTCATAAGTGGCATTATAGGGGAAAAAGTTACCAGTAGAGGTATTTTAGACCAGTTATGTAGCTTGAAAGAAAATCAAAAACATGCTTCATTTAGCATGTGGAATAGCTTAGTGTGATTCTGAGAAATATGGGGTCACCAATATCACCACATCATCTAACTAAAACTATTTCTAGTAAAACTAATAATCTACTATTGCCCACATATCAATGCATGCAGATGTTCATCTGTCATGGAGGACCACAGCATTGTTTCTAGACAAGTGGGATATCTTAAAATGATTTTGTAGATGCAGTAATGTGGGCTTCTATGACTAGATGAATATGCATGCAAACATTTCCAGTGTAGGTCAGTGTCTTTTGTCTTTTACAGCAGAGTCAGTTTTTGAATATGCAATCTGGTATCATATTGCCCTGCACTGAAAAAAAGGAGTAGGATTTACTTGAAAAAAGCTAGCTAACTTTTTTCACTCAGAAAATGCTAGTAAATTTACAACGATTTGCCAAGTAAAAACCTAAACATATTTATCAGTAGCTTTAATTAGAAATATTTAAGTTTAATTTACTTGGAATATGGAATTAAGTAAACTTTACTTGACCTAGTCAAGTGAAAGTAACAAAGAAAATAAGAAATTTTAACTTGGCTAGTAAAAGGTTGAGTATCAATTTAATTGAAATTTCCTTTGCATTACATTTCACTCAAACAATAATACTGAAATACCAGTATGTGGTTTACTTAGAACTTCTAAGTAATTTATGCTACATCATGTCAGATGTTAAACACCATGTGAATGCAAAGACCTCAATACTTGGTAGAAAATACACAATGACGGTAACATTTGATGGATCGTTTTTGTGTTTGAATGTGTCATTTTGAGCATTTTTTTACTTAATTTTATTAAGTTGATATTTACGCTTTCATTTCTACTCGCTTGAATTAAGTACTGATATGGAATTTACTTCGTTTTTTTATTTCTTGCCTGAACTAACTTTTTCATGTAAACTACATTGTTTTTTTTCAGTAGTATTTACTTCACCACAAAATCATTGGGTTGCGTTTCCCAAAAGCATCGTAAGCCTTAAAAGTTTTTAAAAACGATCGTACGACTGATCTTTAATATTACGGTCTGTTTTGATTGTACTTTATTATACACTTTATTACTTGTTTTTTGTTTTAATGAATTTATAAATAAAATAATTAAAAAGGGCAGAAAAAATATAATTTAAACTAATAATTTTAATCTAAATTAAATTAATGAACAATAAAAGTTGTAATATGGTTCAAAGACTGGGGAAATATAGGGATGAATCACGAAAACCAGCCATGTAGCCATCCTTGTCCTTGTCCTCCTCCTCCACCACCTCTTCATCTTTCTCCCTGTTAAGTAAGGACACTCTCAAATGTCCTGACTACAACAACAAACATTCTCAAACTGCTGAGGTGGCTGCAGTCTGGACATCTGAAGGTGGAGGCTGAGGCCTGGGAGGGTTGTTTGGAGGACTAGGAGATGGTAGGTGCTGGGAGATGGCAGATTAAACTGATAGTTCCTCTGAGCATGAATGGACCTGACTCAAGCTGAGGTTGAATACCCCTCCTCCTCCATGGATGCCAACACCACCACAAATGCTATCTGAAGCACTTGTGCCAAGTAGTGACAAGGCCCTTTCTTCCTCTGCTGTAAGAAGGGGTGAATCATTCACCCACCACCTGTTTTATTAAATGTTGTCCTCTGCAGTGCCCTTTTCCTTTTAGCAAGTCTTGCCAATTCTTCCTGACCTCTTTCTCTGATCTTTTAATGCCCCTAGTTGCAGTCAGTTTCCTCCCAGAGGATATCCTCCCAGATTTTTTGTTTTGGTTTATTGGTATTACTGCCCTTAAACCTGATGAAAATACTATGTTTGTATAGCTCCACCTCCACTAAAATAACATTAATCTCCTCTTTTTGAAAAATGTATTTTCTTTATATTTTTTGGGTTCAGTCATTTTGCTGGTGTCTCCACCTGTAGGTTTGTGCTTTTATAGATTATTGGCCTAGTAGAAAATGCACATCAGATGAAAACAATTAGGCTAAACATTTCAAAATACAAGCGTGTGCTACAATTATGAGCCATTCTACAAGGTGACATTTTAGCACTTGACATATGGACAGCGACTCTTAGAGCACAGCTGCGTGCGATCGTGCTAAGTGAGTTTTTGTGAAACGCACGTGAAATGAACACGAACGTTCATAAAGTCGCTTGTAGAAAATGCTCGTAAGTGCTAAGTGCTAATATTCAAATTTTCTATTTTCTATTTGGAAGACATTTTATATTAAGTACAAATATTTCACAATATTCTCTTACTGTATTTTGTAACAAATAAATGCAGCCTTGGTGAGCATCAGAGACTTTTTTTTCCTATGCAAAATGTCATTTTTTTATGATGTGCTTGATGTGTATAGTGTACTTTCACGGTACCTCTCTCTGTCTGCGCTGGAGCCATCTTCATCAAAGCCAAGGTCTGTGGCTGTGTCGATATTCATATTCAGCACTGGGTTTGCTCTGTGGAATATCAGACAATCTCATACACCAGCCTGCTGTTGAATGCCAGTTCAAAATGATATTACACTGGGCCAGCATTTAAGGTAGCTTGTTATTTCTGTCTCACCCTTCTTTGGTGTATTTGTTGGTTCCAGGAACAACAGGCCCGGTCTTCTGATTCTGTATGACCACGGTGGCTGCTGAGTTCATGGCTTTGGCTGCCTTCAGTTTCCTCTTGTAGCTGAAGGGTAAAAGAGACCAATACCGTAAAGTTGTAGATGGAGTAACTCCTGCGTGTTCGTGCGTGTGTGTGCGTGTGTGTGTGGGTGGGTGCACTGCACATCAGAAGAGCTATTTTAGAAACTGTTGAAACTAGTTAGCAGATTTCTACTGTTTGTGACCCAGACTGAGGTCAGAGGGTATTGTATAATGCTGGCTCCATGCATGATGTTGGAAACAGGTCTACAGGCGGGATCATTCAAGTTCTCTGCATAGTACATTCACCCTACATGAGCTTCAATGTCTTCCTGTCCAACTTCAGAAGCATGACTGATAATCTTAGCAACATACATTTTACAATCTGGCTTTAAAGTTTCTCAAAAGGTAAAATATTTACAAATGGTATACATCCTAGACTGATAAGTTGTGCCAAAAGCATCATGCAAACACAGCAGTGAGTGTTTCTTTAACATCATTAAACTATAATGGGTGGTAATTCAGCAGTTCTTACTTTCTTCTGATACACACGAGTGAGGTGGTTGTTACAACAAGAATGATCGCCAGTGCAGCCATCAAACCAATCATGATGAATACCTCTGTCTTGACTCCTCCAGAGTCAGTAATGGTTGTCGACTGTATTTAAAAAAAATGTAATGCTTAATGTTTTGAACAACAATGTTGGCCTTCATGCTCAACTTTTGGAATATCATAATTCATCATGTGTTTTGAAAAGGGAAATTATTAACCTATTATTTTTAACTACTTACAATGCCAGTAAATCCAAGCTCAGTTAGTTGGTATCCAAATTCCCTATAGACCTCCTCTGAATTGAGGATTGAGGTCACTGCATCATAGTCAAGAGCCGTGCCATTTCTGAACACAAAATATGCCTCCAAAACAGTCGTCTCTTCAGCTCTGCAAAAGAAATAACAAATTCTGCTTTCACTGTATGGAAACCACAGTTATTTTTTGTATAATTTATATATATGTTTATTCATATTTTTAATTCATAGTTTTTATAGTAATAAATTGTTTAAGCTTTCACGGTACTTTTAGTTTGAGTAATTTTGATATTTCCTTATGTCATGTTAATTTAGTTTTTTTTATATTCCTATTTAGCTTTATTTTTATTTCAGCTTCATAGTAATTAAGTACTTTTTTTTAGTTTTTCATCTAATATTTATATTTTATTTTATTTCAGTTAACAAAAACTATTTTAATAGTTTTAGTCAACAATAACAACACTGAGCAGCGTGAACATTCTTTAAAAAAGTTTCCTTTTTTGTTCAACAGAAGAAAGAAAGTCATACAGGTTTGGAAAGACATGAGAGTGAGTAAGGGATGACAATTTTTCAGTCTATAATCTATCAATTCTAAAAAAAAAAACGGATAAAGTAAAGCTGGCCCTTTGTCAAAATTAAATCTAGACTTTACTGTAATTATGCGATACAAGGAAACATTTGCTTAATAACAGTGGTACTGCAAGACTCTAATATCTACAGGGAGTTTTGAGACCCTTTGGGGGAGAAAATACAAACCGACTCATTATTCTATGATGTACACGCCACCTGCTGGATCTTACAAATTCCAACATCGGAATGAAATGAAAAATCCAGATATTCCTGGCGTACATGTGTTTATTGAGATTCAATTTAGTTTATGTATATATGTATAAATGGGGATGTGGGTGGTGGAATCTTACCGTTGAGCACGAGTCTCACTAAACACATTAAAGAATTCCACCGTTGCTTTTGTAGCACTAGTCAGAATACTGTAAGAGATATATCACACACATTTACTTTTTTGGCCTGAATATTTGTTAAAAAATTATAAAATAAATAAACAAACTATAATCATGATTCATATTTCCTTACTTTCTGATTTGACCCAAATTCTCATTGACTTCAGACACAGGCGCATTAAATCTGAGACTGACTCTGTAGGAGCTGTCAACTGTGAGAAGCTGCAAAACAATGCAATTAGAAATCGACCAAAACAAACAAGACTGACTGAATGAATGAATTGTAAGGGTGGAGATTCTCTACCTCAACCACAGAGATGGAACTGAGACCATCAAGGTTAGATGCCTGCACCTCCACTATGTACTTCCCTTTTTTATCATTTTCCATTGTCTTCTGGGACCTGGACATTATAAATGGACATTTGCTTTTTTACCTTGAGTTAGTTTCTTTGTGCATTTACAATCACTTGCCCTCGCGTAAAGCAATAAATTAGTTATTCCCCAACCAGGGACATCGACATTTTGACTGTCGCACATGTGACAATTTCTATTTTCTGATTCTGTTTTGACTTACTTCAACGTGGACATAAAAATAATTTGATGTTGAAAACTTGTTGCATCGCACCACATAAGGACTTACAATAAGGAATTACAAACAGGTTAATGTTAATTTCTCACCTTATATGTGTAGTGAAGATTCCTTCAGCATCTTCCTGAGCGGGAGAGTCAGCAGAAAGAAACACATTTTCTGTGGAATTCCCTTCACTGCCGATAAAGTCCACCCTGTTAACTTTAAAGCTGGTTTTCCTGTTCTTTTCATCCGTATCTCTGTCTTTGGCCTTAATAGGGTAAGAGGAAATAAGCACAGGGAACATACTTTAAGGAGACTTAGAGACATTGCATTCTGACTTACACAATTACATAACAGTGGATAAATGTGGATAAACTATTACACTTACATAAACTCTGGCGACAGATGTCCCCGGCTCTACTTTTTCAATGACTACAACTGGAGAAGCAGAAATATGTTACAACTATTTGAAAGCATAATATACATTTACTTAGTATACATTTATGCTTTAATTCACATCAAACAAGGTCAAGGTCACGATGACATTTTTTAGAATGTATTATTTTTTTTACCATAGAATTCCTGCGAGGCAATAAACTCTGGAGCGTTGTCATTGATATCCACAATATTAATTGTCACAATCCCTATAAGCAGGTGAACAATATTTTATTAATATTTAATGCACTCAATATTAAAGGTACTGGTCAATATGAGAGTTGAGATAGGAAAAAATATATAAAAATTTTTAAATGCAATATGTTAAACTTGAAGGAATAATAACACCTAAAAAAATATTAATTCATCCTCATGTTGTTTGAGTTCTGTATTTTTCTTCATTTTAGGGTTCAAAGTTTGAAATCACTGATGACAAAGGAGTGCCACATAACCAATCATGACATGGCAAGTTTGACTATACAGGCGAAACTCGAAAAATTTGAATATCGTGCAATAGTTTATGTATTTCAGTAATTCAAATTAAAAGGTGAAACTAATATATTTAGTATATATAACTATATACATATGCATGATTATACTTTTCAGAGGGCGACATTTCTGTATTTAAAATCCTTTTTTTTATTGATTTCATGTAATATTCTAATTTTCTGAGATTTTGTATTTGGGGTTTTCATAAGCTGTAAGCCGTAATCATCAGAATTATAACTTTTGCATATTCTAATTTTTCGACTTTCACCTGTATGTGGCTAGAAATTGAATTTAAAAGCAAAATGGAGCAAAAATTTGAAAATGGAAATTATCATCCCATTTTTTTCTACGGAAAACACCTACTGTGCTCCATGGAATAAAGAAAATTATACAAACTAGAACATTTTGGAGATGAAATATTCCTTTAACAACAAAACATACAATGAAAAAAAAACAATGCTGAAAAGAAAGACAGCACAATTTTTAAGACAGTAAGAAGCAACAGAACACACCTTCAGTACTGTTCTTCCCTTTCTCAGTTAGAAGATCCACCACCATGGCAGTCAAGAACACTTGATCACATTTCTCATAGTCAATATCATAACTACTAATCGCTTTTATATCGCCATTACGCTCAACTTTGAACCACTCCTCTGGACACGGCCCTCTGGTGCCACTGCACTGGCATTCAGTAGAAATAAGCTCATATTCTAGAAGGTGTTCGGTGTCCACATCTTTGCCTTCGATTGTTTTCAGAGGATCTGGCAAGCTGCTGTTCTCATTTACATTCAGGGTCATGCCGGATGGGAATACAGGGGGAGTGTCGTTAACATCATCCACTATCACTTGCACTTCAATTGTAGTCTTTTTTTGACCCAAGTCTGAGGCATCCACCTTCAGATTGAAAGTCTTGCGGTCACTTTCGTAGTCCAGCTCAATGGCAGGATCTACCGTGATGTTGCCTCTGTAACCTTCACTGAGGGCCTCAGAAAATAATATGAAACTCCCGAAACTGCCATCAGTGATGCTGAAAATGATGCGGTTATTCAAGTCCGTTTGGTCGGCGTCGCGAGCCAGCAGAGAGCCAACCAATATGCCTAAACGGGACAAAAAGAAGTGTCGGTTTTCACAAGATATTTCGCGTAACATAGATATAGTAACATTTATAGATATGGAAATAATTACTTAAAATCGTAATGAAATTTGTTCAGAAAAAGCACAACAATCTACTTGCCTCCTTCACTTTCCTTTACATGAAAGGTTTTGGGAGCAGTATCCAGGTACTGTGGAGAATTGTCATTGTCATCCT
This sequence comes from Gila orcuttii, assembly GCA_026230005.1. Classification (NCBI taxonomy): domain Eukaryota; kingdom Metazoa; phylum Chordata; class Actinopteri; order Cypriniformes; family Leuciscidae; genus Gila; species Gila orcuttii. Next base: position 9,425,865 of record JAPDVR010000016.1, on the reverse strand, counting down.
GGGAAAAATAGAAAGAAAAATAAAATAAGTTAATTAATAACTAAATTTATATTTCTAAATCTATTTTAAAAACTCCATATAAATAAATTAGAAATATATGAAAAGATATAAACATTTAAATGTATAGGTATAATTGCGAAGTCACATCCATAAATGTTGTTTTGCGGGGGCACTTGCATGAAGTACCATAATTACATCTCTAACTGTATAAATGCGGGATTCTCACCTCAACGTTGATGGTCACGTTGGCTGATGAGGAGAGGGATGGTGTGCCCATGTCTGAAGCGAGCACCGTCAAATCAATCACACCCTTTAGAAGAGGGTCCATGGCTTCACGGTCCAACTCACCATTGTTTTTAAGCAAACCAGTGTCCGGTTCTATGGTGAAGTTACTACTGAAAAAGCTGTCCTGAATGTGATACTGGATTTTGCTGTTTGGTGTATTTGGCTTATCTCCGTCTATAGCCTATCAAAAATTCAAAAATAGGTCTTAGAAAATAAGGAGACTATTACATGGTAGTTACATGGATAAAAGTGTCATACCGAACATTCACGCAATTTGTTTTCATCATTTGAGATGTCTACGCTGCTTTTTCAATCACAGTTACATCCATAAAGTCACCTTGATTTGAAGCTCAAAATTGTTGTTCTCTTTTACATAGGCCTCATAAACTTCTCTGTTCATCTCTGGCTTCTGATCATTAATATCCATAATGTCGATCATCACAACAGTGCTACCAATTTGGCGCTTTGAATCTAAGGCCTGCAGGGTGAGTGAGTAGGAATTGGTGCCTTCCCAGTCAAGACGTCCTCCATTTTTTACATAGATAGTTCCATTATTTTCATAGACATCAAATAACAACCGGCTGAAGTCAATTTGAGAAGAAGAAAAAAAATTATCTTTTTTATAATCCAGTATGATTTAAATACATTTAACCCCGAACAGTTACATATTTAGCTAGAAACTTGCACAAACTAAGTAACTGAATAGTTTTGACTTAACCAAATGATATCAGACTGAATATTCAACATACATGCTTTCTGGCATCAATCTGTAAGTGATTTTGCCATCATCCAAGGCATCGGCATCTGTTGCCTGTCAAAGCAGAACATTAGTGAGTGCAAGATACAATTTTACTGACCACGACAAGATAAAGGTAAAAAAGAAAGTGCACTTACATTAATGGTAGCCACAAAAGTTCCATCTTCACAGTGTTCATTAACATCTGCATTATAAACATTGTCCTCAAACAAAGGAAAGTTGTCATTTATATCATTGATGTTAATGGTGACAGAGGCCGTAGAGGTGAAGTCTGCACTGGCATCTTTAGCAATAATCTGGGAAGATATAATAAAGCATGAAAAGTGCATTTTAGTATATTTTTTTATTATTGTTTTTGATTGGTGAAGTAAATAGTTATACTAATTGCAAAAAAATAAATTGTTGTTGTTTTATGGCTAGTTACACACATAATTGCCATGCAGTTTAAAATAATCAAACATTTCTTGGTTTCCAAGTAGATGCGATTAACTTGAAAAAGTAAAGTCCCCAATATTTGTTCCTGGCATGCTCTTTAATATCTGTAATCACTCTAAAAGTAATTGATCTTAAGTAGGCAAAGTCCTTTTCACTAAGCTAGGATAATTCTGGCATCTTCCAAAGTAACAGACTGGTTATCTTATTTGGTTAATCTCCAGAGACACACCTTCAAATACATACCTGAACATACATTACTGTCTTCTCCTCATAATCAACAAGATCAGGATCTTTTATTGTCACTTGTACAAAACTGTCTCCCAACCCAGAGCCGGGACTGACAAGGAACGCATCCTTATCGGGTCCATCAAGTTCGAGAATAAATCTGCTGTTTTGCCCCTGGATCATAAATAAGTTAAACATCAACAAATAAAACAACATAATAGTCACCATTTCAATAAAACAAAATCTCATCAGAAGAAACCATCCAAGTGTTGTAACTACAAACCTGGTCTGGATCTTTGACTCTTATATTCAGTTCATTTACTGCCAGTCCTGCAGATGAATGCTCATCAACCTTCCCTGTGAAGCTGTTTTTCTGTGTGCAGGTTTCACTCTCACACTCATAAAATTCAGGGCCGTTGTCATTGATGTCGCCAATAGAAATCTGTAAATCTGATATTGTGCTCGCAATAACTCCATCCACATTAAGGTGTGTCTCACTTGCCTGAAGTACAGGAAGAAATAAATGAGCAAAAAAATAAAAAAGTGCAGTTCATATAAATCAAAGAATATGATAGGTACTTACATTTTAAAGTTAAAAGTATATACACTCTAAGAAGAAAAGGTTCAAAAAGGAACCTTTTGAGGTTCCTGGAAATTGCAACTGTGGGGGAACCTTAAGGTTCATTTTTGAACCTTTTTAAAAAGGTTCTAATTGGAACCTTCACTTAAAGGTGCATTAATGAACCACATGGGTTCCATTTTGAACCTTTTTAGACACGATTTAAAAAAAAAAATACATGATATATTTTGGGGAGGGGGCGGGGGGAAACTACATGTAAAACAAAGAATCACAATGATTAAGATAAATTTTCATACTGTTTCAATGTCTTAAACAATGTAAAAGTTAACGTTTGGATTTAAAATCAAAATTACTTAGCCACTTTTGATTTTGTGACACAAGATCAGTAGCGCACTGCAAACGCAGCATATGTGAAAGCACTAGGCTATATCGCGTGCTGCTCCTGTACCGTATAAGCACCGCAACACGCACCGCACAAGGAGTATGTGTGAAACGGGCATTAAGGTTCAAAAAGGAACCTTGACAACCGGCCAGGTTCTTATATGAACCCCTTTGCCACAACAAAGGTTCTAAAATGAACTGACAACATGTGCTTTTTTATAGTTAGAAGTTCATATTTGCACTTTAAAGTTCTTTTTTTAACCCCAAAGGTTCAATCTCTTTTAAGAGTGCTATTGGTTTGCCATCAAATAGTAATCACTCTGATATCATGATAGCAGGATACCATCAAATTCAGTAGTCAGTAAACTCACCTTTATGTGCAGTGTTACAGTAGCATTTATATCCAGTAACTCCTCACGGTCAAATTTAGTTTTGACAGTTATTACACCAGTCTCCTCAGCGATTTGGAACAGATTTGGTGCATTAGTATCTGTGTAAAAGGACAAAATAATAGAGACAAAAAGTAAATTAATTTGCCCAGAAAAAGCTGTTTTATTAAGGGTGTTCAAAACTACTTATTATATCTTAATAATGGGTAACAGAGTGAATGGAGTATTTTTACAATTTTAGAGACAAAATATAAAGTTCATATTTCAAAGTTCAAGAGTATCTTTAAAATAAAATTTCCAGCTGACTCACTTTCAATGCTGTAGAGGATCTTGTCGTTGATCCCAGTGTCTGGATCTCTGGCTCTCACAGTAAAGACTGACGTACCCTGAGATGGAGCAGCATATGGTGAGAGGGTCAAAGGTGAGAGGTCATTTATATATATTACACCTGTGGATCTCAGATGTTTTGCTTTGTGATCCAGATTTTACATTAGACATCATGCGGTACCGAAACACAGTACCAAAACTGTTTAGCTTACAAAGTAACACTGAAATAAATATTGAAATGTATTAATATGAACTGCATAGTCGATTAAGGTTGAAAAGTCAAAAAAAAAAAATTGTAAAACCCAAAGCAAAAAACAGTACAGCCTGTACAAACCAATGAAACACTTGTGGGCGTGTCTTTATTTTGCACGTTTTTCTTTCCTTTTTTTTATTTTATTTTATTATCTGCATTTAGCATTGATTTTTGCATTGTGATGTACAAGTAGAGAAGTACAGCATGACAAAATAAATTTTAAAACAAAAAATACACCACTCACCACATCCGAGTTCTCGTCAATAGTAGCAAAGTTAGGTAAATTCAGAAACTGTGGGTTGATATCCGGCACATCTTTAACCGTAATGAATGCAAATGCTGCTGTGGATTGAACCACGTTTTTACCATTCAATTCTCCACCACCATCCTGACAAAACCAATGAACACTTAGCACATGACACAGTAAATGTATGTAGATTTTCAGATTACTTTTTGCTTGTTTTGCTTATAAAAATTATTTTGTACGCATCTTTTTTGATTGTGCATTCCCTACACAGATATCTTCCCTCAATCATTTTCTAAAACAGCCCAACACTTATCTAAATATGATAACTTCACAAATAAATACTCACAGATGCATTGATTCGTATCTGATAGAAAGGGCTTTTCTCAGTGTAGTTTAAAGTTCCCTCCAGGACAACAGATCCAGTGGTCGCAGAAAGTGAAAACAGGACAGCCCCTTCATTTGGTACCACCTAAGACAAACATACTGTGTTATGAATACAATTAATGTGAGATGTGAGAGTGAAAATGTAATTCATGCCATGGAAGGGAACATACTTCATCAATTTTGTAGGACACTATAGAAGCTTGGCCAAAATCAATATCTGTGGCGTTGACTTTGAACAGTTGAGTGCCAATAGGTACATTCTGAAGGAGGGAATAGGAAAACATCATGTATAAATGTGAAAAAATAAACTGACACACATAGTCAATTCTTGAAGATTACTCTTTGCTCAGAGACATAGAGTAAAGTTATATTGGATTAGATTACAGACAGAATTAGCCCAGCTCACATTCACACAAGATCAACACCATCACAGCTTGCAAACCTCAACTCCTCTGAAACGATTAGATTAGTCAGCATTTACTCACACTCGTGTTGTTCTAAACTCGATTGACTTTCTTCCGCAGAAGATGCAGAATAATCTACTTGTCACTCATTCAGTTAAATTATGTTGACTGAAACTTTCAAGCTTCAAAGTGGACTCAATTGCACCATAAAAATATCATAAAAGTGGTCAATACAATATCAGTCTTCTGTCATTCAGACTTAAATTTACACTCATAATATTTGGATAAAGTGAGTTGTTTTCTTCTGAATGCAAGTTGGGCTGGCTCGAGAATAGGAGGATTTGTGAATGAATCACGGATCAACCAGATCTAGTTCACAAAATAATGATTCGTTCAAACCCAGTAGCAGTACTATATAGGCGTTGTGTAACATTGGGCAATATAATATTATAATACTGTCTAGAAAATAAACAATATTGATATTTTGTTTCTTTGGCTTTCAGGTTTTACCAATTATAATAAGACTTGAATGGCAATGACTGTTATGCACTATGATGAATTATATTATAAATATTGTTTAATGAAGAAAAAAAAAAGATGTGTAATCTCTAAGGCTTCCAGGTTTCAACAAATAAGAATTGTAATGATTTATGACTGCTGTGTATGCCTAATAATGATATAGCTCTAATACTTTAATTAATGAAGGTAAACAAACTATAAAGATTTGAATATGCTAATTAAATGTTGTAGCTATGGCTTCCAGAGTGTAGTAGTAATCTGCAGCTGGGTCATTCCAGAATTGGAGGACAATTTAGGCATCCATAATTTTGAAAAATTGGTCCTTTATTTTACTATTTTTTATTATGTATTTCATAAAAACAGGCAATATACCATTAAATAATTTGATTCGTTCAGCTCAGGTATCAAAGGCACACATTTTATAATACTTTTTTTTGAGTGTGTGCTCGGTGCAACCCTGTTACCAATACTCTGGAACCTGAAAAAAAGTATATTTATTGATTTTTTAAAATATAATTTCCTGCCATTAAGTAAAGAAAGTCACAATCACTCTATATAACTATTTAATTTCAGATATCACTTGATTTAAATTAATTTCAGTTACTTTTGAGTTCCATCTTTGCCAAGTTTTAAACTGTGACATGTTTAATTTGACTGATTTCAGTATATAGCCTATTTTCAAGTATTTGATCAAATGCATAATGCATATAATCCGTCAAACTACTAAGGACAATAGCTCAAGCCCCTGCTAGAGCCCTGCTAGCTCTAACTGTCATCTTTAGGACAAACTTACTTATGTAAAAAAGAAGAAGAAAACCTTTAAATTAATTTGTCTTATTCTGATAATTAGTGTAACTGGGTTGCGTTAGAGTGACGCATTCAATCAAGACTAAAAGTTGTATAATAGCCTACTATGAAAAATCGCAAACTGCTTAGTGATGTCATTTCCTGTGAGTCATGTCACTCACTGTTGTTTTTCTTCTGCCAGGATAAATATTTCGGTAACAGGGTTGCACGTATGTTGTGGGACATAACTTTATTGCAACATTTCTATTATTTGAAATATTTCTATAATTAAACAAAATGTTTTAATAATTAAAAGAGGCATATATAAACAAAATTTTAAATTTTATTTATTTTAACAGTATTTAACATTCAATTTGGTCATCTAGAAGGTGGGACAAGAGAAAAATGGCACTTAAGTGGGTAGCCTACTAGAGACTTTTATTTTCAAAAAGTCTATTTATATTTAGTCAAAGGACAAGTGTTTTTGTATTTTTTTGTGTTTTTGTCTGTATTGTTTGTATATTGTACATAGATTATATGAAATTTCATAGGAGGGATATGAAATGTCCTCCAATTCTGGAATGACCCAGCTAATAGAGCAATTCGCGCACTTTTTCCGCTCAGTAAAGCACATTCCACAAACGCTGCAGTCCTACTGTATGTTTACTAGTGATATAACACCAAATATAGAACATTTATTCACAAGAAGAACGCACTAATTATCAAGAAACTGTGTGCAACGTAAACTGACTGTCATAAAACTCTGAAGCTGACTCTGAACTGAGGAGCCTCACGTGATCCAAGTTAGCCGTTACGCTTTTTTGGGTAAAAGCCACAGAATCTCTCATCTCCCAATAAAAAGACAATCCCTGCTCCAAGACCAGAAATATTTGGTTCAGATAAGGGAGACTTCCAAAATGTTCATTGTGCATCCAGGAACAGGGTTGGGAAACACTGGGATATGCTACCTCTCTTATGGAATCCATGAAGGGGGAAGATGTTTCAGTGTATAACAAATTAAATTTAAGCTATGCAATGACTACAGAAGACTGCTGAAATACAGTAATCAAATCATATTGGCTGCTTTTTATTATACTCGCTTTTTGCCTAGCATGAGCGCAGCGTTTTTAAAACACATTTTTAACAGTAGGCCTACCTGTTCCGGCCAGTAGATGGGGCTGTTGTCAATCGTAAGATTTCAACAAACTAATAATAACTATGCTAATAATAACTGTGCAGAGGTTACAACTTGAACATGTTAATTTAGCGTAGGGTCTATTCTTTTAGAAATTAAATACTAAATACAATACAATAATATATAATTTCATTGTATATATATTTTTTTCAACCCAAGCAATGACCCTGTTGTGGAAGACATTATGGTGAGTATAGGCTAAATGACAAAAGTTGTTACATTGAAGGCATGCTTCAATGAAGGAAGCAGTTAGAGAATCCATTTTTACATCCATATATTAGGCTACACCACAGGATAAAGGGCTTATGCTAAACTCACCTCTAGGACCTCTACGTTGTAGGGCAGACCATGGAATACAGGTGCATTATCATTAGCATCTATCACAGGAATATAAACGCTTTTTGTCACCTAAAAGGGCAGAGATCATATTAGGATTCAGGAAAGTGAATTTTCTGACCATTGTAATACTTTCATATTCCCAACTTACATCTGCATAAACGCCATCATTCACCACAGCCTCTATGAGTAAGAGGTCTTTTAACTGATAAAAGAGAACACAGACATTCACAAAGTTAGCCTAACTGTTTGTCTTTCATGATGAGTAATTGTAATATAATTGTTGTGGAAATTATTCCTGATTGTTGTCCTTCATCTCAATTCAGGAATAGAAGGCAGACCTTCTTAACTAACTATACCTCTCTGTCCAGCAGAGTCTTGATCTTGACTGCACCAGTTGCTTCGTTGACCTCAAAATATCTAGCGTCGGTTCCACTGATACCATATGTTAGAGGGTCATTATCAGGATCAGATGCAATAATTTGAAATGCATGTTCACCTATTAGGTTAATGGATAATTGGGAGAATGTTACATTCAGGCATAGAACAAATAATGCAAAATGGGATTGAGTTTAAGATTTGAGACTGGCTGATGTACAGACCTACTTTAAGATCTTCTCTCAGCTCTACCAGAGCCATGTTAATCACAGGGACAGAATTACAATACGCTGCAGAAAACACAAATATGAACCAGCATGTGAGTCATAAGAAAGCAAATGTAAGAGAAAAAAATTCTTATTTTAAAGAGCCAAGTTTTCGAATTCTTCTCTGTAAATGACAGTGAAACTTAATCACATTGGCTTCTCTCCACTCAAATTTGGACTTTGAGCTGTGCAGTATAACAAGTCACATCTTATTGAAAGATGAAATGGACACTGACTAATTCTCAGATACTCACCAGAAGCTAAAAAACTGAAAAGGAGAAGTAAAGGTGTCCCCATTCTCCCCATGTCTGTCTATAAGGCTGTAATATCAAAGAAACGAAACACAAAATCACTATTGAACGCAAAACATTTCCACCTCCAAAATTATAGAAGATAGAACTTTGATTATTTTGCTACAGTGGTTTATTTTTCAAATGCTATGAAACAAAAAGAAAGCACAAGACCTAATACTCAATAGTAACAAAACTGTAATAACAAAGTAATTAATAGTAAAAAAAAAAAAAAAAAAAAATTCTTACATTTCAAGCCCTGGAATGGTTAAATATCATAAATAACACACTTTCACCGATTTTTCATTTAGAATACCAATAACTAAATAAAATCACATTATTTCTTTTTTAAATCTCAAGCTTAAATATTTATCCTTGACTATGAGATTAGACTCGTCAAGACATCATACTCTGCAATCAAAATTGAATTAAAGCTCAGTACAAACCCATCATTCATAAAAAAGTAATTTATGCGAATTAAAGTTTATTCCGTATATAGGCTATTGTTCTAAATGGCAGTAACTGCATATAAATAGATATAATAAGAGAAAAATTATATGGTTGATGAAGACTTACCGTGCCCAATCTGCTCTTATTCCGACAAGTGGCGTTCTTCAAATGAGGAATAACAAAATATAATTTGAGACCTTTGTCTATTGCATCACTGGCTATTACTGTCCTTCAGTTGTAAACATTAATCATTAACAACGCTGGGGAGAAAAGCCTGCGTGCTTAAGGCGGTCTTCGCACCCTGTAGACAGATGATAAAGCTGCTTAGTGGCACCACAGAATCAGATCCTAAAACAGTGTTCAGAGAATGGTTTAGCGGAGCAGCAAGTCTGGGTAGGCAAACAAATGTCACAACAGATTATGTCTAGAATAATCCAGTCCATTCACACATTAATTCAGCAACTCCTGAGCGAACTCAAAGACACAAGATTAATGAAGGCTGCATGGAATAGAAAATAACTGGAACATTTTTATTATACCTGGTTAGATAAGATCATAAAAGCTATAAGAAACCAGAGGACAAGAACATGGCACATCACCGTTTCTAGTGAAGTGTTTATAAGGCATCTGCTTCCTACGCCAACTACTGAACCATGCGTCCTCAGATCCAGGTTTTATTTTCTGGCTCTTTCTTGGCATCACACCAGTGAGCTGGACAGAAATGTGGTGTGAGAGATCCCAGGGAGCAAATGAGTTCATTAGCTATTCAAGAACCTCCTATATTCTCTGCCCGGCTCTAATGAGCCCACTTCCCTCGTGGGCCTTCATAATTAACGAGAGAAAGACAAAAGATTACTCTCCCCTGGGACAATCTTTACCGCTACCAAACAAAAACAATGGAGGAGCTTTCTCCTGGGACTGACAGAAAAGCTTGTGTTTGTTTGTCTCTAATTGTTTGGTGTTTACCACACTGGACATGCTGTGGAATGAGGGATCAAACTAAACCCACTCGAGCCCTGAAGATCAACTAATCCTATAGTAAATTAATTCTATTAAGCAGCAAGCAACGTATGCTCTATTTTGACTTTATACCACTGATATATACAAATCATTTAAATAGATCAGTGCTTTATACAATAGTATATAGTTCTGTATCATTGAATAAAATATTATACTTTCATTCAATTTTTATTATAAATATTATTTATTTCTCCACTTACGCACACACACACACACACACACACACACACACACACACACACACACGCACACGTACACGTACACGCACACACAATGTTGTGTTTTCATAGACAAAAGGATTTTTGTACTGTACAAACTGTATATTCTATCCCCTACCCCTAAACCCTCCCATCACAGAAAACTTTCTGCACTTTTACAAAAAAACAAAACATAATTTAGTCTGATTTATAGGCTGTTTTCCTCATGGAGACCAAAAAATGTTCCCACACAGACAAGGATTTCGGATATTTGCCTTTTTGTGGGGACATTTTGTCCTTATAATGTAGTCTTTACCAGGACCACACACACACACTCACACACACACAAAGCATATGTATGTCTGTGTATACACTCTTAAAAGAGGTTCAGTTGGTTTCTGGGTTCTTGACTCAATTTTAAAGAATCCTTTATGCGGAAAGGTTCGATATACAAAGACATGTTTTAAATGATTGCATAATTCTTTCATGTTTAACAGGTTATTAATTTTTTTCTAGTGATAATATTTTTCTTTTTCACAGTTTATCTGTGGCAAATTTGTGTGGCCTATGACTTTGTATGAAGTCAAAATAGAGCAAAATAGATAAATATTAGATAAATATATAAAGGTGATAAAAATGAATGTCATGGAGGAATAAATCTGTAAACAAACAAACAAACAAACAAATCATTATCCCATTGTAAGTCCAGTAAGTCACCTTTATTTATATAGCGCTTTTTACAATAGAGATTGTTTCAAAGCAGCTTTACAGAGAAAACAGGAAAATAATGTTGTAATAGTACTGTTAAATACAAAATTAAATGTCCCCAACTAAGCAAAACAAAAGCCAATGGCGACAAAGGCGAAGAAAGGCGAAAAGGCAACATTGGCAAGGAACCAAAACTCCATCAGGTGACAGAATGGAGAAAAAAACCTTGGGAGAACCTTAGTAACTATTGCTATTTATAACAAATTACTAATTTTTGCCATTGAAGTCTATTGTTCAGGTATCAGCTATTCATTTCTGACTTTAAAGAATGTGGGTGTGTTAGAATAGTACATTAAAATACATAAAACTCTCATACATCTGTTTACTGGTCCTCATTTTGTAAAATTTGACCTGTTCATGCCACATGTGTTACTGTACTATGCAGTACAATATGCCATCATAATCTTATCATTTTAGACTTTGGTTTATGACCTTGCACAATGATGTGAAATAGGTGAGGCCCAGTGATCATCCCATCCTAAGACAAAATCTTTAATGATATGCACATTGTGTAATTATGCTGGGAAAAGAAATAGTGTTTACAGGCATCATGTCATAATTTTCACTGTAATAACAATAAGTATGTGCGATAAGTTGGTTTGTCTGTTATACACATGAACACTGTTTAGTTAATCATTTATAGATTGAATAGCTTTCCGTGACAATAAAGTGTTTTGCTCATTTATTGCTGACAACAAGGCAGCCATCTCACTAAGCAACGGATATGAAAAGTATGGACTTACACCCTATTATTAGACCTTAATGTTTAAGAATATACACAAAATAAATAAACAGACAATAACACAGGCTCAAAAAACATGTTAGACTTCAGTAGTCTATACAATAGGCAATACGATGGTCTATGATTTATAGAAGAGATAGACCCTCACTATAATATAATATAGGCTGTGTAAATACACATCCAATAACTTTGTAACATACCGTTTTATGAAGAAACAATGCGAGAATTACATGATGATGTATGGTGTGTCAATCATCTCAGTGTCTGCTGTTCCTCGTCTGGCTAGTAGAGGGAGACAAAGCAAAGCACATTCTAATCATAGACTGGCAATTACGTAATGTGACCCTGATTAGTTTTTCCATAATGGATGCAAGGAATCAAATTGATGATGACATATGCCTCCCTCATGATGCAAACAGTTTTAATAAGAAAATAGAGCACAGGTAATGTCATCATCATTATGAAGTAAAAAAAAATATCCCAGTCAGCTGTCTATTTTTCGTCATAGATGCTCGACGAGGATTTGAGGTTTTATTAATTTTTATTCAATGTGGAGAGTGATAATGGCACAGTCTATGCAATGACCTAACTGTAGCCCTGCGATCTTGTTAACCGAGACTTGACATTGGGAGTTCTGAGGACAAACTTGTACAGTGTTTACGGTAGAGCAAGACAACTGTGGCAAGCCATTTGAACATGTATTCCCTAGCGTATCTGTTTAGTTTCTTACATTTTCAATCCATGGTATGATTGAATATCATATATAACATCCACTTGCATTGATTGTTCATTCAATATACCTATATGAAAGTGAAATTCACACATACAATCATAAAATCTCCTAGACAGCAAATAGATTCAACACAGAGGAATGAAGACTAGTGCTTTTTTTTCAATTAATATTAACAATCCTAATAGTATCTATTCCACTTTTACTATATTTATTTGTTATATTCTACATCATTATTAGTAGCCTATCTACTAAAGAATAACAATAACTATGTAGGATTCAATATGTGGAATTTACTTCTTGTTGTATTTGCAACTATGAAAGTGACTGCTAACACTAAGTTAATGAATAAGTAATAGTGACTAATTCAGTATTTGTCAATACATGAAGTACTAGAATGTAATCAGTAATGAATAGTTAGTGACACTGAAAAAGATCCTATAGTTGGACAACTGGATTATTTACAAATAAAATAGAAGTAGCAATATATATCGCTGTAAAAAAATCCATCTATTTCAATTTAAAAACTTAAGTTCAGTTTCTGCCTTCAATTTTTAAGTAGGCTATAATCAACTTAGTTGTACAAGTCATTTCCATTTTAAATTTGTTAAACTGACTTATCGAGTTAACTCTTGTATAACTTGTACAATTTTGAAATTGCCTAAAGTAAGCTAATGTAAAAACATAAGTTATGGCTTATGGCTCATGACTGGCTCATGACTGATCATATAATTTTTACGGTTATTTTTAAACAACTAGGCTATTTATTATATGAGGAAGAATGCTCAAACTGCTTGCCATAAGCAAGCGGCCTCTAAATGCCCCACATAGGGGTATGTCACAAAAGCACGCAAATAGGCGGCGGATGATACTGGGTTCAATCGAGTGCATTGGTTTCTCGAAAGTCTGATGCATTCAGAGAGTGGTTGTTTTGCGCGAGATGCGAAGAGTAATGACACATTCTGCCTTTATTCTTCGTGCGAGCTCCAGTTTGTACCTTTTCCCCAAATCAGTGGTGAAATCCACGGAATGTTCCATTAACAGAAACAGCTGAGGATCATGCCGCACCGAATATGGGAGAGATGTGAAGAATTACAAGGAGAAATGTCAGCGATTGCGATGCTCACAAATTAACAATCAGGTAACGCACGCGCCTGCGTCTTCGTGTTGATGGGGAGGATTTCCGTGGGTTTTCACGGTCTTGAATGCATCGCACATAGGTATCAGCGTGTTTTTATATCTTGTCCCCCTAAAGCCTTGAGCCCCTCCTTGTTTTGTTGCTGTAATGCTGTACTGTTTACATTGGATTGGAAGTGCACGGATGGATTGGACGCGGGTTTGCTTGTCTCGCGCTTGTCTCCGATGTGCGTGATTGTGTGCACGCGCAGCGCAGGTTTCACTAGAATCGGAATCATTTTTCGCTATTTTCTCGTGAGTTAAAGATTAGGAAGGAAGGTTAGCTACATTGCGGCGTTTCCTCTGCAGTGAAGCCACACGAGAGAAAATGCTGCAAAAATGGTTCTTACCCATGAGTGCTCAGACGAGTTAAACTCAAACATTATTATAAGAAACAAATGGTGCACTTTGCCTTCCTCGTTTTTCTACAGTCTCATTAATGCATTGAATGGTGCATTTTCTAGATCAGCTTAAGTCCATATTTTTGACGTCAGTTTATGAACTTTAAAGTGCATTGAATAAACAAGATGTTACTCTGACCGCTTTGAGACGCTTGCATGTGATTCTGTCCGCCGGCTCGCCATTTGGCGCAAGGCTTATGTAACAGACTGGGCTGTGTCACACTGTCTCTGATGGAGAGACGGATGAGAACAGTTAGAGAGAACACAGTTAGACTCCCCAACATGATGTTTTTTTCCTGCTTTTCATTTAGTACACACATAGTGATAATAACACTAATAAGAAACATTGTGTTGTTATTATTATTAAACCATAATTTAAAACAATGCTTAAAATGTTTTGCAATGGTAATTTATATCTTCATCATAAATAAACTTATGTAATAAAATCAAAAAAGCAACTTAAGCCTGAAAACTGCTGAATATAAAAAAATTCTATTCTACTCTGATTTCTATACTTTTCTACTCTTTTTACCTATAGGCCTATAATAATAATAATGGTGATAATAATAAAATCAGTATTTATATTGTAAAGTAATATTGCATTTTTAAAAGAAATGTTAAACACTTACATTTTTTGCCAGATAAATTAATATTTTATTATATTTTTGCCACATAAATTATAGTATTGTATTAATATAAATGATAATGAAAATACAGGCCTAATATTGCATTTATGTTATTTAGTGAAATATTCCAAACATTCCTAGAAACTATGAATTCCATTTTTTTTATTTCTGTGGCCATTTCTGTGGATTTTTCAAAAGTGGGGTTGCAGCCTAACAGGTTAAGCATTATAGACGGTCAGTTTTAATTCAAGAAAACATTTTAGAGAACCACGAGATGGTTCAACGAGTGGAGAAAAACTTCCACTTGCAATAATAGTTTGTTTGGTGATGTTTATTTGACATTATTTTAAAGCATCCTTTTGATCTCTTGACATGGTGTTTGAACTGCTTTAAGATTATATGTACCGTGTGCAATGTACTGTTTTAAAGGAATTAATTAGATGCTGTCTCACTGAATTGTAAGATACAACACAACTGTGTTGCATCACTGTTGTTTGATCACTGAAACAAATCCCTTGTGACAAACAACATCCCCTTTATCTGGGACTACCCATGCAACCTCAAAATGAATGTCAGTGGCATAATAAATCATCACCGATAACATTAACTGCCTGCCATGCTTATGGTTAATGTTTTGACTTCAGCACAACACAAATCAACTGACTCCATCTGTCGGATTGCAAAAACCATTTTGGGAGCTGCTTATAGTTTGTTTCTTGGTTTGTCAGTGATTTTTGACTTATGGATGCTCCAAAATGACTTCAAAGTGAACCATTGTGAACAAAAAACACTCAATGTTCACTTTATTTTCACTTTTGCATTAAAGTTAATAAATTATGCCATCAATATATACTATTAATCTATCATGATATCTAATTATTCTCAATAATAATAACTCTACATATTAAAATACAGTATTGAAGTTAGCTTGTTCTCTTGAAAAACACAATGAGAATTGTAAAATGGACTGCAGCTAAACTGGACCAAAAACTAGTGTCCGCGGAAAGTGTGAATGTAACTGGGTCCCTTTTAAATTCAATTTAACTTTTTTTGGACCACTTAAAGGGGTTTGCGTTTGTTTTTAGTAAAGAGGAAGTGTGAAAACACCCTTGGTTGGTATCAGGCTGGAGCAATTCGACCAAACAGCAGCATCTAAAAAGTGACTGGCTGTCTGTCTATTGCGTGGTAGTTTTTAGAGGAAGAAGGCGTGACTATACAAGCACAGTAGCACACAACCACCACAACAATACTGAGTGAACAGCACCCATGTCACAGATTATACCCAGTTTGAATGCATCGAATGTAATAATAAAGGGAACAACAACTGCAACGCTATTACAAGTTTGTTGGATATAAGTTAACGGATGTTAGGCTGCGGAAGATGTATTTTCTCTTTCTATGCTGAAGCGCAACGTCTGTACAGCAACAAACTCAAGCTCGTGGACGTAAACTAGGAAACGGACGATAGTTCATTTTAACCATGACTGTTTGCTAGTGCACCTGGGCGATATCTTTTGGATTAGTCTGCAAATTCATCAAACAAGACAAACTGCATCGTTTTAGTCGCCATCAAGCAGCGCGTGGACGAGTCGGAAACTCGCGCGCCATTGAAAACAAGTAAGCTCGGTTTGGTGTGATAATACTTTGGTTATTGGACACAAAGCTGTGATGTATCAGCTAAAATAAAACCGAAAACACTATTGATATTCAAACATGGCAGACTGTCTAAATGTGGCGATCAAGCCGAACCATGTTTCTTTTGTCAGGGGTGCATCCCTGCATTTCCTGTTTAGTGCTTCATCTACTCGGGCTATGCTAGTGATAGCAGTTAGGGCTTGGGAAGTACATGCGATTGATTTAATTCATTTTATATAATGCACAAACTCCGTGTAGTGTTGAGAACATGTTTTAAAAGCACGAGGGCAACTGCGGCTGTTTGCACGAGCTCCGCGCGCGCCTTGAAACTTCGGCCTTGCGACTCTTTGTGCTATTGTTGATCTACTGCTGGGCCCCGGTGACAATTTTATTTGTTTATTCATGGGTAATGTGCACTGTCCTTATGTGAAGCACGGACCATGTTTTAATCATATCCACAAGCCCCTTCAAATGATTATTTTTGATAAAGCGAGGCACTCGAGGTTTGGTGGCGCTCCTTTGTTATTGCTGCTTTGTCTGTGTGGGAGCACATGGCCATCCACGCTTTTGTTGTTGAAGTTACAGCTCCCCCTCTTTGTGGCAAATCAGCCCCGTCTTTCCATTAAACACTGTTTGTAAATATTTGCTGTTACTTGTTTTCTTATTTTACACATGGCATTGAACATTGTCATAGTGTTGTGAAGTTTTGCTTGTGTGAATCATGCACACTTAACTGATTGTGTTCATAGAAAAGTAATAGGCTACAAATGATTTGAAATGTATATAAATAATATTTTAATTATTCATTCTGATGCCTTTGAGTGAAGTGTGATGTCTACTTTCCTGAAAAGGCTGGTTTTATATTTCTGCTCCCACCGTCTTCTGGTTTACTTCAAAGATTACACGTAATTAAATACATTTACATTTAGTCTACATTTTATTAATTTAGCAGAAGCTTTTATCCAAAGCGACTTACAAATTAGAACAATAGAAGCAGTTAAACTAACAGTAGGACAACAATGTCTAAGTGCTATGACCCCTCTCCGTTTAATCTAACGCAGTACTTTTTATTTATTTTTATAAATAGATTAGAAGAGAAAGTGTTAGTATTACTGGATCAAGTGCTGTCGAAAAAGATGCGTCTTCAGCCGTTTCTTGAAAATGGCTACGGACTCAGAAGCTCTGGTTGAGTTGGGCAGATCATTCCACCAGCAGGGAACAGTCAAGGAAAAGGTCAGAGAAAGAGATTTAGTGCCTCTTTGAGATGGCACCACAAGACGACATTCACTTGCAGAGCGCAAGTTTCTGGATGGCACGTAAGTCTGAAGTAATGAGTTTAGGTAAAAGGGAGCAGAGCCAGTTGTTGTGCAAACGTCAGTGACTTGAATTTGATGTCAGCGGCAACTGGACATTGTGAAATAATGTTACAATCCATAAAAAAAATACAATACAGATTTTTTGAGGCAAATATAAACATATTTTAATTCAGTTAGTATTTCACTGTTCTTGGTTTCAAATGGAAAATGACCTATTTATTTTAAAACTAGGCTATTCATGCTGTTTTAGCTTTGAGAGCAGTAGGCTATATACTATATAGCATTTTAAGTATTAATAATTTAAAGGAATCATTATAGTATAATTTAAAGGAATAATTAACCCAAAAATTGTTGTTAGCTAAGTTTGTATGCTGTTTTTTTTATATGAAAGGAGAAATTTTGAAGTATGTAAATGCTTCTGTTTTCCATACAACAGATGTTTATCGACCTAAAAATCATTTTTACTGAAAATGTGTTCTCAAATGTCATTCTCCTTCATGTTTGTGCCCTGAGTTTGCTTGTGATTCAGGCTTGAACAAAAGGATCTGTGAACAAAATGGGACTTAAACTGGGTTCCCTGCATGCTAAACAATAAGTGTATCACAAGACTAATTTGCCTCATATTTTGAAAGGCATGTTATTACAGCACCTCTCTTCTCAGTCTGTCAGCATCACTCTGGGGTGCGCTTCCCAAAAGCATTGTTAGCCAACTACGGTCGCAAGTTCCGTCGTTATCAGCATATTTCAACAAGTCGATGTTTCCCGAAACCATAGTTCCAACGAACATTCGCAAATAGCATTGCAAAGTTGTGTGGTTGGAACAGCAGCTTTCGACCTGTTAGAAGCATAGGTTCTTCTTTGCATGACTTAATCCTTATCTTGAGCAAAATAAGCAAGCTGACATTCAGGACAATCTCAATCTTTCATTTTGAATATGCAAATTTAATTTACATCTTTTAGTTTGTCAACAGATTTAAAGCACCGTTTTTGAAGAGCGTGCATGTGTGTACGTGCTGTAGTAGGCCTACATAAGAAGGAGCCTATGACTGAATCTGGAAATTAAGCAAAATAACAGAAAAAAAATGAATTAGTAATTTATTGCAAACAAATCTGGCATTAATTTAATCATAAACTGATTCATTAAAATAAGTTATTATTAAGTACATTATTAATCAACATAGTTGAATGACAGATTTGGTACAATACGGTTTTGGGAAACAGTGGTGACCAGTTAATTGATTTCTTCAACAATGCATTGTACTATGCTATAAGCAGTAAGTAGGGGTGGGTGATATGACCAAAATCTTATATCACGATACAAGTAGGCCTAATTCTTTTACTCAATATTTCACAATATAGTCATTTTTGCTTTAAACAAGGTTTTTATAATAATAAAATGTTTGATACTATATAAATTTAATCATTTTTGTCACCAATTTCAATATCACAAAAAAATAATACTAGCCTGAGGAAAAAAAAAACCCTCAAGCTTACTGAAGAAACAGTAAAAAAAAATAAGAACGAAGAAACTTTTTACAAGCGTAAGGACAAAACTACAATAAAACAAAATGAATTAGACTTGCCTGGAAATTTTCAAGCACTAAATAAGAAATGCTACATAAATTATATAAATGAATTAAATACAGTGCATAGTCTTTACTGTGTGAATTAAATATAGCCAACGGGTATTCTTATTAAAGTTACAAAAGTAACTCAGTCAGGAGGAGTGAGTGATATTTTCTTTGTCTTTTGTTGTTTTATTAACATTAATGACAGACGACAGCAGGTTTATTAGGCTGCTGTCATTTTAAGACGCACCTCTGTTCACTTCTGTTTTTATGAAGCCCCTCCTTCCGAAAAGCACAATATATGCTCTGATCAGTTGGCTGGACCAGTGTGTTGTGATTGGTCAACCGCTTCGAGCATGTTTTAGAAATGTCACACCATCATTACTATAACTATGAGTTTCGACATGCTACTTAAGCAACTCAATCAGGCCTTGCCCCTTATTTGCTTATACCTTGGGCGGGAAATGAGGGATATCGAGGTTGGAGTGGACTTTAGTTGGAGTGCTTCATAACTTTGCCGACCATAATAGGTCCTCTTTAATTAACTTCAGTTGAAATGCACAATAAATGACAACAAAAGTTTTTTATGGACATCATTATTCAATTCACAAAACCAATATTTCTTGTGTTTCAAACAGAGTTCCGACAATCTGAAGCTGTTAGACACAAGTGCCTCTTGCACTACTGGTTCCCCACACCAGGCAGGTGTGACTCGTTCGTACGACGTCACAAATGCGACCATGGGAAGTAGCAGTGAGTAGGCGGCCATCAACAGCCCCCTTAAACCAGAGAAGGGTCGTCGGGGAGCCTTGCATCACCCCTCTGCACCTCAGGAGAAGGTGGGTCAGCCAGTGTCATATTGAGTTTGATGAAATTAGCATTCGAGTTGTACATTTTATTTATAAAAAAAAAAAAACATCTGCAGAGTGACTACTTACGTTATGTGTGCGTTTATGTCCTAGTCCTCCAGTACGACGTCAGTGGGGGCAGCGAGATAGACCTGCTGTGCACACTTCTCTACATCAGGATGAGAACTTCCTCCACCCTGTCTTCTCCCAGCATCAGCAGATTCCTTTAGATGAGTCCAGGCAATATAGCCACACCAGTGCACCTCCACGCATGCTGCATACTGCCACACAGCCCCCCCAACAGAACTCCATCATGGTGGATCTTCACGAACAGGTATTAGTTCAAACGACAGTTATTCATTTAGACAATGGGTCTCAAACTCGCATTTTCTGGAAGCCGCTATCCAGGTTTTGTTCTCCATTAGAATAAAATAGTAGTGATTACTCTCGAAAATTAGAACTATTATCTTTTTTTTTTTCACAATGCCCTCATGATTCTGAATAGACAACTAAACAAAATAACATGTACTTTACTAGAGGTTCTGTTAAAATGTTAATATATGCATATATTTTATCCCAGTACTTCTGTGATAATTTGAATGTTTGTAACATAAATAACGATACTGTGAAGCTGTTTCATAACTATACATGACAACTGCTCTTTCTGTGTCAGCGGCAGGATCAATGCAGATTTGAATGTTTGCTGTGATCGTACTTGTCAAAGGTTTAATGATAAAAAGGACAGCCGAATCATTGTCATTTAGGAATAAAATCGTGTGGGTGTTTGAATCGACATTGCGATCTTTTAACGATTAATCGTGGAGCTCTATTCCATATATAACACACTATTTGATGTTCACTATAAAGGGAATTGAGTGAGTGATTTTGGGACACTGCAGTGCATAAGAACTTTTTCTGGTTGATTTCTTTTGTTGCTATTTAGGCTACAATTGGGAGTTTAAATGGCTTCAAATATAAAAATAAATAAATGTGAAAAAAGTATTAATAAATACCAATTTAAATGTATAACAGTGTAAAAACAAATAAACATTTGGCAGCTTAATAATCCTTAAGAGAACTATGGGAGAGCGTTGGACGTGAAACCAAAATTCATGAAATGAAAACTGATTTGTGAGCCAAATTTTAAATAAACTGGTAGTTTGAGATCCTTAATATAGACAAAATTATCTAAAAATTTGATTATAAAAATTATCCCTTGGTTTCACAGACAAGGCTTAAGCCTAGTCCCAGACTAAAATGCATGCTTGAGCTGTTACTGAAAGTAACTTGCACTGACTTATCTAAAAATATGTCAGTGCCATTGTTTTGTTTCAAGATTCACACCAGTAATGTTTAAGGCACGTTTATAAAATCACCATTCTACAAATCCTAATTGAACTAAGGTCTAATCCTGGTTTAATCCAAGCCTTGTCTGTGGAAGTGCATTTACTCTGACTTTGATGTGAAACCAATCAGATTGCTGTGATATTGCTGATATCAGATGATTGCTGTGATAATCAGAGATAGTGGTTGTTTTTTAACAAGTAACCTGAACTTTTTGTGTTGTCCTTCAAGATGCATCAAGGATCAGTTCCAATATCTTACACAGTTACCACGGTGACGACCCACGGTTTTCCCATCCACACCGGGCAACCTATCCCAGCCTGCAATGCTCAGCAGCTCCCAGCATGCTCGGTAATGTTCAGCGGACAGCTCTCTCTGCTCTGCTGCCTTCCTCCTCCAGTGAGTTTGAAAAGGAAGAGCTGGAATGTCAGTGAAGTTTGTGTAGAGCACACCTAACATGTCCCATCGCTCCAGCTTTACTTTAGCCGATGTATGTGTGTCCCAGGCAGCCATTATGCCCACCTGTCCTGTTAGCCAAAGATATTTGATTATGAGTGTTGTTCTGTATGTCCCACCCATGCTTACACATTAGACATTGGTATAAAGCTACATTTCACGTTTTGATTTTCCTGTAGGCTTTTCCTGTGTCTCTAGAATGATTAATGACTTTTTTATGATGCAACTACTGTATCAAGGGACAATGTGCAACTCACTTAGTTTTTGTTTGCATTGTCGCTGCAAATGTCTTTGGGGTATTTGATCTTTAATGAAAAAGGTGTACTTTCTGCTAATTTTACCATCTTCTCAAGTCATTGCATTTGTGTCAACATACCCACTTCTGTACTACTTTTAATGTGGCTATAGTGATGCACAGTTGAAAGTCTCTTATATTGTGCAGAGGACAATTGTTTTTCAGTCCTCTTTACATTATGTATGCTTAATGAAATTATATAAACTAAAAAAAACCCATCATTTACCCTAATGCTTTTGAAATGGTTTAGTATTTCTAAATAGTACAGAGTAGGGAAAGTGTTAGATATGCTTTAGTCCAGAGTATGCTAGCATGTTGAATACAGCAATGCAGTAATTAATTGCCCATCCTCACTTTCTTCATGAGTGTATCTATGGTGTGAGTGACCCTTTTGTTGTCTGGTATTTCTCTGTCTGTCTGTCTGCAGCTCATTCAGGCCTGCACCATGCAGCACCTGCCAGTGTCCTATCAGGCATTTCCACCAATGATCTCCAGTGAGCATTTTATCCTTCACCCTAGTCCGCCAGTGCCGCCACACCAGCCTCCTCATCTGCCTCCACTCAACCAGTTTGTTCCCATACAGCCCCAGCACCCACGCATGGTGAGTGCAGATCACAACATCTATGAATGCTATTAAATGGAAGAGACCTATTATTAATGTCCTTTTTATCCAAATTAATGTGTAAGAAGTTTATGTATAATATTCTTAAAATAGCAGTATAATTTTGACACATTATTTTTAGGGATCGAACGATACATATTTTTTGAATGCTGATATCTTGGACAGCAGGGTGGCCGTTGGCTGATATAAAGCTATATGTAATAGTAATAATAGTATGTGATAGATGTAATGATAGTAAAAAACACCTGCAGGACAAGTTAGGGCTGCACGATATTTAAAAAAAAAAGTGCAGTATTTTGTTTTTCTGCAATATATTGCAATATGAAAACAATTTCACCAGATTTGAATAGCTGTATTTGTAAAGAATTAAAAATTCTAGGATGATTGGGGTGATTTTGTAGGGCAGTGCATCTGCATAGAAAACAATAAACAAATTACTAGTATAGATAAATAGAACAAAGATAAAAATGAAATAAGCAGTGCTTTGTTTTTCAGTGTTTTGTAGGCCTAAATCTAACAGTATTCAGGGACAGAAATTGAATAATCAAATGTAAAATAACACTGCGTAGTTTTCGCTGTATACATTAAATATAATTAATTAATAAAATGTAACATTCTGATTGTGTTTACGAGGATACTCTCCGAGAAAAGGAGAGAAATAGAACTGAAATTTTGTGCATTTCAAATAAGTTACATTGACAACATGACCAAAATCTTCATGGTGTGAGTAATTTTATATAACTGTAGCTGTAAATGTTGTAATGCAGTTATATTTGCTGGTAATTCAACACTAAATGTTTTGTTACATATTTATGGAATAGTAGTAGTGCTGATTTTTTTATATAAAAATGGAATTAATATAATTTGATGAGTTTCCTTCTTGATAAATACAAACTAAAAGATAAGCTTACTTTTAATGAGCTTATTTTTAATCTGCCTTTAGTGCAAAAACATGTTTACATTGTTACACTTGAGAGTTACATAAAAAACATACAGTTGAAGTTAAAGTAAATGTGATTATAAATGTGATTGGATGAGCCATGTTTGAAGGTTGCCATGTTGTTCCCAATGTTGAGTATAATGCATTACAGTAATCTAGTGTGTAATGTGATTACATTGTAATTAGTAAAGCAAACCCATTACAATCTAGAGAAAACAGTTAGTCATTGGTAACAGATAAGCCCCCATAATGGATTGTAGCCTTAACAAATGATATAAAAACAATGCTGAATGTTGGTGTGACAAAATGTATCCTTTCTAAAATAGCATATATTTGTATGGTATTAATTGTCATAATCTTATGCTACAGGTATGTTTTTTTTTTCTTTCTGGTTGTGCAATGTCTTTTATATGTGTGTATTCAGCCTCTGCAGAGGGTGGAGAATGAAGTGGATCTGCGAGGAGACCAGCATCCGTTAGGAACATTCTCTTATCCTCCAGCCCACCATCCACCAGCATTGACCCCCTCCGTCCCCCTTCAGTACCTCCCCCAGGAGCCCCTCCATCAAGAGCTACCCTACGGAGTGGTGAGATGTCTTTGCTTCTGTATGTAAACAAAGCATAAATCACAGTAAACAAGTCAAAAATGAAATACTGATTTAAATGAGGAGCATTTGCATAAACAAGTAATGACATTATGCAAAAACTAGGGCTGTGGATTTAATGCATTAATTTAATTAATTAGTCATGGAAAAAAAAAAAACGCATTTGACGCACCCGCCCTGCCCCAGACCTACGTAGGTCATCTGACATTTCATACAGTTGATTGCTGACGAACATGAAGCAGGGCAACAATTCACTGTGATGGAGCCTAAAAATCCAAGATATTGGGGCAAAAATGCCCCTGTATGAGTTTTTGTCTCATATTTATATCATATGATATAGTAGAAATGCTGCCAAAGTAGCTTTGGATTGGTGAATGAAAAATAATAATCTGAATGGTTTTCCTCATGTCTCTATTTCCTCAGCCATATCCGCACATGCTGCCGAGGCGTATAACTGGACAGAGGTACCGATTACAGCAGCCTCTGCCTCCCCCGCCTCCTCCACCGCCCTACTACCCCGGCTTCTTACCATACTTCCTGTGAGGGTCTTCCACTATTTATAATACAAATCAAACACATTTTGTCATATAAATTGTTTCATAATTCTAATAATGGACATTGTAAGCTTATTATCAGTGTTTGGGAAAGTTAATTGTAAAAGTAAGGCCTTACAATATTGCATTAATTTTGTCTGTTCCCTGCACACAAGAGTGTGCATGTCTCTAAGTTATAGAGAAGAGAGAGAATTTTAATTCAGGTTTGTTTTTTTGTTTAGTTATGTTTTATTGGATAAGACAGTTAAGGAGAGACAGGAAGTGATAGGGGAGGAGAGAGGGGCACAGGATACAGAAAGGAACACTAGCCGGGACTCGAATTCGGGTCGCTGCCCACAAGACTATGGCTCCGACTAGTTTAAAAAAATGTTTGAGCAAGTTAATTAAATTGAAAAGTAATTTACATTTCTTTCTTTTTAAAACGTAATTTGAATGTTAATGTGTACATTTATTAAGTTATGAGTTACTTTACATGTTATATCAAAAAAGTAATCTGATTACTTAATGCACATTTCTTGTAATGCGTTACCCTCAATGCTGCTTATAATTATATGAAGCCTTTGTGATATTTCTTTGCTAGAGTGAAAGAAAAGCCATTGAGTGTATGCTAATGCTAATGTGTTTGTGACCTATGAAACAGCTCGATGCTACCTGTGCCTCCAACTGCTGTGGGTCCTGCTATCAGTCTGGACCTGGATGTAGATGATGTGGAGATGGAAAACTATGAGGTAAATGAGAATCCTCACATGGTGGGTGATGTAGTTGCCCCACTGTTTGTATAACCATGGTTTTTATGTAAGGCCTAGTGAACTACCTCGCTGTCTACTGATTGTATAAGCAGCTCGCTAACTTCTAAAAGTTTATACATACTCATTTGCAACGATCAAGCAACATTTTCAATAAGAGTGACTCTGTGGGCATGTGCAGTGATGCAACAAAGTTGAGAAAAGGTTAACTTTATAGAATTAGTGAGATACGTTATAGAATTAAAGCTAATTTTGGAACAGAGATAACATCGTTATCTTATCACAGTTTGTGTGGAGAGTTTTGAACACTTGTGATTTTTCTCTCAGGCGTTATTAAACCTTGCTGAGAGACTCGGAGAAGCGAAACCTCGAGGACTAACAAAAGCTGATATAGAGCAACTTCCGTCCTACAGGTTCAATTTAGAAAACCACCAATCTGAGCAAACTCTGTAAGTGTTTTCTGTTATATATGCCCCCTGTTATATAATCTTGAAGTTTTGATTGTGACTTTGGTATTGATGTTCCTTTGACTTTTCTTACAGGTGTGTTGTATGCTTTAGTGATTTTGAGTCAAGGCAGCTACTTCGAGTATTACCCTGCAACCACGAATTTCATGCGAAATGTGTAGACAAGTGGTTAAAGGTAAGAAGAACATCTTAATGCACAATATCTGCATTAACTAACCGCAAAGCGCTAAGACGATGTAAATAGTAACGGTCAATGAATATAGGTTTTTAAGTGGCTGATGGCTTGTAAATTGCTTACGTACACAACCATTCAGATGTTTGGGGTTGGTGTGATTTTTGTCTCTCATAGGGCTGGGGCGTTTTTTTCTAACCGCGGTTGAAAAGCAAGATTTTCCCGCGGTATGGCGGTAAACTGCTTTAAATAGCCAATATAAAAAAATAATTTTTTTATCTAATCTATGTCGATTATATGAAGAGTGAACAGCATGAGTAAGATAGGATCATAAGATGGGTCAGACACGATTTTGACCACTTTATTAAGTTTTGTTTTGTAGAAAGCCTTTCTTTAAATTAAATTTCGTTTTGTATAAATTGTACCTTAATTTTAATCACTGTTTCATTAACTAATTGCCTGGAATTAAGAAATAAGAAGCAAATAGCAGACATATAATCAGGAGGACGTGGAAGCGCGGGTGCGATCTCTTGCGCGTGAACTGGAGCTCGTCTCATAAATGAACCGAAACTCGGCGTAGGCTGGGCCTAAATGTCTACTTTTAAACAAAATTCAAAACGAAATGATAACATTTTAGTCTACAGTAGCCTAGTCAGGTAAGGTCAGGTTTGCCGATGTGCGTTATAGGCTATTTACTTATTCATATTTATCCCTGTGCGCCGATCGGAGACGGAGTTCACTGCTGACATTCTGGGGATACAACATAGCCAATATACTAGGGACTTAGCCTTTAAATATCTTTGCTGCATTGGATCAGTGTTCTTTCTAGAACAGCCAAGAGCTTTCTAGCCTCGCGACAGCAGCGCCTTGCTCATAGACCTTAAAACAGTCAGCGCCGCGGATGCGGTTTCGAAAATTGATCAAAAAACGTTGGTGCGGGTGGATGGCGGACAGATGATGAGTTTTGTGATGCGGTTGCGGATGAAATAATAATAGCCCATCCGCGCATCTCTAATACGAATGGAATGTTATTATGCGTCATGGAACATTGCGCTCCTCAACTCGCGAAAGGTCGGATTTGCTCCATCTTTTGATGATAAGTTTTGTTTAGAAAACCTTGAATCCATGTAAACCACAATATCATTAGACATAATCAATGTCATTAGAATCAATGAATCCATGTCATTAGACACAACGTGCACACATGTGCAGGCCAAGGTTATTTATTTATTTTTATTTTTGCGGTGACGAGCTCAGACCCGCGGTTGGAGTCACGTGACCGCGGTAATGCGGTAACCGTCCCAGCCCTAGTCTCTCATGCTCACCAAGGCTGCATTTATTTGATCAGAAATATGGTAATATTATTACAATTTAAAACTGTTTAAATTGTTAAAACAGTTTTCTGTTTTAACATATTTAAAAATGTATTCCTGTGTTGGCAAAGCTTCAGAATGATTTGGTGCTCAGGTAACATTTATTATTGTTATCAATCTGAGAACAGTTGTGCTGCTTAATATTGTGTTCAAACCAGGATTCTTTGATTCAAAGAAAGTTCAAAGGAACAGCAATTGTTTGAAATAGAAATTTTACAAAGTCTTAATGCTCACTTTTGATCACTTAAATGCATCCTTGCTGAATATATAAGTATTAATTCTTATTTTTTTTCCCTACTGGCCCCAAACCTTTGAATGGAAGAAAATAATTATAATTTCATGATAATTGTTGAAAATGCATTTTTTTTAATCAATATCTAAATATTTAATATTTAGAAAATGTTGATTTATGCAGGCACAGTTATTAGCTGATGCATAGATCAGGTAATGGTGTATAGAAACATCACTGGCTTGTAGAAATTAATCCGTAACATGTCTTGCAGACCAATCGCACCTGTCCAATCTGTCGAGCCGACGCGTCTGAGGTTCACCGCGATGTGGAATGAGTTCAGGTTTTTGTCCTTCACTGGAAAGCAGCACAAATCCTTGAGTGTGTTCTGTGAGTGGGGACACCTGATCTTCAGCCAAACGCAAATCTACCCCCCACCCCGCTCCCAACCCCACCTCTAATAAGCAATCTTGGAATTTGTAAGGAACCTGTTTGACCTCTGCTGTGCGTCATTGTGTGAGTTTCATGAAAGCTACTGCCGCCTATAGCAACTTCCGAGTTCTGGAATTGTGAACTTTTTTTTTTTTTTTGGTTCTTTTTCATCTTTCTTTTTCATTTCCCTGCCCTTGTTTTTCGCAGATTCCAAAGATAACCTGTAATACGTGTTGTGTTGGCATATTTGTTTACACAATTGAATATTCTCTAGTTGTTTGATCACAGATGATTAAAATCGTGCTTTAGTATCGTTAGGGACTGCGGGAGCGGGCCAAGATGACGGTGGTCTTTGGTTTTACTGTGCAATCAGACGAGTCGGTAAGACGCAGCCGCTCCGCCGGTGAACGACCATCATAGATGCATGTCTCTACAAGTGATGATGGGCTGAGGGACTTGTTAATAATCTATGTTTTGCAATAATGTATTGATCATTTGAATATCTTAATCCCGATTCTCTTTTATCTGCGAATGCTGTTGTGAAGGTGTGACTTTCAGTGGTTCAAAGTTCCAAGGCCTGAGGTTAAAGAGGGAAACATAGACAAAAAGGACTGGGAAACGGCGGGAAAACTCCCGCTGGGATTTCACCACAGTCGTAGAGACATTGAGGAAGCTGTGGGGTTTTGGCTTTTGCTGTTTGCTGGCAAGGCCAATCTGACTGGCCCATGGGAACACAGGGACGAGGACAGCACACTGCCTCTGCCAGCTCCCACCTGGCTGCACTGCACAACCCACATCCATTCTGGACTGGCCCTCTTCATCCCGCTCCCTCACACTCAGCTGTGTAACTCTTTCTCAGCTAGATCCAGGAGAACATCTCACGGGCCACGCGCGGACTGTTCTTTTAGACTAGCAATATTTGAATCGAAGAGATCCACCGCATTTCAACCACAAGAGGATCGTCGGACGAAGCCATGGGGAGGTCGCATTTGCCTTTCCAGAATGACTTTTTGGGAAAGGGTGGAAGACTTTGCGGAAAGCAATACGTGCAATGAGTGTGAGAGGTGAACGCAACGTTTTGACCTGATTTTGGAGGACTAGGCCTTTTGTTTTTTCCTCATTCGTGAGCCAAATCATCAATATACTCTACAAGATTTTAGCTCTGCCTTCTCAAGACCTTGACAAGCACAAACCTGTTACTAATCTTCAGTTCCTCTTTTAAAAGTATACGTTTTTTTTAAAGTGGTGTTATTTATTTCTTCTCTCGAGAGCGTTTTTGAAGGATTCGGTCGGAATACTAAAGCATCTTTAGCGCGTTTTAGTTTGCCTCCCGTTGTCAGGTCTCAGGCCATGTTCACAGTGTCAAATGATGTGAAAGAAAAAAAAAACATTGTATGCATAGCCTTGGTGTGAAAGGTTGCAAATTATCGTCTTGTTTTTAAGACAAAAGAATGTTGAAACCCTCTGTATTTCTAGCTACGCCCTCTCCTGTGTGCCAGTTGACTGTAGTCGTTCCACGAAGATCCCAGGCAGGATTCGAAACGGCAGAGACAGAGCGTTAGGGTCGTTTAAAGAAAAAAAAGATGCACTGTAAAACGCTCAACTTGTGGTTCACTCGATTCCAAAAACAAACCTGAACGTTGTTCGGGTGAAAACTATGAACTATTTGGGTATTCTTTTTTTTCCCTAAGTACTTTAATTGTAGGACTTTTAAATATATATATATATATATATATATATATATATATATATATATATATATATATATATATATATATATATATATATATATACATATATATACATATTCCTGAGTCGTTTGTCCACTGAATAGTCATTGTAACTCAATAGAGACACTGGCTTTCTCGGGTAAAGGGACTCTCATGAGAATGTGAGTATCTTGCGTTTGCGTGCCAGGTTTAAAAAAAAAAAAAAAGCCATTGTCATGAATTTAATCCACACTTTTGATAATTAATCTATGTATACATATCTGTTCACTGGCATATATTTTGAGTATAACAAAAAAAAAAAAATCACTCAGGGCCTCTCTGAAATTGAAAAATATAGGAAAACAGTCCATTTCAAATTGGATTGATGCCATGGAGATATATTTGGGTATTCTGGGTTGTTTTCCTCAGGCCATGCATATTTTAAATTTAATCAACTGAACTAATATTCCTTTTTTAAATAGTGGTGAATATTATTCCATTATAAGACTGGCATGCAAAGAAAAAAAAAAGATGAAGTGACATGTTGTATCGAGTGAGAATAGGCTTTTCGTCACTGCAGCCGATCATTAGCGTATGTTACTCGAACCTGTTTTCCAGCCGTTGCGTTTTTCCGTGTTCTTGTACTTGAACCACACATAAAGGTTGTAATCCCGTTGAAAAAGGTGCCATGGTGCACACTGTTCTACCTAGACCACTTCCAAGACTATTCTTACAGTGTTTGCATGATTTAAGGATTAAAAAAGAAGAAAACAAAAGATTAATAAAAAATTAAATCTGTATTTTCAGTGAAAGATATCAGGGGTGGGCAAGTATTTAATTGTGCACAATATGCATGCATGTCTTACCAGGTCCCATCTGGTTTTTAGGTAGATCTAGTTGGCTTTGGGTTCTGGGTGTAGGGGACTTTCTGCTCAGCTGATAACTGCCATGCACTGTACTGCACACATTTGTAATAGAACCGAATGACTACAAGATTTTATTGTGCTTGTACTTGCAAAAGAAGAAGAGGAGAAAAAAAAATCAGAAATAATATTATAGGATGTTTAAAATAACAAAGTTAAGCTTGATGCCAGTGGGAAGACTTTTTGAGATGGGAAATGTGATTGGCTCCTCACCACATTTGTGCTTCTATTGTTGCCTCAGTTACTGACACACTTGCCTGGAATCTAGATAATGGAAAGCCATATAGTAAAAAGGTGCTAGATATTCTATATTTAGGTGTAATGCTACATTCACATAAGAGAATGCAATAGTTTGTAATGGGTCTCTATTCATACAGCATGCAGTGCTACTAGTACCATAACGGAGGTCAGCAACAGTTAATAACATTATCAACAGGGGTTTCAATTAAGAAAAAAAAACTATTTAGCTTTACTTGTATGTGCTGGTAGACAGTGACCTTTTTAAAAGATAATATTATTTTACCGCCCGAGTGATCCGATTCAATACATCTGCCTTAAATGGAAGTAGTAGGAGGTTTTGTGTGGGTTAAAGCAACACTGCGCTATCACTCATTCACCAAAATGGTCAGAAATATATGTACCTGTTGTACGGTTCTCTCTACCTTGAGCATCTGTAACTGTTATGGTTTAAAAATAAGTTGTTGATATACACGCAAGCACTTTTGCTTGGGGTAACCGGCTGTGGGCTATTTCTATTATATCCTTATTTAGATTTATAAAGGAATTTTTCACAATAACCAAGATTCCTTAAGAACCTCAGTGTTACCTGTACTGAATTACTAAAAAGAAAAAAAAGGAAAAAAAACAACAACCTATGAGTTATGATGATAAATAGAATCTTGTAGTCTTTCTGTGATTCAACTAATAAATAATCTCACAGCTTGTGTGGTGGAAAATTGTGTTCCAATAAGCAGCTAAATACTTTAGGATTTGTGATTTGTTGATTGCTCCATAGACGCCACTGATTGTTTACCAATGATTTCTTGCTGTGGTGGGATAGTGGATTGTTTACTGTTCTATTCTCCTCCTGGCCTTTAGGGGTCAGTCATTGCCTGAACTCCCGACTACCCAGCCAACAACAGGGCCAGGGGCATGTGTTCTGTGTTAGGAAGATATTTTGCTTTGGTACTTGCACATTTACAGTTACCTCATTTTTGCCATGTTTGTATTTGGAAGAAAAAAACAATAAAAAAAATGAAATAAAAAAGCTAATATATATATATATATATATTATATATAGGAAATGGTTCTTAATGCTATAATTTTTTTCATTCCATTGGAATCATTGTTTGTAGCATTTAACATAACTAGTTATAGTGTATTATAAATACATCTGTATACTGATTGAAATTTTTAAGATTTGTACTTTTTTTAAATGAAAGTTGCTAGTTCTGCTTTACCGAGTAGTGCAATCATATTTTTTTTAATTGTGGCTGATTGGAGAGGGTTGTTCACTAATAAATGTGTGATGTATACTCATACTACACTGACTAAAGTAATCAATGCTTTAAACCCATTGCACAATACAGATGTGTTGCAGTTCAGTAACTTGTCTGAGGGTTTCTGTCTCTCAAAACAGTTAAACGGTGAATCTCGTAAAGAATGTCCAGGTCATATTTGCCCATATAATCAAAAGGAATATGCATGAAAAACATTTATTTAGACAATATATTGGCATTATATCGGTGATAGGTCAATACCTGCTGAATAATTTGTTTTAGGCAGTGTGATTATTTCCAACCATTTTTTCTTTAATCTAGCATTGTCTAGGGACAGCAATAGATTTTTGCAAAGATTTAACCCTTTACTATAAGAGAGCATCCCTTCAAGAGCAGCTGTCGGTGAATCTCTGTGCACTGGTGAATAAAAATGATTGTTCATTCTTGGAAAAATTACCTTTATTAAAGTTACTTACACACACAAACTTTCTTGATTAATACTCAAGTAATGACTTAAATTTATTGGTTATGGCTCTATGCATTCTATTCTATCTAACCAGCATCCCATAGTTTTTTTCTCCTTTATAATTATAATCACTATTTTTTTTATTCAAACAGTATATGTTTATCTATAGCAGATTTAAAAATCAATATTTATACAATAGTATCATTATAATGTTGCCTAAATCCACTTCTAGCATACAAAAAAATAAATAAAATTAAAGTATAGATTTATAATAACCACTTATTGGTCATAACATGAAAAAACAATAATTATAGTATTGGCTAAAATATCATTTCATCCTGATGATTTTTTTTTTTTGCATTGAGACATGGCTAATTACTTTCTCAATGTTAAGCACATCATAACTGTGATACAGTAATATCAATCTTCAGTCTGCACACAATTTGTTGATTCAAATCAGAATAAAGGCAGCACAAGAAATACTACCTTTTTGAGTGGATGACTTCTATAGTACAGGCATTAATGATTAATGGAGACAATATCTACAATGAAAACAGTCACAATGCAAAAAGAAAATCTTAATGGACTCTTT
Organism: Gila orcuttii; assembly: GCA_026230005.1. Classification (NCBI taxonomy): domain Eukaryota; kingdom Metazoa; phylum Chordata; class Actinopteri; order Cypriniformes; family Leuciscidae; genus Gila; species Gila orcuttii. Next base: position 9,392,528 of record JAPDVR010000016.1, on the reverse strand, counting down.
TTTTGATTTGTGGGTAAAATGTGACCCATCTATTGACCAACTTTGTGAGATTCACCCTAATAGTTCAGACTCACATCCAAACAGACATAATGCTATAAAACAAGGTAATCTGAGTTACTACCTCTCCAATTACTTTCTAAAATTGTACAATGAATGTGTTAAGCCATTATTCAGCACCATATTTTATTTCCACACACCTAAAAATTTATTAAAATCGCCATGGCTTCAGGTTTGTGCAGCAGGATGCAACGTTAATGTTGAACAAGCTTGAACCAGAACATTGTAGTCAAACCACAACAACATTTTAAAATGTTTAATTTAGAATTGGAAAATGACATCTTTACATGACCAGACCCATCAGATGGACGACAGGCAACATAGGCATCTATGAATTACCACAGGCACACTATGGGCAGACTTGCACTATACTCTATACAGACAAAGCCACAAGGAAAGGCTGTGGCCTTCAGTTTTCAGCCCATCAGATCCTTTGCTGAAAACCTCTCTTTTGGTCGTTAGATGAGATACATTATATGGTCGACTTTGATTTGCATTAAAAAAAGAAAAGAAAAAGATAACTCTGTTGTGGCTTCCAGGCTTGTCCTTAAATATCTAAGTCATATTTACAGGGCTGTTCACCTTGCACTCATTTTACAGAACAAAACTTCACTGCAGGGAAGGATGGGTTAATTTTTTTTTTTTAATTCAGTAAAAGGTGTATTTCAGTGATCCCTCGTCCAGGCCATCGAACAGAAGAACAAACTGGAGGGGAGGCGGGACTTGACTCGTGAGCAGAGGGTTAGTTAAATGTCAATCGTCTGTGAGGTCCTGCACAAAGAGGACTTCTGACCGGCTCAGACCGGCTTCCTTCAGAGTGGGGGGATTGGGCTGCTCTTCCGTCGGCAGGCAAGGCAGGACCCGACGTGGGAAATTCGTTACTATTTGGAATTTCTCAGGGGTCTCTTTCAATGAAAACAGGAAGTCGTGTATTACCTAAAAAGGGGGGAAAAAAATACGTTTTAGCCCAAAATTAATTTTTAAATATTTGGTGGTATGTTATACAAAGACTGAGCTTTTGATGAAAACATCAACTTCAAAAAGTGTCTCATAAGCCTCTTCTCCTTTTCTTCTACCAGATGCTGTATACACTGATATCATACTGTTATGGTTCTCAACACTGTATAAGTGATGCAAAAGAGGGTGCACTGAAGGGTGTTTACCGTCAAAGACTGGCTGAAGAGGAATCTCCGTTCCACGCGAGTGTCATTGGGCAATTTGAACACTATTTTGACGCTGTCAGGGTCGTCTGAGGGCGGCTCAGGGGGAAGACACTCGGACTTGCGCTCCTTCTCTTCTTCCAGTGTCTGTCATTAGACAATCATTAGGAAGTCATTAAGTGCAATTTATCAACTGACTAAGCGGTCATCGTGAACAGTTATTCATGATGTGCAAAGAAAAAGACTGCAGGCTTTTCTCTTTAGGTTAAAGACAAACGTAACTGTTCACAAGTTTTTGGAATTGCAACTTTATCCATGGACAAGGGCTGGGTAAAAATAAATAAATATGGATTTTAATCGATTCTCAATGAAAATCCAATATTGATCTTGCGGAGCACAAGTGAAGTGATCATCTTGATCTTCCTCTTTACAACTAGTTAGAGCATAAATAAATAAATATGAGTTAACAATAGAAGGTATGTTGAAAGATACAGTACAACTTACCGAATCCATATCATCTCACATGTAATCGGTCAATCAGTGTTTCAACCGCAGAAAGACGTCAATAAAACAGCTAGTAAACAATGTCATGTAATGTTACATTTACCTCAGAAAAGCCACTCAATGTCCAAAAACTTGTTTGTTGGCTAGAAAAAAAATCAACTCTAAAGAGGAGCATTTCACTAAATATATGAACTATATTGCATGTTTATTGTATTTTTACTTATCCTGTTCTTTAATATTTAATGTATGTTTGAATAAATCCTTCATGATTTTATGTCAGGCATTATTATAACATTATTATAAAAGCTTCCTTATGTGGGATGTAAGTAGCCTACAAATCAGTTACTTTTAACCTTTAAAATTATAACAGTGAACCTGATAAGCCCCAATTAATCTATATCTAATTTAATTGAAATTCAAATCAAATTGTAAAATTTGAGTCAACACCCAGCCCTACCATGGACAGATTAGTTATTTTACCGTGATCAATTTAAGGGTGCTTTTCACGTCATTGATTTGGGTCTGAACCACGGTACAATTACATCAAAGCAGCAGCTGTTTAACCCTGTTGCATAGTAACAACAATGCAGAAGGCAGCAAAATGAATAGCGTTGCTCACCTCACTTTATATTTTGGTTTTTGAACCTTTGGTTTTGTTTTCAGCACATAATGGCACTTGCGTCTTTCTACTTCTAATGTCCTGGGAATGTTCTAAAGAACACGGGAGTGAAGCAGAAATGTGAAGTATATATTCTTAGCTTGCAGTGTGTCAGGAAAGTGAGTGAGAACACAGTTTTATTGAATCATACATCAATAGCGGTTCACTTCCGTGATTTAGTACGATTGCGACTGTACTGTAGTTCACATGAACCGTACCTCAGACCATCTTTTTTATTCAGACATTGTACGGTTTTGCGAGTGCGTACCCAAGCTCAGAAAAGAGCGTTCACATCATGTAATGAACTGAACTCTGATGTCAATAGAACCTGTGTGCGCACCAGAAATGCTAGTGTGAAAGCACCCTTAAAAAAGATTGAATTATTTGATATATCCAATAATTTCTTAATTTAAACAATTGATAACAAATGTATTTCTAAAATAATTTATTTTTCTTTATATAATAGCAAATCACTTACTCTCAGTCTCCTCTCCTCTGCGAGGATGCTCTGGCGTGCCTTCTCCTCCTCTTGCCGTTTCTGCTCTTGTTCTTCTCTTTTCTTTCTGTCTTTTTCCTGGTCTGCACGGAGGGATGCCAGGTAAGCTTCATCCTGCTGCTGCCTCAGTACCTGCGTCTGATTCCTCTCCTCCCTGTAGTTACGAAACAGAAAATTATGTGTGTGTGTGTGTGTGTTGTAAGAATATCTGTTACAATTAAATATCCTGGGTGGTCATGTGTAGGTGCAAGACTTTAAATTCTTCAGAAAGCCAACTATGTAACCTTACCTCTCTAGTTGCTCTGACATGAGATATGTCTGGTTTGCCTCCATGATGAAGTTCAGCTGGTTGATAAGATCCTCAGGCTGGATCAGCCCCTCCAGTCTCCCAACAACTGTCATTTTGCGGTCCTTCAGCATGATCATAGCCAGGAAGGGGTAGGTGTTCTCACGCAGGGCCTGAGAGACTGAACACACAACATAAAGGAAACCAGCTCAAACCACATCTCGTGAGATAATAGGGGCTTTCGCACCGGTACTTCTAGGAACTAGCCACCAGGGTGGTTCCCCGAGAACTAATGGTTCCCTTAGGAACATTTTCCTGGTTGCAAGTAGGAACTCTGAAGTGACGTAAGCCGCGCTTGTTGTTGGAACTTATTTTAACGGCGCTGAGAAATGCTAGAGCCTGAGCTAACAGTGCTCGCATTTTCCGGTGTTCATTTGTTTACGATCTGTCTAACAGTCCTGTCTGATAAGTTATTAGATAGAACTGTTATACATAGAAAGTGGACAGTATATGAAAAGGTATTAGCGTTTGCCGCGTGTTTGATGTCCAGTGTTGCTAGCTGAGCAGAAATACATAATCATGTTTGGCTTGGTCCCCTCAAAGTTGCGTTGGATTTTCTCCTTAGCGTAAAGGTTAAGAGGCCCATCTATCACCGTTTTCCATGTTCATAGAGTTAGTTTCTGGAATAAATATATAGGTTATAATCTGTGTGTTTACACAGCTTTTTTAAAAATGGTGGGTGCTGGTGTTTAGCGTGCGTTCAGCCAATCAGCGTACACTAACCTCACAGATAGTTCCTATAGTGCTGGTTTAGAACCTACTCTGAAGTAGGAGCTAAATTAGTTCCTCCAAAAGGAGTTCCTAGAACTGGGAGTTCCTAGGAGTTCCTGCGGTGCAAACACACCAAAATCCGGGAACTTCCGCCAATAGTTCTAGGAACTGAAAAGGTTCCTCCGGTGCGAAAGCCCCTTATGATGACACCATAACAATATTCAGAAAGAGATTAATCAGAGACGTGGAAGTGAAGTTGGTTACCTCGGTAACCCTCCGGCTTGCTGGTGGAACATGCCCAAAAGAGCATCCTTGTGTTAATGAAGGTCAGTACCTCTTCTGAACATAATGTGGCTCTGAGAGAGACAGACACTCTAGTTATGAAATCAGAAGCTCGCCAGATGTAACACATGAATGAACATCACAACTTTAAACCTACCGGCAGAACTCATCTGTGTCCTGGTGATCATCTCCATGAAGATAAACTAACAAGTAGCGAAGTTCTCGCTTGGCATCATTCAGAGCCTAGAAGAAAAAAAAGTTCATTTGATACACTTTTTGATTTACTTCATGCTAGTCATTTCAGTCTGCTTGATTAATGGGTCAATATTTGAAAAGTTAAACGGTCTTAATCTTGTAAGAATGTGAGGATAAATACACGTCAACGTACCTGACTATATGTTCCCTGGTAGAAAACAGGATGCGATCTACCATATTTCTCCTCAAAACTATGAATAAAGGACATGACATCTCCAACAGGATCTGTGACACGACCCCTTGGATCTGGCCGAATGAATCTCAGGGCAAACCTGAAAAATGTAGGAAAGGAAGAAACATCATTGGAAAGACTAGTAGCATTAGTGTAAAATAATACAGGTCTATGTTAACATTTCTAAGTTTAATTGCTTTAATACCTGAATACATCCAGAAGTGTATAATACGTTAACCTGAAGGGAAGCATTATCAAGTAGTAACTCCAACCTAATAAGCCCTGTAAAAAAAGTAAACGTTTATATAAGCACTTCGTTTTAATATTTATAGAGATCATGTTGCAATTTCTTGTTTTGTCAAAATATTAATGTGTTAAACAGTATTACCCTGAACTGTATGTCACACCAGTCCAAAACCAGCATATTACCACTTGACATTTTTATATTTACCACAGCTGCAATTTATTTTTGACGTGTCATTTTTGAAAACATTGTTACAAAAGAAATGAGCACTGGGAAGAAAGGAAATACACAAAACATAAAAAACAAATAGACCCTCTTACTCTAGGCTGTGGCCTTGAGACAATATAGCTATACACTCTGTGGTCTGTTGTGTTGACCTGTAACGGTCTGGCGGGTGGCGGGTTGAAGACGCTCGGAACTCCTTCTTGCTCATTTAGTCTGTCTTGTACTGCAGCCTGCAACAACGAGAGATTCCCAATTAATGCAATAATTATATGGTTCCTGATACAAAATGATAAACAAAACTAAAATGACAGGATCAATTCATCTGGTTTACCATCTCTCACCTCAATGTTCCAGTTGTGTTGTTCTAATGTGCGCCGACATTGGTCCATTGACTCCAAGCCTGTCAGGTCCTGAATAATATATCATTTGCAAACAAAAGTCTTTAGGTTAAAAAAAGAGTTGGAATCCATGGTCACAATAAATGTGAAAATAAATAGCCAGTTGCCTGCCATGTTTATAAAATGTGTGCCAAAAGTTCTGCTACTGAATGAAACAGATGGGTGGCGATATGTTTGACAAATTATAGATTACGCGAGTGTTTTCGAGATATTTTATATTACTACAACTCAGTAACGTTAGTTGATGTGGAAATAGTAACGGAAACTTCTCCAATGATGGTAACTTGCAACCAGTTTAAAACAAGACAAATAAAATCTTCTTCAAATTCAGCATGTTAAAAGTTTAATAATGCCAGACAGGGAGCAGATTAGGACTGCGTCTTGAGCTGTTTATCTAGATAACGTTAGCATTTTTGATAGTTACGCACCCGTACGACTAGCGGTTCTCCATCTGTTCATTTATAAATAGTAATAAAAATACTGCAGACAAATTAGACAACATTTTGGCCGCCATAAGCACTCTTGACTTTACTTTGATCAAATCTACTGTCTAGGTAGGCAGCTCTCTAGGTTTTGAGACACAATAAATGACTCGCTCCAAAACTGACAGCTGCCATTTCAACTAAAAGAAAAGACACTTGTAATCACTAGAAAGTCTTTACGTGGACACAAATCAAAATTTTATTATTCAGATTGATTCTGTATTTATTAAGTGCACTGAAGCTGGTCTCGGTTGAGTAAAAACTAACGATCTTAATGAGAGTTAGCTCGCTGTCTGGTCATTTATACCTAAAGCGGCTGAGATGGATCCCGCGAACACTATTTTTCTGATGATTGAGCGCATACAATATTCAATAAATATGTGTTAACAAGACAAAGTAATTGGTACCTGAAACTGGAGGAGTTTTTCAGTTTGAGCCTGAGATAATTCCTGTTCTTCTGGCGCCGCCATCTTACCTCGCCGAGCCCTAATAAAACGTGATGACGTATAAAGCGTGCTGACATGACGAATACGTTAAACGTTGCACAAACAACTCTTTCTTTTTTGCGCCACCTGCTGCGCAGGAGTCGTGTGGCGCATGTTTTGTTTATCTACATTGTTTTCACTATGATGTTCATACGTAATATACAATAAACAGTGTTCTTTTTTTTTTTGGACAATTAAAAAATAGTTAAGTGCAGCTAGTAATCATAATTAATCTATGTAAAATAGATAGATAGATAGATAGATAGATAGATAGATAGATAGATAGATAGATAGATAGATAGATAGATAGATAGATAGATAGATAGATAGATAGATAGATAGATAGATAGATAGATAGATAGATAATTAGATATAGGTAGGCTAATTAAATCTCCATTCGTATCGTTTTGTGAAACACGTTCATGTGTATAAAAGAAACAATAGCATGTTCGGTAAAATAAACAAAAGCATAATATTCATAATTAATGTAAAAAATAAATAAACACATAAAAATAAACAAACAAACAAACAAATAAAATTGAAGAAAATATCTTTATACAAGAATTCACTAAGGGATTTGATTATCTTTGGATAAGTAGGCTATTTTATGGATGATAGATAGGCTAATTCTTACATTCATTTTTAAAACAAGTTGAAGAGGGTAACTGTTATTCCACTTGCTTTTATGTATATTATATTTACCCATATTAATAATAACATCAGTGACATCTTTTTTAAGAGACCATAAACCAAAAACTTAAATAAATTAAGTGAATTAAGGAATTTCAGTAGGCCTACCAATATTTAGCCAGCTGTAAAGATCCTGCCAGAACTGCAATGTGACCGGGCAAGAAAAAAGAAAAAAAAAGTTCAATGATTGCACCAGGCTCTTCTAAACAGAATCCACAAAATTCTACTTCAAAACGGAATCTTTTCCATAAAATTTCAGCACCAGGATAAAAATCATTGATGATTCTAAACGGAATGTCCTTCATTTAATTGGTCATTTAAGACAATAACAGTATTTGTTTCTAAATGTTTCATTATCAAAAAATGTAACTTTTGCTGGTGTGTTGAAATCGTAGAATAATTTGCTTTCCTATTACTTTGTTATTGCTCTTCTTGTCGCCAATCTCAACTCGGGCAATCTAACAAAAACATTTGAATATGTAAGAGTGTTTTGTATTAGTTGTGTTAATTAATTAATATATATTAATATAATTAAGGAATATTTTATTGCAAATTTCTTCATGTGTCATGTGACACACAGCTGGCGGAAACGCCGTGTTTACTCCACTTCCTGTCAACCGATGTTCTAATCATGGCAACTGCAACGACCCCGGTTGGCCAAGATCAACCGAACAAAACAGCTTCTCGACCGGTCGTGTTTGATTTGTCTCAGCCTCCGGTCATCGAGGGATTCACCCCGCTGCCCAGGGCGAGGGAAGAGAACTTTAAAGACAAATTCATCAGGAAGACGAAAGAAAATCCTTTCGTTCCTATAGGTGAGTTACATAAAGCAGTGACATACACAAGCTGGACAACATAGCTACATGATTTGATACAACCACCATAGAGCTTCATATGATCTTGTTTACCAACAGTTGAACACCGTTAAACATAAAATGCAAAGAGTTTTGAATGGGCTTAATGCAATGCCATAGCATTGAAAAACGTCTTATGTCATGCATTCAATGTGATCTTTGGCATCATATGGCATATTCTGAATCACACTTCAGGGTTTCTACCATACAGCTGACATTTAACTTTTGCACTCATAGTTTGACTTTCATCTCCCCTGTCAAAGTAACACCAGCAATTTAAACAGAGTCCCCTCTTCTGTGTTATGGAAATTCTGCAGTGTCAAAGCCAGAATAAAAGGATAACCAGTATAAAATACAATAAACAAAAACAGGGGCATTGTTGTCTTTGTTGGTGTTGAAGCTTGGTCAAGCTGAATGTTTGAGGCTACAATAAAATAGAATGTTTTCTGTATCTTTCTGTTATTTGTCATTTCTGACAAGTTTGTTAGTAATAATAATAATAATAACAATGTTATTATATATATATATATATATATATATATATATATATATATATATATATATATATATATATATATATTAATTATATATTGATGGCTACCTGGTAGATACCAAGTTTAAAAAGTTGTCTAGTCTTAACAATGACTGTTGTAACATTATATAATATTTTCCAAACATACTACTGTTCAAAAGTTTGGGGTTGTCCATATATTTTATAATTTTTCTGAAAAAAGTATTTTATGTGCACCAAGACAGCATTTATTTGATAAAAATATAGTTTTCATTTATGTAATATTATAACATATTTTTTACATTTAAAATAACTATTTTCTATATTAATATATTTTACAATGTAATTCATTCCTATGATTTTAAAGCTGAATTTTCAGCATCATTATTCCAGTCTTCAGCGTCACATGATCCTTCAGAAATCATTTATAGGATCATTCCGTCAAATCGACCAAATTTCAGAAACTTCCCCGGCTCAAATGTTTTATTTTGTTAATATTTTTTTCTGTAGAAAGACAAACATAAATAGTGATGAAAGCCAAAATATTAAATGTCACAGATGTATATTTACTGTGCAATCCACTATTTTGTAGAGGGGGGTCAAAATAACAATTTTCACCTAAGATTTGAAGCCAATTTACAGGGGTGTAAAAATGACTTTAGAAAGATGGCAGCATCATTATTTTATTTTTACACAGAGATCGGTTGGTCTAAAATATGTTGACTTTAGCAATCTTTGTTTCATTATATGCCAACAGTGACAGTTCAAAAATGGCAAAAGCACTTGTGTTTTTTTTTTTTTCCTCAAGTTTGCATGCTTGTAACTCAAGAAGTATTAAAGATATTTTAATATCCTGTTAGATTCTGGTTCTTAACAAACTTTTTTTTTTTTGCAATCTTCCTTTTAAAGGCCCTCGATGGTTCAATCCCACAGATATGGACATGTTAATGTGGCTCCATGAGTAAATTGTAAACATTTTCAGTGGGCAAAAACCAAATGTGGGTTACTTTGCATACAGCTTTTTTCTTTTAAAGAGGAATATCTGAAGAACAACAAATAATGTTGAAACTATAATGTATCTTGTGTTTTTCTATCAACACAATTGCATAGAACATACCTGTCTGAGTGCCAAAAATATTCCTTTTTCAACGTTGTCATGCCTGTAACTCTAAAAGTAAAAGATATCTTAAAATCCTTCTAGATTCTCATTCTTAATAAACTTTACTTTTGAAATCTTCATTTTCAAGGTCCTATAAAGTTCAGTCCCATAGATATGGGGATCTCAATGTTCAAAACAAAATGGTGTTCACTTAGCACACAGCTGATACTTATTGCATTAAAAGAGGAAAGTCTGAAGATTAAATCATGTTTAAACTAGAAATGTATCTTGTTTCCCTCTATGAAAAGAATTGCATTAAACATAACTCTCTTGAGTATCAAAAATCCACTGAAAATGGTTGAGGCACATTAACTTGCTCTCAAACATGTATTTATAAGAATCTTTATTTGAATCAGTTTTAGGGATATTTGGAAGATGAGATTTGGTTCATTTTAACAGCTTCTGAATCTAGTTTAAACTAGTGAAACTAGTTTATCTAGTTTCAGTGTTATTTTTTATTCTTATACACAATAATCATAAACTGTTTAAAAAGTTACCTACATTTGTTTCTTGACCATTGAAAATGGTTAAAAATCAACAATTTGAGCATGGAGCTGCTTTGAGATCCCCATATCTATGGGACTGAACTTTATAGGACCTTAAAAATTAAGATTCCAAAAGAAAAGTCAATTAAGAATGAGAATCTAGAAGGATATTAAATATATCTTGAATACTTTTAGAGTTACAGGCATGACAACTTTAGAAAAAGCATATTTATGGCACTCAGACAGGTATGTTTACATATGTTTACACATTACATATGAGAACTATGAGTTCTGTGGAATCTTTTAAAAAAACACTCATCTTTTTGGACAAGCTTTTAACTAACAAAATGAATTGTTAGTTATTGAATGTTTTATGGATATTGATGGTAGTACAGTTCTGCAGTTGTACTTGGTTTGTACTTGTACAGTTGTTATTTTATTTTAGTTTTTATTATACTGTCTATTTTTATTACTGTGCAGCACTTTGTGACTCCTCCTTGTCTGCAAAAGGTGCTATACTTACTTACTTACCCATGTTTGGTTTTTGACGACTGAAAATGAGTAATTTATTTACCAATTTACTTAACTACAAAATAGTGGATTACACAGTAAATATACATGTGTGTGACATTTAATATTTGACTTTCATCACTATTTATTTTCGTCTTTGTGCTGATATAATATGAACAGAATAAAAAATGAGGCAGGGACCTTAGTTGACACAGAATGACCCTATAATATGCTGATTTGGGGCTTAAGAAATATTTAATTTGATCAATATCATTGTTGAAAAGTGAGTTTGCTGCTTTATGTTTTTGTGGAAGCTGTGATAATTCTCAATAGGACACCAAATTGCACCGTATAGTACTTTTGGCTGGGAGTAAGTGATAGGAAATCACATTATTTTCGTTGATCTCTGGCTGAGTGAAGTTGTAAACATCAACAAGAATCCCAGGGCATGTTAGATTTTCCACTTAACACACCCTTCTCTCCAGCTGTGGGGTTTGAATGTGACCTACGCAGCTGTCCAGCTGGGGTTTACTCAAAATACAAGCTAAAGAAAACATAAATAGAAGATAGAATAAAAAACAACAACTTTAAGATCAAACCATTTGGCACTAAATGTGTATTGTATGGTAATGATTCTTATTTTATATTTGATTGTTATATACAATCAAATGGAATGGCTGCAATTTTTCTGTGTTCTTCCTCCTCAGGTTGTTTGGGAACAGCCGGAGCATTGATCTACGGCCTCAGCGCCTTCAGACGGGGCAAGACCCGACAGTCCCAGCTGCTAATGAGAACCCGTATCTTCGCCCAAGGCTTCACGGTCGTTGCTATTATAGTGGGTGTGGCTGTGACGGCACTGAAACCCAAGCAGTGAAGAGAAGACAGAGACCCTGTTTGACCACATTGACAAGCGCCTTATATGGTCGATGGGTGAAATGTGATATGAATGTGGAGTGAACTGAACATTAAATGCCAATTGTTAGCATTTTTATTTTCTTTAACCCCTTCAGACCTTAAGTTTTCCCACTGAGCAAAAACAAAATAGCCCAGTGTAATATCTCATATTATAGATCGACAGGTGGCACTATTTATAAAAAGTGTATCAAACTGCCACACTTATACAAGCATTTAATACCCAGTATTTCATTTAAAGAGTGTCACAGTAACCACTGTTTTGTGGTTAAAGCATCTGGTTGACAGGCATACCTGTTTTTTCATGTTGATGACCATTTCTTGATACATGACATTGCTTCTTACCTCAGTTTTCTATTATGTCTATGAATGCTGACTAGTCAAGCTGTAGAGTAATGTATTCAAAGATAATGGGAATCCTTGATATTATCTAAACTCTCAACGTGTAATAAATGTAAGTCTTATTTGTTTAGAAAAGTTACAATGAACGTCTGCATTCATAAGTTTTTCATTGAATTAATTTTATTTATATATTGAACGTGTTATTGAATACACAATAATTATTGCATGGTTTGCATTGATGCACACACATTTATTTGGAGTGAGGGCTAAGAAATCTATAAAAGGGAGAAAAAAGTCAAAAATCACTGAGAAATTGAACCGATTTTAAATTACAAATTAATTTAATCACTAGATTGCTTCAATTAGTCTAAAAACATACAGATCGTTTCTTTGGCTATTAACCTTTGTTAATTGTAATATGCAAATAAACTCCCAACCAAAATTCAGTTTTCAATGGAAACAAGGCCTCCTAACTTGTACAAACAAACTAGCCTTTATACACCTGCCATTAAGTAACAAGCAGGACAACAAAGTCAACATCTGGACTATAAAAAACAGTATTGTTTAACTTCCAGCATTTTTTGTAAAAGAACATCTATCTTCATTATTTCACTGTGCTGCGTTTTACTTCTAGCGCTTTTGGACACTTGACTGATGTAGGCCTACAGATAGTAAGTCTCACAGTGAGAAAAGGTTTAGGCACTGTAGTCTGAGAATCAGGAACTGTACACTTGACAAAGTACATGGTTTAAACTCTGTATTATTAGTCCCATATGTATGTAGTAACAGTGGAAAATATTAACCGCTATATGAGCACAGTGCAATGAAGGATTGCTGTGCAGTAACTTTTCTTCATTTGTAAAAGATTTCTGCTAATTTAAGTAATTAAGAAGCTGTTATGAGCAACATGCATGGGAAATTAAAAACTGCCCATAACTAATAATTATTTGAATATTTAAAAGTGGTAATGTGAAAATTATAGTAGGTCAATAACCTTAGCAAGCTCAGAAATATAACATCCCTCTTGGCAGTGAACAGAAATACAAAAAAGCAGATGAAGCCAAACCCAGATACTGATTACACCACAGCATTCAACTTATGAAGACAAATAAATGACAAAAAAATACTACATAGGGTAAGAGATGGTAACTAAACTGTATCCAAGTATAGAACGTAAAAAAATACTTCCATTTCCTATAACAAGGCAACAAAGACACTTTTCACATTTTCCATTGGTTCCATTGAATTAATGCTGTCTAATGGTTTGTAGGCACTGCAAATGTCACAACAATCACAAAATAACTTGTTGAAGATGCACCAAAAAAAAAACTTTTGGCATTTAGGGAAAAACCATGAATTCTTTTGACCTGTTTTCAAATGTTCGTGGCACACTTTAATTTTTTTTTTTACTTACGGAATAGCCGAAATCTTCTGCCATTGCAAAACACCAGGGTACATAAATAGGAAGTTTAAATATAGTAAAGTGTACACATTCAATGACCCCATTAAAACATAAATCTGTTTAAGTGTTCAGCCTCACTGAAATAAAGTGCAAGAGGGAACAAGAAAAGAAAGCCTAGGAGATACAAGAGGGAGTTATGTTAGCGAACCAGAGGCGTCTGTTTTAGAGAAATAAGAACGGAGCGCATCCGGGACACGTCTTTAGTCATACGGCTGGTCTTGGGGTTAAAGTCGCAAAGACGGGCCACTTTCTCCCATTCTGTTCCAGGACTGTCATCATCACACTCCTTGAGGAAGGCCTCCTCTGATGCTCTAAAAGAACAGACAGGAGAGAATCATGAGCACCAGAGGTCATGTCATGCCTCGACATCAACCCCCAGTTTCACAGACAAGGCTTAAGCCTAGTCCCAGACTAAAATAAATATTTGAGCTGTTTTAACTGAAAGCTTAAAATAATTGAACTATGGCCTAATCCTGGCTTAGTCTGTCTGTGAAACCGGGCCCAAATGAAATGAGAGATCGACCAACATTATTTTCTATGTCTGATCTCCGATAGTAATTATTTTCTGTCCTAACCATGAATTTTTTTTTACAGTCTATGGTCTGAACACACTGAATGCGAAAGTTACACAATGTGACAATCACAGCCAATCAGAAGATATTTGTTATGACTATATCCAGCTGTTTTATAGTCCTAAACTTCTGTTTCTCAATTGAGAATGAAAAGGGGAAACTTTTTAACTTATTAACAAAACTAGAAAAACATGAATATCTGTAACATATTGATTGAACAAATTAATCAGATCTCTAAATTAAACGAGAAACAAAGCATGAATGTGATTACACTATCATTCAAAGTTTGGGGTAGGTAAGATTTTTAATTATAGAAATTGTATTCAGCAAGGGCACACTAAATTGATCAAAAGTGACAGTAAAGACATTTAAAGACAAAAATTCTATTTCAAAAAATGCTTTTTTTATTACTTACTATTTATCAAAAAATCTGCTAAAATATTAAGCATCACAACTGTTTTCAAAATTGATAATAATAATAAAAAAAAATTTTGAGGACCACATCAGCATATTAGAACGATTTCTGAAAGGTCATTGTGAGTGAAGACTGAAGTAATGATGCTGAAAATTCAACGTTGCCATCACAGAAATAAATTACATTTTAAAATATATTAAAATAGAAAACAGTTATGTGTAATATTATTTTACAATATTTCAGTTTTTACTGTATTTTTGATTACATAAATGCAGCATTGGTGAGCAGAAGAGACTTCTTTCAAAAACATTACAAATCCTCAATGACCCCGAACCTTTGAACGGTAGTGTAGTATCTTTGTTTATGTGACACAAGCAAGGAACTGTGCATTTATGTTATTTCACTGATTTGCATTAAACATACACAAAACCTATGGCATCAGAGTTGGGCTGTTTGTAGAAAGCCTTATCAGCGATCCTAGTACACAAACAGGCAGGACAGCAGAAGTGGAAATGAAAATAAGATAAAGGTAAGGAAGAGAAAAATAGGAGCCGGAAAATGAAAGGGAGAGAGGGATACATAAGAAGAACATCAGTCTCACACAAGCTGCACATCAAAAGAAGAGTTATAGTGCATCAAATCCTTTTTCATGATACTAAGAAGACTGAAGATAAAAGTTGATATTAATCAACAGCATATGTGGTGCGGTGTGCTGTTCATTAACAAAGCAAAAGTTTGATCATCCCCTCAGTACAAATTGTAAGTGCATTACTGTAAATAAGATTTTTGCTTCTAAGGAACAAGTCTACATTTTCTTAAAGCTTAGCCCTCATTGAACCCGGAATATTCCTTCATTGATTATTTTACTTGACATGCCTTTGTTTCTCTCTCTGCTATTGGTTTACAAACACACAATATTGTAATGTGAATGAACGGGATGGTAGGACAAATAAAGAAATGATAACGGTTCACAATATGGCATATGATTGCTGCTGTCCTGCTGAGCCACCCTTACACCCTTAAATTGAGCGCTATTTGAGGGGACAGTCATTTGTAGTGGTGTCTGATATCATAGTGGACATTATTGAGTGTACAACCGATGTACGCTCAACGGCTAGAGAATACCCATAATGCACTTTGATTGGCATGCAGGATGAATTCCCGCGTCAGACCAGAAGATGGCGCCACAGCTGAATCATCCATCCATCCATTTTCCAAACCTTTTACATCCCTTTTAAATTGATTATTAAATTGTTCAAATATGGTTTACACATGTTAGTTTCAATGACAGAGTTCAAGATACATTTTTTCATCTTACTACTGGAGCTGCCAGTTTGCTAAGTTTCAAATAATTATTAAATGGCAAGAACAAACTATGCCCTTCCGGCGCACTCAGTGTCTGAATTCACTCCCTCTCAAGTGAACTATATTAGTGGAGTAAAGTATGGAATTGTGAATGAGGGTATAGGGGTCGATTTCAGACACAGCCTTAGAAATCCTGAAGACACTGATTAGCTTGTTCGGGTGTGTTTGATTAGGGTTGGAGCTAAACTCTGCAGGACAGCGGCACTCAAGGGCCGACGGTGCCCATCCCTGGCATAAGTCAAAGTTCATGTCATTTCTATCAATAATAAAAAGCATGCAGACAACTCTATGAACAGTCTTCTCTGTACACATGAAAAACTACAGTAAAACAAAGGGAATCAGATACCATGCAAGACTCTGTTAAGAGGTGTGAGAGTTTGCTGACATTAAAAGCCAGCAGTAAGACTCACAATGAATTCATTAATTACGTTTACTTATGAGTACGAGTCAAATGAGAGCTCCTCTAAAACATATTATTCATATTTAAAAAAATCTCAGGAAACAAATGTCTTTAAATCAAGTAAAATAATAATACTGACAATAGTAAATAACAATAAAACTCAGTTCTGGCAATCAATTTATAAGACATTCTTCATTTCATAAAAACATATAGTTCAATAAAGCATGGATATTAAAGATGTTAGGGTGAAAATACTTGTTGTTGGCTTTATTTTTCTCCATCTGTTCATTCTGATGTACATGCCAGTCCTCTAGTTCTTTCCGGGCCTTGTCCCTCCACACAGCCTCCGCTGCTTTAGAGGCGGAATCTGCACATCAGAAACCAGAGAAAGTTCACATACAAAGCTGCTTATTTCATTTGTCTTTGTTTGCAAGATTATAATATGTTTGGCTGCCTGTTTATGTTTTTAAATACAAATTCCTTTTATGAATCTGCTGCTTCAATAAAAGCATTTAACTATTTCCACTCTCAAATGTGCCTTTTATCAGTTCTAACTTTATGTTTTGCTGGCCAGTATTACAAACTGGTACCAATTATGTGGATGAAGCATAACTAAAACATGAAACTTTTTGATTACAGCTATTGTTAGAAATAACCTATTCGGGTTTGTCACTCATGATTTATTTGTTTTACAACCGAAAGTATCTGATAATCATGGAAACTTGTTTCCACCGTGGAATGAAAAAATAAAAACTTTTTTTCTTGAAATGACAAGTTTATGTCTCATAATTCTGGCTTTATAATTCACAATTGAAAGTTTATATCTCACAATTCTGAGATATCTTGCAATTGCAATCTTGCAAGATAAGTTTATTTCTTATAATTCTGATTCAGAATTGTGAGATAAAAAGTCGCAATTACCTTTTTTATTTCGTGGAATAATAGAGGGGTTTCAGGGATGAATGTTTAGTATTCAGCTGGTCATGTGATCTAAACATGCTGGGCACCGTAAGAATGGACCAGTCTTATGTGGAATAAACTGGAATAAACATATTTGTCAAAAGTACTTTTAACTAACTGATTTTAAACTGTGCTTTTCAGACCTGGTTTCACAGACAGGGCTTAGATTAAGCCAGGAGTAGGCCTTTAATTAGGACATTTAAGTAATGTGTCTTAGAAACAAAACGTTACTGGTGTGCATCTTGAGGCAAAACAATGGTACTGACTTATTTTAAGATATGTCAGTGCAAGTTGCTTTCAGTTAAAACAGTTAAAACATCCATTTTAGTCTGGGACTAGGCTTAAGGCTTGTCTGTGAAACCGAGCATGGATTAAATAAACTTAAACCAAGCTTAAGTTAAGTTAAATTTCCTGCATCTAATATCATGACATGCCAAGTAATTGTCTTAATTGAACTTAGCAGGCTATCCAGTTAGTAACACACACACACACACACACACACACACACACACACACACACACACACACACACACACACACACACACACTTATTGACGGTTACAGGAAATAATTCAATACCTAATTCCTCCAGACGAGACTTTTGTTCCTCCCTCCATTTGCGCAGACTTTCAGGTTCTTGTCTCTGCATGTCGACTTGAGCAATGGCTGAGTAGCCATCAGTTGTGCCGTTGGTGTCCTAATGTTACAAATGATGATGTAATGTTAACAACATCCTTTCCTGGCACAACTGGCAATTGAGTTGTAGTACAGAAAAACAAACAAGAACATTTAATATGACAAGATTAGCTGTTGTTTTTTAACCACACTCACCTGAAACATATCTCCGTTTACAGCAGTATCTGGTGCTCCTCCAAAATCACCTGCACTCAAATAGAAGAAACAACAAGTTTCAGCACTTGTTAGGCAACAGTTTCTACACTGTGTTGATTTATGGAAACATTACAGGCATCACCGGAATGCAGCACACCTTTTTGGACTGTGAGTACGTAAAGACCTCTCTCACAATTTCTGGATCTAGACAGCATGGGCTGGTGTGTTCTCTTTTATTATAGTCAATTGCTTTTACTAGTGTGCTTTTCCAGTGGTTTGCTTGCTTGTCTTACCCTGACAGGTACAGGTGTGACTTTAACTCCAGCATTAAAGCTGATGATGTGATGCTAGACTATGCAGTATTAGTTTTTAGTTCAGTTAAACAGTAAACCATTCAATTATATATCAGTCTTCATGGTTGTTGTAAATCATAATTATTATATTATTAATCTCCACTACTGTCAATAGCTCATTTTGATGATGATGTAGATTAGATTTAGAGCATGTTTGCTATATGTATTGTAATGACGATTAATTCTAACAATCAACAAGTACAGTGTAATTATTTTGTAATCTTAGTTGTTTTTGGTATAATTCATTGAATTAATTTGCAATACTTTACTAAAATGTACTGCGGCAGTACTGTGGTACAGTGGCGGTATCCAGTGGTAATACCATGGTGTGTACATGCAGTTACTATAGTAACTATAAATTATGCATAATTACATGCAACTAAACCAAATCAAACCCTAATCCTAACCCTAAGTACATGTTGTTACTCAATATTACTCAGTACTTACATGTATAATAACTAGGGCTGGGTATTGACACAAATTTCACAATTCGATTCGATTTTGATTCACAAGCTTGCAATTCGATTCGATTTGATTCAATATTGATTATTTTGGATATCAGGTACAATACATGGCAAATTTTCTCAAGGAAAACAAATCTCTTAACCAATGTTGTAAACTATGGGAGTCAGTTGTATCATTAAAATTGTAATGTTTCATTAGTCTTTTTCTAATAATAAAGTTATATGAAATATAAATATATAAATGGTGGCTGTCATAAAAACTTGCCAGATTTATTCAAACATGCATTAACTATTGAAGAACATAAAATAATTATAAAATAACATAGAATGCATATGTAATATGGTGCATATATTTAGCAAAATGCTCCTCTCTAGAGTTAATTTTTCTAGCTGACTAACGAGTTCATGGTCACTGGATATGGTTTTTCTGAAGTAAATGTGACGTTACATGACATTGTTTACAAGCTAGCTGTTTCACTGACGTCTTTCCACGGTTGAAACACTGATTGAGCGATTCCATGTGACAATAAGGATTTCGATAAGTTATACTCTATCTTTTAACACACTTTCAGATGCTCATTCATGTTTATTTCACGCTGTAACAGGTAATATTAAGGCGGAAGAGAAGATCATGTGCGCTCGGCGCTGCTGCTTCTCTTGAGCTGAGCTGCGCGCGCCAGAGCGATCTCACGCCACAGTTAGTGTTTTTGAATTTCGTAAGAAAATGGACGTAATTTGAAATCTGAGACTTTGTTTCATATCAACAGTAACAAAGCACAAAGATTATTGCGTTTATTGGATGGGATGCGCGCTACAATGTTCCATTCATTCATCAGCTGAAAACAGGATGACTAATCGATTCTTGGGATTTAAGAATCGATATCGGTTCGTAAAAATGAGAATCGATTAAAATCGAGAAATCGATATTTTTTACCCAGCCCTAATAATAACAGTGTAACAAAGACACATAAAATAAGGTGTAAACCATACTTTTTTGGACATGTAAGTTACTATGGGATTTTTTAAAAGCAAGTAGCATACCTGTAAATACCATGGTACAAGAATTTCAGTACATTTAGTAAGGGATGGTCAAAACCATGGTACGTTTTTGGTAAGTGATATGGTATTCTTATTTAGTACCATGGTAATGTATGGCACTCCACGGTACTTTTAAGAATACCACGGTAGATGTCCAAAAACAGGGTACTACTAGTACTTATGTGTAAGAAGGACACTGTAGTATATTTTTACATTAGTTTTTATAATAAATAAATAAACTTGAATATTCATTTGATCAAGCAAAAGCATACAGGCCGGCGTGACACACATACCACCGATGAACGTGTACGTGTCCGCGGGCGGAGGTCCGTCGTCGTCCTCCAGCGCACCGAAGCCGAAGCCGGCGCTGTCGTTCTCGATCACGGCGATCTCATTCTCCTGCTGGGCCAGAAACGCCGCGGCCGGGTCTTCTTCTGCATGAACGCCGTTGTCGGAGACGACAAACCCAAAGTCGTCAGCCATGTTTAACAAAGTAACACCGGCTTCCGTAAAGCTGCACTAAAACCCTCCAGCTGTTTTGTTCTTCGAGCGAGTTGGTAGTGTTTGAAAGGAACAATAAACGTAGTTGTTAAAGCTCAATCAAACTGTAAGTTATATAAAAAAGTATATATAGTAATTTTTACTTTTTAATGGCAGCAGGTTGGCTATGAGTTGAATGACGCGCAGCTCTCGTTGTTGGGAGTGTTGTGAAAATGACAGGAACAATGTTGAACACACAGTTGATTTTTGGTGTTGTGTCTCCATCTACTGGAGAGAGTACGTAATACAGGCTTCAACCCTACAGCAGGCCAGGTATTCGGTATTCATGCCGTTACGTTGATCATGATGATTTTCTTTTTCCATCTTTAAATGGGGTTTTGGAAGCCACTGGTTATACAAATAATATTCTTTGTTTAGCATATTTGGAAAACTTGACGAATTGCAATGCTGAGCTTTCAGGGGTTTTTAAGCAGCACATGCTTTGACTTTCTGAGACTTTCTTGAAGACAATTTCCAGCAAGCTAGGTTGAAATTTGGATGTATTTATGCCGGAACAGTCCTCTAATTCTAACTAAAGTTTCATGATCTTTAGATTTTTTTTTTTTTGTTGACATTTTTCTGAATTACACAAGTAAAATACTTAAATAAACAACAAATTAGCATGGTTAAATAAATAAATAAATAAATAAAATACAAATAAATAAAATAAAATAATAAAATAAAATTGAAAGAGGAGTCCACGTTTACAAAACATAAAATCTGTATTCTACAAACAATTAAGTACCTGACGGTGGGTAATAGACTCAATGAATTTACACAAACTTCAACTGTTGAACACATCTTCATTTAAAGTTAAACATAAGAGTCTGGCCACGGGGGCGCGCCCACCGAGCCCGTACGTCAGGCCACCACGTGACGCATGACGTATTATCAGAGTCCTACTAAAAGAAAATCCAACAGGGAAAACCTGCGGCTTCTGCGCGCGACCTGACGCCCAAGTCTAGAAAGTTGTGAAGTTTACTTGATCTCTGTTTATAACAGCTCATCAGATCAAAAGACGGAAGGCTGCGATGTCTGTCGATCACAAGGAGGTAAATGCTCTGCTTCCCAACTTCTTTTTGGATGTACCGGCAGCAACTGGGCTTTAAAAGAGAGTGTATTACGTTTCTAGGTTACATACATGACTCTCATAGTATAAGTACAGCTGAAGGCTATAAACGGGTGTGATGGCAAAAATATGCATCAGCTTTAGGATACTTTGGGATTTTTCCTAGCATGCAATTAGTAATACATTCGTTTACATTATAATGTAGTTCGGCAGCTAACCTGGATTCTCTAAAGAGCTAACGTTAAATGTTTTCTTCTTTGTAGGAAATATTCCTTTTTAGTGATCCTTTAGTTGTAATGACTACAAAGTTAAAAATTACAGATTGTGTTAGTTTCATTGATTGAAGGCCACGACATTGGTTTTATTTCCACATATTGTGAAAAAAAGTCAAATTATGCAAAGTTCATGTTAGTTATAGTTTGCATGCAGTTTGCAAAGTACAAGATTTAATGCTTGCACTCACATGAACCCTATTGATAGAAAGGAGTTCAGATAGCTTGATCACTTGCCTGTTTTTATGCATAGTTATGTGCTTTTTTTTAGCTTTATCATTTGGTAAGCTCAACATTATTTAATTTTTAATTCACCCTAGGAGATGAAATGTCAGGCTTATGAATGAATATTATTTTAAAAGTAATTTTGATCACAAAGAGGACTGAATGAAATTGGAGGCAGTTAGTGGAAAATTGAAATGCACACAGAAAAGAGGACCTTTCAGAACGTACAATGCCCCTTCAATTACAGTTTTGCCACAGGGTTTGACAACAGCTGCAGTTTTGTTCTCTCAAATTTTATTCAGTCTGACATAACCTGCTTAGGGTGGTACAGTTTTGTCCTCTAAAACATATGTTATTCGCACAGTGCGAGAAGACCATTCAGAATGTATAATGGTTTCCTCAATTGGAGTTTTACCACAGGGCAAACACAGCGCTGTTGCATTCTTAAATTGCTGTCACATAACCAACTGTGGGTGCAACCATGAAACATATGTTATCCACATTGAGAGGAATGTTCATTTGGCTTCCCACCCATCCAACCTGCCTTCTGATGTCTTTTTCTGGTAGTTTATGGGTTTAAATGTTACATCTAGAGCCAGAGAATCTGAGGTAGTAGATGTTTTCACTTCCCTCCCTCCCACTCTCTCTCTTTCCCCCTCTCCGGGACTCGTGGGTGTTGGGCTGAAATAGTTTGGTGTAGTTTTACATTCCTTATATAGCCTGTGGAGTAAGAGAGACGTGGAGCGAACCCGTGTCACAAAGAAGGAAGGGAGGGAGTTGAGCTTTGCCAGCAGTGAGAAAGTCAGGCTGTCTTGCAGTGCCAGATTTCCACTTGGTTTTCTGGAGGTTTGGGTGACAAGTTTGGTCCGTGGCATAAGGTATGTGTGTGCCGTGCCACATTGTAACAGGTAATCTCTGTGTGGGATATGATAGTCTCTGGAGTTTGGAAACTATAAGTCACAGGGAGGGGGGAAATGTCATGATTTTGGGGACTCAGCTTGTCCTTGGCTTTTAGTTGTTACTATTTGCTATTGTACCAACCCGTAACATAATCAACAGTGATGCTATGATTTGCTGGAGGTGCCACCCGTGGATTATTTAGTGTTTGAGGAATAATATGCAGTAGTTATTAAATTAATCTGCTATCATCATGCATAAGCGTGTCATGTGCTCATGCTTTATTCAAACAGCCATTGAGTGCAATAAATCTATGATGAGCTTCTGAAATGTGCTGGGTTGTCATAATATATTGCATTTTCACTCATGGATTTGCTAGAGTGTAGATAATGTGCACTTTCATTGTGGATCACTGACCAGTAATTTGCAGTTCACCATGCAATGGAAATATGTAGGTGCTTATTTCTGTCACCTACCTGATAATTAATTTAAATAAGCCGAATCTTAAATGTCTCACCGAATGCTGCCGTGAACAATTGATCACACAGGAATGAAAGTGTTTTCAAATGGTTTCAGTGCTGTTACCTCAACCAAAATCTGTTAAAACTGGAAATGTATGCTTTAGTTGTCAATTCATTTTTTTTTTTTTATCTGTGTGTAGTGTTTTTCACAATACACAGCTTTACAGACATTTTAATATCGTAGAGCTGGGCGATAAAGTATATTGATTTATGAGAGTATGTATGTGAAAAAAGTTGGACATACTTCTATATCCAACTTTTTTTAAAGAGCTGTTCGATAATATAGCCTTTGAAAGGTTCTAAAAGAGGGTTTTCACAGTGATGCCATAACCATTTTGCGTTCCCAAAGAACCGTTTTAAGAGTGTATTGGTATAGCTTTACGAGAGTGTACTCCATGTATGTGAGTAAATTTGGATATATTATGTTGTACTATATAATTGTTCGAGATATCTTGGTTGTTGGGTTTAATTCCCGCACAGTCAGACATCAACAGCATACCAGACACTGTTCACGTATGTGGCTCTGGAATGTTTGGTTTTAGCCTGGTTAGGAGCACAGAATCCCTTGTAATATTATTACTACATGATGGAATGAAACCATAATCTCTCTTCTGTTTGTTTTCTCTTCAGGCCATGAATATATATTGTGTAACACTCAACGGACCTGCTCCCTGGGGTTTTCGGCTTCAGGGAGGCAAGGACTTCAACATGCCCCTGACCGTGTCCAGGGTAAGTGACCTCATCTTGGATGTAGCGATGGGTAATGGCATGTTTTGTTATCAGCTTAAGCTGTCAGCAGCATATTAATGATGTATTCCTCCCATTTGTTCCCTTTAACATTTCAGTTTGACAAATGAACAAGGTGTTTCGCAGACTTTATTTAGATAGCATGAATCCATCACTCACTCAAGGTGTTTTCATCCCCCTAATGAGGTTTTGCACCAATTCTGTGTTAGTTTACGGTCCTATTTCTGCGTGCAGAAAGGCATCAAACACAAACTCAAAAGGAAATGCAATCGAGTTAATGAGAACAGTGTGCTCAGTGCTTCATGAGGTCTATTTCAACACTTGCATTCTTTCAGAAACATGTCACCGCTTGATATCAACCCCATAAGAAAAGGGCTGCTTCAGAACTCCATTCAGATGTCTCCTCACAAGGATATGTTATGCTTTGTTTAGTTTCCAGCATGCGTTGTTCTCTCTTTAAGGTCATTGAATCTTGGTTTAATGGCACCTCCAATGGAGCATATTGAACAGATCAGGTCCAGACGCAGAATTTCCATTCCTTATATGAGCAGTGTTGTTTGCAGTATACACACAATGTCAGCTCTAGTAGCTTGTGCTGTTGTGAACCTAAAAGGTAATTTCGTATGTATACGAATACCATAGGGACGATTGAGGCCTTGGTCTTGATAAAGGCGATGCATGTACGTCGGTTGATTCCACAAAAAAACATTAAATATTGTGACTCTGTACTGTCTTCAAACATTGCTCAGTTTGTTGAGCATCCTAACTAGCGATGCGTTTCCCCAAAGCATTGTTAGCCAACTATGGTCGCATGTTCCATCATTACCATCGTAGTTCAGCAATTCAGCATTTTAACGGAAACCGTTGTGAATTTCTCCAAAGATGAATTGTAGTGCGGTGGGTAAGCAGCGAGTTACGTCTTTGTTTGTGAAACACCCCAGCACAAGACTGGAACACTGGATTAGCTTGGGGCAAGACTGTCTGATTACTCAACCAATGACAGACAGGTTTGAAAAGTCATTTTTGCAGTTTCTATAAGTTATGCTAGTGCAGCGGAAATGAGACGGTTCACAAGTCTTGTCTTCTTGTTTTATTGCATTAAGTAATGTGTCTTGTTCTTCATAGCTTTTCTTGTCTACATCTGCATGTACTTCTTAATGTTTGACATTGATTCATTGGCCTTTTTTCTTTTTGCCATTTTGAGAGTAATGACTACCACTTGGCTGAAGAAGTTACCAAAAGTAGCATTTCACTTGTGTAAAAGTTCCAAAATTTCCTGACAGCCAGTTTTCAGCAATTTTATGTCCCATTTACTTTATATTAATATCGGCTTCTAAATAGTTTTAAACATTGAGGAACAATAACTGGGCTTTCTGTTTTCAGCTCTGCCAGATTTTACAACATTTTCACAATTTTCCTTTCTTTTTCTGACATGGTAGTATAACCTGCAGCCGTGTACATCTGTTTAGCCCTCAGACGTCTGTCGGCATTGATGACTTGCATTGACACTGCTTTAGTCAAAATGGTGACTTCATCCGTCAGTGTGTGAGCCGACCATAAAGTCGCCTGCTGTTGCCAGATGTTATGCAACCGCAGGAGCGTGTCTGTGCGTGTCATTCTTAACCTGATTACCTTAACCTGATCTTAACCTAGCAAAAATTATGACTATCATTTTGGAAATGAAGGATATCTTCTTTTTGAGTTAAACTGCAGGAACCGCTTCAGCGTTAATTCGAAAAAATGGAAACTTGATAAAAGTGGAGATAAGTCCATCCAGATGGATCAGTTATTTACTTTATTTTTCAGTGGATCTCTAGGCCTCACAAAGACTATTGTAAAGCCCTAAATTGGCAAATGATCATCATTTTCATCATCACATGACCTGGAAAGTGCCGTATGTTTAACACATCACAGTCGTCCTCACCTCTTGACAGATGTGAAAATTAATTTTCAAAGGAATGTTACAGTCGGAGAGCTTCCTATGTTCAGGTTGACATCAGCCAGTCATTACTGTGACATTAGATGACTCATGAGGTGTGTTTGTTCTGTCGTTTGAGATTACACTATGCTGTTAAAGGTGATTTGTTAGTCTGATATGAAAGACAGTGATTCATTCATCTTGACAGAAGGCTACACCCTTCTACATTGCTGTACTGTTGAGTTATGCAATGTTAAATCACGCTGGGTTGAAACGGATCGTGAGTTAAAGGATTAGTTCACATCAAAATGAAAATTTCCTAATAATTTACTCACCCCAATGCCATCCAAGATATCCATGTCTTTCTTTTCTCAGTGGAAGAGAAAATAAGTTTGGGGAAAACGTTTCTGGATTTTTCTTCGAATAATGGACTTCAGTGGCAACCAGCGTTTTGAAGTCCAAATCAATGCAGTTTCAAAGATCTTTGAAGTGCTTGAAACGGCTGTGCACGACCGCAGCTGAGGAAGAGAGTCTTATCTAGCGAAACGATGGGTCATTTAAAAAAAAAAAATATATATATGCATACATTTTAACTACAATTGTTCGGATTGAGCTGATCTGCAACGCACCGGGAACTACGTCATCACGTTGAAAGGTCACCGTGCGAAGGAGGATAGTTCAAATTGTATTGTATGTTGAATGACATATTTTTGTCTTTGTGTCATATTATTGTTTAAAATGATCCTTACGTGTGCGTATCCTGTGTGTTTAAATCTTTTAAAACCTAAACGTTTTTTTTCAAGCGTGACCTTTCAACGTGATGACGTAGTTCCCGGCGCGTTGCAGATCAGCTCAATCCGAACAATTGTAGTTAAAAAGTATGTATATATACAGGTCCTTTTCAAAAAATTAGCATATTGTGATAGTTCATTATTTTCCATAATGTAATGATAAAAATTAAACTTTCATATATTTTAGATTCATTGCACACCAACTGAAATATTTCAGGTCTTTTATTGTTTTAATACTGATGATTTTGGCATACAGCTCATGAAAACCCAAAATTCCTATCTAAAAAAATTAGCATATCATGAAAAGGTTCTCTAAACGAGCTATTAACCTAATCATCTGAATCAACTAATTAACTCTAAACACCTGCAAAAGATTCCTGAGGCTTTTAAAAACTCCCAGCCTGTTTCATTACTCAAAACCGCAATCATCGGTAAGACTGCCGACCTGACTGCTGTCCAGAAGGCCATCATTGACACCCTCAAGCAAAAGGGGGTAAGACACAGAAAGAAATTGCGGCGTGGCATGGAGGCAATCATCCTGTGGCACTGCTGAGGTGTTATGGAGGCCCAGGATGCTTCGATAGCGGCCTTAAGCTCATTCAGAGTGTTGGGTCTTGCGTCTCTCAACTTTCTCTCCACAATATCCCACAGATTCTCTATGGGGTTCAGGTCAGGAGAGTTGGCAGGCCAATTGAGCACAGTAATACCATGGTCAGTAAACCATTTACCAGTGTTTTTGGCACTGTGAGCAGGTGCCAGGTCGTGCTGAAAAATGAAATCTTCATCTCCATAAAGCTTTTCAGCAGATGGAAGCATGAAGTGCTCCAAAATATCCTAATAGCTAGCTGCATTGACCCTGCCCTTGATAAAACACAGTGGACCAACACCAGCAGCTGACATGGCACCCCAGACCATTACTGACTGTGGGTACTCCAGTGCTGCTTCTCTGTAGCCCAGGTCAGGCGCTTCTGCCGCTGTTTCTGGTTCAAAAGTTGTTTGACCGGGGAATGCAGCACCTGTAGCCCATTTCCTGCACACGCCTGTGCACGGTGGCTCTGGATGTTTCTACTCCAGACTCAGTCCACTGCTTCCGCAGGTCCCCCAAGGTCTGGAATCGGTCCTTCTCCACAATCTTCCTCAGGGTCCGGTCACCTCTTCTCGTTGTGCAGCGTTTTTTTGCCACACTTTTTCCTTCCCACAGACTTCCCACTGAGGTGCCTTGATACAGCTCTCTGGGAACAGCCTATTTGTTCAGAAATTTCTTTCTGTGTCTTACCCTCTTGCTTGAGGGTGTCAATGATGGCCTTCTGGACAGCAGTCAGGTCAGCAGTCTTACCCATGATTGCAGTTTTGAGTAATGAAACAGGCTGGGAGTTTTTAAAAGCCTCAGGAATCTTTTGCAGGTGTTTAGAGTTAATTAGTTGATTCAGATGATTAGGTTAATAGCTCGTTTAGAGAACCTTTTCATGATATGCTAATTTTTTGAGATAGGAATTTGGGGTTTTCATGAGCTGTATGCCAAAATCATCAGTATTAAAACAATAAAAGACCTGAAATATTTCAGTTGGTGTGCAATGAATCTAAAATATATGAAAGTTTAATTTTTATCATTACATTATGGAAAATAATTAACTTTATCACAATATGCTAATTTTTTTAGAAGGACCTGTGTGTGTGTATATATATATATATATATATATATATATATATATATATATATAATTTTTTTTTTTTTTTTTTTTAAATGACCTATCGTTTCGCTAGGTAAGACTCTCCTCCTCAGCTGCGATCGTGCACAGCCGTTTCAAGCACTTCAAAGATCTTTGAAACTGCATTGATTTGGACTTCAAAACACTGGTTGCCATTGAAGTCCATTATTCGAACAAAAATCCAGAAACGTTTTCCCCAAACTTATTTTCTCTTCCACTGAGGAAAGAAAGACATGGATATCTAGGATAGCATTGGGGTGAGTAAATTATTAGGAAATTTTCATTTTGAGGTGAACTAATCCTTTAATGAAGATATGCCTTGTCCACAGGTTTTAAAGGGTAGTAATCTGAAGATGGGTGGTCTGTTTCCCCCCTTCTCCTCAATGGGAGAACAAAGAGGTTAAAGGGTGAGGTATTATGTGCTGATGCACACAAGGCTGGCCGTTCAAACAGGAGAATGATGAAATGGAA
This sequence comes from Gila orcuttii, assembly GCA_026230005.1. Lineage (NCBI taxonomy): Eukaryota > Metazoa > Chordata > Actinopteri > Cypriniformes > Leuciscidae > Gila > Gila orcuttii. Next base: position 9,363,570 of record JAPDVR010000016.1, on the reverse strand, counting down.
CATAGTGGCTTAATTATAGAGGACTGCTTAAACATTTGCTGTTATACACAATAATTAGTGGTACTTGATTTGAACAAACCACTAATCCTGTGTTTTAAACTTTGGCATCTAACTCATTCTGCACCGCTTGTGCTATATAAACCAATGATAGTCTTTGAGGAGAGGTGCTTTTCTAAGCAATCTGGTTTACAGTTTTGACCAGTTGGATGATAAACATGCGCAGAAATCCCAGAAGACTTCCATTAAATAAGGGACCCAAGATATATTTAGGGACCAGAATGTCTTTTGTTTGTTTTCTTTTGACTTGGGCCATTAAGTAACCACCTAGTAACACCCTAGCAACCATATAATTAGCTAAAAACCACCCCAGTCCCACATTACTAATACCGTCTAGCAGCATTAGCGACTGTATTTTCCCCATGTCTTAAATATGGATTGAGTTCATCAGCTGATGGTATTTGGAAACTGGACTGGCCTTAATATTTCTCTGAGCATTTCCCTGTCATTCCTCCTCCTCCTCCTGTTCGCTTTCCATTGGACACCTCGGCACATTTCTTCAACATTCTTTGGATTTTAACACTGCTTTCCTATTTCTGGCAACAGAGCAGCCCTTTGTTTGCCTTTGTACCCACTATCCATTAATGTCTGCAGTCATCATTCCCAAAACCAGATGACATGGTTCTTGGACCACAAAGGAATACTTTCCTGGTGAAATGAATGCAAGTGAAACCTACAGATGAGATGACACAAACAGTTGGATCTGTGTACAAGCTGTGAAATCCATAATGATTACAGTGTACAAATGTTATGATTTGTATTTGCTTCAGTGGATGTCCATCTGGTTTGCATTAGCAGGCAAAATGCCATTCATGAAATTAAACACAACTGCAATTAGAAAATTATGTATGATGTAATCTTTAGAAGATTAGAGAACAGTTTAAGTTTTCTTTTTGTGATTTTTGTTCCCTGGGGTTCCAGCTCTGTGACGTTAACCCGAACTGAAGGTGGTCTGCTCCCTTGATGAAGACAGTTATTACTTTGTGCATATTACTCTGGAGGTTAGAGACCCCATAAAATCAAAATGGGAGTTTTGTGGCTTTTAGTCAATGACTGTTAGCCTTTAGGACATCTACATGTTAGTGTGCTTTTAAAAGTTGACATAATCCAATTTATATCAGATATAAGGATTTAAAATTAACAGTCCTTTTTTTCTCTTTCAGGAAAACAGACTTAAAATATTGTTGACTAAATCTGCGCTCACTTATTTTGTTCAGCAGTCATATGTTCTCTAGAATGAGAATGTCCCTCTATTGGCTAATAATGTTTATGTTTTTATATTTATGTTAACATTTTTATGAAATGAAATGTTCAATGCCCTTATAATCCTTTATGGTCTTATTTCAGTGGAACTCAAAAGTAGTAATTTTAAAGAATATTTACATGGCTCTTTTCTGTACTTGTACAGTTCAGGATTCCCCGTGGTTGTCAAGAAAATGAAAGATATGAAAGTTATTCACTGATAATCTTTCGCGTTCAAATCCGATTTTTAAAAAAGGCAGAGCTACAGCGGAGTTTGAGGTTTTCAGTGAATAACTACCAACATTTTGGTCTGTTCCTTTGAGAGTACAGCACACAAGTAGACGACTGTCATAATATATTTATGGTATTTGTTTTGGTCAACAATAACATTGTCACCAAGAACTGTCATTGTATGAAGATTATTTTAAAATTTAGTTTTGTGTTCCTCAGGGGAAAAGAAAAAGAGTAGGTCTATATGGTTTTTGTAACAACGTGAGTGAACAATGACAGCATTTCCCTTTTGGCTGAATTGTTATTTTAACTAAATTAAAGCGAGAGATGCACTTGACGTTCCTCATGAGAAACATTTAGTTGTTGGTTTACTGATCGTATTCCCAGTGTCTCTGGCCTGTGCACCTAATCATCTGAGTTTGTCACAGTCATTTTAACAAGTTTGCCAATATGTTTGTTTGCTTTTGGAGGGCTTGTTATCCAGCGTGGCAGTGGCTGCTCTAGGAGACCTCTGAAGACAGTTTGGTTTAAAGCTTGGCTCTTACATCCAAGAAGATATTTATGGCTCACTCATACCAGCTGACGCAATTGCACTGAGGCCCAGAGTCTTACAGCCCCCCAAAAGGAAATGGAAAGTGAAATGCGGCAAGGATTTTAACGGGGTGGTCTTTAGGGTCGCCACATAAACTTTCAGCTCCATCAAGGACAAAAGGATAGGCCGCTGCATGTCTGGGGTTGAAAATTGTAAATGGGCCATGATTTTAAAGACTATTTAGCATCGGATATCCAGGACATACATGGGATATGTCAAAGACTCTATTCTTATTGTTGATTGTGACCCAAATCATCCTCCATTGAACATCCAATATGGCTGCCGTCCTTGTTTGTAGCGTTTATATGAGTGTATTTTCTTGTGTCGTCCTGCACATTGATGTCAGAGGGTTTAATGTTTCTCTACTCTTCCCCATTTGACTTGTAAAAGGTCTTAGCGCAGCACTTAACTGCCACCAGACTCAAGTCTAGGAACAGCTGGGTTCTGAACTTGAGCCAGGATCACAGGTGGCCGTGTCCATCAGCTTTATCTGCATACTCAACCGTCCACCTTTCTTTCTTTTCTTTCTTTCTTTCTTCTTCTTTCTTTCTTTCTTTCTTTCTTTCTTTCTTTCTTTCTTTCTTTCTTTCTTTCTTTCTTTCTTTCTTTCTTTCTTTCTTTCTTTCTTTCTTTCTTTCTTTCTTTCTTTCTTTCTTTCTTTCTTTCTTTCTTTCTTTCTTTCTTTCTTTCTTTCTTTCTTTCTTTCTTTCTTTCTTTCTTTCTTTCTTTCTTTCTTTCTTTCTTTCTTTCTTTCTTTCTTTCTTTCTTTCTTTCTTTCTTTTCTTTCTTTCTTTCTTTCTTTCTTTCTTTCTTTCTTTCTTTCTTTCTTTCTTTCTTTCTTTCTTTCTTTCTTTCTTTCTTTCTTTCTTTCTTTCTTTCTTTCTTTCTTTCTTTCTTTCTTTCTTTCTTTCTTTCTTTCTTTCTTTCTTTCTTTCTTTCTTTCTTTCTTTCTTTCTTTCTTTCTTTCTTTCTTTCTTTCTTTCTTTCTTTCTTTCTTTCTTTCTTTCTTTCTTTCTTTCTTTCTTTCTTTCTTTCTTTCTTTCTTTCTTTCTTTCTTTCTTTCTTTCTTTCTTTCTTTCTTTCTTTCTTTCTTTCTTTCTTTCTTTCTTTCTTTCTTTCTTTCTTTCTTTCTTTCTTTCTTTCTTTCTTTCTTTCTTTTCAAAAAAGAAATAAAAAGTGCTGAGGGGTAATGCATTGCAAGTAACACAAGTTACATATTCAGAGTAGTTTTTTCCAAGTAATTAGTAAAACTCAAAAAATATCTGAGTTTCAAATAAGTAACTCAAGTTACTTGGTGTCCAGTTAAGGTGTCCAATCCTGCTCCTGGAGTGCCACTGTCCCGCAGAGTTTAGCTCCAAACCCAATTAAACACACCAGAACCAGCTAATCAAGGTCTTACTAGGCATACTAACGTCCAGACAGGTGTTGAGGCAAGTTGGAGCTAAACTCTGCAGGACAGTGGCCCTCCAGGACCGAGTTGGGACACCTCTGTTCTTCGCTAAATGTGAGCATTTCAATTGCACAAAAACCGATTCAATATATCCCAAAATGAGTAAAAACAGTAAAATCCAAACTCAGAATATTACGCAAACCTGCAATAATTAAATATTTTAAATTACACTTATATAATTTATTTAATCAATTTATAAACCAATGTCTTTACTGATGACCCTTTAATGATGCAACCCAACTATACTAATAAGAAAAAAATGACTCATATTTGTTTCATTTTTTGTTTTTATTGCTGAAGTAAGAGTGTGAAAGGGCCTTTAGAGCAAGCAAGCAAGCAAGCCCAGCCGTACGTAACATACTAGTACTTTCTATAAAAAGTAACTATGTAACACAATTATTTACTTTTTTAGAGAGTAACGCAATATAGAGTGGTGCAGGGAGACATCAGATTCCAGAAGACTAATTTGCCACTGGTTCCTCTATGGGGTTTTATAAAACTACACACACCCATACCGAAAACGCAAATTTTGAATCAGTTATGTTTATTTTTGAAAGCGTATGTTTCTAATAAGCAACAAGATAAGACCGTTTTGGGGTGTGAGAGTGTTCAGTTTACATTATAGAACAAAATGTCAAAGTGTGTTCATCGGAACCAGTGGCTACACTGCTTATATTATTACTAAATGCTCTTTTTTTTACATTAAAATATTACAATAGTAATACATTAGTATTTGTTAAAAAAATTATAAATAATAACAATTATTATTTTGCCATGAAATATTACAACAGCATTTTTAATAATAATAATAATAATAATTATTATTATTATATAGTCAAATACTTTTTCAAATAAGTTTTGGCCAAATTGTGCCCTGTCCTACAGGGACAGCAGACCTTTTTTATATCACATTTTAAATCACAATTTTTATGAGAAAATTGACATTAAGTCGTGCAGCCCTAATATGAGGGTGCGTAAGAGACGATTGAATGTTCATTGTTTTTTGGATGACCTCTTTTAAGACCTCTCCTGGTCTGGTCTGTTTCCTGTACGCTTGCCGAAGCGCTATATCTGAGGGAGGACTTTCTGCAGGATTGTTTTTCAAACCACAGCCATTTCCTCATGATGTCCTGACAACGTCACAATGCTTCTTATGTTTCATAAATATTTGCATGGTCTCAAACAGGCTGTTGAGGGCTGAGGCCCGAGGACAATAACTTTTGTTCTCTTCCCCCAGTGCTGTCTAACTCTGGATTCAGAGCTCAGCAGAGAAGACTTGTAAATGTTTGTTGAAGTGAGTAGCAGGCGGTCGAAACCGGAAACGTGGTAGAACTTGGAGAATGGATGGATAGGGAGCCTGAAATGTCCAGAGCAGATGGTAAAACTTTGGGTACAGCTTTATATAGACACGAGGACAGACCATGTGCATTGCATTCAAATACATGAATAGCAAAAGCTGGATCTCATTAGGGTGCTACCACCAAATGTCTTATTATCTTATTACACAGACTAAGTGCTATTAATGATGCACAGCATTTTGAGTTGCTTTTATTTGTTGCCAAATGTGGTGGTGCTGTTTGGGTCCACAGGGTTAAGATTTCTCATGATCCTGTTACGCCATCTGGCTCAAAAAGCATCTTTCTTCATTGATGCCTGACCATTGAAAAGCAGAGCAACTATGATCGAAATGATTGGGAATGCTAACAGATATTCTCCAGACTTCTCTATTTAAGTGTACCTTTTAGCTTTAGGCTGGGACTAGAATCTTTTCCTATTCTGAGACGTCACATAAATGTTCATCTCCAGCGGAAATCTAGCTGAACTGCTTGCCAGATCAACAATAGGTCAGAGAAATTCCTCCAAAGCTTGTCGGAGCACGCATGGTTTGGAATGAATGTTCAGAAATTTTATATGGCGGATCAGATTGGCGGGTTCTAGGTTGTGTGCTTTGTCATCAGTGTGTGATGTTCAAGTTGTTCACACTTTGCTCAGTAGTTATCTGAAACTGTTGCTGGTCTTATTTTCCTAGGCATCAGACACAGGTTGACCTTGGAGTTTCACATTTTGGTTGTGCTTTTCCAGTGGTGAACAAAGTATACGCTTAAATCTGGGACATATGTTCTTCTCTAGCATAAGTCAGTGATATACACATGAACGTGACTCATATGTTAGGCTACATGGCAGAACATAATTTCCCCATTCATATTGTACACCGAGTCAGACAGCAGGAGAACATGTTGAATGTTCATTTCCATGTAACACAGGCATTTGTATATTTCCCTACATTCTATTCACTTTTCCTTATGGGCGACGCCTCTGGCCTTTTTCTGAGTGATTTATATGCTGTAGCTCGCTTCATTGCCAAGAAGGCCTTATCTGAAAGTGCTGCACAGTGAGACTGTAAAAGTCAATGCTGCGTTAAAGTGCTGGATTATTTTAGACTGGCTTTTGTGTTGTGATGGATTTATCAACAGTATTACATTGTGAGTTCTTTGTCTGTCTGTTTGTCTGTAGACTTCACTTCCTCTCAGGTGTGTTTGTTCTTGTGCGGTAGGGTTTGATTGATTGGGAGTTAGGTGTACTGCTTCTTTCACTGCTGTGGTTTTAGAGTTGACGTGGTTTTGAATGGTTCAGCATGAGGTGTGTGGTTGGCTAATATCAATTAGTTTTTGATAAAATGGGTCAGGTTTGCAGGTTCAGAGAAGTGTTCTCATTTTAATCTTCTCAACTTCTGGTGGCCTACAGAGCCCTGAATTTAGGTATCTTCACAATCTGGGTCAAATTATAATACATTCATCAGCTTTTACATATTAAATAAATGTAGTTTATTCCTTTGGAGATTCATAGTTGTGGTGTTAAGGTGGGCATTAATATAGCTATGGTTCATACTAGGGGTTAGGGACTTAAATAAGCTAACCTTAAGTATTACATTTGAACAGAAAGCTTATCCTGCATCATGCTAGTTTTATATTTTCAGTTTAATTAAATTTTCGTCATTTTGTTATGTCTTTTTTGTCACAGTTGTGTTTCTGAGTCTTGTCACTAGTCACATGTCTTCCTTTGTTCTGTTTTCCAGCCAGTCATCTGTTTCCATGGTTACTGTAATTTAGTTCATCTGCATCACCTGTGTTTAGTTAATTATCATCATCTGTTTCACCTGTGTTCTGTTAATCAATGTTCATCTGTGTTTGTATTTAGTTCCTTTCTGTTCAGTCAGTCTTTGTCTGTCTGTTCTCTTTTGTATTTGGTGTGTGTGAACCTTCTGCCTGTCTGTACCAGTTTTTGTTATATTATAGTAAGTAAATGCTTTGCATTGGAGCTTTGGACTCCTCATGTTCTTCTGCCTGCACCACACCGTGACGCTTTTCTCATTTTATTAGTGTTTTGTTTAAAAAACATTTTAAGTAGTATTTAATTATTATTTATTAACTGTTTTAGTTTTAATTCAGTAATTTTAGTACTTGAATTTGACAGATGGAAATTATACCTAACATTTTGCATCTTATTGTGTGTGTCTGTGCTATGAGACTTATGATTTCCCCTTGACGGACAAGAAATCAAGCTAAAACTCCTATAAATTTACATACTGTAGAAGGTGTAAGAATAGCCATATGTTTAGACCAGAAAAGACATAGAGATAGGTTTTGGTTATTACTCAACTGCCTAGTAATTACCCAGAATACCCTAGCAACCACACAAAAATGTGCTTTAGAAACCTGGCACCATGGCAACACTTACAACACCCCTGTGTTGTGTTTGTTTTCAGCACCACTCACTTGCTTTAAAAAAATGGGAAAATCTGTTTTTGATTTTTAAATGTTTTTGGTTAGCTGAAAGTCTTCTCCTGACACTTCATTAGACAGAGCGTGACTAATGTTTGTTCTCTATGGCTGTTTCAGCTGACCCCAGGCGGCAAGGCGACCCAGGCCGGAGTGGGTGTTGGAGATTGGGTGGTATCCATCTCTGAGGCCAACGCAGAGGAGATGACCCATGTGGAGGCACAGAACAAGATCAGAGCCGCAACCGACTCCCTCACACTCACTCTGAGCAGGTACACACACACACACACTTACTCAGCGTCTTTCATCACTGTCTTTGAGTTTCAGCATCACATTACGGGGGAGAGGATGACTTAACAGGAAATTGAGTTCTCTGGTTAATGCATCACTCAAAACCCCTTTTATTACAGTCTTGAAAGATAGTGTGAATGTTACAACATGTGTTGCATTAGAAACAACTAAACAAATGAATTCAGATGTCTACAACTTTCAAAGAGCTTTGAGGGGCTTTGAAAAAAAAAAGACTAGTCGGACACCATTTGCTTTAGATAATAGATACCTGTAAAGAGTACTACCCGTCCATTTAATGTAATTGTCTGTTTATATGGGTTTACCATTGTTTTGGTAAGGATGCCAAAACCATTGCCTATAGGGTGCAGCAACAGGACGCCAGATGTAAAAAAATGAATTGTATCCAATTCATTTTCTTCATAGAAAAATGTATTTGTATTGATGACAACTTTTAAGATAGGGTTGGTGTAGCACTGTTTCTGTGGATTTTTATTTAACAAATAGCTTAACATGCTGTACAAAAGAATTGTGAAATAGATTGTGGTGTTATTGTTAACTAATAATTTTCTTTATTTTATTACAGGTTTATTTCAATAATGTAAATATTAGATGAAGAAAAATTTGCATTGAGTTTCCACAATGTTGCCTGACTGAAACAGAACAAGTTTAAAGATGAAGTACTTAAAATTACTAAAACGGATTAAAAATAATTGAAAGCTAAAATAGAAAAAAAACAAAAGCTAATAAATACAAAAGCACCTAGTAACTAAATTTCTGAAAATAAACTGAAATTAGAAAAATAATTCAAAACTGAAATAAAATAAGTTTAAGATGAAGTACGTAGTTACTAAAACAGAAATAAAAATAAATGAAAGCTAAATCGAAATATAAAAAAACCCAAAATGTATAAAAATGACAAGCACCAAATTACTAAAACTACAAATAATTTCTAATTAAAAATTTGAAAAATACAAAATATTTTTATTTATTATATACTATACTAATATTAATATATACTATAACCAAGATTGTTTTAACTATAACTATTAGTATTTTTCTTTTTTTTTCCCCAAATGTTGCGATTTATCTTGGAGCTGGTTGGTGTGCATCTTAGAACGCTTCATTAAAGTGTGCGTGTGTGTTTTAATGCCTATGAAAAATGTGTAGCTCGGTTTGAAAATCATGGTTCGCAACGGCAAGATCGTAGGCTTTAATCACAAACTGATGCGCTGTGGATAAAACCTTCCAGATACATTAATGTAAAATCAATGGGAAAAATACTTCAAAACCAAAGCCAAATAAAACTGTGCTGTAACTCTTGTGATATTTAGCATCTAATTTTGGTCTGTTTTGAAAATGTCAATGTGACTTTTAAATGGTTACTAATTCAATTTAATTTGGCCCAAAATTGTGTCTAGAGTGCAGATCTATCAAGATATACCAAATGAAATGGTCTTTTGCCTGTTTCCATAGCAATTGTGTTGATAACTTGGCGTGGGACCTTGTGTGGCATTTAAGCTGAATTAAATGGCCTCTAGATCTTCAGGCCTCTTGTGTTGTGCAAATAGATTTTAAGGCAGGTATTAAATACATAGAACAAATCTTATAAATTCACTCTCCTGCTGTGTAATAAAACTGTCGGGTGGCTCGGATGACCCTGGGCTAAAGGTAGAGCAGATAAGCTGGAGAAAGAGTGCTAACTCCGTGACTTCAGTTGCCCTACACTTTTCAGCGTGGAGATGGGAAAACTCCAATCCCTCGGGAAACAATTCTCATATCGCTTATATTGCACTCCTTTTGGGAAGCTGCAGAAAGGGCCCAAAAAAGGAAAGCTAATGGACCTTACTGCCCTCAGACAGAACAGGAGCTGCTGGTGGAAAGAGTCTAGTGTCTGTGGTTAAGAGATGAGTAATGGGAAAAGAGGAGTATAGCTGCCGAGTGACAGATGCACTCCTTCCTGCTCTGTCATTAAGCCGTCCCTGTGATCAACACAAGATGACGAAGAGCCTGTTTAATGGGCCAAACCGCAGTTATGAATGTGGTTTTCTTCCTTTTTTAGGTGTGCGAGAATCATTTATGTCATCGCATAGGTAAGCACTTGTAGCAGTTAGTAATGGCCTGTTTAAGAGAAGACGGATAAAAACTTGCACTTGAGTTATTAGAATTGCGTCTCCCTCGATAAAACATGGCTTAGCTCAAACAGTATTTGCATGACTATATTTATATGTAAAACTGTTCGTCTCTTTTAACTGGCAAATCTCATGAAAGCTGTCAAGACAGGCATGCGCCGAGTAGGTTGCACATCTGAATTTCAATTTACTTTGTGACCGTAAAAAAAGTGTTTTATTTAGTATGAATGAAATTCGGATGTACTATATTGTTACTGTCATGTGACCTACCAGCATCAGTTGCATCGCTTCACTGCCATTTACAAATCCTCTCACGTGGCCTCATGGGATAGTAACGTGTGTATCAAATGTGCACTTCAGAATCTCCTGGGACTGTTTTTCGAATACTATGTGTTCAGACGTACTACTGTCGTGGTGTTATGTTTTTTGCGTATTATATAGTAGGGAAGTATTTGATTTCCAACACAGTTGGGGTCATATTTCACCCAGAAATTTGTGTTTAGTATATTTTATATAGTAATTAAAGGTACACTTTGTAACTTTCGATGCTCTAGCGGTTAATAAACAAAACGGCTTGAGTCTTGTGGAAGTACATTGCAGCCAGAGTTATGACGAGTCACGCAGATACTGGGCTACACCACAGCGGTTGTCCTGCTCGGTTTAAAATACTCCAAATATAAGCACTTATTATAGGTGTACCGTAGTGAATTAGGATAAAAAAAAAAACTTTGGAAGATGGATTCTTGATATCCTCGCTCATTATATAGATTTTGTAAATTTTGAACATAGTCACAGTATACCTTTTTAAATAGCTTGTTTTCATTTTGTATTTATATTTGTTATATTATGTAATTTTGAAATGAACCATATTATTTTTTTTTATTTTTATTTAACCTTTATTTAACCAGGAAGAGACTCGTTGATTAAAAATCTCTTTTTCAAGAGTGTCCTGGCCAAGAAGGCAGCAGTACAACCAAACATACAAACAAACACAAAATACACAAGTAGTAAAAAAAAAAAAAAAAACTAACATTGCAAATTAATTACTATTAATTAACCTATTGAGATAAAATTAGTCCCCCTTAACATTATAGTAATGAGAATTTGTGAGTATGATGGTCTTAAATGGTCCTAAAGTAGGCATAATTTTCTTTATGCAAACAACTATAATCTCCTCTTTGTTCTCCCTTTTTTGGGATTTTGTTGTAAAATATGATGCATACATTTCTTAATGAGATTCACCTGGATATGAAAGCTGTTTTGGGTCAGAGAGGGATTGTCATTGTCTCTATAACGTCCCCTGGTATGAGGATAACATGAATGAATGAGTTCAGTTCTGTCATAAAATGTTGCCGATTCTCCAGACAGCTCTTTGTCACAGGCCCCAATTAGTTTGAATGCTGGGGGACGGAATCTGATTGGAGGTGTGAATGAAAGTGAGCGTGTCCTCATGAGTCATTTTGCTAGTGGTTAAATGATGTCATTTCTTGACATTTTTGTGGAGTTTGTTTTGACATAACTGTGAAAACATCTGTTTATCAGTGTTCATAATTACCCCTTTGCCCAGTATGTCTAGTATCTTGACTATTGTTTTGGGTGCTTTGGTTGTCAGATATGTCAGTGTATCTGTCTGTCTGTTGTTGATGTGCATCACAGATAAATTACAGTGTTTGCATCCGATGAAAAGGCATACTTGAAGACAAATGTCTGAACATGTCTGTATTTACTCTGGGATATACTTTTATTACAGAGGGTGGTGTCGTTTTTGGTTTACATAGCCGTTTGGGCAACCTCTTCAATTGTGGTTTGCAATGGTTCTTTGAAACAAAGTCTCTTAAGTGGTATTGCTTTAGATCATTCTCCTAGTTCGCCCTTCCTGTGTGTTTTGGTTAGTAAAGTGTTTGTTTAAAGCATTAAGTTCAATGTGAAATCAGAATTGATTTGTCTTAACATGTTTGTCTTAATCTTTTGTCGAAATGCAATAGCTTGCTCTTGCCACTGAAACAGGGTTACCTATGTAATGACAGCTGAACAGCCACACGGACTATTAACCAAAAACTGTTTTAGGTTGTGTAATACAGGTTGTCTGGAAATATGTTATGTATTGGATGTAATACGACTTGCAAATTCAGTTTCATGTTGATTTTCTGCATATTTACTTTTTAATTGTCATTAGTTTTCATTCCATCTTAAATTGAAGGAAAGCAGGTATAATACATTTTAGGAAAACATTGCAAGTTTTAAATAAATAATTAATTGATTTGTTGATTTATTTTGTTTGTGGGAAAATATATTGCATATAGAAAATTGTCAGTTGCACTGGACGATGTTCATTTCCTGGACCATATCACTTGTTATAATAGCCTGGTTGTGCTATTTTCTGTTACATTTTCTCTCTGAGCTGTTATCTGTAAGCAGGCCACTGTGCAAAAGGACACCATCACTGTCACAGGAAGTGGTGTATAGGCACAGGAAATGCAGACTCCTAGGGAGGCAGCTGATGGAATGCAACGTTTTTTTCCAGCCCAGTCAAACTAACCTAGACAGTCCAGTTTAGGACAGAATACAGTGATTATCTGGAGTACAGTGATGGTTTTGAGTGGTAATACCACAGTACTTTGGGGTACTATAGACTGGTCTTTGGTCATTTTTTTGTTAATTGTTAAGAGAATGAGCACAAAACAGTTTGAAACGGTGTTTTAATGCCAACTTTAAGTGTTTGTGACTTTAATAACTAGATTTTTTTTTCTCATTTATCCACATCTGATTCGTTGCGATTACACGTTTGAGTCACATGCGTCTATTCAAAAACATTTGGACAGACATCAGGTATTAATCCACACATACAGCGGCAACATTCCATTCAGACTGATAAAATGGGATTTGGGAGCCAGAAAGAACCAATTGAATTCCCATCATGAGACTTGTTGAATTTGGCACAAATGACTGTTCAGTGTTCATCCATTAGAGACTCCTTAGTTAACATTTTAAACATTGCAGTGAAATGAGTCACTTTATGAATGAGCATAATTGAATTCATTCTCTAATTTTCTCTCTGCAGAGCTTTTCATCCTGCCGGAGGAGAGCAGAAGGTAAGACGGTTACTCTTTTTCTCCTCTGTCAGACAGAACGCAAAGCTTTCGCAAGACCACTCAACCAGCTCCTGATATCTGAAGAAACACATTTAGATCTGTTCTCAGCTGCTTTGAATACTTCAGGACTGAACACACACACACACACACACACACACACACATACACACACACATACACACACACACACACACATACACACACACACACACACACACACACACACACACATACATACACCTAGCTAGCTCAATATCATATATATGTATGTGTGTGTGAGCATGCCATATAATTTAAAATATATTCATTTAAATATAAAATTATATATACAACGAGACCCTGGAATACATTTTACAAACATTTGCTTTTCATCAATATGTTTTGTTTTTAAGTACATCCTTATACTTCCCAAAGGAATTTTTTTTTTTTTTTGGTCAGATTTTGCTCATTTCTTGGCACAACTTTGTCCCCAAAGCATATCTTAGTTAACCCCCACACTTATACTTGTATCTCAAATACACAATCCTTCATAACTTCATAAGTTTCATGGTTCTGTTTAGCTTTCGTGGGCTGGTTGCACTATATTGCGGAAGTTTGGGTGGTTTGTCTATTTGCTCGTCTGATTCTAATGTTAAACATCTTGCTTTTGGTCTTGCTTAAAACTTACCTTAACCAGTTTTTGGTTTGATTGAATTTGCATTGCCACAGAATGCACAAAACCAGACTAAATGTATATTTTCCCATTTGCACATGCTGTAAATTAATTTAGCCTTTATGGATTTTATAGTTGGATACATTATAGCTAGAATTGCTAATTCAAAGCTTAATAAACTATTTTATATTTGTGTATATACAACATATCTAAAATGTATACATTTAAATATAATTTATATTACTTATATTTATATTTTTATATACGTTTGTTTCATATTTGACATGCACATGAAAACTATATTTAAAACTTTCGAAAGAATTTTTATTAAAAATGATTAACATGTTTAAACATATTTGTTACTTTATAGTAGGGTCAGTGAAAATGTTGGCTGGGCAGATAAAAAAAAAAAAAGTAGCATTAATAACTAACTTCCACAATGCATACTAAAACAAAACTCTGAATTTGAATGGGAGAAATCACGCCCTCATGTGGCTGCAATAGATCATAGCACGGGTATCTGCAACAGTGCCTGTTATAATTCTAGTCATATCAGACAGTTATACTTTTCCTTTCGACCTATTCAGGTACAAAGTACAGCCAAAATGAAGGAGGTCCTTTAAGCTGGACCTTGGCCTGATCTCAAGATAAATATTTGTGCTTAGGGTGTGTTCACACTTTTCAAACAATTCCCCTCCACTTTCTCCATGCTCATAATTTGCTGTGAAAAGACTTGAAGACAATTCACACCTTTTTTCCCACCAGTTAATCCTCTCATTTGGAGAGGATTAACTATTAAACCGTATCTGGGATTGTGCATTCACCTGTGGTACCACTAGTGTTTATGAAATGGCGTGTGTGTGCACGATCTGACATGCATGGTGTTGCTTTGCACTGTCTTTCTCCACACTCAGGATTCACTCGCACCTGCATCCAGTCAGCCCAAGTACTCGTTTGCACCGAGCACAGCCATAAACAAGATGGCGCGGCCGTTCTCCGCAGCTTTTGGCAATGGCAGCAAGGGGCCTGTCATCAAGTCAGTGTCGTACGCCCCCAAGCCTAACTTCAACTCGCAGGTGCCCAGCAGCACGCCGCAGCCTCACAATGGGTAGGTGACCAGCCAGCCAGGTCTCCAACCGAGACTCAGGCTCATAATCTTCTTTAAATCGGGCTTTGATCGCCACGGGACCTGCTTGATGAGCTTAGTCCACAATAATGAGCCTCATCATACCCAAAGCTGCATGTTTCTAATGATGCAGCAATACCTCAGTGATGGGTAAGAACGCCCGCAGCTCCCAGAATTCACGGTGAGCGTGAGTTGTCTGAATTCTAGCTCTGAAATTGGGCTGCACGATATTGGAAAAATAAACGGGCACTGCGATATTTACTTTTTCTGACTATATATATATAGCGATATAAAGAAATACAGGAATGTTTTCCAGAGGACTTAAATAGCTATAGCTATATTTGGAAAGAATGAATAATTCCAAAATGAGTGGGGTTATTTTCTTGTAATCAGCTGGAAAAATAACTTGATAACAAATAAATTAAACCATCATATTAGGGCCTATTATATTTGATGTAATATAATTTTATATATATACTATATAAATAATATTAGTTACTGTCTAAAAAAAATATTCTTTCATATTTATTTATTTTTTTCTGTTATTTATTCAATAACACATTAAACATAAGAAATATTGTAACTGTTGTACTGTAAAAGAAGAAATTGAGTATTTAATAAATATATGTGCTACCATCACCAGAATATACTATAAATGGTATTATTTTTATTTAATTAAAATGCAGTCTGCACGATTTGACATATCGCGACTAGTCTGACAGTTTAATTTGACGTTTCTGCACAGTGAGGTTTGGGGTCAGTGAGTTAAAGAGTCTGGTCTTTAGTGTTTCTCTGGATTTATTGTGCATGCTTGTAATAAACGAGGTGGCGTTAAGCAGCTGTGTCTGTTTTCCTTGTTGGAACAGGCGGTTGCATCGCCACCCCGGTGACCAGACTGTTCTGGGACCCGCTCGAACACGCCGTCTTCATCTGTTTTCCCCTCCACCTCTTTATCATCCCTTTGCAGGGACATTCTGCTCCTCTTTTCCGCCAAGGTCCAGCATTTTAACGAGCACTTTTATTAAAGCTGATCAAAACAACAGATGTTAGCCGTCAAGACCGGTGGAGTTGAAGACAGTAAAATTGTGGTGTTTTTTCTGTTTATTTAACATAAACACATGAAGGAGTTTGTGAAGGTCTAAGGTGTTGATCTGGCCAGGTTGAGAAGTTTGAAGTCTGTCTTTAGGCCAGGGCTTGATGTTGTCTGTTGCTGTTTATAGAGTCCAGACCCTCCCATAAAATCTGCTGAGCCCTCAAAATGCCGTTACGGCCCCGGTGCTGAATTACGGCCTTACTTGGAAAAGCTCCTGTACTGTAATCCACCTTAACAAGTTTCCTCACAAACAAATTGCATGAAGGTGATGTTTTAGTCAAATAGATGTCCTCATTGTTTTATTCAGAATCCTTGAACTTCAGTTGGATTGTGGGAACATTTTCTGGAGTGCAGTGGAGGGAAGGAGGCTGAATCCGAGTGTTGCGATTGTGTGTTTGTTTTTTTTGTGCGCTCCAGCACTGAGGTCTCCGTGTTCTCTGGAGATCACAGTCATGTCAGCATTCTGAGCATGTTCACTGCACCGCACGCCTACAAGCTTGTTTTTACAACTCTTCACTCTAAGGGGCACTATTGCTTGCAGTGTTTGTGGAATGGTACCAACTTTTGAGATTTGAAAAATGCCTCAATAGAATATCATACTTTTGATTTGAACACTTATGCATTTTGTAATATACACAACTGTTCAAAAGTTTGGGGTCAGTAAGATTATTTATTCATTGATAGAAATGTTTTGTGATATTATAAGTGTCTTTACTGTTACTTTCAATTTTAAATAAATGGTGTTCTTATGAAGAATTGTGTGTCGAAATGCATCACAGTTTCCACAAAAATATAACCGCACAGCTGTTTTCAATATTGATAATATTAAGAAATGTTTATTCCGCAGCAAATGATCAAATCGGAATGATTTCTGAAGGATCATGTGACACTGAAGACTGGAGTAATGTTGCTGAAATTTCAGCTTTATCATGACAGGAATAAATTACCATTTTATGTTTGATATATTCAAACAAAAAAACGGTAATATTGTGAATTTATAATTTCAGTTTAAAATAACTTTTCTCTTTCTGATCAAATAATAGCTTTGTTGAGCATAAGAGATGTCTTTCTAAAAAGTGAGTGTATATGTGCATTTTTATGTATATTTTTATTTAAGTTCCCCTAGTAAGTTAATAAAATATAGTAATTCATTACTTTTTCCATTGTTTTTTTTTTTTTATAATGAATGGATATTTTCTATTTGCTAAACTTTAAAATGCTTAATGAATCCTTGGCTAGAAAAGGAAAGTGATTTTATTCAGTTTTCACAAACGACTGCAATACTCATAAATCTTTTAGGAACCATGTATTAGGGTAATGTTGGTTTAATGGTGTAAAGCCAGATTCAGTGTCAGTTAGATCTAGTGGTTGTCATGTTTGGCAAAAGTCGCAGGGATATCTTTAATAGAAGCACATTAAAAGTTATAGAACAGAATAATTTAACTTATTTAACAGGAGGTACAGCTCATGTTTTCACATTTTCTGGTGTTACTTAAAGCACACTGTGATCCTTTTCACCACTAGAAACCCACAATTTGCTTTGTTTGTCTCTGCATCATGTCTTTCTAAATGCTGTGTATTCTGCTCTGTGTGATTTATTTCTAAACAATTTTCTCTTCTCATCTCTTTTTTTTTTTTTTTTTTTTATCATCTCCTTTCTCATTCCACAGATGGAAGTTCTTGACAAGTTAGTAATGCCTTTCCTTATTTCCCTCCTGCTCTGAAAAATGTGTGCAATTATTGTTTTTGGCTATCAAATCCCAGCCCTGTGGCTCTGCCTCTATCCATTTTCATATGTTTGTTTCCCTAAATTTAATTTATCTTTCCTTTTTCCCCAAGCCTGCATTGTTGCAGTATTGGCTTTAGGAGACGGCAGATTTCTCACGTCTAAGCTGCCGTCTCATTCTGTAATTATTCACTATGGGATTGTAAATGTACAGCTTTATTCCAGCGTTGATATTTCAGAGCGCAGTGGACAGTCTCCATTCACTCGGTGTAAAGTCAGTCTGCTTTAATGGACACTGTTGTTCTCTTTGTTGTACTCCTCCCACTCTTCCTCTCTATTGTTATTTGTGCTCCTTTTCCTTTTTTCTCCATCCTGTTTTTTCTGTGTTCCTTCACTCTCCCGTTCATTAGAGGAGAAGTCTTCTATGAGGAGTTGTACCCTGAGGGGAAGTAAGTGCTGAATGCTTGTGGCTTTAATGCACTAGCTAAAAGAACTTAGACCTGCCGCTGACCTTACTAATAAACTCTTGCTTTTGACGACATCAGACCATGTTTCATTGCTTTTTCACTCAGGAGTTGAACTGTATTGAAATGTGGCACTTTAGCTGGGTCGTTTGAAACTATTAGCAAATGTAGTCGTGCACTTTGAGTGACTTCATTAGAGCATGAAGCAATGATGTGGAGCCTGAATAGAAATCACATTTCGTGGGTGTTTTGATTGATTATTTTGTGTGCATGTAGTTATGTATCCGATGTGTGAAAAACAGGGCTTTCAACCATTCTAGACTCTCCCACCAGACTCTCAGCCAACCCACATACTCCAGTACTTAAGCAAAGATTTTCTCCGATATATTTTTACTACATTATTTAATTAAATAATAAACTGATTAATACTATTTTGAATAATAACTTTGATTTAAGACTCTTGCATTTTTGTCACAGAGCCAACAATATTCAAAGTAAATGCCAGGTTTAATAAAGCTGCACTGGGAAACAAGCTGAAGTTAACATTACAAACATTACACTATTAACATTTACAAAATTAAATAAAAAAATATTATACAAATATGAATATTCATTACTATTAAAAAATAATACATTATAATTAAAATGGATGGCTTAAATAAGGAACATTAATTGTTAAATTAAATAAATGCATTTTTAAAAATCTATAGCCCTTCTCTATGGAGCCATCAAATACCTTAAGGGTGAGAAATGACAATTTTTAAAAATACCTTATGTTGTTCCAAATCCATAAAACTTTTGTTCATCTTTGAAACACAAATTAAAATCCCATGTACCTAAAAATCTGATGCTTCAAAATTAAGAGATTATAAAATGAATCCATATGAATTTAAAGGTTTAATCCAAGACTTCGGAAGAGACGCAATCTCTTTATATGATGAACAGGTTTTATTTAGGCTTTTATTCACAATATAAACATTGTGTTTGGAATATGAACGAAAGTCTTATGGGTTTTGGGCGACATGAGAGAGTATTAGATATAATTTTATTTTTTGGGTGAACTATCCCTTTAAGGCACCCCTGGTTGAAAACCCTGGCACTAAAACATCACCTTAATAAATGTTACAATGCTAATCATAGTTTCTGCACCATAATAATATACAGAGGTGGACAGAGTACACCGCTTCGTTACTTGAGTAAAAGTACAGATACCCCTTGCTAAATTTTACTCAAGTACAAGTAAAAGTACTACAGTCAGATGTCTACTTAAGTAAAAGTACTGAAGTACTTGTTTTTAAAAGTACTTGAGTATCAAGAGTACAAGAGTAAATTTTCTAAATATTGCATTACTACTGCCACAGTGCCAGTCAAGTCATCTTCATTTATATAGCGCTTTTAACAATGTAGATTGTTTCAAAGCGGCTTTACAGAGATCAACATAATTTAAGGTAACAGAGATTGTTTTGGGTTTATAGCGATTCTTGAATAATGTTATTTCCAGCTAAAGTTAGTTTTGATTGATTCACTTCCGTCGAAATGATCATTTGTTATTAAATTAGGGGCCGCTAAGACGACACCGTTCTCTCTAAACAGACTTTAAACTGTGATTAACGCTGATGGCGTTCACATGCGCATTAAGAATTGATTCTATAGTTATGTGTGTTCGAATATATGTGTGCAGGTTTGTAATTCCCTACAAACCATGCCTAAACAAACTACTTGTCTTTGCCTATAATTTTGATACAGAATTTTATTTTATCACTTTGGGGTAGGTACGCGAACCGTGCTTACATTTATGTACAGAAACGTCCTACATGGAGTTATGAAAAATGTTAATGTTAATACCCTTGATAATCTAAAAGGAATTGAAAGTTAATTCAAGTCATTTTCATCTTTTTACCATGTTGCTTTATTTAACATTTCTCACTTGCCCAGAAGGCAATGCACAATTGCAACGCTCAGACAAACCTCTGCTAGAGTTTTAATGGATTTTTTGCACCCAATGGATTTTTTTTTTTTTTTTTTTTTAAGTAACGGGTACTCACGGTTATGGATAGAAATGTAGTGGAGTAAAGAGTACAATATTTGCCTCTCAAATGTACTTGAGTAATCCCCAAAAATGATACTCGAGTAAAGTACAGAACCCTCAAAATTGTACTCAAGTACTGTACTCAAGTAAATGTACTCCGTTACTGTCCGGCTCTGGTAATATAGTTACTCTAATAGATCTGTGGTATCTTGTTGTTGTAGCAAATGTAACTACTCTATTTTGTCAGAAACTTTGGTTACCATGATAAGGTTTTGTAAAGGAATTTATGCACCCCAGAAAAAAACAGATTTTTTTTTTTAAGGATCATCATGTACTTGGTGTAGTCGTCTCTTCTTGTGCTGCACGCATTATGTGAAGCCGTTTGTGTATTTTTGGTGGTGTGCTGTGCTGCTGTGGTGAATGAGAGAGGTCACGAAGGGCTCATGTCTCCAGGCATGGTCTGCGAGTGGAAAACACGGCCTGCTTCATCCCCAACGATCGCAGTAAGAAGAGACTGATCCAGGATACAGAGGATTGGCAGCCGCGCACCGGCACCACCCAGTCTCGCTCTTTCCGAATCCTGGCCCAGCTCACAGGCACTGACTTCAGTAAGTCAGACACATTCAGACCACAGCCTGTCAGCGCCGTATACTCCTTTCAGAACAGTTGCTTCTCATTTGGGCTTTTCAGCATCTAAGCTCAGTGTCAATGGGTTTCTTTGGAAAGACAATTTCTCAGGGAATCAGTATTTTGTGAAGTAATGTGGAAAAAGACATTCCTAAGTAGGGACAGGAGTTATGAACAAAATCTTTAATCGTGAACTAAAACCATTCATACCGTGGTATATCACGAGATGGTTTGCTCCAAAAATTCAACTCAAATTCATCCCATCCAATTCCATCCATCGTTATATCATGCTATAGTTTCATCCATCCATGCATCTATCCGTCCAACCATCATTCTATTGTTCTCCAATTATAAAATAATGAAGCTGTTAAAGTAGTCTCTATTCTACTTGTCTTTTTTTTTTTTTAATTGCACGGTGTATTTACTGCGGTACACTATATACAGTTGTATCTCCCAGCCCGGTTCCTTTTTTACTTAGTGGCTGGGACTAATCTTAGTGTAGGAGGGTGTGAGAGCATGTCCTAGAGAGGACCCAGCTGCTGATCTGATATTGAGAGTGAGATCATAAAGAAGTGGGAAATGTCGTCTATCTATAGCTTAAAGGGTTATGGCTGAGATTTTTCTCCTTTATGCAATCTAGAGCCTGAGTGGCTGTGATTTTGCTCTTGTGTAAGTGGTAGGAAAGGGGTGTTCAGTCAACCATTGTTGCCGTACTGTTCCTGTACATCTCACGGGATTGACTCTCATGTTGAAAGGTGATGGGTAGTTCCTTTAAAAGCAGCAATCCTCAAATGTTTTGTAGCATTTTGCAGACCTTGGCAGTGGATTTGTCTAATGGTTGGTCTGATTGGTATCTCTCCTGCTTCCCTCAGTGCAGGACCCGGATGATGAGAACATGAAAAGGTCCAGGTAAAGAACTGTGTGAACTTGCTAATGAAGTGCAGTTTGAAGCATTAAATCGCTAGCTCTGACCTTTTACTACCCTCATTAAAAGATCAGCTCTCTGCGGAGAAATGCTGAAGATATGCTTCGATCCGCATTATGAGCCTTTGTCTGATCTTTGCATTTGCAGTATAAATTCATACACAGAGTGCTGTGTGCCTTATAATCAGACCCACACAGAATCATGCCCACAGATTCCTGCAGAATATAAATGCCTGTCATGTATAAAATACAGTTTTATAGATCTAGTTCACGCCGTTTTAGATAATTCAAATTTATTGATTTTTGATGGGTGGGTTATGTAGAGGAAAAAATGTAAGGGTTTATGAAATTATTAAATTATACAACAGAAACTTTGCTATCCAATAAGGCCACGGGAGCGGAGTCACCGTTAGATTTGAAAAGTTTTTTTCAAGTACACTACACCTCAACAGTTTGGAGGGGTTTTTATTTTTATTTTATTTTTTTAAGGAAATTAATACTTCTAGGCTCAGGAAGGATGCATTAAATTGGTCGAAAGTGACCGTAAAGACGTATAATACTTCAAAACATTTCTATTTCAAATGAATACTTTTTGAAGAATCCTGGAAAAATATATCACTGGTTCCACAAAAATATTAAGTAGCACAACAACTGTTTTTAGCATAATTAAAACCGCTTCTTGGGCAAATTAGATTTCGACCGCCTAAAACCTACAGAATGCACTTCTATGAAATATGGGACACAACCCAGTTCTGCTTTCAGAAATAGACTTTCCTATTTTCCTACTTGATTTCAAACAAAATGTTTTCCATACCCTTAAAAAGCATCTTGTGCATTGCTATCCATTAGAACATTCTCTCTTATGTGTAAATGCCCTTAAAACATTTGGCTTATTTAATTGTTGTCTTTAAAAAAAAACGGCGTGGTTCCAAATCCATTTAGCAGGTTTTCCATTAAAATAAAGACAGGAAATGTGGGAAAAAGTCTGCAGATTCTGTCTGGGCCTGGTTATCTACAGATGCACTTTTTTTTCTGAGTTCTTCACTGCTTGCATATGTTGCATCTTTTAATCTTTCTTCATTCCCTTCTGATTTGTCTTTCTGTTCTGCTGCTCTCTCCTAACCTTATTTTCACCCTTCTTTTGTCTTTCTATGTGTGCTGGCATGTCTTTCTCTCCCTCTGTTTTGTTCTCACTGTTCTCCTAATTTCCTGTTCTCTGTCGTGCAATGAATGGCAGGGAAAAGTTCCTCTCTGAGATCCAGAGTCCCCGTTATGCCAGGCTGAGAGACTGGCATCACGAGAGATCTGCCCGTGCCCTCAACATCAAGTCCTGAACGCTCTGTCTCCTGGGCATCAGAAGGCCAAGGTGGCTGAGATACGGCCGCACTAGAAACAAACACATCACCTCAATACCGCGTGCCAGCTAAGGGTGAACACCAACCCCAGCTATACCAGGACAAAAAATTGGGGATTGGGGGGGATTTGGGGGGGGGATTTGGGGGGGGGGGGGGGGTTGTCAAGTTAATGAAAAAAATGTAAAAAAAAAAACATGCAAGTTGAAAATAGCAAAAACAAATGTGAGAAGAAACGCAGCCATAGTCAGAAAAAACACACAAATTGAGCCCTACAGTCAAGTTCCCATTAGGAATATCTGAATGCTGTTTGTGTGTCATAGTCTCTTTCAAGTGGTATCGTTTCTAAAAACTGATAATCATGTTAATTTATTGTTATTATGATTTTTGTGGTTGTTCAGAGGAGTTATCCATCACAGGACTGTTCCTATTGCTCTTTCCGTCTTTCTGATTGTTGTGTAGCCCCCCTTGGGATTTTTTTTCTTCTTTATATGTCATTCTTTTTCTCTGACTGTAACTTAGCATAATTCACAATTATGATGTCATCTGATCGCTCTTCCTCTGGTTCTGTCTCCAAAAAGATAATAGAATCTGTTGACTCATGTTTATGAGTACATAAAACATTGTGAAACTTTCTGCTGTCCTCTATTTTCTTCAGCCTCTGTTTGTTCCCTCTTCTTCATTTCAAAATTTTCTGCTTTTTATACATGGCTGTTCCATGGTATTTTAAAGAAGTGAGGGAAAAAATAATTTCCCTTTTGTATTTATTGTAATCACCGCAGACCAATTTAGGCTGGTTTAATGTGCTTTTTTCAGCAGGGCCAAATAGATTCAAACATCGAAATGTAAGCTTTGGTGTCTAGTTAAGTTAACAACTCTATATTCTAAGCATTACTTAGCACAAGTATTACCAAAGAAAATCTGACAAACACTGTTGAAAAGTGGATTGGACAGAGCACCAAAACACACTTGCTGCCAGCAGTAAGGGGCATATACACTCATGATGGGGAAGGTGCTTGTGTTGCATTGGGTGTTTGTGAATTTGGGGGCGGCGCTATCAAGATTGGGGTGTGATCCTTTTGGGTAGGGATATGTTTTGTTTTGGTGATTCTCAAATATCAACAGAGTTTCTCAGAAATTGCTTACTGCACCTTTAAGGCAAGTAATTTCACTCGGCGGCCATCTTTGAAACGTCTCCTTTTTCAGTCATGCAAGTACAGCTCCTATCTCGTAGAATGGGTAAATTCTCCAGACCTGTTCACCAAGCTTATGATTAAATTTCATATTTGAAATCTGTATTTTTCAGGCTGAACTAGCCAATGCGCATGTGCAGTCATAAGTGCGCCTCTCAGAACTCTGACTCTTTCTATTACAACTGGAGCAGCTGGAGTGATGCAATGACTTTACCAATTGCCGATTGGCTCTTTTATTTAGAAGGCTGGACTTATATTACTATGAATGGGAGAAAGTGCAAGGCGCAATGGACCTTATGCGCCAGAGAAACAAGCACACAGCCATCTTTGAACTTCCGTTTTTGCAGTCGCTCTGTATATTTCTATGGCATCGCTGTCAAGGAGTAATTAGCTGGCGAAGTGGATTTACTTTTTGTAAAGTTAACTAAAGTCATCATGAGGATTGTAAATGCCAGTAGACCGGGAAGATTCATAAACGAGCCGTTCATTCATAAATGTGTAAGATCGCTGTGAAAATACAAACCAAAAGACAACGAGCGCAGCGCTGAAAAAGGGGAGGGGGGAGGGGGGAGGGATAGGGGGGGCTACATAAGGTCTATACAAGGGGGTAATCCATCAGCCGGAAACTGAAGCCTCGAGGGGGCCGCCATTGTAGCAGACATCACCTGCTGTTAGCATTCCATTGACTCCCATTCATTTTGGCGTCACTTTGACAGCGAATAACTTTACATATGAGGCGTCCAAAGACTTCATTTGTCCATTATTTCTAAAGAAACACGTCAATGTATAAAAGGCTCCATTACTTTGTATCTTACGTTATGGCCCCGTAGAAGCCGTTTTTGTAAAAATAGGCTAACGATTGCATCATAACCACACGACTCTGTCGCACAGTAGAGAAATTACCTTATAGACAGGAGGAGAAGCTCGCAGGCAGTCTGTTTTTTTACTGTCTATGAGGCAATCGGGGGGACAAAGAGGCATAAACTGAAGGGAGAAGTCTATAGATAGTCCATAAAAGCAACGGGACAAAATATTTCAACAACGTTTTTGAGGAATTGGAAATAATTCGGTATATGGCACAGCCACTAGAAGATTTACAAATGTCAGACGGGTTGCTCACGTCACATCTACGTCGTCAAGCTCAGTTTGAGCCTGCGCAGTACGCTCAGCCATCAGGAAGTGAGCGCTTCTAATGGGCTTCACGTTTCTCCGTTGAAATCAAGGGGGTTGCTGTGTCCATTTCTTTTACGGTCTATGGGTCTATAGAGTGGTGCAGATATGACATCACTTTGTAGGCTAAAATGCGGAAGCGAGTTAGCATTTTAGCACTTCCGTTTCCATCATCCCGAAGTCAATGTGTTTTTTGAATGGGGTTTTGGTTAAATGGCTGAAATAAGATCTGTGGTGAACACAAGCTCAAGACACTTTCACGTTTTATTCTATGACATAAAATGCATCAATTTTACCCCACTTGTGATTTTTTTGAAGCGGTTACATGTCTCTAAAAAGGCGGTTGCTAATAAGTGGCTAAATGGGACTACAGAGGCTGTCGAGGACATTAAACGTCATCACGCCAAAAAGGTAAGCTCAGTCCGCTTTTACAGCATGGTTATAATTGTGCTATAATAAACATTTTCCCAGACATTTTGAGTTAGAATAAAGTCTAAAAGAGTTTTCGGAAGCTTAGTGATGGTGACATTGAATTTGTGTGACCGTGGAGTAGTTTGTTTATAGCCTACTTTTAGCTTTTTACTTCGGGGGACTAATTTTGGCTTCAAAATTCATATAAGTTGTGTTCATCTGTGATAATTACTGGTATCTTGATGGACAAAACGTGCAAGTATCATAAACTTTTGTTGATCACAGAGCTTGTTTTTAGTCATAATCCAAAAGCCTATGGGACAATCCTATTGGGTTTTTGTCGAGGGAACCAGCGTGATGCTAACTGCCATTGGCCTACAAAGTGACGTCATACCTGCACCACTCTGCACTGTGTGATCATGTAGCTATGATGAAGTACAGGATCTGTATATGTTTATTCATTTCATTCAGATTATGTATGGTGAAAAGCTCATAAATGCTACAACTGACATTGTTTGGTTTTAGCTTACAGCTTACTCTAAAATAGTCAAAATCAGTTTAAATCTCAACCAGGGGACCGGGGCCTCTGCTAAGTTTCAAGGGGGCTCCAATTTTATCATATATACATACATACATACATACATACACGTATGTATATGTGTGTACATGCATACATACACACATACACATACACACACACACACACACACACACACACACACACACACACATACATACACATTTCTGTGTGTGTATGTATATGTAATATATTTTCTTTATATAATACAT
This sequence comes from Gila orcuttii, assembly GCA_026230005.1. Lineage (NCBI taxonomy): Eukaryota > Metazoa > Chordata > Actinopteri > Cypriniformes > Leuciscidae > Gila > Gila orcuttii. The sequence continues at coordinate 9,337,151 of JAPDVR010000016.1, read as the reverse complement.
ATTTTTTAAACAATTTATTTCTTAGATAACCTAAGGTCTAACTAGTCTAAATATGTTGTAACTTTAAGAAAAGACAAAACAATAAAGATTTTTATTCCCAATTAAAGCAGAAAACACCCATCCTGTACTTTAATTTGCATAAAATGCCATGTCATGATGTTTTAATCTCTTCGCTTTGTTCAGGAGTGTACTTTCCATCCAGGATGTAGATGTCAGAGGTTGCATAGCTTAATAACATTTTCATTGGATCTGGCTAACGCTGTTTTATCATGGCCTGTATTCTGAAAGGAAATTTTCTTTCTACAGTCACGGAGTAACTCCCTGTCCTGCTAAGTCCAAGCCAGCAGACAAACCTGATGAAGTTCAAGGTAAGTACTCTCAGAACTGACAGAATAGATTGACTCTCACAGTACACACTGACTCACGGCCCGGAGTCGCTCCCACGGGGAGGACTTAACTCGCTGACTTGTTCACAGAGCGGTCCGGCTGGCTCAGACAGGCCTGATGTTAATGGGAAAAGTAAGACATAAGGGGCACTTATGTGTTTATAGTCAAAGATGATAATATGACTCAATTATCATTCTCCCGAGATGCGGTTTATATAAGCTGAATTAAACCATGAGCCGCTCCTATTGCTCTCCTCTTATGGTGTTAGCAGCATCTCAGTGATAATGATATCTCTGGATAAAAGCAAGCCATTCTAGACTACAATTGCTCTCGTTTTAATAGCTGCCCATAAATGTACATACTGCTAACAGGTCTCTGTTGGGTCATAGTGAGGAAGTGCTGAACAAATAGATGTTTCATTGTCTTTTTTTGTTTAGCACCAGCTAAAGCGGCAATGAGTTCTGGCCCGTCCTGCAGGCCACCATGGGTGACGGACCCCGGTTTTGCAGACCGCTACCACCCAGACAAGACCAGCACGGTGGTGACCCAGCACAAGCAGCCGGTCCAACCCACTCCCATGCAGAACCGCAGCTCCATCCTTCAGGCAGCACAGCAGAGCCCTGCCGACACTAGTGGCTGTACGCCGCTCTGCGCCGCCTGCAACAAGATCATCAGGTACGGCTGGAGTCATACTTCAGGACTGCTGAAAATTTAGCAGTTAAAATCCCAAAGCTAACTGCTGCAGGCATCCCAAAATACCTCCAAATCAATGATGACTATGTGCTAAATGTCATTACTTCAAGACATGGGGAGAGATAAAAGGTTGTCAAACTTTGTAAGTCAGGAATATTTCTTAAAATACGCCGAGCACAGAAATAGCGGCATGTCCTTGGGCTTTTTGCTGTGGAGAATCAATACGGAATGCAGTGGGTTTCTGCGTCTGACCTACTATTTCCATTAGAAGGGCTTTTGCACACTGAACACTTAAGAGTGCTAAACCCAGCTGCTGATGCTCGAGCTAACCCTTTCACTTCAATGCAAAAGGCGTCAGTTGTAAGACTTTGTGTTTGTGTGCCTGTGTAGGGGACGCTACGTGGTGGCGCTCGGTCGTTCCTGGCACCCTGAGGAGTTCATGTGCTGTCAGTGTAAAAAGGTGTTGGACGAGGGGGGCTTCTTTGAGGAAAAAGGATCCATTTACTGCACCAAGTGTTATGACAACCGTTACTCACCCAACTGTGCCAAATGCAAGAAGAAAATAACTGGGGTGAGCGCATTTCCTACCGTTCTGCAACACAAACGTACAATGCAGTTCTTTTGAGTAGAGTTTCACAGGAATATACACTGATCCGTTCAAACTGAGTGGTGAATAGTTTGTATAAAAGTACTACTTTTATACAGCAAGGATGTATGTAATTGATCAAATGTGACAACAGAGACATTTTTATTTTTTTTAATTATTTAAAAAAAAAAAAAAAAAAATCATATAATCCCAAAAAATAATGTTACTGTTTCCCCAACAATATTAAGCAGCAGAACTGTTTTCAACATTGATAAATGTTTCTTGAAAAGCAAATGGGCATATTATAATGATTTCTGAAGGATCACGTGACACTGAAGACTGAAGTAATGATGCTGAAAATTCAGCTCTGCCATCACAAGAATAAATATTTTTATTAAAAATAAAAATAATAAATTAATAAAAATGTAAAATTATAAAAATTAAATAAAAAGACAGTTATTGTAAATTGTAATATTTTATAATATTGTAAAATTGTACAATGGATTTTAAACAAATAATGCAGCATAAAAGACATTTAAAACAATATAATTCCACAAAAAAAAAATCTATCAGACCCTAAACTTTTGAATGGTGGTATATAATATAATATATATATATACAGTACATATGTAATATAATATAATATATACAGTACATATGTAATATACAGAGCATTACATTACGTAATATACATTCTATTAGTTAAACATGTCAGAAGTCAACATCATTTTACCCCATTTACTTTCTGATCATCTTATTTATTATTCCAAGCGTTAAAAAATGAGCTGCAAACCGCATTTCATGTTGACTTTAGCTGTTTTCGAATTTGTTAAATTCGTATATTCTTCTAAAAATGTATATTCACTGATCTGTTCAGCATTATTGAATATTAATGGCTCAACAGAAATGATTACTAAGCATTACTTGAATTTAATCACGCAATGCATTAAATTCAATGCAAACTGTAGAAAAAAAACTAAGTTAATGTTATAATATGACAATATAATACTATGACAATGTCAGACCTCAAAAACAAACAAAAGCTAATTTAATTGCATAGCATGAAGCTGATGATGAAGAGCAGTGCCAGTGAGGTAAAGTGTGTGTGAGAGTGGAATGATTTTGTAAGTGTGAATTCATAGATGGCGTGCGCAGCTCCCTCACACCCCTCTGTCCTCTCCACAGGAAATCATGCACGCCCTGAAGATGACCTACCACGTACAGTGCTTCCTGTGCGCCGCCTGCAAAATGCCCATCAGGAACCAGGCCTTCTACATGGAGGAGGGAGAGCCCTACTGCGAGAGAGGTGAGCGACTCGCACGCCCGGCCGCACATCTTATCGACAGCCCCTGCCGAGAGCCGAGCGCGGGCTCCTGCGGTGTTTAATCATTCAAATGCTGCCACTTCACTTCAGACTTCAAATCTGCTCCATACCGGCCCTGAACATTGATTAGGAGCTTTGCTGAGAACTTTTATGCTTGAGAATCTACTTTAAATATTCAATTAGTAGAAAGTGCTTTGCTGCTCAATGAAACCATTAATACTGTTAGTTCAGGTTTTTTTTTTTTTTAAAGCTTTTTCGTTTATTCGAATCACAAGACACAAGACAGATTCAAACTCATGCTGACCACATGATCAACCAGCTGAAAGTGTCAGCATGTGTTGTAGTAGCCACTTTTTATTAACTTTTTATGCTGCAACAAGGCATCAGGAATTTTTGTTTTATTTAATTTAATTTTTGTTCTGACACACATTTATAGGACTAGGGAGAATTATGACTGAGGGTGTGTTCACACTTTGCATGTTTGGTTCGATTAAAACGAACTTCGATGCAAATGCACTCTTAGTGTGGTTAATTTGAATGTGTGTCCAAACGACCGCTGAAAAGATGCGTCTCGGTCCGCTTCCAAACGAACTCTGGTGCGGTTTGAATGAAATATAAATGCATCATAGACCATGTCACAAGACCTTAAAAAGGACAGAATGCTCAAGCATACCTGTTTTTTCTCATCATAGTCGTGATGTTGCCCATCACAGTTCAGTGCAGGCATCAGAACCGCGTCTCCTCGCAGCAGATTGTTTGTGTGTGTGACGGAGGGATTCCTGCTGCTGTGTTGACTCCTATACAATAAGCTCTTCACGAGTTGTCAGCTCCATCATACACCATCATAATACGCACATACAACAAGTGCGTTTATCCCAGCACACAGCATTGTTTTGGATGTTCCGTAAGTTCCGTTGTGAAATACATGAACAAAAGCCGACATATCCCTATGCCTTTAGGTTCAGTGCTAAAAAAAAAAAAATTCCCCACTTATTTATATTAGGCATGTCCCAGTTGATCTCAAGGATCAGTAACGGGGGCAATTAGGCATTTTTAACTGGTTGAATCAGCTATCCTTAGCCCGATCCTTTATTTTACATCAGTTGTCATGCAGTAAGTGGCAGAAAATGGACCTTCAATTGGATTTGCAACCACCATTAAAAGTAAAAGAAGTGCAAATCTGTGTGTAAACGTTTATCTTTTTTTACTCTGTAGTGATAGATGCCCCTTTTTTACATTTGAGCCCCTGCCCCTGAGAAACTCTGTGTACGTCCCTCTGATGCACACTTCAAATACAAGGAAAATACATTTAAAGTTACTAAAATCAATCCAATGCATAAACACAAGTATTGGATCAGGACTAGGTATCGCTAAAGACTCGGATTGGATCAGGGGCACAAAAAAAACTTGACCGGGACGTCCCTAATTTATATGACTAGTGAGAGTTAAAACAGGACATTATTGGAAGGAGCAGGAGACATTAGAATCAAACGTATATTTCAAAAATGTTTGCCACAGCTCTAAGTGTTTAGAGATTATGTGGCGGCTGTTCTTTTGTTTTGGACCTTTTTTGACACTTTTATTTATCCGAACTATGAGAAGTAGCATAGGTAACAGGTGGGTGAAGGGGCCCGGGAATGTTGCGGATCCGATTCGAACTTACGTTCCCACATGAGAACCACGGTTTAACAGGGTTTCCGCGGGGTTGTAAAAGGTAGTAAATTAAATGATGCCAAATTAAGGCCAGTAAAAAGTAGTAAACGTCATCTGACGAGGTAGTAAATTTTCGAACCCCCATCCAACTAGGCCTATGAGTTTCAATTTGTGTTAAGTGCAGGACTTTGTTCTAAAATTCGCGTGGATTTATTTATATGTTGCGAGTAGGACCTGAGCGATATCATGTGACGTGGTGTTTGTTCGTTCGCGCTCGCTGAAACAAACTGGGTACCCGGCTGGCCTGGCTTGCTGACCAACCTGTTCGCGAGTTCGCTTCTATTTCAGTCATCAGTCGACCGCCAAAGCCATATTTGATCGGTGAGTAGCCTAATGTAGACGACTGCCTGCTGCGCTTGTGACAGGGTGCATGTTAACTGAAAGAAGGAACAGAAAGAGAGCCCCGGCTGCGCGCGCGCACTCAATTCACTCTTGCTCTCTCTCCCTCGCTCATATTAATCAAAATCAATTGACACGATGGTAAAAGGTCGCAAGACCGAAGTTTCACGTGGTGCAATTGGAAATTTATTTCCCGCTGTGTGTGAATTGTGCTAAGAAAACGTTGCCTTATCTTCTCTGAAAAGCATTCCCCACATTCAGCTGACATAACCACACTTTCAATAAACTGAAAAATCTATCCTAAAAAAACCTATTTGTTGACACAAATTTTGTGCGATGTCCTAACTGATGGGATAACCACCCAATGCGTACATGTCCGCTAATGACGCGTCACTTTAATGAATGGTTAACAACTGATCTGTCCTCACGGGACTTCTGAATCGGTAACTCAATATGGTTCCATTTATTAAAATCTAGTTAACTACATTGGTTAACATGAACTATTAATAAACTGCACATCTACATCATTAATTAATCTTTCTTAATGTCAATTTCACCATATAGCCTACATTATTGAAATCAAAAGTTGTATTTGTTAACATTAGTTAATGCACTGTGAAGTAACATGAATAAACAATTCATGTATGTTGAAAACTACGTAGTATTTTCAGGTTATTTATATTATAATGTGTAGAAACATTGCCAAAAAAAAATTATAATAATAATTTAGTTTAGACTGGAGTGAGGTGAAACCAGAAAAAAAAGTGCAAAGCAAGTTATCTAGCAGCATTTTTTTTTTTTTATTAAAAAAAAAAAATCTGGCAGCTAATTCTATTAAATTTTACAGTATATGGGAGAAAATTAGACTTCAATAAACTTTTAAAATAAACTTTTTAATGCTTCGTTTTTATTCTACTTTTTGATATTGATATGATTATACCAAAACAATTATCAGGTCCAGCAAAGAAGTATTTTATGTTAGAAAGCTATGAAATCAAGTGGTAAAATCAAAGCTAAAAAAAAAAAAAAAAAGAGGGCAAGAAAGGATAAGTGTCTGTCGGCCACCACCGAAGACCAATTTTGACCACTACAGTTGCATCTTGAAGTCGTGATGGTATTAAAACATATTGTGAAGGTATTAAAAGGTATTAAATTCAATTTAAGAATTTCTGTATATACCCTGTATTAAATGAAAGATAAAATATGATAGAGCAATAGAATGAACAGTGACAGAAACAGAAGCATGCTTTTTAGCAGGATTAATTAAGCATGAAAATATCTGAAGGAAATATATATTTGATGAACAAATTAACCCAACTAATATGATTTATATTCTTTTGGTTTATCTACTAATACATTTAAAAATTACAAATGCAGTGAAAATTCAGGGATCAGTTACGGTATCGATATCGGCGAGTACCAAAAATGAAAGTATTGGTATCGGTCTCGTTCTGCAAAAAGTGGTATGGTGCATCCCTAATTGAAAATATTTAACGGGTTCGCGTGAGGGAAGAGCAAACCAGTGCCATATTTGAAGCACATTTAGAGATGTGATGAAATAAATTGCTGTTTTGGGATAGTAATTTCACTGCTCAAGTCTGCGTGTGTGAGAATGTGTGTTTGTGGGTAAGTGTGTGTAATGTGACACACTTTATTATTAATCTTTATTAATGTTTATGGCTGTAAGTGCCATGGTTATTATTCACCTTATTAGGGCTAAGGGTTAACGTAATGGTTAGGATAACTCAAGGGCTATGGTTAAAGGGGTCCTATAATGCCATTTTTGTACAAGTTAATATGAATCTTTAGGGTCTAAATGAAAACTTTGTAATATACTTTTATTAAAAATTCTCATTAGTATTTTAAGAAAACACTCATTTTACCAGCTCAAAAATAGCTCTGTTTTCAGCATGCCGTTTCAGTGCATATGCCTTTAAATGATAATGAGCTTTGGTCCCCCCGCCCCTCTGCGTACACAGTTTTTAATAACACAATAACCATAACGCGTTGTTCATTATAAACGTGGGATTATGAATTATAGAACATCGTAACGTTACATAGAATACATGTTGTGTTGGTAGTAAAAAATATTGTGGAGGTAGTAAAAAAGGTAGTAAAAGGTAGTAAATTCATCTCTATGATTCCTGCATATACTCTTGTTTAAATAGCATGACAAATTTCACTACTGAATTCAAAACTAAGCTGTGCTTGTTCATTCATTTTGTTTCCTGACTGGTGGAAAGTTGCTAAATTCAGCCACCCTCCATGTTTAATTTACATTTATATAGTGCTGGTAATCACATTGTCACATTTGTTGGGCCCCTAATCTTACATAAACAGACATTAAGCGATCTGAAGGGAGTGTGTGTCTTTATGTAAATAGGCTTGCATTGCAGTTCCGGTGCTTTCCAGCTTTGAAGAGTTTGGGTCTTGTGTCAGCAGCAAGTGGGCTGCTGCTTCTGTCAGAAATAAAGAGCTAGTGTTGATAAAATAGCTGCGGTCTCAGCACCTTAAAAGGATTGTGCTTTAAACCACTTACCTTGCGTACGAGACGTAAAGCCTGCAACTTCTAAGTTTTCCGTAATGGGTAAAACAGGGGCAATCCAAATGGGAATCTGGACCAGTGTCTGTTATCACACACTGAGCATGCGAGGCCTGAGAAAATGTAATCCCTTTTCTTTTTCCTTTCGATAAGACATTTCTTTCTTTCTTGTCTTGTTCTCTCTGTTTCTGACCAAGCATTTCCTCCTCGCTGGATTAATAGGCCCTTTTTGGTTGGTTTGTTTTTCTCTGCAGACTATGAAAAGATGTTTGGTACCAAATGCCATGGCTGTGACTTCAAGATTGATGCAGGGGACCGTTTCCTTGAGGCGCTGGGCTACAGCTGGCATGACACTTGCTTTGTCTGTGCCGTAAGTCATTTTGATGCATTGGGACCTGTCCCGAAACTCCATCTTAAACTTTCTGCACCACGCAACACTATCAAGAAATAGCCGCTGTGAAACACTTAAACTTCATGCAAACACAGCCTTTAAAAATATTCCAGATAAACAAAGACATGAACTCTATATTCTTTTATGGAAGTACTGGAGATGCCCTTGCTATTTATTTAGCTTTTTTAGGAATTTAATCGGTTCATTCATTTTTATTTTTGTCCCTCATTGCTGCCCACAAGAGCACAATAAATAGCAAAAATTTGTGAGAAGATTGCAGGCACGTGATCCGTGATCTGAGACAAAAAAGATTTACAATTTATTATTTTATTAAATTGATAAATACATATCTTACTATTGCATTAATACATTCTATTGTACTGTAAAATGAAAAAATAAAATATTTAATAATAATATACATTCTATTGTACTGTAAAATGAAAAAATAAAATATTTAATAATAATATAGTGTCTTTTAATACAATGTGTTATAATAAAAGTATTAATAGAATTGCTATTATTGTTTTTGTTTATCAAAATGTTTGCTTTCAAACATTAAACCATTGAGCTTTTATTTTTGGCGGTAAACTGCAGAGAAACCTTAACAACAAATTTATGATTCTCTTTACGAATTTGGGAAGATGGTTAGCGCACGTTGCGTTCCCAAATGCAAGTGCTGTGTGTTTGAGTCGCTTATAATTTGCAGAGTAGCATTTACTGTGAATCAAAACTGAAAATGAACCCAGTGCTGTGCTTTACTCTGAAACATGCAGCGCATCAGACTTTATATTTATATTATTATTACATCACAACTATTGCGATTTCATGATTGCACTAAGCCATATATCATTCTCATAACCATGGATTGTCCAAATTCATAAAGTTACCGGGCAAATGGCGAGTACCACCGTTTCATCGGCGGCTTGCATGTGGGGCTTTGAACCCTGGCTAACGTGTTAATAGTGTCCCGCAGATGGCAGCACCGTCAGAGGCAATCCGTGCATTAAATAAAAGTATTAGAAAACGGAACCTTTCACAGTTTATTGGTGTTTATGGACTCAATCTACTCCCTTTGGTTTTTTGATCATCGTTCTGAATCCGATCCAGATGTAGTCTTTGACAAAAAAGCGATTTTCCCAGCTTTTTTATAACGAAACACCCCTATTCAAATGTCGATTAAAAAAACAATGCATGAAGCTAAAATACAAGTTTTTGTTTTGTTTGTTTAAAAGCAGAGGCTCTGTCCTTCCTTTTGATTATTGCATGTTCAGATATTCATACAACAAAATATTCTGGGGGCCATGAAACTTTTGTGAAAATGATCAAAAATCCTGGCGGTGACTGGAAACTTGTTTTCATAAAAGCCGGCGGGGAAAGAGTTGATTTCTTTAAAAACATCTTACTGACCCAAATGCTCTCTAGAATTCAAACATTTCGCCCCCTAATATTATTGGCATCTAGCAAGTAGCAAATGATGAATCGCAGCTATTGAATAGCCCTGTTGTCCCTTTGCATTAGCTCCATGACTGAATAAGAGTTTGATTTCCACTGTTTAATCCTCATTTTTCATTTCCTCAGATCTGTCAAATCAATCTAGAGGGGAAGACGTTCTATTCAAAGAAGGACAAGCCACTGTGTAAAAGCCATGCTTTCTCTCCGCTGTGAGGCTCTGCTGTTCTTCAAGGAGGGTCGGAGCGGAGACTGGGGGGTCTATAGCTATGCCAAACAAGACCAACTACTTTACTTGAAGCCTGTAACATATGGCTGACTGACAGTGATGGATACAGTAGCTCCGCTGGCTTTCACCGGCTGTTATAGCCCGCTTCGATCACCATTCACTAAGAATGTGTCATTCAGCAAAGCACGGATCTGAATTTTCGGTGGCTTGTAAGCCGACAGACTGGCCTCAGTTTTGCTGTGTTACGATGCCAGTCATTCAACTGGAAAAACGGCTTATGAACGAACTGTTAGAACCACCAATGCCAGATGTCAGTATGGATAAGGCATTTGGATGTCCCTCCTCATCCACCTCCACCTCCAAACATACACCTGCAGTATTCATGATGCTTCGTAAATCCAAAGATATTACACATTCGTACTTACACAGCTCACTTTACTTTCACATTTTAGATAGATTTGGTTTTGTTTTAGTATTTCAATACTTTGTGAGGTCATATTTCACCCCTTTTTATATTGCATAATCAAAATTAAGCCACTTGTTTAGAATTTTAACATTGTTTTATGACTTAATTTCCATGAGTTGAGCACATTTTTCCTACTTGTCTTTCTAATTACTGTAATGCAATAAAATAAAAAAAAAATGTGAAGTATTTATACATCATGATAGTATTTGTACTCCCTTTTATGCAATACAGCAAAAAAGAAAATCACCATTTAAAAATTAAGGGAATGTGATTATCATGAAAATATTGTCTCAGTGGAAAAAACTAACAGAAAATTTTTCTTTTGATTTTGGTTTAAAACGTGACTTTTTATTTTATTTTTTTTATTCACCCATCTCTTCTGCACTTTGATGTATATTTATCACCCAAAGTTTCATCCTCTCTTTTGTCACAAATAAGGACAAAGCATTTACCATGCAATGAGTGAAGCAATCTAGTCGTACTCCATACAATCCATTTTGTAGGCTAAAGCATTGAGCATGTGATCTCCTCAGACAGGATCTTAAAGTGGGCCCTCAATCCTCTAGATGCTGTGCAGCCTACTTTTTTGCTCTGCCTGATTTGCTGTGCCAGGGTACTTAAGGTAATGGCAAACCACAGAGGAATAAAACGCCCCTGGCAGTCACGCTGGAATACATTAGCACTGATTGCATGAGTTCCATCCTGACCCAACCAATGGTCTCTACATGTCTTCAATACTAAATACGCTACATTCATCTGTTCTAATCAGACAGGTAGTTCGAATTAAGGAAAGGCCTGTGATGCCATAAAAACGGTTTGCATTGACGCAAAAGGATCCTGCAATTTTGTATGGTAACTGAGTCACTTGTAGTGTTTGCTCGCTGTGTTATTTAAAGCTTTGGCCAGTGGTTTCCTGAATTTAGATATCACCAATATGTGCATAATCTTATGCCATTTGGGCAGTAACTCATCCAAACATAAGTGCTCTTCTTTAGAGACGCTGCCCAGAACATCATTCCCTTATCGCGATCTCCTGCGCTCTAATCGGAAGAAATGCAACCATCCAATATCCTGCTCTTAGAAAGCTATATATATTTGAGGCAACAGCTCAATTTTGTACTTTTGTTGTATTGACAATGTGTTATATATCAACTATCAAGTGCATTTTTTATAGCTTTGCAGCCTTTAACTATTGTGTGTCAAACTGCTGTATTCTGTGCAGAGGTTTATGTCAGATGGTGCAAATCATTTATAAAGAAATTGTGAGACACTTAGTCAATAAATCACCTGCAGTCATGTTGCGGTGTGCTGACTTATATGAATGGCAGTGCGATTGGGTTTTCTGCATGTATTTGAATTCTGAAGGCTACGGATTGAATCGTTTTGTAAGTGTTAAACTGAAGAGGGTGTCTAGCATACATCACTCGACTCCACTTTTAACAATATATAATTTATTTACATCCATTTAAGGTTCAATTACTATACATACCTTTTCTGAAATTTCATAGAGAGATATATACATAAGGCCAAGTAAATACTTGAAAGCACTTAGAAACGAATTTCCAAAATTCTACCCACAAATCCATATCATTGTCCAAAAAGTACAGGAAACCTTCTGCAGAAGAGGGCATCCTATTACCACAAAATCATCGACGACATTTTACATCGACAAGAAAAATGAAAAGCAACTTTACAAAAAAAAAAAAAAAAAGGATTAATAATAGAAAATAATTGTACAATTGCATAAGCGCTGTGGCATGTAATAAATACAGCATTCTGACTTGCAGAAAGGCAAGGAACATTGAATTAAGAAATCGAATTGAAGAACATTCACAGGTACACAATTCTACGTTTCTCAGTTCAAAAAGAAACTCAGTGGAAAGAAATAGCACACTCACACATTCATATACACAGAAAAAGCTATGAATGAGGCTGACTAAATGTACAGTCATGAAAAGAGATCGGTGGTTCTTTTAGTGAATATCACGACATCTGCTTTATTCAGTGTTAGTGGCTGACTTCTGCTTTGTGAGCTCAGAACGACAGGCTGCTGGAATGATTTATATCAGTGAGAAGTATCGACATCAATGAGAAACTCATTTTGTTGCACTCTGTAAAGAACGTTTAGAAATGCGCAACATGTCCGTTTCAACTGAACTGTTTATAAACCTGAGTGTTAGAAATCTGACCATTTTTACAACAAATCCTTGTCTAAATACTCTGACAGAAGTATAATTTACCGGTACATGTGTTTTCTCATGACTTAGAGTAGAGATTTCGTAGGAATCTAAGAATTGATTACCCATAAACCAACAGCCTCAGGACGAAACAAAACGGCGGTGAACAAACTTATGGCGAAAACAGTCTAAACCTCAAACACTGCAGAAAGAATGAACTCAGTGCTATATAACCAATGAACAGTAGGCAAACACTTCACAGGTTATACTTTGACAAATGTTACGTCAGTTGTCTTGTCTTTTTTGGCTTGTTATTAAAATATCATTTACAATTACTTTACAAAGTGCTGTTAAGTATTTAAATTGTTTTACCAGTGAAATGCTCAAAATGAAAAGTTAGCATGAGATCTTGAAAGAAAAATAGATGAGTGTTGAATATAGGAATGTTACTTGTACTCGATAAAAACAAAAAACAAGATCGGCATAGATATGAAAGAAATGCTCCAGATGGCTCATACACTTTGGTTGCGCAGAGATGCGTCTCATGACTACTTATCTACAAGACTTTCATAGATTTAAAAAAAAGAAAAGAAATAGCTGACTGGTTAATTGATTTACGAAAACCAACAAGGGAAACCTTAAGGAAACATAAGGTACAAACAACATGAAAGAAAAACCCATAATGTGCACAATATGGCATTTAACTTGAGTTCTTTGTTAGCTGAGTGAAACAGGCCTTGCTGTGGAGAGAATGTCCCGGGCTCCTCCAATCATCTCTTCAGACGTGGTCGTCATTACTGCTCAAGATGAAAGCGGACATTTTGTGATCCACAGTTTCTCACAAATCCTCCTTCATTTGGAATGAAATACTCACATTCAAAAAAATTATAATCGGACAATCTTCAAACTGTGTAATGCACATTCATGGCGCCAAACGCGGGGCTGAGACGTGTTGCCGTTCTACAGGAATTTAGAAAAGCACGAAAGCTGCTGAATGTCGATGAAGTTTTCTTGGATGGAACATTTGCTTTTTAGGGGTTGATGAAAATATTCTTTCTCCTACGAATAAGAATTTGCCCTAAAGCCAAAATGGCTTTCAGAGAAACATATAGACTCATTAAATATGAAGCAGAATAGCAATGAAACATTTGGTAGTATTGCATTTTCTGTTTATAAAAGAAGAAAACCTTTTCAACGGGTAACTTTTGTTCTTCCTCCTTTATAAACGAAGAATATATATTCAAAAGATTCCATCATTCTAGACTTGAAAGGGGTTTCATTGACATGAAAAACGCTTTGCAGAAGATCTGATCTCAAAAGTCTGTTGAAAACAACAAACGTGAAGTTTTGCAAAACCGTTATGAACGTTTGAGGTCCCTGATCACCCATCCCAGATGTCTTTTCTTCAGCAGCTAAACATCCACAGAATCCTGTGCTTATTTACGGATTATCCACCCGGATCGGAACATATATTGTTTCATTGAGGTGAATTTTGGGCTTTATGGCTTCATGAAGTCGAACAGACATGTTAAGTGCACACGGGCAGAGGAACAAGTGATGGCTCTTACCAAAAACGTTTCGCTTCGTTAATGTTTTTGACCTGAAATTTAGCAAACGCTCAAAATTTTTAAATGCTTTGTGAGGTAAGAAACGAGTCGGCCAAAGGAAATTGTATTCGATATGTGTGCTTGCATATTGCCAAATGGTACACATTTACAAAATGCATGTCACAAATCTGAATTAGTCCGCAAAATATTCACCTCGTCTATATTTTCCACTTGATATCTCTCAAAACGATTCGTTTTAGTTCCCAGTCTGATATTAATATATCAATGTGCCTAACACAAGTGTGGTTAGAAAGTACATATTGGTCATTGATTGAGGGCAGGACCAGAATCATAGAATCTGGGAGTTTCTATACACCATTATTTTCAAAACAAATGGATTTTTGTTCTGAGAAAGGGGCATTTGTCTCAGTCACAGTACATCTAAAAAGCCCTGCCAGGTTCCTCCAGAGCCTGGTCTTGTTTTTTTTATTTTTATTTATTTTTTTCATTTTATTCCCTATTCACTGGGGAAGTGGCCTCATATAGTTGGGTAAACCCTGTTCTTTGATTTGTTTCTCATCTCTGGTGGGGTGGGCAGAGGGTCGCGTCCTTCACCCAACCCCATCACTCAGAGACGGCTGCTCTGCTCCAGTTTTAATGTGTCAGCACTCCCCGTCTGACACCAGGAATATCATGGCCTCCTGCTTGCCAATCTCAGCCATCACAGCGGCGAGCTGATTGAGATTTCCGCTGTGGAAGTGCTGGGTCTCCCATAAGTCCAGAATCACTGATGTGGGGCTCGCTTTGGACGCTAAGAAACTCATGTGTCTGGGGAGGGAAAACAGAGGAAAGGAAATTGTCAGAATCTTACTGAAGTGTGGATAGACAGAGCGATAGGTGTTGTTTAAAACGTGTTACAGTATATTTTCCACTTCCATGTGCATGTTATTATTTTTATATAATTTAAGAGTATTATATTGTAAAACTATTCAAATAATCATTATTGATATGCAGAGTCTTGCATTACATTTAAGCATTTAGCAGACACTTTTATCCAAAGCGACTTGTAAGACTTGCCCCTTTTTTATATTTAATTTTCCTTTATACATATTAATTGAAACATTTGGCTGAACGTTAACTTTATTTAAAGTTAATATAGGATTTGTTGAACTTTTTTCTTCAGCAAAATTAGTTTGAGACCAAACAATAATTGGGGGAAAAGGTAACACTTCACAATAAGGTTCCATTGGTTCCATAACTGCATTAGTTAACATGAACGAACAATGAAAATTCTTCTAAAGCATTAATTAATATTGGTTAATGTTCATTTCATCATTTAATAATACATTATTAAATTCAAATGTATCTGGTAATATTATTCTATAGACTTCAGGCATGTTGAACAGTTGTATTTTTACTAACTCATTTTAACAAAGATTAATAAACACTATAACAAATGTATTGCTCATTGTTAATTCATGTTAGTTCATGCATAAAAAAAAACTCATTGCAATGGACCAAAATAAATAAATATTTAAACTGTAAAGCACAACTGTAAGCAGGATAGCATTTGTTGTATTAAACTGAATATCCAAATTAAACACACCAATGAAAAACATTGTTAATAATGGGCTGTGTATTCTAAACTGTAAAATTCTAAACTGTATGTTCTATCCCCTATCACTAAACCTACCCTTCACAGAAAACTTTCTGCACTTTTACATTTTCAAAAAACATCACTTAGTATGATTTATGAAGGGGTTTTCTCATCACACTCACAAACTCTCTCTGTCTCTGTCTCTCTCTCTCTCTCTCTCTCTCACACACACACACACACACACACACACACACTTAATTATATGACCTTGACAATTCTTTGTATGATTCAATCGGCTAGCCTTCTGTTTTTCCTTTATAACCAGATATAATAGAAACTAAATTAGAAATGCAATGAATTTACTTCAAAATTCATTGTTTATGTTTCATTGTAAAAAGCTAATCAGGATTTCAGGGAGTCATAAGTTATTATTCCCAGAAATAACATAAGCTTCTCTTGCATTGTAAACTAATATATCAACCTCACTGTCACTCCATTCTCCAAGCGAGAGTAGAAAATCTATGTGCACTGGTCCAGGGAGACACATTAGCTGGACATAGTTATTCCACAGAGGAATATAAAACAAGATTTTCCTCCTCTCCTCCATTCCAATAAACTAAACCAATGAGCGAATGCGCAGGTCATCAGAACACATGCTTTGTTAACTCCTGAACTAAAGCTGCCCTGCATTTTCATTTGATGAATTATCTTCTGTGGGTCTCAGTCCTCTAAAAGGGTAAAACCCAGGTTGCATGTGACCTTTTCCATTGACCAGGCTGAACCTTTCGGATCAAAGCTAATCAATAAGAACAAAGCAACCCCTTTTTGCAGCGTATTAGATGTTGCGAGATGCATCTCCTGAAGGAAGCTGAAGTGGGTTGTTCGATCTAACGGCCTTTTTCTGGACCTCAAATGCCTGGGGCTTTAAGTGTTGTTTTCTGTATGTGCTCTGTTGTCAGCGAGAAAAGCTTTACAGTCGGGGGGTTGTATTCACTAGTAGTGCTGCTTTCAAGTCCTCAAACATTTTCTGAGGACAGTGTCTTGAGTAAAAAAAACAACAACATTAAGAACGTTTCCACCTGCGTGGATTCTGCGCTTTTTCTTAACTAAGTAAATGAAAATTGATCATTTTGGGCTAGTGTGCTAATTAAACACACCACAACACTTTAAATTGTAATTAATTGGAGCAAGTAAACCTTATTGGACAAATGAAGTCTGCCCATTATGTTCCATTACCTGGAGGAAGTTCAATGGGACAGTAATTAAATCACTGCCTTGCAATTTCCTGTGGAAGTCTGTTTAACATGCAGAAAAGAACCGCACCGAGACAATCTGCTATATCAGTTTCCATGACCAGAATTCTCAGATTTTGTTAAACAGGATCCATTCCCGATCTTAGAGGTGCTGAGAGATCCTACATGTACCTGTCAAGCTTCAGTCTCTGGGCCAGTAGTCTCCAGTCTGCTCCGTTGGGACAGGGAGTGTCCAGACTGCTGCAGATCTTCTGTCGGATGAGGTAAGGGATCTGGAATGCGCTCGGACCAGCCAGGGCAGGGGTGCAGTTGTCCATTAACAGGAAATCAGAGTCCAGTGGTCTGATGTCCTGGGGTCAAGAACAGTTCAACCTCATGTGTTACTCATTCTAAAGTGTACAGGGATTTTTATCTGAAGATCTATAGTCTTTTGCAGGAGAACCGTTTAATAAAATCAGACAGATAATTTGAACTGAAAGGACTTTAAAGGTGTTTGAGAAATGGTTCAAATATGCATGTGTGTAGAATACAGTTCAAGATTACACTTTATTTTGATGTTCCTCTTTATACATTCTGTTAACTAAAGGTTAGATTGCACCCACATGTCAACTACCAATTAGAGTATTAGCAGAATGTTAGGGTTCGGGAAAGTAGAATAAGTTGTAATACTCTACTGAGAGTTAGTTGACATTTAGGTGCAACATTACTTAGTCAACAGAATATGTGGGGAGAATCAAAATAAAGTGTTACTCAGTTCAATTCATTTCACATTATATTCCACATTCTAATTAGAATTCAATAATCTTAGGCATGTGTAGACCACAGTACAGTTTATTTAATTTCTATTCAATTCTAAATCCAAACTACAGTAGTTGCCAAAAGTTTATAAAAAAAACTTAATGAAAATATTTTATATATTTTTTAAATATGAGGGAATAACAAAACATTAAACTTGGGTAAGGTTTTTATCTGACAAATTCTTTTTGCAAAGAAAAAAAAAAGGCAAAAACTACAGCAACAGGTTTTTATTTTACTATGTAAAAAAAATTATACAAAAAGCTCACAGGAAAAGCAAACATTGACAGAGTTATTAGTTATTAATATTTCGTTTGTTTTCTCATATTGGCATTTCTATGTTTGACAGCCTGGCCAAAAATTATGTCCACATAATGTGGCCCGTTTCCTTGCATTATCACAAAAAAGGACTCCAAGCACAGCTATTCAATATGCTAACAAAATTTTACAAATATCTTGAACAAATTTTTTATAATATTTGTATAAAGGGTGATGTCGTCAATTTTTCTAGGCCGGAATTCCCTTTTGGCCACTACGGTAGTTGAGCTAGCTTTTGGAGAATGATCAAAAATAATTGTTGGTGTGCGCATAATACAGCGCCAATTAATTTAAATTCAAAAATACACTTCTCATTTTAAACTACATTCAAAATCGGAATACATCTCATACAGCAGCTTTATAGTGTATGATATACCAGTACAGACTGTAGTATTACCAGTCACCTTAGAGATGTTGAAGTCCAGTGTGAAGCTCTGGCCCTCTCCCTCGACCTGCCACACACACAGCGTGCAGGTGAGATCACAGGTGCTCAGGCTCTGTCTCTCCAGTGTGAAGGTGCAGTGCAGGGTCCGCTGAGACCCGCTCCAGATGTGATAGAATGGGATCTCCTAAAGGAAAAAAAAAAAATCATATTGGTCTTAATAAAAAAGCAAAAAATCTAACAATAATGGTATCATCAATTTTGATTATTTAGCTCAAATTATGTTTAAAAATGTGTGTTTTAGTGTTCTCTCTCTCTTTTCAAAATTGGCATGCACGTGCATTGCTGCTGTCAAGCCGAAACGCGTTGACCAACTCTTTTAATGTTTTAGCACAGTATATTAAAGGCTTTTTATGCCTAACCACGCGAGTGCCTGGGAATTTTTCTTGTTTCATATATATATTTATATATATTTTTTTTGGTAGCTATTTTTTCCCACAGAATTTTTCCCCAAAATAAACAGAGACGATATAAAATCCACATTTATAGAGCTTCAAATTATGAAATTAAAATGAATAGCTTATTATGCAATGCTTCATTTCAGTGCCGTAGTAAGATACCATTAGATTTTCACAACATGAGGTATGCAAAAGTTGCCTGATTTTGGCAACCTTTCCATCTGACATAATTAAACTTACAAGAACAATTCTGTCACTCGGTAGATAATACACAGCTTCCGTTTCATTAAAAGTTCTGCACTCGCAAACAATAGATCCAGCTGAATTTGACGGTCAGTAAAAGAAGACAAAAGAAAAAAAACACCTGGTGATTTATGATGCAGTGGCTGCCGGTGCAAGTCTATGAAAGCTTTTCTAAATCTATTGTAGTCGACATTTTCAAACCGAGCAGAAAAAATAGTTTCTTTGTCTCTGACAACATCCTTTAAAGTGAATTGTTCACAACAGGGGATTTGGATTTAATTTATGAACGAGCACAATTCAGTAGATAGAACAGATATGCCTGCATATCCACAGTCAAATAAAATAAGAACATGTATTAAAACAATACATTGCCTGTCAAATAAAACACGTTCAGAGCATCAGTCTTATTTAACTAAATATTTAGCTTTATAATACACTCTCGTCTCATATTGTCTTATTAATTGTGCTGAGCGACACAAAAACAAAGATAAACACATGCTATTTAAGACTGCACATCAATCATGAACCAATCAAACAGCAAATCAATAAAAGCCAGTGTTGTCAGAATATGCAGTACCTCAGTTTATTCTAATGGGGGAGCTGTTAAACAGACTGAAAAGTCTGTGGGGAAACCAAGCCGGCCAAAACACTTATATAAAAAATAGGGGATGTTCAGGTGAGAAAATGTTTCCTCTATGCACATTTGTGCTGTAACACTGTTAGCTGGCATCTTTAAATCCTCGGAGGAGCTTTTTACGCCAAGATTCCTCCAGAATCCAGAGACGCTCCTCCGAGGCCCATGCATACATGGATCCAGGAAGGGAAACACGAGAAAAATCAGGTGCTGCAGCCTTGAGCATTTACATATTGGTCTTTATTTAATTTCCTCCACTGGGAAAGAGTCCTGAGATGGGCAGAATGTTGAGGAAGACATGAGAAAACGGCACTGCTCTCAATCCTTCTTTACCCAGGAAGCCGTTAACTCTTAGCCAAGGCCGTGCATGTTATTAAGAGCAGACGTTCTAGGGTCCCTGCTCGCCAATTCACCCTATAATGGGCTTCTTTAGCATCCCCGCACGTTCAGAAATACTCTAATGAGGCGAAACCAAAGAAATTTCCAATTACAGCAATCCGGAGGACATACCAGATCACACACCCTGTTAGAAAGCTCAGAGCGGCCACAGAGCACAAAAATCCTTAAAATTTGCCCCCAAGAAAAATAACTTGGCTAGCTAACTCTAACTCATTCAATTAAGTTTGAAAAAACTTTGACAACAGAGAACGAAAAAACAAACATAACATTTGCAGTACATGTTACAGTTGCAAACAAATAAAAATAGAGGGAAAAATGTAAAAAGCAGAGTTTTGCAGCTACTTTGCTCATGCAAAACTTGTCATAATGCCAGAATAATTTAGGTGGTTTCTTAAGGGTTCTGCATGGAGGTTAGCAAGTTGCTAGGACTAGGAATGATTGATTCTTAAATATGTAGGCAATTTATTTGCCATTATGGGTTTTGAAAAACCACTAACCCCAAGTAGGAGCGATGGCAATAAATACACTCTCCCCATCAAACACCATTTAAAGGAGAGTTTTCTCAAAAATGAAAATTCTGTCATCATTTACTCACTCTCATGTTGTTCAAAACCCATAAGATCTTCAAAACACAAATTAAAATATTTTTAATGAAACCTGAAAGGATTCTGTCCCTCCACTAAAAGTCCAGGTACACCTGGTCTTAAGATGCGTTTTGGCCGATAAGATGACAAGTAGACGAGGGAAACACATTCCTGTTTACATCTGGTGTTTTACTCCATCTCTTTTATCCACTTTTGACCTTCTTTCCTGATTTCTTCAAGGGAGGGTCTATGGGCGGGTAAATGTATGGGCTTTTTCCATTCTTTTGATCTAATGGACGAAATAAGCTTGTGCAATTTACATATGAACGTGACTGGAGATGAGGGAAAAACATTCAGAGCAGCAGCTTTTGCCAAACGGAGTGAATGCGTTAGAAATCAGGAATGGCAGGAGAACATTGTGCTTGGTACGTTTTTGTTCTTTAAATTTGGGTCTTCAGCCGACAAAGTTTAAATCCTGTCCGGCTAGAGCGCTTCCAATAATGTTTATGCATTAAGTCAGTAGGCGGAGAGTAGGCTTTTTTTATGGCCGTTCGAACACATTTGACCAGATGAGCGTCTACACTATGAAAGCAATCCGGTCAAATGTTTTCGACTACCTCTGGAAGTGGTCGAAAGTGGACAAGCTCAAAAGGTTTTAGACCCCGTTTACAACTGTATTTATCGTCGCCCACTTGTGATCCGATCAACAAAAACGCATCTTAATACCAGGTGTAAACAGGACCTTTTTAATTCTATGTTTTGATTGTACTTGGACTTTCAAATGGACAGACAGAAACCTATCAGGTTTAATTAAAAATATCTTTATTTGTATAAGTCTTTGAGTGAGAATTGATAAGATTTTTCATGTTTGAATGAACCATACCTGTATTTCAAGAAGCACTGCAAGAGAGAATGTGTTGTATTGAAACCCACCTGATAGCCGGCGAGTAGTTTGCTCCTCCAGTGTGCCTGTGGCATGTCGTGAATTGAGAGGCGGAGGTTGTGGTAGCTGTCTTTGAAGAGCAGGACGTGAGGCTCGTCAATTAGTCGACCTCCCAGCTGTCTTTCCATCTGCATCACCTCCTGTCGAGCAACACAGCACAGCACAGTCGCTCAGGCTACGGCCCTCATAACCCCGTTACTTTCCCCCTACGCTCCTTATATGTCACACCAAGGTCAAGGCAACTCTGGCAAATGCACTACAAATCCAAGGGTGCTGCAGTAATGAAGGTCTGGGCTGAGCTATTCGTCAAGCGCTCATTGTTCGTGCATCAAAGATTCGCTTAATTTCATTTCTGCGGCTGTGCCAGGAGAAATTTGTACTCGCACGTCTAATGTTTTCGTCTCAGTGGGGTTTGTACGGCAAGGCCATTTGTTGCCATCAGAACAGCCATCTGGAATTAGGTAATAATATCCACGAACATCCTGGCTGATCTATCAATTCTTTTTCAGGGCACATCTCTCATGCTAAAGTAGTGCGCAGAGCAGAGGTCTCTGAAAGCCGAAAGACTCCCATCAAAGACCTCTGCTTGCACAAAGGAACTACAGCTCAAACAATATGATGAATTGGACGCCGAGGTTAGAGGACTGGCACACCTTCCCAATCAGGATAGCAATCTTTCATAACACTCAAACTTGCTAACAAAACAACAGCACAAATGTAAGGACTAAAGGAAAACGAAACAGGTGAAGTGTTCCTGAGAAGCGAGCTGCGGTGTCTATAAAAGAAAGGTACTTGAACGAACAGACAACAAATGAAGGAGAGAGATGGGGGGTGCGGTAATTACCATATGTTTGATTATTTTCTGTGTGAATGTGGATGCACATGAATTGTGTTCTAATTAAGATGGAGAATCTCAGTGATTTTTATCTGCACATGAACGATTCAATTTTCTGCACTCTTTACCAAGTATTGGCAGGCCCCGTTTCAATTAAAATGGTATAGAACCTGTTGATTATTCATTTGCAATACTTGCTGTACAAGTACCATATTATCTGCTTAACTACAGGTTCAAAAGTTTCCCTATCTATCTATCTATCCATCCATCCATCTATCTATCCATCTATCTATCTATCAAATTTGACTCACGTTGTTAAGCTTGTCACAATGTTACGCCTTAGAATTTGTCCAGAACAAAGTATCTTACAAAAAATTACAAAAAAGCTAAAACTAAAAATTCTAGACACAAGCTTTATCTCCTGTCCCAGTGTAAAACACCATTTTATCTTTTTACAGACCACAAGTGGTTTCATGGGAGACAATGAAAGTAGTTTAAACCATTTTTATTATTAGAGCCAGAAAGTTAAGCTACAGTCTCTCTCTATATGCACAGTAAAGATGGAGACGTGTGTCATCTTTCATGGTTAATCGGCCCAGCCACAAAGGTGAATTTTAACCGAAAAGGTTAGAGGTCAACGTTTATCTCATTCCATTAGGTAGTACGTCAGTCAATGGCCCTAAGTGCACTAGAATCTGAAGAGGAATATAATCTTTCCTTCACAACAAAAGACACTTTATTTAGACTACAAGCATCTAATTGTATATGTTCTTGTCTTAAACACAATCACTCTTTGGGCAGAAATTAGCATTGCAAATTGCCACTTGCAGACTTTGATCCTGATTCTGACCTATCAGCACATCTAGCTGCCTAGTACTGGGAGACACCGAAGAGCTTGCCAATTATCCCATTATGAAGAACTAAGAGCATGCATACCAATGCAGACACAGTCCAGCCTGTCCACCCTACGTATATTAACAAGGCCAGCTCAAAATGATGAGCAGAAACATGTCAGTCTTGGCCCGCCGCTGCTGCATCCCAGCCAAGAACTGAGCTTGCCATTTGTGTGTTTGCTTTCAACATATGTCTCAGGCTGAGGGAATACTGGCATTGTTTACACCCCATTGTCTTGTTGTTAAATTGTCACAGAATTTCATTAAAACAATAAAAAAAATTCCTTTCCTTTATTGCAAAAAGCACTTGATGGTATAGACCGCACAGAAGTTAAGCAGACCCTTATAAATCGTACCTTAGAAACAATACATCATAGATCCTGTATTTGTACGGAAGTAAAAAAAAGTGGTAACAAAAAAGTAATTAAAATAAGAGGTAATAATAATAATATATTGTGGCTTTTTATTGTGGCCAGCCTAAGGCACACCTGTGCAATAATCATACAGTCTAGTCAGCATCTTGATATGCCACACCTGTGAGGTGGATGGATTATCTTGGCAAAGGAGAAGTGCTAACTAACACAGATTTAGACAAATTTGAAAAAGTCTTAGATCTTTGAGTTCAGCTCATGAAAAATGGGGGCAAAAACAAAAGTGTTCCGTTTATGTTTGTTCAGTGTACACACATACATATACTTTAGTTTTTATATATTACTGTTTATTTATTTATTTTTACTTAATCATAATATGTGATTTCAAATAAAATCTAAATAAATGTATTTATTTTTAAACAAACAAATAAAACAAATTAATTATCAGAATGGCCAAAGACACAAAAATAACTACTAAATTGTTTTGTTGATACTAAATTGACTAATGGATTTATTTTCTTGCCTGGGGCACCAAGATAACCAGAAATGCCACATGATCCCCTTCAATAAAACAAAAATACATACAAACAAATAAATAAGTGCAGGGCATTCCTTTTAGGCAGAAACTGGTCACCATAGTAGTTTTTTAGAAAGGAGACGTTTAAAGTGTTAACAATGGGGAGACAAAGTGAAGTTCTTATGGATGAAGACAAGATGATGGACTTAGCCATATAAAATACTTCAGAACTATAGGACTCTCTATTTTTTTGACAGTGACTTTAGATGAAAAAAAAAGTAGGACGAAGACCACCCTCTGACTTTTTCTTACTTACTAGAAAACCGAGAGCCGGAGCAAGAGAGGGTGAAAAAGAGCGCGAGGGAGCGATATAATACAAAAAAAGGAATGGAGAGGAGACAGAGGCAGCTTAACACTGGTGTCTTCGGGTCAGAAGAGTGGTAAGCTTTAGAGAGACAGATAACAGGATTACGGGAAGCATGGCCACAGTCCTCACGAGCCCACAAACCCTTCATCCTCGCAGGCCTGGACAGCTCCTATGGTGTGCTGAGCCGGGCTCTGACGGACTAGTGCTGCACTCCATTTGGGAATACAAGAGACTCTTATATAGTTTATCTCCCCTCGCCGTCTTTGACAGAAGGAGGTTAGATGCTCAGCCACAACTCACATGCTACAAACGCTCCTCTGCCAAACACACAAACAGAACATTTAAAAGCAATTCAGGCAAAAGGGCAATGTGTTTACAAAGTTCACGGTAACCCAAACTTCCATTAAGATAAATCACTTAATGCAACTCTCAGAAGATTGAACCACAGTGGTCAAAAGTTCAATTTGTATTTTTTTTTTTTTTTGCTAGTGTGCTCTGGATAGTTGCTAAGACGTTGCTCTATGGTTGCTAGGATGATTTGCTGTTGCTATACTGTTCTGGGTTGTTGCTAGAATGTTGCAAAGTTTTTGCTATGGTGATTTGTGTGGTTGCAAAGGTGAATGTGCTGTTAAAAAAGAAGTTACATATATCTAAGTTTACCATTTACAGGCTTGTATGGGTCTTTACGGGTCGTTGCTGATACGAGTCAGTATGAGCAATAGTAATAATGATGCTTGCCTTGCACACTAATAAATTCCTTCAAGTAAATCTATCACAGGGCTATTAAATAAAAATATATTAAACATGAATGCAGAGTGTGGTCTATCCATTTTGTCCCCATTGGCTTGCAAGTAACAGGATACAAGAAATAACCATCATACCGTATAAAATTAAAATGAGCACGCCATAAATTAACAACCACTGAGACAAGTTTGTTATGCAACATCTTAAATCAGTGAACTAAATAAAAAGGCTTTGATTTTAATGACAGTATAGATCCGTTGTAAAAGAAGATTTCTTTCAGTCTTTAACAACTTAATCTCAACTGTCTCACGGCGCATAAAGATATGATAGTTTAACAAAGTGACTGACATTGACTAATTTCCGCCTGGTGTCTTTTCCACGACTTCTCAGCCGTGAGAAAACAGACCTTGCACTTTCTGAGTCGATGAGCAAGTCAGAAAAGTCAGAACAGAGATCTGAATGATGGAGGCAAACATTTCACAGATGTAAATCATCCAGACATAATGTCTGTGAGTTTTCTCCAGCTGGTGATGAGGTTATTTTTCTTTTTCTCTCTCTCCCACCCAACACCTCAAACATTTCCTCCCTTGCCTCCTCTCTCTGATTAAAAACTAAAAATGCAAGCGATGTGCGAGCTGCTTTCCAAACAAGCATGCCAGAGAAATGAATTTGACAAATCAGAGCAACAGTAAGTAAAACAGAAGCTTTCTTTCGTCGTCTCCTCTCGCATTGTCAAGAAATTATGCCAACTGTCTTGTTAAATGTAAAGTCAGTGATCAAAGCCGTGCACCATTTTTGTTTTTTCCCCTGTAGCATGAACGCAAGCACATATGTGCAAATTATGCTCAGACGTTGACGAAAGGTCAAAGATGAAAACGCACCCCCTCTCCCCCCTCTCTATTTGTTTCTAGCCCAGTCAGCAGATAGAAAACACCAGACGTGGCTCCTCAGACATTTGGCTACTTGTCTGAAAGGCCTGGAGGGAGAAGAGAATATCACACAGGTCTTGATTAAATGTGAACAACATTTGGAAAGAGGCACCAAAGGTCATCGCTCATCCATCTCTGAAACGAGAGGATATTTTACAATCCACTGCCTGGTGACAAGCCAGATAAACCAGTGAACCCAAAACGTTCCTCTGCTGGTGCTTCAAACTTGCTCTGGAACATGTTGATGCTATAATCTGGATCTTTATGCTCTTTCTGCAGTGGTTGCATACACTGCCAATCGTGATTTGTTGAAAGGTCAAGTGCTATGGTGAGATCACATTAAGGATGAAAGGGTCAGAGCAGTGGTGTAGTGGTTTGTTGCTCAGACCAACAATTGGAGGTCAATAACTAACCACATTACAGGAAGTGTCTCTAACAGGTCCTGTAGTAGAGCTTTAGGAAGGTTGGCTATGACATGTCCAGCTACAGTAAAGCCAGCAGTGGAGGAACTTCTGTAACAGACCGTTGTACATTTAATATTTATCTAATTGGTCCCATAAGACTCACAAACATATTGAACGCATCTCTGCTGAAATGTCACTGCCTCCCAAATGTCATTCTTGTGATTAAAGACAATGACATTATTTTAATGTGGTTTAATTGGGAGATTAAAGATTGCTGTTGATTTAGGCACAAGCAAAACTCATGACTGAGAAAGAAAGAATGAACAGGAAAGAAATAGAGTGTTAGATAAAGGAAAAAGTATTTGTATAGAGCGACAATTTCTTAGCTCAATGGAAGTGTGACAACCATCAAAAATAGCGGTATCTTATTCATTGGTGGCGCATTACTGTGTTTCAAAAGTAATGTAGTAACCCAGCGGCAATCAAAATGCAATTAATATTCACCCAAGATGATGGTGGAGAAAGAGACACAGACACACACACAAAAAAACAATTAATCTTTGTCATGAACAACTCTTCTAATACTATGCTAATTCCGAAATCCTCTTCTGTTATCAGCAACGATTAGCATAATAATTCCATCACAATAAATCAGGCTCACATCTTTGAAGGAAAGTCAATCATGGACTCGGATGTAGTTCTCAGGGGGTGAAGCACCTGTTAGACCACAAACATACTCTACACGAGTTCGCAAATGCTTGGCCAATGCATTGCAAGATTGCAAACACATTTATTTACATGTATTCTTGCATCAATGTGGCGGATAAAAACCCTCAGTAATAAAAGGACTTGATGTGAAAGAAAACTGGCCGTAGACTTTTTACGCTAAATTTCACGCTTTTTTAAAACATTTTAAAATAAAATGACACATGAAACTGCTGACATAGAAAGACTGCATTTTTGTTCCCAAACTTTTAGATCCATGATTTTTTTCTTGAACCTTTCAGTTGTTAGTGATTCCTGTATGAGGAGTTTAAGAAATAATTTTGTTGTGATTTGCCAAAGGACTGATTCAACTAAATGAACTATATGCAAGAAAAATATCTAGCCAATTAAACATTTAAAAGCTGAGTAAAACAAGAAAAATGGTTCTACATTAATTCATTTAGCAAAGCAAAGAAACTTAAAAATAGAATAATGGTTCAGTAGTAGCGCAATTACAGTACACCCTACAGGCATTTTTACTAAATTTAAAAATCGATATATCAAGGTTTAGCATGAAGCGTTTGCATAGAGTTTGCATATGGCCTTAGGAACAAAAATCATCTCTCTTTTCATACTGACAAAGATCAGCATACAGTCCAATCGACTCTCCGCCAAACCACCCTGTCCTATGAAGACACTGTGGCTTACCACAACGGTCTGTGCATTTGAGGGGAGTGAAAATGCAAATGGGGTGGATTCATGGAAAGCAGCTCTACACGAGAGCACTGCATGACTGAGTCTGTCCACGTATGAAGGTTCCCCTGGAGCGGCCCACACCTGATCAAAGGCAAGGTTAGTATGAAAGGAGGTCATGGGTTGAAAAAGCATCTATATTAGCAGCTCAACACCCTGACTATAGATAAAAGCACATCACACATCCACACCTGCAATCATTAAACAACAGCAACTAGTGTGAAATAAACAAATAAACAAATAAAAATCACAAACACAAATCACCACTTCAACACTTCACTTTAAAATGACAGAACAGTCAGCGTTCTCGTGAACCCTTTGGAGAGAATTGGAGAGGAGGTGCTCACATCCATCATAGGCTGGAGCACTTCTCATCTCTGCATGGCTAAGAGCTCATTTTAAACAAACTGGGCAAATTCCTGGCATCTCTTCCCCCTGTCAGCCCACCCTAGCGGGGCCCAGCGGGCAGCTTTGGGTAAGACAGTTCATTCTTTCTGGCAGGCTCTCAGAGGCTGGAGTGGGCAGAGCAGGGAACGGCCCTCTTACTTTGACAGTGAGAGTCTAGCGGAGCTCAGGGGCCATGGCCAGAGTGTCTCTCCTTTTCATTTGCTAATTAAGCATGCAAATGAAATCTTAACAGTCTGCTCAGACGTGCTCCTCGAGGGAGACTGCTATGGAATTAGCTCTTTATTATTCCTGATCTGTTAGGAGGGGAGCAAAAAAGAAAGAAAAAAAAGTGAGAAGGAACTGAAAAACAATTGAATGCTACACCTTGCAGAATCTGCAAAATGTTAATTATTTTAACAAAATAAGAGGGATCATGAGCAGTTAAACTGCCCATAGTTCTTCAGAAAAATCCTCCAGGACCTGCAAATTCTTTGGTTTCCCAGCTTCTTTTGCATAATTGAACTCTTTCCGGCAGTGACTATGATTTGGAGATCCATTTCACTCTGAGGACAACTGAGTTGGCTCTTACAAAAGGTTCAAACATTCACTGATGCTCCAGAAGGAAACACGATGCATTTACAGTAGAACCACGGGGTGTAAACTTCTTGAATTTGAAGATCAAGGTACATTGCACTTGATTTGTCTTCGGGGAAACATGTAAGTATCTTCTGTAGCTTCCAGGCAGGGCAGTACTAAATGGAAAAATCTGATCTTTTTTTACACATCTTCATCCTTTTAAAATAGGCAAAAGATGTTGGAAACCAAATAATTTGCAGGACCTGAAGGATTTTTCTGAAGAACATTGGTCAGTTTAACTGCTCAGAACAAAAAGGGGCCTATGAACAACCATCACAAAAAAAAAAAAAAAAAATCAGCCATGGATCACACAGTATCAAAGGTTATTTTTATAAATTCAGCTATTTTTTTGTCTTGTGGACTATATGTAAACATATTTTATGTAAAATATCTTATTCAGGACAGTACTAAATTCTGGCAAGCCCCGGTTGAATGTGTATACATGTCACTAAAACTTTTTCTTAAAAACTTTAACAAAGAATTTCCTTCAGAACACATTTTCATGCTCTTTTCCATGAATGTACATTCAATTGGCATTGAATCATCCTCTAATTTTATTTTTTCTGTGTTACACAAAAAAAAAAAAAGAAAAAAGAAAAAAAGAAAAAAAAGAGGAAACAATGAGGGTGAGTAAATGAGTAAATTAGGTGAACTTTTCCTACTACGCAGTCGGTCCTTTCGGCAGGGTAAAAGGGGACTGCGATTAAGAGACAGAAGACAAATTTAGGTAAACTATTGAAAGGGAAAATCTGGAATTCCTTGTCTCTTCAGTACATCTATATAATTTTGAGTGATTTGATGAGTGATTTTTATATGGTAATGGTATATATGGTTGACAATCAAGTTATCAATATATTTTTTCCTTCTAAATATCAAATGAGTTGAATGACTTCTCTAAGTTTATGAGATTTTACTTTGTTTTAGAAGTTACCAGTGTGATTACTGAATTGTTCTTTTAATGTATTCTCTAATGCCTGTATTTGATATCTGAAAATATATCAAATCTTTTTTCAAATATTATATCAAATATATCAAATTAACCCGGCTTCCAGAAATGAAGTATGGACTTCTTTAACGTGTCAATACATCCATCTACTTTTCTAGGGTACTCTAGACTTCCATGACCCCTGTGACCATAGCTGTCCACTTTCTTTGTTAAAGCCTTACTTTCCAGTTAGACTAAAGTGTCCTCTCCTTGAGAGAAACAACATATTATCTTTATGTTTTGAGAATACTCTCCTGTTTATAGTTTATAGCAAATCCAACCTTGTGTGTCAGTCTTTTTGATTACAGGTTAAGGAACAAATGCATTATTGGAGATTGACTGAACTTGACTGAACAACTGACTTGTTCTGGACAGGCTGGCGCCCAGCAACCCAAATCTGCGACCTGGAAGGTCACAACATGCCTAACTTCAGGTTCCGAGTGTCAGCTGCCTAATCGATGGAGATATGCTTCAGTCTATCTGTATATGTGTGGAAAATAACTATGTTTATCTATTTCTTAGCCAATCAGAAACTGCAACCTGAAGCAAGGACGTAGCTTAGACCTTTGGTGTGATCTTTGTAACTGTAAGCGGGCTGGCCTACGAACTCCTTGTGAGTATTGAAGCTGACTTCTGCTGATGAAACTGCAAACTATCTTCAGTAAAACTTTTCTTCAATGTATTATAATTCTGACTCCGGGTCTTCATTCATCATATCTCGTTCTGGGTCTTTGACTGTAAATCCCCTTACACTATACATGGCATAATTACAAGTACATTTTGAATTCACCTTTAGTAGGTCCTGTGTGTCATCCATGCAGTAGACGCGGATGTTGTACTCCAGCGTGGAGCAGTAGGCGGGACCAAACAGCAGCAGTTTTAGGCGTTTAGCGGCAGCCATGCTGAGGGACTCCCCGACAAGAGCAAAGCGGCCCAGCTGCTCAGTGAACACCCGGCACGTCTCCGCCTCCAGCTGGCAGTAGTATGGCTCCGACACCACTTCCTCACCCAGCTGAAGTACATCCTGAGGAGCCAATGAGAAAATGACAAGGATCAGAGGGGAGGGCAGAGAGCAACTGTGTCAGCCAAGTTATTGGAGAGATGGCCAATTCCTGCCCTGAGGATGTTCGGTGTAAGATTGTAGATACAATGAAGTGACTTGGGTGAGAAGAAACTGAAAGATCTGCAAAATGAACTGTGTTCTGTGCTCTAATGAGACACTAATAGCAGGAGTTCATCGGGAATCTTCACACATGGTAGTGCCTACTAAGAGATCAGAGCTTCCCTTTCTTTTCCTTACAAGCAGGGGGAAGAAAAAATCTACAGCTCAGATTCTCATGTGAAGGAAAAAAAGTTAAATACAGCAAAAGGAGCAATTAAAATAAATAAATACAAACAAACAAAAAAGTATGCATTTAATTCACCATTTCTGGTTTGAAAAGAGAACACTAGATTTTTAAATTTTGCTACATTTGCTGGTTAATCTAGTCATTTTAAATTGTAATAACTGTATTTCTGATCAAATAAATTCAGCCTTAGAATGTACATACTACTCACTGTATTTATTTGATCAGAAATACAGTAACATTGTGAAATATTATTACAATTTAAAATGACTGTTTTCCAGTTGAATATATTTTTAAATGCAATTTATTCCTGTGATGGCAAAGCTGAATGTATGTATATCACATCAATCCTCAAAAACGGCATGGTTTATTCCTGGTTCAATTTATTTTAAGATAAATGTTAAATTACTTAAAACAATGGGGTGCAAAGTTAAGTAGGATTGGTTTTGGCTTTGCAATGGATGGTGTTAATCAATTAGTGACTTGGACAGTTTGAGGTGCTTCTCTACTAATAACCAAAAGAATAAACTAATTAACAGGTTGCCATGTGCAATATGGAGCTCATCAGGGCATGGCAAGATAATTCCTTTAATTGGATGTAAGAATCCTGACTGACATCAGAGATGTCTTCAAGTGTGCCTTGTATAGACTAATGCAAAGAAAATGTATTAAAATGTATTAGAAAAGGCATTCTTGTCAGAAAACGTGACTCTAGCAAAGGCCAACACTATTGTAGAGGGAACATGCTGTTTTCCTCACAGTCTCCGGTCAGATACGATCACATAATGGCTCCCCAGAGTGGCTTTAATTAGAGAAAAGGCAAGTGGGATATGTGGCGACAGAACCTTGTGCAGGAAGCTCATCAGAAAGATTCCTCACACACCGTCTCTCTCTTTTTCTCTCACTCACACCATTATCTAATCAAATACAGAGAGGCGGCCCTACTGTCATGGACCTTGGGATCCGGGCCAGGAAATTACATCAGGCAATCAATAAAATAAACCACTATCTTCATCAGTGAAATTAGTATTGGCACAAGCAGTTTTCTATTTGACCACAATGAAGTCTAATTTTTTTCCCCATTATAATTTTTTTTTCAAATGACTCAAAAAAAAAAATCATCCTGCGGTTCGATAACGACACAGACAATATTTCATTCTCTTCTGCCTGCGTTTTGCTGATCTGCGTCCTCTGGAGAAATTAATTGCTGCGAGTCTGTCTGCCAAGGCTCCTTCCAGGACAAACTTCCCTGTGTTTTTTTCCTCTTTTGTCTGCTGTACCTGGCCAAGAACGGCGACCTGCCGCCGATGGGCTATATTTGGGGCAGGGGATGATTAAAAGTGCTGCTCTACCCTCTGTCTAAGACAGGCCTATTCATTCTACTGCCGCCCTATTGCTGCCACACCAAGGAGCCTGAATAATTTATGCACAGTATCAAACATGAAAGAAGACCTTCACTCTCTTCCTCCGCCCTTCCTTCCTAGGTTCCTCCTCTTCCTTATCTCTGTGCCTGATGTAACTCTCAACGACTCTCAACGGTCCAGTGCAGATTTGGAAAAGCCATCAGGCATAATGAAGGACTCACCCCGGCTCAGTTTAAAGGTGGGTGCTGATGACCATGGGATGGAATGAGGTAGAGATCCATACAATTAAATGGAGATTAAATGTGAAGGTATGAGAGATAGGTGAAATGAGGAGTACGCTGATGGAGACACTTCAGGGCTTTATTGTCTGAGAGGCTATTTGAAATGATTATGACGATACAGCCCATTTGCCTCCATAAGATATTCAATTCAGTAGCAGGATGATGAGAGAGAAAGAGATGGGAAAGGGCAAGAAAGGTGAACGTAAAGCATGAGTTCCTCCTACATACGGTTCAACACTATTATATTTATCTATCTCCTGGAGCTGATGGAATTTGTTCCTGTAACTTCACATGGTGTCACCATGTGGGCTAGGTTTCACAGGAGAAACTTCTACGAAAGGTAAATCTGCACAAGAATGTCAAATGTAATTTTCAGCACTCCCTGCATATCAAAATAAATGAAACTATGTTTTGCTATATTAGTTTATAAATACTATATTTATAAACTAAAGTTATTTTATTCCCAAGTACATTTTCTTTCCCACTGTAATGTAATCTATAGAAAAGTCATTAATGTTATGCAAATTGTATTGATTTTTAAATATTTTAATATAAATATAATAATTTAATAAATAAATTAAATTATAAAAGAATATATTACATATGAATTTAATATGTAACATTTACATACACATTTCTACACAAGGACATTTCTACACAAGGAAAACCTGCAGGGTTCAAACCTGCATCCTTTCAGTTATCAGCGCATATCTTTACCACTAAAGCTAAACATAAATGCAAACAAATGCAAATGAACACTGACCTCCCACGTTCCCTCATATGACTGCTTCTTGAGACGGATGGCCCAGTTCTCCAGGCACGCATCAGAGCAATGGTCCATACTGAGGATGACCGGCCGGGTGAGCACCACACCGGGCGGTCCGCAGCTCACCACGGGGCTCAGCAATGTCTGACACCCAGCCAGGGGCAATCTGGAGGGAGGCAGAGGAGCACATGGTCAGGATTCAACCAAAGGGGTCTGGATGGATGGCCAATGTCAAGCACAGAGCAGATCCTTTAACAAGACGAGCTTCCACTATTAATCAGGGCTCTGGTGCTCTGATCTGACTTTTCACACTCTGCATTCAAGCACAGTAGGGAGCTGGTCTTGAACACCGCATGAATGCATGAGCAAAAAATAGCCAGACCGTTACCTGGTGCTTCAAATGCAGAACATTTCCCTTGCTGCGGCCCATGGCTCATTTGCATATAACAGACAAGGCACACAACACGTACACACAAGCTTTTGATATCTCAAGCTTTTGATATCTCAAGCTAGCATTAGTCATAAATCTGAGCAAACGGCTCAAACACACACACGCACGCACACACGCACGCACACACACACACACACACGCACACACACACGCACACAAGCATGTGGAGATTAACTTCAATTATATTTGACGCTCTGTGCCGGGGCTTTTTAAAATCTGATTCAAACTGTGCATTCTTTTTTTGTGAGGCAGATCCTCAGACGGGTTCCAGGGACCTACCTCATGTCTTCCTTCGTCTGAATGGTGAGATAAATCTCATAAATCTTTCCTCTGGGAATGGCCTCTGGCGGGATGAGCAGGCTGATTCCTTATGTAAATAGGAACAAAAGAGACAAAGTAGGATCATTTGTTCAATCTGAACGCCGCTTTTGTCACAGCTCACAGTGAGCCTTTATGTGACGAAAGAAAATGTGCTCAACACTAGTCCACAGTCAAGGTCAAAGATGTCATCTATCAGGTGTACCTTGAAAAACTGGTGCCGACAGCCCCTGCTGTCTGTCCTGACATAATTACTTCTGTATATGAAATTAAAATGCATAACGTGCACTTTTGGAAAAGGTATCATACATTTCACATTGGCAGCAAAATAACTTTTGTAAGAAATAATAAACCCTAAATAGTCAAACGTCTGTATTTTTCTGGTAAAAAAATCTCAAATTATTAATTTAAATGTAATTTGGATGGATGGATGGTCCACCCAAAAAAGAAAAAAGAAAATGTGACTAAAAAATATTATTATATACTATTATACATCCCCCTGAATCCAAACTAGATTATTATGGTGTCTAAAAAATATTAATATTACTCATAATTTCGGTTAGTGATTTGAACAAACCCCTATCCCTAAATATTACCAACTATAGTGTGTACCCCGCATTAAATGAAATAAAATAAAAAAATAAAAAAATTATGAAATAAAATGAAATAATAAAATAAAATAAAAAGTTGCTCACTGCTGCTATGCTTATGAATATTTCAGTTAAGAAAAGAAACCACTGGTATAGGGGATGCAATTATGCTGCCTTCATTCTCAAAACAGCAGCAGATTACAGGTATCTAAATTTGGGCATTATATTTTGAAGGACAACGTTCTTAGCCGAGGGAGCCCTGGTTATTTCATTTCCACTGCCTCGTGAGCTGTCTCTTTGACCGAGAGTGATTCATAATGTGACAGGCTGATGAACCCTCTGTCTGTGATTAAGGAGACTAATTGGTTTGAATATACTCTGGTGGTGTCCTTGGAGTGGATAGAGTTGCAGGCACTATGAATGTGCATGCTGCCTATCGGCTTACAGTGCCACGGCTGACAACTAAGCCACTGGTTCGGCTCGCAGAAGATGCAGTGAGGTATTCTTCAAAAAACTAAAGAGGGAAAATAAAAAAACGCTCCCCTAATTACAGCTATTTCCATCGAAAAAAGAAAACGGTGGTCATTGTCATTGCACAATCATTAGAGTATAAATAGAAGCACTTCTTTGCCCCCTCTGCCTTGTTCCTTGAAAACGTCTTTAGAAGATGTTCGCATTCGCTCGTGCCCCAATTTACATAAAACTGCTTGGATTACCGTGTAATTGGATCACTTCACCCTTCCATTTTGGGCCATGTCAGTATAATAACATTGCAGTTAACAAAGCTCAGGAGTTCTTTCACAACACTCCTGACTAAACACATAAAACATTTTGCACAGTTTGCAGTCGTATAATCTTACCAGTGTTGGGGAGGGTTAGGCGGCCACCCAGGAAATTGAAAGTGCCGTAGGAGGTGTTGACGTTGTCTCTCGGTAGCGTTTTGAAATATGTCTGAGAGGAAAGGCGGTTCATGAATTCGTTGGGGTCGCTTGGCAGTTTGCCGTTGTGCAGGGTGTGGGAGCCGTTGGGAAGGGGCTCCAGGAGGGGGCCGTTGCTCATGGAGAACTTCCCGGTGACTTCGTGTCGAGAACGTAGAGTTCCCTGGTAGCTAGTGGTGGTGGTGGTCAAATCAGGCTGGATGGTGAGCAAATGAGAGTTTTCTGTAGAAACAAAGAGAATGAAACGTATGAAAAACCCATCGAAAGGTCACGCTGGCTAAAAGTACACAGAACAAATTGAAATTCAGTGCAAACGCACAAATCCATGGATGTAGCCAGGCCTTCGCGCTGAGAGAGACTCACTCGTAAATAAATCAATGCCTCCTCCTCCTCTTTAGCAGCCACAATCAATTCCACACAGCATTTAAAGAAAGCCTGGCAGTCACGGTTTACATTTCTTACACTTTAAATAAAGCTTACTGTGTGGCTTCATTCAGGTTCAAATCCCCAAAATCCAACTCCATATTTCACGATTTCAGAGCCGTTCTCATGTTTTTCCACATTAAACACTTTACATATGTAAAAATAAAAGTGCACAGCAGTAGGCAGATTTGTTTCGTGGGAGGATCAATGGAAATCAGCTTAATGCTACTATTACCAAATCACTTCCCACGGTAGCAGGCGGACGAGTGAAAGTCTCCTCTCACGTGCGGCTTCAAAGGTAAAACCAAAATCACAATCATTTGCAACTGTGAAGATGACACACAAAACTATGACTACCTCGGTTTAACGCAAACAATGCACATACACGGACACATTTGCGAGACTGTGGGCCGCTACGGCCACAGGTGGTAAGGGAACACGGGCACTGATGAAAGGATGAGCGTGAAACACCGTGACGAGGAGTGGATAGTGTAGAGAAACAATAGCCTACTGCTGCGGGCTGCCCTGCGCGGTGCCCACACACCTGGCTTGGTGGGCTTGATGCCCATGGGCTGGAAGCCAGTGGTGAGGATGGAGGAGTCGGCCACATCTGCATCGAGACCTTCCTTCTTCCTGCGGTACACCAGCACCAGTATGATCAACAGAAGAGTCAGACACAGAGCCACCACCACGATCCCCACGTACAGAGCCACGTCCTCAGCACCTGACGCCGCTGCACAGAGACAGAAACGTATGCATTAATAATAGTCACACAAAATTACGGTCACCATGTTGTCAATATTCACATTTATTCAACAAATTTTTCTAAATGTCATAATTTTTTAACAAACAAGTATTCATTACTTCGATGAGCTCATTGTTTCTGCCTTAAATTATTACATTGTTTAAATTAATACATTTTTAGCTAACTGTGATTTTGTATAGTATGTACATTTCTGAAATACATAAATTAGTTACCTCTGCTAACAGATAACTCTAAATCGTAATGTGGACTAACGCATTTTCTGTAAAGCTGCTTTGAAACTATGTTTATTGTAAAAAGCGCTATACAAATAAATGTGAATTGAATTTATTTATTAGTCAACAATGAGCTGATTAGGCTGATATCAAAAGCTGTAACCACAATGTTTTGATGCCTCATTTTACTTGAAGCATGTCAGCTTCAAACAAAAGTTTACATTTATAATATCAGCAAGTATACTATGCATTTAATGTCTCTTATGCTCACCAAGGGTGCATTTATTTAATCAAAAATACAGTATAACAGTAATATTATTACAATTTAAATAACTTTTGAATACAAGTAGTCTAATTCCTCACACATTTCAGGATCATTACTCCAGTCACATGATCTGTCAGAAATCATTCATGCTGATTTGCTGCTCAAGAAACATTTCTGATTATTAAAAATGTTGATCACAGTTCTGCTGCTTAATATTTTTCTGGAAACAGTTTTGAAGAAAAAAATCCCACACATTTATTTGAAAAATCTTACATAAATGTCACTTCAATTTGTCTGTCCTTGCTGAATAAAAGTTTACATTTCTTAAAAAAAAAAAAAAAAAAAATTATGTAGTGTGTATACTGTGCACAAATTTGACATATGTATGAAACAACTGAATGACATTTTGTGCAATTGACAAATGTGCAGTAAACAAAAGACAACACGGCAAAAAACGTTAAAAGAAATAGCACTGTATACTGTGCAATGCATGCAGTAAGCATTTCATTCCAAACATAGCCTAAATGGCTGGTTAAAAACTACTTAAAATGACAATCAATGTCAATTTTAAAAGGAAATATCTGTTCTTCCCGTGCAGTACTTTGTAATCTGACGTTAACCAAATTTAGCCAGATGCCAGTTTTTTTTAAACATAAAATTATTATTAAACAGAATTACCTAAACCTGACTTGGCTTGCATTGTGCGTAAGGGAATTAACTGCTGGGAAAACATTTCAGTAGTTGTGCAGCTTCACCATTGCCGCCTCCTCCTAATCATATCTGTGCTTCAGTGGGTTGTTCTGCAGTTGGAAAGATGGGAGTGTTTGCTGGCAGCCTGCTACATCAGCATTCTTCAAGCTGCTGGATTTATGGCCATGATTTAGAGAGAGAGAGAGAGAGAGAGAGAGAGAGAGAGAGAGAGAGAGAGAGAGAGAGAGAGAGGCAGAGGCACTGTGTGTTTGTATGTGTCTGTTTCTGACATAAAGCAGATTTTCTTATGAATCCACATAATTTCATGTGCCCTCTCTCGTTGTGGTTGTGGCCTGCAGCTTTATGGCTGAGTACCCAGAGACAATCACATCCAAAATTATTCTAATCAATTGTGTCGGTGGGTGATGGGATTTGAGAAGGTTGTCTCTGTGGCATGCTGAGTTTTGGGTGGTAGAGGTGTCTGCGCTCACTGCTGGGATCTCTCCCAGTGCCTCTACATTGTGAAGAGAGACTGCAGAGGCATATTCAGGCCTATTTAGACGCTACATGGACTGACAGCTAAAAGCTATGAGGAATCGCTCAGCCAAAGCTACTGAACTCAAAGCTGTGCATATGGGCCATATCACTAAACATTACACACTGACCTGCATCATAGTCCACTCCTGTACACACGAAGTGGGGTCAACGAAAGGGCAATTAAAAAATAAAAGTTCATGTTTTTAATTGTCTAAAAATTTAGTGAAGAAATTGCTGGTATATTTATGATTGTCCAGAAATCATTCTAATATGCTGATTAGCTGCTCAATAAACATTTATTATTATCAATGTTGAATTTTTTTTTTTCAGGATTCTATGATGAATAGAAAATTCAAAGGAACAGCATTGATCTGAAATAGAAAGCTTTTGTAACATTATAGACTACCGTTCAAAAGTTTGGGGTCAGTTTATATATATATTTTTAAGAAATTAAAGAACTTAATACTTTTATTCTGCAAGGATGCATTAAATTGATCAAACGTGACAGTAAAGAATTTATAATGTTACAAAAGATTCATATTTCAAATAAATGCTGTTCTTTTGAACTTTCTATTCAACAAAGAATCCTGAAAAAATTGTACAGAACTGTTTTCAACATGGATAATAATAATAATAATATATATATATATATATATATATATATATGATGCATGCAAGTTTTTGAGTTTATATTTAAGTCAACGCATTGAAAAAATATGCTACAAGGAACATAGGTACGTTAATAACAAATTTGCGTTAAGGTTAATAGTTCATAATATCATTCTTGAGTGAATTGTTGCATTTAAAGTAGCAATTTACGTTTTTATTCTTCTCACACCGTTGTTTCACTTTGATGGAGGCAACAAAGTTCTTGGTTGTTGTTGTTGTTATTTATTTATAATTATTTTTAGCCTCAATCACGAACACACTCACATCCTCACACTCTCTGTTTGGTTCGTTTGGTCTAAACGAGAGTGAGATTGTCAAAGGAAATTATTAAATTAGGATCATCCCCAAACCTAAAATCACACAGACAATTAAAACAGGGCTGTCAATTAACATTATGCCAGCCTGCGTCACTCTAATTAAGCAGTCTTCTAATTGTTCATCACACTCTTAATCACCAGTTGCAATAAACACCCTCATTGCTATCAGCGGAGATGTTACTGAAGATAATCTACACTTCTCAGGCCTACAGGTGCCTGGTCCAGTTAATTTCATCCAGATATAGCTCCATTATTCTGATATGACTTTAGAGTACAGCTAATGCCCCTTAGGAATCATCGGCAACATGTCTTGACATGTTTTGTGTGAACGCTCCTGACTGATGACTCTGTCAATACAACATGATACCGTGCAAGCAGGAGGGTGGCCGAGTTGCAGGAAGTAGCATTTCATCAGGGCTTGTTTTATGACAGCTGGTCAATCGTGAATGACTGAGTGCATGCAAACAGGAATCGCTCCTGCGTCTTGGTATCGACGATGCATTAAGTATGTCTGCGTGAAGTGACTTTGTCATGGTTAAAAAGGACTTATGATATCATAAACTGAAGGTCTTCGCACCGACAGATGATGGGGGCTGGGTTTGTGCCTGTAGCATGTGCACTCCAGGTACTGAAAATAGCATAAAAAAAAAAGATTAACAGAATGAAGTGTCTGCAAATCTGTAAAACCATACAGAGTTTACTCTCTACTAAATCATGAAATGCAGTTTCTGTGAGAAAGTAAAAAAAAGTAATAAATAAATAAATATTATTTTTATCATTTTTTTATTATTTTTGTATGTTTTTACAAATAATATAATGTAATTAATAATAGTTTAATTTTAAAGAACCATGCACGGCATGTACCAATAATGGGGGAGATGATAATAGTAATATTAATAATAATAATAGTAGTAAAAATAATAATAAATACAATTAAAATATAATTAAAAATGATAAATTATTAAGAATAAAAAATAAATAAGAAAATATGCAATATAAAAAAATATTATAAAATCGTATATAAAATAAAACAACACATTAAGCTGTAGTGCTCACTGAAACACCATGCTAAAAATAAAAATCAAGTAAAATCGTATCAATTAATGTTTTATATTACTTAATATAACCAAAGATACACATGCTTTTCTTTGTGTTTTCATTTAATTACAGTAATTTAAAAAATCCTCTTTAAATTAAAATGATTGCCCAGATTGCATTGTGTTCTACAGTACATGACTGTTTTAATGGAAACGAGTATGTTACTGTCAGAATGTGTCTTTTTTTTACAGCAATTATTTTTTTTACAGTGATAAGCTTCTGTTATATTTTAAGCAATATGCAGACAAAGTATATTAGTATATTACGTATTATCCACGTAATGTGCCAACCACTGTCCACGGCTCCAACAAAATGCAAGATGTTTCATTCTGTTCGTAAGTTTCTCTCCTGCTCATCCACCTGCTTTTTTTTTCACCCGCTAACCTCCTTGGACTTATCAGAGCCTCCCTACTGCAATTTTTTATCATGTCTAACAGATGTATTGAACAGCCAATCACCGAAGTTGCCTATAGACTGGGCTAGCGTCCCCTCCGCCCTGCTCAATAAATGAACATGCATCCATCACACTTTAATTGACACAGTTAATCAGCTTTTATAATTGAATGGATTCTGCCTGATTCCACGCAGCAGTGTTCTCATCTCTGCCTCCCTTCAAGCGCTCTCTCTCGCCTTGACACGGACGGAGGCGGTGGGGAGAGAGGCAGTCGATCTACTTTCGGCATCAGATTCCCACACCCTTGCTCCCTTTTTGCTGTAATCAACACAAAACAGAGCGAGCGATGTTCCTGCTGTTCCTGAGGCTGATGTAAGGTGTGTCGAGAAACAGGTTTCTGGAGGTGTAACAGAGTGGGCACTGAACATCTTGTGCTGTCTAACAGTGGGGTGTCAGGCCTGGCCTGAGGGGATCAGACTCCGCCTGTGGGTAAATCTCAGAGAGTGCCTTCCCCTCCTCTCATGGTAGGATACAACCTACAACCTGCAATTTTCCTATCATGAGTGACAGAAACAGGTTGACATTTAAGGAGACAGTAGCGATTCTGTCAGGAAGATTCAGAGTTGAAGTTTATGCTAGGTCTGTGGCCCTGTTTACACCTGATATTAAGATGCGTTTTGGTCGATCAGATCACAAGTAGTCGAGGGAAACACATTCCGGTTTACACCTGGTATACTGAAAGCGATCCGGGACAAGCTCAAAACCTGGATTTTGCATAATCCACTTGTGATCCGATCGATCAAAACGCATCATAATACCAGGTGTAAACAAGGCCTGTGTTGAACGCGTATTGATAAAACACTAGCATGCACTGTTATCGGGAAGCATTTATCACCAAAAGTTATTTGTGGTTATTTATGAGAAGATACTGCAAGTAATGTGGAGGTCTCAAATGGTTACTTTACCTAAAATAAAAATTCTGTAATCATATACATCTCATTATGTGAATAAAAGCCTAAATTAAATGAGTTCATAATTTAAAGCGATCATGTCTCTTCAGAAGTATTGGATTAAACCTAAAACATTCATATGGGTTTATTTTTCGATCTCTTTATGTATGTTTTGAAGCATCAGAGATTTGATTTAATAGACTTTCAATGGAGGGAAGAAAGTCTCATGGATTTGTGACAACATAAAGGTGAGTAATTGATGACAGAATTTAAATTTTGGGTGTACCATCCGTTTAAGATAATCAAAAAGTCTGTATCTTGTAACAGGTAAAAATACAAAATGTGAATAATTTATCATCCTTGCATTACTAAATTAGTTCCTCAGCATGAAAGACTTTACGTTTAAAGGTTACAATGTTATTTTCATTATTGCTAAATGGCTAAAAACATGGTGCTTTAAAAAGTCTTAATTTACTATATTCCACAAATTAGCCTGATTATCAGTGCAGGCTGCATTAATTCAGCAACATGACTTTTCCTTCCCATCATCACTTTTTACCCAGCAACACCTGGGTGTAATTTCACCAGGTGGTGATGTGCCAAACTGTTAATTATCCTGACTAGATGAATGAAGGTTACGAGGCATTATGCAGCATCCACACTGTAGTTTTCCACTGATTTGTGAAAATCAAACAATAGACACCTGCAATAAAATACTGTTTGGTGACTGTGATTTTGGATCAACACCCTTGTCCCATCTGGAAAAATATCCCTATCGACCAATCAGCTGTAAGCTCAATGATATGCTTTAGATACATCAAAATAGATGAATAAGTATGCATCAAACTTTATTTTTACTGGAAATACTTGGTATAAATTACCTGTATTGATAAAGCATTGGTTTAAAAAATACTCTTCCTTTTTTTACATTGTGATAACAATATTTATTAATATTTACTATATTTAAAATATAATTACATAAACATATTATAAAGTCAGTACTGCTATAACTATGTAAACATGGTTCAAAATGTATCAAAAATCTAAATATAAAATATATCAAATTATTTAGGCTATGATATAAAATATAACAATATTTTTTACAATTTAATATTTTTTTAAATATATCAAATAAAAAAGATAGTTACATAATTAATATTCTAATAAAGTCATTATAAAGTGCTCTATACATACAGTTAGAAAAACGTCCAGAAACATCACAGCAGGATTTGGTGTAATGGTCAGAAGTTAATTATATTTATGGAGACCTATGGGATTTATATTTAAAAACTGAGCTAACGTT
The DNA here is from genome assembly GCA_026230005.1 of Gila orcuttii. Taxonomy (NCBI): domain Eukaryota; kingdom Metazoa; phylum Chordata; class Actinopteri; order Cypriniformes; family Leuciscidae; genus Gila; species Gila orcuttii. The sequence continues at coordinate 9,293,498 of JAPDVR010000016.1, read as the reverse complement.
TTTAAAAACGTTAAATTAAAAAAGTTTTTGCAAATTCCATCCAAATCAGTACATGAAATCACAGATAATTATTATGTTAATAATTAGAACTCAAGCATTGTTTAGAAAGCTAATCCCATCCGAGAGTGCTTTGGATGTGAATGTCATTTTAGGACCAACTAAAATGTGTCCAACTTTACAAAAATGCTTACTTCACGTGCATGTGGGAACCTTACCAGTGCTTCAACCTGTCCTCCTTGACCACATTCACTGTGCAGAGTAAACAGTCATTCTGATGCTCTTCATTTCACACAGCTGCTTTGGATTTATGTGCTTTTCAACTTGCATTTAACCCATAGCAGGTGCTCTAGGGCTAATCTTCCCTTGAATTATGAGGACACTAAATGCAACTTTTATTTCAATGAGTTTCCTCTAACAACTAATTAAACCCTCCGAAGAAGAAGATTTTTTTTTTTCTGTGCAGCAGAGTAGCCAAAGCAGCCAGGATTTTCTGCTCATTACAGTTTAAAACAGGTCCATTGTCTGGTGAGAGACATCTGCTGAGAACAGATTGGGACAAGAATTTTTCTGTGGCCTGCATTCCAGTTTTCAGGGATTTTTGCCTATTCAGTGTGCCTATATATGTGGGCTTACGAGTTTGAGCTAGTATGTGTGTAAATGACGTGTGGGAGGGCTCAGATTAAAATCTGAAAAGTGCAAAAGCTTAAAGAACGAGGAGAAGGACTCGACCGGCTGATGTTGTCCCACCCCCCTTTGACCCCAACGCAAAAGTGTCCTGGAGGGGGACTATGTTAACAGGACACTCACAGCATACCCGAATTAAGATGGCAATCCCAACACTTTGATGCGAGAGGATGCGAATACAAGCCCATCTGCTTGGCCGGACCCCCAACTGAGCAAATTTTCCCGTGGCTGCCATCGTACCAGCTTCTGTGCTTTTAATTTGAGCAATATGGGCCAATTAATAACATCTCGACTGCAGCGCAACCTCCCAGAACAGAGAAACGTAAACATCTAATGATGATAACCAGGCCTTGGGCTTGGCTGCAAGGTTGCAATATTCAGTATTTTCACTCTTTTGTTGTTGCCGATTGCGATTGGCAATTTTTGCACGTAAAATCTCAACACTGCAAAATATGCTGGAGTGCTTTGAGATGATGCTATGATTGGACATGCCACCATGTGGCCCTTAGTTGAAAAGCGAAGGATTCTAGAACTGTATCGACTCTCAGCATGAGGAATACAAACTCTTTACTCTTGACCTCTACTTCTGCACATACTAATGGGAGTGTTTGCTCACATTCTGTCTCCCTTTATCTCTGCTAAAGATTCGTATCAGCAACAGTCGTGGCCGTAGCGAGATCAAACAGAATCGCATGTGAAGACGAGTCACAGATTTCTGCTGCGAGTCAAACTACCCCAAATTACAGTAACTATTAATAAACAACAAATGTTCGCCTCACCACATTTCATGATAACCAGTGAGTAAATTACAGGGCGAGACATTAAAAGAGCAGCTTGTATCTGTTGTTCTGCCGTCTCTACGGGAGATCTTTTAAATGCGGTTCTTCACAGCTGATATCACACAAAGAGCTTTGAATGACAGACAGGGTGAATAATTCAACTGTGACATGAAAAAAATAAATAATTCAGTGCAAGTGCGTGTGATATTTTCATAATTGTAAAAGCATTTAAAACAAAAAATATTAGTATTAGCTTACAGTACATTTTTAAAAATCTTAAACCACCTGCGAATGCAACAGATTTAAACATTCATGCAATTATTATTCTGAGATTTTTATTAAACAAAGGATTGACATTCTTTTACAGTACATTTAAAAAATCTAAATCCGGTCTTAACCTGCCAACAAAATCCACCAGACTAGTATTATTATTATTATTACTACTACAACGACAACCCCCTCTTCTACTTCTACTTCTTATAATAATCTTTCACAGTATTTTAACTGCATTGTTGATCATATAAATGCAGTCTTGGTGAGCACAAGAGACTTACAAAAAAAAAAAAATCTTACCCACCCTAAACTTTTGAACGCTGTATTACAATTATTGTACATTACTAAATCAATTAATTCCAAATTAGCATTTTAAATCACTTACTGGCCAAAAAGAACAATTCATGATTTAAAAGTTATATTCCAAGCAGGATTTTTCTAGTCGCAACACTACACTTTCTAGTATTCATTTGGCACAAAGACATTAGATCCGTGAAAGCACATAAAACCCTTTGCTCGAGAAGCTCTTCTACCCAAACAGAACCATCCTGAAATCACACAAAGCGTTAACTTCTCCACCGTTTACCCTCTGGCATTAGTTTCAACCAATCGTTTCTCACGGAAACAGTTGATAACGGCCACCAGATGCTCTGTTATCAAAAACAATTATCAGACAAACAGCTATATCGTTGCTGCTACCGAGAACGCCGATGTCGATGCTGCTGTGGTGCTATGGCAACAGCGACTGCGGGACTGAGAGGTTTAACATCATTAAAAGAACAGAAGAACAACAGGAACGGGAAAGGTTGTGTGAGGGAAGAAGAGCTGGAAAACAAACAGAGAACGGAAGCCAGGAGACCATCAAGACCTTGGACAACTCGAGATTCTCTGATCTGGAAAAGTGACCTTTCTGTAAAAAAAACACGACCCAACGATACACAAACCTTGCCTGCGCTACACTAAACAAATGTGTTAATGCAGACCTCCAAGGTGCCCTTTCTTCGTTCTTCCCACGTTGTCTAGCGGTAAATGGCCTCTCACTGATGCACCCCAGGCTTCACATCACATTTAGTGTGATCAATAAAGGAAGTCTGTCATTTAATCGATGGATTAATCAAGGGACTGAGGTGGTGGTACTCACTCTGAGGGCATTGCTCACTGGTACAGTTGAGGGACTGAAGATCCAGACCCTGGCATTCCTTCCCACCGGTGCCAGGCGTAGGTTGGGTACATTCTCTACTCCTCCACATGCTGCAGTCGGCTCCGCATGGCGACCACTTACTCCATTCACTCCAACCGCCATCCACTGAACACACACATGCACACAGAAGACTGAATTAGCAATCCATCACACATTATGGCAGAAAGAATGTTTATGTACTAAACTCAAACACAGTCAAAGAATAGCAGCAGCACCAAGTCCTGTTGTACACACATAATGTGCAGTAACTAACTCACTACTCAAGAGGGTGATAGAGTCACCTTGAAATTTAGGTACAGCTAGCTATAAATATCTCTAAATTAGCTTACTCACTTATCTCAGCAACACCATTTGCTCTATAATGCATGCACAAACTCCACATTCCTGCCCTATGCTCATGTCAATCACACACATTCAGAGTTTTTGACATTGAGGTGTATTGAATAATGCGGCTTATGCAATACGAGTGCTGTTATACTGATGTTTGCAACGCCTTTCTCCATGACACACTCTTACATACAGATGCACGGTCTCTGGAGCTGCAGGATTTTACATATGCATGCACATTAACCACCACATTTAAAAAAAAAACACTATTCTTAGCTTTGTAGCTATGCATTTTTCAACACTTTTGTAGCATTTTTCCCCTGAAGTCATAATTCTGTTTTACATGCCCATTCTCTACCCTCTCTCTAAGGATAGATGTCTTAAAGGTACAGTAGCAAGCAATTTAGTTTAATTATGGGATTAAACAGATTATTCTACTGCTGTGCCCTTGAGAATATACACTCCCGTTCACAAATCTGGGGTCAGTGAGATTTATTAATGTTGCGCTTACCAAGGATGCATTTATTTGTTTTAAATACAGTAATGTGAAATATTATTACAATTTCAAATAACTGTTTTCTAATTTACTATATTTTAAAATGCAATTTATTCCTGTGATGGCAAAGCTGAATTATCAGCATCTCTCATGATCATCAATGTTGAAAATAGTTGTGCTGCTTAATTTTACAGGTGAAACAAAAGTTATAATTTTGATGATTATGGTTTACAGCTTATGAAAACTGAATACAGAAATGTCAGCCCTCTGAAAAGTATAATAATGCATATGTATATAGTTATATATACTAAATATATTAGTTTCACCTTTTAATTTGAATTACTGAAATACATGATCTATAATACGATATTATACTTTTTCGAGTTTCACCTGCACTGTATATTAATATTATGTATATTAACATTATAAATGTTTTTACTGCCATTTTTGATCAATTTAATGCATCCTTCCTGAATCAAAAAGGTATTAATTTATTTAAAAAATCTTAATCTGGGTTGGCCAGGTTGCTGAATACTGAACGGTTGTATATCAATGTGGGCAGCAATACAAACATTTTCTCATGCTGTGACTTCAAAACTATGCAAAACATGTTTGTGCAACTTAGCTTCCATAAATGGCCTGGGTGGAATGAAAAAGGAGCTTAGCATTCACAGTGTTAGAGTATGTCTACAATAACCCGATTACAATTTCAAGTGTGAAAAGCCCATACAAGGATAAAAGGCAGGTGGAAAATTCTGTATGTGTTTGTGCCTAGTGAAACAACAGTCAAATGTCCTATTTCCTCCCAAGCCACGGAAGACGCATTTTATTTCCATTTCGCGTTATTCGTCAGTTGGACCGGAGGCCATTTTGGAAGTCTTATTCGGGCTGACGTTGTGCCAGGTTTGAGAAGGTTACTACAGGGCTAATGTGAGCAGCTCTGGTAATGAGCTCTCTAGGGACGCTGAGCTGCGCCCTCACAGGACCAAGAGCAGGGGGTGAATTATGGTACTTGGATACAGTTGGATACAGATACAGAGTTACTGATGACTCCATTTGACAGACCCAAGATCAGACACACTGGGCTGTTCATTCACCCCTGGCTTTATAGCATATTCACTGTGCAGTTTTGCTCTGCTAACCAGACTCACCGGGCCACCGCTTGGCCAAACAACCAGCTAATAAAGCACGTGCATGCCTTAGTGATAAGAAAGATGAAAAGTCAGCCATCATAAATGGCTGTGAATAAAGACGACAGTTAGTTGTAGCCAGCCCGATGAGAGTGGGTTTTACATATTTAAATATGCAGAGAGATTTGTAAGCAATGGTGAATGATATTTCTACTAACAAAGAACATGTGGAGGGCATCTAAAAGAGATGCTGACAGCTTTTGATCAAACATTTGTAAGGGAGAGTGGTGAAGAAATAAAATAATTGTCCTTGTTTGCCATTGAGTTGACTCATTTGCGAGCGAGACAGGCTTATATCACACTAGCCTGGCTGAACAGGGAATTAATGCTAATGAATACATTACAATAAGAATCGTGTTCCTGTCTCTGATTCTCTGCATGAATTTTAAAAGACAGGTGATGAGAGATCAACAGCTAAGTGATGGAGAAAAGACTCTTTCTTCTCTCTGAAAAACTGCACAAAGCGACTGAGAGGAACTCTCTTGACTTATTTGAGAAGAAATGAATTGCAGATAAAACACTAGCAGCAATATAGACATTAGAGTCAACATGAAACGCCTTTCTCAACCCATTTGACTTTGATAACGTTACATTTTAAAATAAAAAGGATTCGTAAAAGATAAGTGGGACTTCATTTAATCCCTTGGGAATTGATTGGATCACGAAAAATGGACATTCTGTACCATTTAAGTCTGTAGTCAATTGTGAAGGAATACTTCCACTTTTATATTTGTGGCATCGTTTCCTGTGGTGACATGCATAATATTAGGTTGCTTCTAGCATGTTTCACGATACTTTCAAAGTGAAATGTACAGTGAGTGTCGCTAAAAGTTCGTTCAGGTTTATCCAGGCAAAGTTTTATGTTGGTTACTGTTCAAATCTCAGCAGTTTGGAAATTAAATGTCTTGTGAGTGCCGCTAAAAAGTAATGCGCTATCATGTTTGAAAATAATGCAAAAATAATTGCCTAAACCTAATCTATAGCAGACGAGAGAGAAAAACACACTTGCTGAAGCAACTATGCCAATTTACGTAGCTTGCTTCTAGAAGTCTTTGATCTTTTTTATCATGAGTCGCGTTTCACTGGACTACTGGATACCCGATCGCTCCGCATTGCGAGTATAAGGTTGTACCAGGTGAGCTACTGAGAATATTTACTACATCAGAAAAGCCATATACATGGAGCTGGTTATGTGATACAAAAGTCAAAATGGATACGTTTTGGAAAAAGTATTTTGAGGTCATAACATATTGCCCAAAGGAACCATGCAGGAATAAAAGTTTGTTTGTAAAAGTTGTTTTACTGTCTCTAGTGTTCATTTCAGCAGGAAACTTCAGTCAATTCCATGTATATGTACTTTTGAAAAAATGTAGCTAGAGGCACGCTTTTCCAACGAGCCTGGGTTTCTTTTAAGGGTACTTCTGATCAAACATTTGGCAAGGAGAGTGCTGTTGAAGCTAAAGGTCAAAGTTCACCTTTGAACATCTCAATCAAATATCTCATCATTTGCTATTGTTGCAGTGAACAATTGCATCGAATTCTATCAAATGGTCTTTCATTTTTCTGTAAACTAACCCTTTAAATTGTTGTGTAGACCTACAACAGTAGTCTTAAACAATGCTTAAACAGCTTTTTGGAAAGTAGTAACATTAACGAGCCTGCCATAAGTCACATCAGCCTAAAAATAAATGAATTTTAGAGGAACTGCAAGTTATTGATGACAAACATTTTTTTCTTCGTAATAACATGCACCATTTGTGCAAAATAAGACAAGGAACGTTTAATAAAAAAAAGTAAATAGGGTCCATTTTGATTTCATGTCAACTTTAAACAAGTAATGAAGTGAGAGAAGCAGACAAATAGACAGTGATGGCCAATTTCCCCTTCAAAATATACAAAAATCATATCTTAAACCTGCTTAACATGAGTGAAGTATGCACTAATAAGGATCCAAAGGCAGACAAATAATTGTCCATTCCAGACTTCCTGCCATTAAGATATTATCTTTGATTTCCAATCATCCTGCTGTAGGGGTGAAGAGGTGTGTGTGTGTGTGTGTGTGTGTGTGTGTGTGTGTGTGTGTGTGTGTGTGTGTGTGTGTTGTGCCAGGGTGCCTGTATCACAATAACGCAGTGGCAGGTCTATTTGGACATCTTGTCAAGGGCACATCTAAAAGGCGTCAAACTGCTCTTTAAAAGGCCTGCAGGAAGCCCCATTTCAACTCGCCGTTGCTCAAAATCACAATGGCCAATGCTGGACACCTCCAGCTGCCTCGTCCTTGAGCAGGGAGGAGGAACCGAGCGGGAGAGTCACACAATTACCTTTCAGATCAGCAGGGATGAGACAGAGTCAACAACACTCACATCTGTAATCTCACCTGGACCTAAACATTCCAAGTTCAATAAAACTGAGACAACAAGATTACAGGTGATTCATGGGCTCTGAGCCAGAGAGGGTAGGGTCAGAATGATGTCGTCATAATCTGCTGCCTATCTTGGATTCAATTGCATCACGCAACAAACATAAAACGAATTTAGGTCTTTGAATACAGGTTTCTAAAAGGGTTTTGGAATTCAGGAAAGCATGTTATTGAGAAGCTTACTTCATGGAAAATATTTCTTGGTTGAAGCTTGCCAAAAAAAAGGCTTAGGGTATTTTCACACCAAAAACAAGTTAATCAAAACATCTTCAGAAAAAAATTAGCAGTCTTGCACCTTTGTAAGAGCCTGGCACAATATCTAAATGTCCTGGATTTACACTCCATGACAATAAACTGCTATGCAAACATCAAGTTTTAACCACTATATTTGTTATATTTACGTTGATGCAATGTGTTATCGCAAAGATTTCAGCGCTCCTTTTATATAAGACCATTATGTTTCATAAAGACCTCCTAGACTCACAACTTACCACTTTGAGGGTGCTATTACAGCCTTCTTGTTACTTCAATAACTTCCCAAATACAGCCCTAGCCATCAATGGCGTATTCAAGTTAGCAACGGAAGCTTAATGTCCTACTAAAGTGCCTTGAAACGCACAGCAGTACTCAATGTGTTGACATAATTTCCAATGAAACAGGAAGACAGGGCGGGACATATCGAACAGCTCCTTCCCTTTTTTTTTTTTAAATAGCCAATAGTGTTTAGTTTATCACAGCATGACCAGAGCCTTTGAGCTCGATAAAGCTGCAGTTTTCTCCTAATCTCTAACTGTTTCTCCTAATGTCTTCCATATCGCTTTAAAATATATCATTCTGTGCAGAATTGAAATGGGTCCGATACGTTTTGTGGTCTGCACCGACTGGCTATATCGTGTCTCTGGACCGGAGCAGGCTGTGTGTGTGCGCGACCCCAATAGAAAGCATATTTACACTGTCTGAATCTTTCACTATCCCCTACATAGGGCACTATGTGCTATTCACCATGTAGAAAATGGTAAATGTGTGAACAAGTGAAATGATTTTAGCCGCAGCTTCAGCGTCTATTTATAATGTAGGAGCGGGACGTTTTAGATTCTAGAGAGCATTTGATTGTAAATAAAATCTGATGAGAAGCTGAAGTGCAGAGTGATCTCATCAAAATCATTGATCCATATTGGTGGAAGTAAGAGATTAAGTTTTGAATGCTTATATCTTCTAAGTAACATTAAGCAAGGCTAACATATTCATACTAAAAGCCTTCAATTTTGATTTCATGGGGACATTAATTCTACAAAATGTATATTTTTTAAATATTATAAATATTTGTAACTAGATTTTTTCAAATAAAGAAAAAGCAGTTTCTCAGCAAAACATGCATAAAATGTAAAAAATTAACATATATCTCAAAATTTCATCATCACAAGGCAGGAAAAAAGATGATTTATACAAGATGTAAAATTTTAGTAACATTGTCCAGTTCTAGTTTTAAGCAGATTCAAGGCTAACAGAAAATCATAAGAGTGAAAAAGAAACCAGAGGAAGCAGCAAACGGACCAATAGGAGCAAAGACTAGCACATAACGGGTGGGGGGAACGAGATTTTTATTTGCTGGCACTGAGACTTCATCCAAACCTAATTCATATTTATATAGGCCAACATTTTATCTGTTAAAAAAACTTCAAGAGAGAAGAAAATGCTAAGAGATAAAGTTCAGCAGAATAGGCTAGCATCCAGGGAAGAGGAAAACATTTGCTCCGAGTACTGAAAACATACTGCAACGTAAGCTGGAAGATCCGTTTGTTCTCCATCAGTTAAGACACTGCCATGGTTCCACACTGATTGCATTAGACTAACGATAACATATCAGTGAAAGATTGAAAAATGTTTTTTGTGAGGTTAACTTTTGTTTGTCCTTTGTAATACTTCAATTTCATGTTAAAATGCTAACGTTTAGAATTAAATTAATCAGCACTTGCTCTCTTTAAAAGAACTTGGAACAGAAAAGAGTTACTGAAAAGTGAAGATGTCTGAGGGACTGCATTCAATATCATGCAAAGCTCTCCTCAGAGACCATTCAATTGACGAGGCTCTCCAGTCATAGGTGAGCATTGTCTTTGTGTGTGCTGGTTGATGTCCTATGACGTCTCTGACGTGTCGGGATTAGATGAAGCAGCCTCTTCACCGTGCTAAAGGTCTAACCAGCCAATGATTCAACAAGAGCCAGTACAAGAGGCTCATCAGGGTCAATTAGCCCTTTAAAGCCCACTTATTACATTAGACTCTTCACAGCTGAACTCATCCAGTTGATTGGCCAATTGTGTTAAGTTACTGATTTGTTCCTTTTGAAAAGATTTGAAGGTAGAAAAAAGGCCAAGTACTATTGATTCTTGAGACTATGGTAATAATTTTCCATGAGAGAAAGGAAGGAGAGAGAAAGGAAGAAATGGTAAGCCAGCACATCATGCGGATTAATCCTCAGGTTCAGAACTGGACTCATTTTGGAAATCAGAGTATATGTATAGTTTTAAGCTGGAATAAATATGATAAATGTATAACATTTCATATTTTTGCTGCAAAGATGTTAAGGCTAAACGTACAAAAAGGCATGCAATCGCAATCAAAATCAAACACGCTGAATATGGAAACATGTGAAAGTTTAAAATGTCCAATTAAGTCATGTTTTGCCCATGCTCTGCTGCCAATAGCATCAAGGGCTCTTTCTGCATATATGCTGTCCTTAGACTTGCAAGTGCAGTCTTTTTGATCTATATTAGTTATGATAGTTCTCAGTCCACTTATTCTTAATAAATAAATAAATAAATAAAATTAAATTGAATAATACAAATAATTATAATAAAGTGTACTGTTATTTACCCAAATCCTAACAACAAAAATTGCACAAAGAGATTATACAATCAACTATATCACCCTGTAGCCCAAGACTGGTTGCCCACTGAAGCTAAGCAGGGCTGAGCCTGGTTAGTACCTGGATGCAGGGCTCCAGACTAACTTTTTTCACCTCCGTCCTGAAACCGTACTGATAAACAATTTGAACCGTCCTAAAGTGAATGTCAACCGTCCCAAAATGAAAATGTTGTTTCTGTACATTATTATCATCTATAGTTGTTAGTCACATAATAAAAACACCATTAAAGTGTTTATGATATATATTATATTTAGTTAGCTGCATTCAAAGTAGTTATCTGTAAATAGGTAAAAAACAGATTAAATAAAAAATAAAAGGAGTTAAATGCTTTTTTGTATTCATGCAGAACAAATCTTTTTTTTTTTTTTTTTTTTTTTACATGGTTGGATTAAACAATAACAAATAAATACTGGTGACTACATCTCAAAGTGGTAATGTGTCATAGCTGATCATCTGGAAATGTGTTATTAAGAGAAAGGGCTTTAAAAAGTGTAATATGACTTCTCTAGAACACAGAATTTGGAGGAAAATCTGTGTCTCCGTCTCAGTCTTTGTACTGACTGAGGTCTTTGTGCCGGAGAAAACATTAACCTGTTAATATGAATGAATGATATATGCATTCTTTTTAACTTGCATACATCATTCTTTATTCTTTCAAGCAGCAGACATATTTATTTGTATGAATTAAATATAATGAATCCTTATTAAAGCTATTAACGAGCAGTGAATGCTTTTCTCTTTTTCTTTTGTTGCTTGATCAATATTTAGGACACAGACGCATTAGGTTTATTGCCCACTGTCACTTTAAGACATCGGAACATGACATGCGGATCCAAATCCACTGATGCACATCCGATACACTCACAACTGTTTAAGACATAACTGACATAGTTTAAGTTAATGCTCTCCAAAACGGACATTTAGACATAATGTTGTGTGTTTTTTGTCCATTCAGACACGAAAGAGAGCTCAATTCAGTACTCGCGCGCTGTATTGTGTCTATGGCTGGACGCTTCGGTCGTGTGTGCGCGCACAGAAAACCGCACCGAATAGAGCTTTTTTTTTGCGTCGTCACTATGTGCGCTCTACTCATTCTCCCAGACGTTTACATTTCTTTTTACGTTTTATGAGACATGTAGTGCATGCCAACTCGTGTGCCGCTGGGTAAATCAGCACGTTACAGTACAAATGTGCGCATCTACCACAAACGCAGGACATCTCTGACTGGATCTCTTCCTAAATCGTCACTATTTAACATTTTTGTCTATTTTTTATTCATTGAATATCCGTTGTTAACCAGCGCAACATATTTGCGATGTCATTAAGCCATGTGACAGATGTACCGCGGAACAAGTCTCCGGGTGAGTAGACGGCCAGTGATAGTAACTATAGTAACAGCATGAGAAGACGCGCTCCGTGGTAGTCAGCGCTTGGTCGGTTAATTTTGGCATTTGGCATAAGTAAGTTCGCCTAATAGGCTAGTAATAAATGAACACACATATAAAAATGTTTTTCGTCCTGTAGGCGTCCTGGAAAATATTTCTGTTCGTCCTAAACACATTTTCTATCGTCCCCAGGACGATAGGATGCCGTTAGTCTCGAGCCCTGCCTGGATGGGAGACCTCCTGGGAAAACGTACTCGGTTACTAACGTAACCTCGGTTCTCAAGTGAACCAGAGCTGTGTATTCACGGCAAGATACGCAGTACTCGTTCCCTCTCTAGAGAGAACCAAGGTTACGTTAGTAACCGAGTACGTTCTCTTACGAGAGTATCTCTCGTACTGCGTAATATCTTACGCTATGGGGAACACAATGCAAAACGCAGTGCGTACTGGGATCCGACACCAAAGTCCCAAGGGCAGTAGCCCGGGGCTCATGTAGTGCATAATCACCATAGACTCACAGAGAGTCGGAGAAGAGAGGCTGCAAGCATCATTCCCCATGAAATAGCATCCTATAGGAGCTAGTTATGTTAATAGTGTTTCACACAGACAGGGTGAACATGTTCAGCCTGAACTGGGTAATAGTACAGGTTATTCAACACCCATAGAGCCGTGTTATCGCTCAGTGAGCGATGCACAAGCAAAACTCAGCATCTGGGCCGGCACAGAGGGGCAGATAGTACTGAATTCTATACCGACAGAAGCTTGGCTTGTAAGGCGGGAACCTCTAGGTTATAAAACCTTATAAATGTAGACGGCGAAGCCCAGCCCGCGGCCATACAGATATCTTGCAAGGTAACCCCACTATACCACGCCCACAACGAGGCCACGCCTCTCGTAGAGTGCGCTCAGACACCCAAAGGACACCGCAGGCCCTTAGAAGTGTAAGCCAGTGCTATGGCGTCGACTATCTATCTGGATAGGCTCTGTTTTGATGCGGCCAGTCCCTTGGATCGTCCGCCAAACAAAACGAAGAGCTGCTCGGTCTGTCTGAAGTCAGACGAGCGGGACACATAAGCTCTCAGTGCCCTGACAGGGCAAAGGAGACTCGCATCCTCCTCCTCATTATGAACCGAGAGAGCGGCACAGGGAAATAACCTGGGCCCTGAACGGTGTGTTGAGGGATTTGGGCACGTACCCGTGCCTTGGTTTGAGTATGACTTTTGAGTCATTAGGCCCAAACTCCATGCATGACGTGATTACTGAAAGCGCTTGCAAGTCCCCTACGCGCTTCACTGAAGCGAGAGCCATAAGGAATACCGTTTTGAGAGACAGATGTTTCATGTCTGACAAATGGATTGGCTCGAATGGGGCACCTTTCATGGCTTCGAAACCGTAGAAAGGTCCCACACAGGGACTGAGGGGGGTCTGGGAGGATTCAGCCTCCGAGCTCCCCTGAGGAATCGCACGACAAGGTCGTTTTCCCCAGTGACTGGCCAGACGTCGGTTTTGCAAACACCGCTATGGCCGCCACGTATACTTTGAGCGTGGATGGGGTTCTGCCCTTATCCAGCAGCTCTTGAAGGAAGGAGAGCACTTCCGTAACCCCGAAGTCTGCGGGTGAAAAGCCCTGAGCTTGACACCAGGCAGAGAACACTGACCAATTTGAGGAATAGAGCCATCTAGTAGACGGGGCTCAAGCCTGCTTGATTGTATTTAACACTCCCTCTGGGAGGTTAGCGGGTACCTGTTGATGGCCCATGCATGTAGGGACCATAGTTGCGGGCGAGGATGCCAAATCGAGCCCTTGGCCTGAGAGAGGAGGTCTTTCCTTAACGGTATTGGCCACGGGGCAGTGCTGATCAGCCGCATCAGGACTGGGAACCAAGTCTGGTTCGGCCAGAGCGGAGCCACAAGCAGCACTGGGCATCTGTTTTCCCTGATTCGTTCCAGCACTTGAGGCAGGAGCGAGACGGGGGGAAAAGCATAGAGGGGACAGCGGGGCCAGACGTGGGCCAGCGCCTCCTCGCTCTTGGAGAAATATTTCGGACAGTGAGCGTTCTCGTGGGACGTGAACAGGTCCACCTGCGCTTTGCCGAATGTCTCCCACAGCAGTTGGGTGCAGCGACCATTCCCCTGCTGGGACATTGTTTCTGGACAGTCTGTCTGGTCCCAGATTCTGGTGACCAGGTACATGCGCTGCTCTCAGTGAAAGCAGGTTGTGCTGAGCCCAGACCAGGAGGCGTTCTGTTAGCCTGTAAAGGTTTCGGGACCTGATGCCGCCCTGGCGATTTATGTATGCCACCACTGACATGTTGTCCGAATGGACCAAGACATGGTGACTTTTTATCTGGGGACAAAAGCGTCGTAGCGCGTTGTCAACTGCCATCATTTCCAGACAGTTTATATGTAGGAGCCTTTCCCGTTCTGACCACTGGCCAAAGAACGGTCTGCCCTCTAGCAGCGCTCCCCATCCCGAGGTGGAGGCGTCCGTGGACACCACCTTCACACTCGAGGGAGTCCCCAGACTCACACCTGACTGATACCAGTCGGTTACTTTCCAAGGTTCCAGAGCTGAAACGCATTCTAGATCGACCCGGAGGCGAAACCGGCCAGCGGTCCATGCCCGGGACGGAACTCGCGCTTTCAGCCACAGCTGCAGTGGGCGCATGCGAAGCAGACCCAGCTGGAGTACTGAAGCTGCTGAGGCCATGAGGCCCAGCATTTTCTGAAACCTTTTGAGCTGGACTATCGAGACGCGGCGGAAGGATTTCACGACGCGCTGAATGTCCAGCTCGCGCTCTGGTGACAGACGCGCAGTCATGGATAGCGAGTCCAGCACTGTTCCAGCACTGGGAGACAGCGAATTTTTCACCCAATTGACTGTGAGACCCAGGTTCTCGAGATGCTCGAGTAATGTGGTCCTGTGTTCTATGAGCGCTGATCGTATCGAGCTAGATTCAGCCAATCGTCCAAGTAGTTCAAAATTCGCATGCCCTGGAGACTCAGGGGTGCGAGAGCCGTGTCCATGCACTTCGTAAATGTACGGGTGCCAGGGACAGGCCAAACGGCAGGACTTTGTATTGGTATGCCTGGCCCTCGAAGGCGAATCTCAGGAATCGCCTGTGACGCGACTCTATTTGTATTTGAAAATAGGCGTCTTTCAGATCTATTGACATAAACCAGTCCTCCTGGCGAACTTGCGCGAAGATTTTCCTGGTTGTAATCATTCTGAACTGGCGCTTCGTGAGCGCTCTGTTCAGCTGTCGCAGATCTAGAATGGGGTATTCTAGATAATTTTCGGTACCAGAAAATATCTGCTGTAAAGACCCCCTTTGCTCTGAGCCTGAGATAAAGGTTCTATAGCCCCTTTGTTCAGTAGTTTCGCTATCTCGGCTCGAAGTAGATGAGATACTCCGTTTTTTACTGTCGTTTCGACTTGCACCGCGCAACGGCGGGGGCGTCGAGCGAACTTCAGCGAATAGCCTCTTTTTATAGTCTTCAGCACCCATTCTGATACCCCGGGAAGCTTCGCCCACGCATCTGCGTGAATAGCTAGAGGTAGAATGAAAATCTGGGCTCTGGCCGCTGCATAACAGTGGCCGGAGAGCTCCGGTGTGCTGGGAAATAAACACTGTGTTTGCAGTGAGCGAGGCGGGGGGTACGCTGATCACAGCGGGCAGCTCGGCCGCGCTCAGCTTCTCTCTGACAGGTTGTGGAGAGAATGCGAGCGGGACGAGCCCCGTAGGGTTCGGCATGTCTGTGAGGGAATGTGGGCGCGGGATAGCGGGCACACTCACTGTACTGGGGACACTGTCGGCTCGCGCCGACTGAGAATGTGTTGGTTTCGTTTTTACAGAAACCGTGGGACATGCTTTGTGTAGTGTTTGTGGGTACTGTGTTGTGGGCACGTACACTACATTTATTACACAATCGACATGAGTCGATTTTATATGTGTTAGCCCTGTATTGTGGCGGGCTGTGTCTGTGTGTGGGAATGGGCACTGAGACGTGGGCATTCTTACAACACTTATAACACCATCGGCCGTGGCCGGAATTCCAGAAAATACACTCTTTTTGGGATTTATCTGGGTCGCCGTAAAACTGGCGTTTGTGTGCAGGCAAGCGGGCTGTGGTACCAGCTTGTTTACTGCAAAATACACTGGAACAGTCACATTGTTTGGAACTGAACGAGCGAGAAGTTTCGGTAGAGTCTGGCCGCGGCGAGACTTAAACACCGTGGGCCTTAGCTGACTGTCACGTTATCGACCAGGCAGAACAATCGTTCCAACCACTATAGATAGATTCTCAAATAGCTTACCTGATCTATCTCAGCTGCTCAGTGAACCCAAACAAACAGATGAACTAGAGGAAATGACTAGCAGTTTGAGCACCATTTTCTCTAGTACATTAGATATTGTTGCACCAATTAGATTAAAAAAGGTTAGAGAGAAAACTAAAGCACCATGGTACAATAGTACTACACATGTTATCAAGAGAGAAACTCGTAACTTAGAGCGTAAATGGAAACAAACTAATTTAGAGGTCTTTAGAATCGCGTGGAAAGACAGTATGTCACGTTATAAAAAGGCTCTAAAAGCAGCCAGGGCTGAGCATCTCCGCAAACTGATAGAAAATAACCAAAATAATCCAAGGTTTTTATTTAGCACCGTGGCTAGACTAACAAATAAACAGACGTCACCAGAGCAAAATATTCCGTTACAGTATAGTAGTAATGATTTTATGAATTACTTCAATGAGAAAATAGAAAGCATCCGAAATACAATTGTAAATGTACAATCCTCTATGGTGTCTTATGATTCAGCCTCAATTATCGCCCCTCAAAAACAACTACACCGCTTTACAACTATAGGACAGGAAGAGCTAAATAAACTTATCTTTGCGTCTAAACCAACAACATGTTTATTAGATCCAATACCCACTAAACTACTGAAAGAAGTGTTACCTGTAGTGGAAGAGCCTCTTCTCAATATTATTAACTCGTCTTTATCTTTAGGTCATGTTCCAAAAATATTCAAGCTGGCAGTAATAAAACCGATTATTAAGAAACCGCAATTAGATCAAAATAACTTAGCAAATTACAGACCCATTTCAAGTCTTCCATTTATGTCTAAAATACTAGAAAAAATTGTGTCCGCTCAATTGTGCTCTTTCTTGCAGGAAAATGAGATATATGAAAAATTTCAGTCAGGATTTAGACCGCATCATAGCACAGAAACCGCGCTAGTTAAAATTACAAATGATTTACTTTTAGCTTCTGACCAAGGCTGTATCTCAATACTAGTTCTGCTCGATCTTAGCGCTGCGTTCGACACTATAGATCATAAAATACTCTTGGATCGACTACAAAACTACACTGGTGTTCAGGGACAGGCATTAAGCTGGTTTAGATCGTAATTATCGGACCGTTACCATTTTGTCTGTCTAAATGGGGAAAAATCGAAGATAACGTCAGTAGACTATGGAGTGCCGCAGGGATCGGTGTTAGGCCCTCTGCTATTCTCAATATATATGCTGCCACTTGGTAATATTATAAGAAAACATGGAATTAATTTCCACTGTTATGCTGATGACACTCAATTATATATTTCATCACGACCAGATGAAAACACTAACTTATCTAAATTGACAGAGTGTCTTAAAGATATAAAATGCTGGATGACGTGTAATTTCCTGCTGTTAAATCCAGATAAAACGGAGGTATTACTTATTGGTCCAAAAACTACCCACAAAACCTCGTACAATACAACTTTAATTTAGAAGGATGTCCTGTTACCTTATCCACTACAGTAAAAGACCTGGGTGTTATACTAGACCGCAACTTGTCTTTCGAAAATCATATTTCATATGTTACAAGAACTGCTTTTTTCCACCTTAGAAACATTGCTAAATTACGTAACATACTTTCTGTTACTGATGCAGAAAAGTTAGTTCATGCATTCATGACCTCGAGACTAGATTACTGTAATGCTTTATTAGCTGGTTGTCCTGCATCCTCAATAAACAAGCTACAGTTAGTGCAAAATGCAGCCGCTAGAGTTCTTACTAGGTCAAGAAAATATGATCATATAACACCGATTTTATCATCTCTGCACTGGTTACCTATTAAGTTCCGTATCAATTACAAAGTACTATTACTGACCTATAAAGCCCTAAATGGTTTAGCTCCTGTGTATTTAATGGACCTTCTATCGCCCTACAATCCATCGCGTTCTTTAAAATCCCTAAATTCGAGGCTTCTGGTCATTCCCAGGATATCTAAATCCACTAAAGGAGGGAGGGCGTTCTCACATTTAGCTCCTAAACTCTGGAATAGCCTTCCTGATACTGTTCGTTGCTCAGACTCGCTCTCCCAGTTCAAAACTAGATTAAAGACGCATCTCTTCAGCCAAGCATTCACATTATGCTTGCCACTTATACTACTGTTCAATCAGATCGAATGCATTAATATTATGAACAGCAGCTACGCTAATTATTTCCCATCTGCTTTTCTGCTGTTATCTCGGGACGCCAGTCCCGAGGTAAATAGCGTTCTTCAGCTACAGTCTGTATCCAGCCTCTCACGGAGACTTTATATATATATATATATATATATATATATATATTGTGTGTGTGGTGTGTGTGTGTGGGGTTAATATTCAGATTATTTTTTTTCGATTGGTTCTGCAGCCTTGTGACTGAGGATAGCATTTTGAGTGCCTTGGAAATATTATTCCAACCTATTCTTATCACAAAAAGAATTCAGCTTCATCAGCATTCACTTGGCATCGCATGCTCACCGCATTACACAAAGAATCTCGTCACGTCCTTTAAAGTCGCCCTGTCCTGAGGATCAGTAGAACAGCGGCGATGGACTACGTTCACATACAGTCGTTTATCAAAGCGCTGCTGTTTCTCTTTCTGTCTCCTGCTGTCTGACTGTGCTCTGGGAACACTGTGCCTCTACCTGCAGCTAGTCAGTAAATGATGATTTATACCTCCTGCAGTCAGAAGTCACGTTTTGATAAATCGGGATGAAGTCTCAGATGTAATTTTTAGGGCCTGCAGTTGTCCGTGCGTGTCTTTGTATGGTGATAAATGGAACGGGATGGTCATTCTCTCTCCTCCTTTTCTCTCGCTGACAGGATTTGGGGTCCTCTGGTGAGCATGCTAAAGCAGGCAAGTGCCCGTTTTTGATTGGGAACACAACTAAGTCATCCTTGGCTAGGACACTGTGGCTCCCTCGCTGCAACCCATGTCAGGATTAATCGGTCGGAGTGCGAGAAACACGAGGGGAATAAAGCCACCACAGGAATAACGTCCAACTCGCTCGCTCAGCATGACCCTTATCAAAAAAAACTTGCAACAGCCACCACTGTGAACCTCCTTTCATGCTATTTTTGTATTTATTTTTCCCTGATTTTTTCCTTTCTCCCTCTCTCTGTACAAAGATTACAGCGACAAGATACTGAAGACGAAAGACTGATGTGTGACGCAACACAATCAGAGCCAATACGAACATTATTGATGTATAATAATATACACCTATGGGAAGCAGGACTGCAAACCAGGCTTCAATAACAGCCCACATTCATTAGTGATACTTATCGTAATAAACAATTTTCACGCAAATATAGTTCATTACCATATGGTTTGCAAACGACAGGAACTTGGTGCATTAATTCAATGTAATTTTACAATGGCTTCAAATGTGGCTCATCCAATCAGAATTTAGGTTATGAACTATCTGTATTATAAGCCTCTATTTATATATTGTATGAATGAAATATCTGAATAATGAAACTAATAACTAATGACAGATGAATCCATTTTCCGATTAGCTGTCATACTCTGTACTTCTCATCACTGTTTTCCCTACTTTCAGTGTTTCTCTTTAACAGTGTTCATAGCTTTATTTCCTTGTCTGTCTCTTGTCTTCCCCACAGAAAAGTTATTTGGGTCGTAATCATGTGAAATCCATCCCTACAGAGCTCCGTCAGAAGCATTCCCACATGCTTCGTGTTTCTGCTCATCAAAACGCCATATTTTGAGAGCACGTTACTTACAGAGCAGCGTAAAGGTGGCGTCTTATTAAATTTCACTGGTTGCTTTGTAATGAAACAGGAGATTGGTTTAAGTAGATAAACCCTCTCACAGGACGAGTGGAGGAAGAGAGGGGGTGAGAGAGGGAGACGAGCTGCAGCTGACAAAAGCTTCGATTTCCTCTCCTGTTTACCAGGCGTGGATATTTTCCGCTAGTCTGCAGCGCCTGCATAATGCCATTTCTGTCCCTGCTGAAATCCACTCACGGGCCTTTCGCAGTAATCAAGAGAATCCCTTCCCCCATCTACCTGAGTCTAATGTCAGCCTGTAAATGAAGCGGCCTGACTTTCATTTCAAACTGCAAGCGATCGATAAACACTGAGGAAAAGCAGCCGTGCTGCTTCCCTTCTTCCTCTTCCTTTCAATCTGTTCACTCTCAACCCTTGAAGTTCTACTAGCAATAGTGGAGGTCAAGGAAACTTCTTGAGCACCAACGTAGCTCACTAGCATCAAATAATTCGCAAATCCTTGTTTTTATGAGATGGGCAGCAGAGTAAATATCACTGTCTGACTCTGAGTAATAGATGAGCCTTTTTAGTTTTCTTTCTTTTCTTTGAGCTTAGAACCAGGGTCTAAAATTAACACTCACAAATTAAAATTAGGTTATTGAATTAGCAACCTCCCACAGGAAGTTGGTTTGTAATTTATTAAATATGATCAAATATATAATTATCTCTGTTACAATCTGCAGCATGTTTTCTTTAAAACTGTATGTTTTTTTTGGAAGCAATTCATCCTTTTATTCAGCAAGGATGCAGTAAATACATTTACGTTGTTATGAACTCTCTACTCAAAGAATCCAAATCAATTAGAATGATTTCTGAAGGATCACGTGACACTGAAGACTGGATTAATGATCCTGAAAATTCCGGAATACATTTCATTTTAAAATGTATTAAAACAAAGTTAAACATTCTGCATCCTGTTTTCTGCCTTAATTCAAATTTAGGAATTTAATTGGAATTTAAAAGGCTGAATAATCTTTACATTCAACTACCAAATGTACATCATAATGTAAATACAAGGGGAAAAACAGCTTAATATCATTATAGGGACAAAATATATATATATATTTTGACCACTGGCAGGCAAGTTAATTTTGGACCCTGTTTACAACCGAACAATAAAAAAAAGACCTCATGCAGCAAAAGCGAAAGCAGCACAGAGCATGAAAAAATCTGAAAGAAACATGATGGCCAGAATGGAGACACAAGCATTGCTTTAGCTATGAAAAAAAAAAAAAAAACAACCATGAGAATATTTTGCTTAAGCACAAAAAAGCTAATGCCAATCAAGCTAGCCGTCCTACAGAGAGGGAGCTATTGGTGCCATTAGAGCAAGGGGACCGTGCAGGGGTCTGTGCGCTGATGCTAAACTAGCTCTACTCTGCAGTGAGCGACGCCCGGTGGACGTTACCTGGACAGGTGGCAGTGCAGGCACTTTTCTGGACGCTCTGGCCCTCGCAGGACGTCCCGCCGTTCAGGGGAGTGGGGTTGGTGCAACTCCGGCTCCTCTTCTGCCACCCCCGACCACAGACAGCACTGCAGGCCGACCATGTGGCCCACGTGGACCAGCCACCGTTCACTGCTCGTGCGCCCAGTGCAAAGGAGAGGGGGAAACGAACACAGCGAGTCAGGATTACCCGACAAGCACGAGGATAAAAACAGCCACAAACATGAGCTCTGAGCTTAAAGGCAGGCCACAGGGACAAAGGCAACAAACGAAAGCTATGTTAACGTCAACAGTTGTCAATGCTACAATATACTGTTGATTTGAGGCAGTTGCCATCTCTGTTGTGTTTTTTCGTCCAATCTAAATTCGTGGTAATTTAATGTTTACACAGTTTCTGTGTTCATAGAACAGCACTATCAACAAGCAACTGCTTCTATAATACTGTTGATATTGAAGGTACGCCACAGAGGATTGAATTAAATTCCCGAAATTTGAATTGAAGCAGCAGAAAGGATGCAGAAATGGATTTATTGTTAATCTACCGCAATTGTAATTTCAATCACAGATGGCACTAGAGAGCCCAGAATACCATAGTGTAGCTTTAACATTCAACGTTTCCAAATTGGTGGGTAATTTTTTTCAATAAATAACATATCTACTGCAGTTTGACTCGTTTAGGCTGATTTGCTGACCAATAGATTGCAGCAGGGATGACGTATGCTTGCCAAAACCCAGAAACGAGTTAGGATTTTAGCACTTCACTTATTACTGTGTTTACTGACTGTAGTTACTAACGATGGGACTACAGAGGATATCAGGGACATTAAATGTCATAACATTGAACAGGTAAACTCATCTACTCGCTAGTATGCTTTCACAGCCTCGTGTTTATAAATCACACTCAAAGTATTAAAAAAAAATAAAAAAATAATAAAGTATTCAAACTTTTAGGGAAAATGTTTTTAAATAAAATACGGAAAGAGTTGTTGAAAGCTTAATGCTTGTGGCGTTAAAGTCATGTGACCATGTGTAGTTCGTTTACTGCCTATGTTTATATTTTTATTTCTGCCGATTGTATTTAGGCTTCAAAATTCAAATTTCTGTTCATTTGTGAAGATTAACATGATGGACAAAAGGTGTAAGAATAAACGTTTTGTTTGCCACAGAGCTTATTTTCTGCAGTAATCCAAAAGCCAATGGAAAAAAATCTATTGGGTTTTTGCAGTAGCACCTCAATGCAGTACATGAGATCCACGGGGAGGAGTCGGATCAAGATCCATGGGGTGGAGATGGGTAGGATTAGGGTTGGGTTTAGGGATTAGGGGTGGGTTTAGGGATCAGGGGGCGGAGTTGGGTAGGTTTAGGTGTATGTAAGGTGGGAGGAGTCGGATCTGGATCCGACTCCTCCCCGTGGATTTCATGTTCCGCAGTGAGAACCATCTCGGTTTTTGTCGAAGGAAACAGGGTGATGCTAACTTACAAAAAAACATCATCATTGCACATGGTCGGCAGGCATTATCAAATTAACAGTGACATAATAATCAGCCTATCACCATGGAGCGACATTTTTGCCTGCATTTTGTCATTTCCCCCTCACATTGTCGCTTTGGAGCTTAATGAAAGCCTGAAGGCACTTCATCTGCATTCCTGAAACGTCATGGGGTTACAGTATGTTATCTCCTGTTTTGAAGTATTTCTTTGAATTTTGTACTGTAAAATATTTTCTCATCCAAATTTCTTGCTTCTTCTGAAAAAACAAAATGTGTTCAAGTCTGAAAAGATGGCCACATCTGGATGAAGCCAAAGAACCAAACATTGTCAAGTCACAACACTATCACTCAATTTCTCTTACAAGCTATATTAACCGCTGTCAATGTTAAAGCTACGGAGCAAAACATGGGATACATGGTGGGTGGGATGTTTTAAGGGATCAGCCTAGAATTCATCTCATGTGGGGTGTATATTGGTTTTCTGCTTTACACCGACACACAGTATGGTTTTTATGGCACCAATATCCAGGCTGGTGAAATGCATAATCCTGCAAGGATTCCGGGATGATTCTGAGTCCAAAGATCACGCAGGGTTTTTAATCAAGTTCCCAGCCTCCTCTCTCTTGGTGGGAGAATTCAGAGCAAATCTGATTTCTTCTTCCCCCGGTAACTCGAGCGATTTGTTGTCCAGAAGCCTCGATCACAGGTCAGAGTCTATATTGTGCCTGGAGCTGCACCTAATTCTCCACGAAATGTTGCTCTGGTCAGACCGAATCAATTCTTTAGCCTCTCTGATTGCTCACCACGAAGAAGGAAATTGCGCAGCAACTCGGGTCCTGATTACCTCTTAGCACACCGTTGTGTCAAGTCAAGTACAGCCTTGTTAAAATTCATCTCGTCCTCTGTCCAAAAGCACTAATAACAGCTCTCACACCACCTATGGTTCAGCCAATAAGCAAGCCTGCAAGACTTCAAATTAGTAAACTGACATTTTAATGTGAAGCCATGGGGGAAAAAAAAGAATAGCATAAAGGACCTTGCCTAATAGTTCTTTTGATCAAAAGGTATTCACAGGGAATTTTTCTTTAATTAATTTCTACAATGGTAGCAAATTGCTTGGGGAACATTGCACAATTTGAAACCGCCAAATTATAAGGCACCGCGTACCTAGCATTCATGTGCCATTTCTCTTTTTCCCTGTGTGAGGGCTTCATTGATTGACAGCATAAAAAGCAAACAATAGAGCGGAAATATTCTCTGCTCACTTCTGCAGAGCCTTCCATCAAAATGTCCCCAAATCACGCAATTCAAACAAAATTCAACAACTTATCTAATCTCCATTCATCTGAGAAATAATTGTCAGTTTAGCTACATTTTTCCCTATTAAATACAACACACAGATTGCTCTGATTGACTTGCAGTCTGTCTCTGCATTAAAAATCATGTCCGCATTTATTCCTGTTTAATGCAAATCATCACGCAGCTGTCCCTTGACTCATTGTCTTTATGCTTGATAATAAAACTGATACATTACCTCTGAAATAAGGCAAAGACTTTCGATTTTCAATTGTTAACATATCTGTCTGTGGTTTAGGAGTATTCTCAGTACATCTGTCCCAGTACTGTACTATGTGTCGTGTGTGATTGACTAGGCTGGGATCAGTAGAGAGCGTGTACAGGGTTGTAATGCATGCTACCTTTAGAACGCTGCTTGTCCTAGGAACCCTCCGGGGTTAGCGATGCTCTGCTGCTGTGCATTTTAATAAAGGTCAGCTAGCTTATAAACCCTATTCATTAGCCACTTTCTGTCATTAATTCAACAAGCTCAACTATAGTGTGAGTGTTTGTCAGCTCTGCAGAGATTTCTGAGACACTGTCTGGCTGCTTTGCTCCCAAATTGATATGTTGTAATGTTGCTGCAATCGTTTACAGCATGATCAGTTTTAGAGGAACTAAGCTAAAGCTAATTCGAAGTAAAAACAGAATGTTCCCAAATTGTAATGCTTAGGTTTAAGGAGGCTACAAGAAATACAGTGGCCTCTAGTATTTAAAACACTGTATGTAAATGTACATTACATAATGTAAATATATTTATATTTAAATTACATTAAAAAAATCAAAGCAGGGAGCATTTATTTTAAATAAAATTACTCAAATGACAGGGTTCCCACAATTTCTGACCAATTTTTGAGCATGTTTGGTAACACTTTACAATAAGGTCTCATTTGTTAAGACTAGTTAAAGTATTAACTACTATGAACTAACAACGAGCAATTTATTTGTTACAGTTTAATTTATTAATCTTTGGTAATGGTAATTAATTTAATAAAAATACAGTTGTTCATTGTTTGTTCATGTTAGTTCACAGTGAATTAACTAATGTTAACAAATACAACTTTTGATTTTAATAATGCATTAGTAAATGTTGAGATTAACTAAGATTAATAAATGCTGTAGAAGTATTGTCTTAGTTAATGTTAACTGAAGTAGTCAACTAATGTAACCTTATTATAAAATGTTACCACACTTTTTTTTGTTAATTGTGATAAGTGTGACTGAATAATTTTTGAATAATTTTCCAGATATACATCTCCATATGTCAAGAAAATTATTCACAAAACATAAATAAACTCAATGTTGCTCTTAATACACGATAAATACAACAAAATTTCCACTTGTCATAAGATTTCATTAATTTCCATGACTTTTCAGGGACGAAATAACACTTGAAATTCCCTGATTTTTCTAGGACTGTGGGAACCCTGCTAAAAATGTATAATGTTAAAAATGAATTGGACCAAAGAGCTACAGATAATATCATCAATAGAGCGTACAGCTATAGTGTTATTATAATAAAACACTGATACATTTTCAACAGGCAAAGCAAGTAGTCAGTATATTTTGTGCTTAAACTCTGATCAAAATAGAGTTGTCCATCAAAACTAGCCTGACTCTCTCAGTAAATAACCCCTGACTCAGGGTCAGAACCATCCCAAACTTTTGTCAGACTCTTGAAAGGTGAAGTCCATTTATCTGTGATCTAAGAAAGGAACAAAGTATGAGAAGAAACACACCATAGACTATCACAGTAGCCGATGAGCTCTTGCGTCGAGCCACAATGTTCTTGGCCACGCAGGTGTAGTTGCCTGTGTCGGCCAGACGGGCTTGTTTGATGATGAGATTATGGTCCACGGTGATGAAGAAATTGGGGTCAGTCTTGGGGTCGATCAGCTCCTCGTTTCTCTGCCACTCCACCTATAGATATACACAAGAGAAAACATTTCACAGCTTTAATCTGGCTCAAATGGATGGAAAACGCTCTGTGTGCTCTCGGATCCAGCTGCCATTCTGGGCAGATCCCAAGACCACAGCCAGGGCAGAGGATGTTAAAGTTTGGCAGACACTGCATGGTAGCATGGGGCAGAAGGAAAGTGGATTAGCATTTTTTTCAATTGTTTTTCTATTGTACACTGAATTGCAATTATGATAATACACGGGTAACAAAAGAAAAAAATTGTGATTCAATTTTTGTGTTGTGGTATGTTTATTGTCACCAAAAAATATACATATAATCATATTTTGTTACTGTAACTATGATTAATGATTATGATAATAATAATAAACTGGTGAATAAGTCAAAATTCATTTACTGTAATATTATTTTATCGAACACGCAATGTACTTAAAAAAAAAGAGAGACAGAATTAGGGGCGGGAATTACAGAGTACCTCACGATACAGATAATATCATGATACAGCAATTCTGCGATAATCAATAGACAATCCTATAATGATACATCATAATATCTGTCTAACTATGAAAACAAAATGCCTGTGAAAATGTTAAGTGCAGGTTTTCCAGACTTTGGACTGAAATGAGGCTGGGGCATTGATTATTTTCCTGTTTAAAAAACTATTTTTCTTAAAGAGAAGGCTAGTTAACTTATGTTCACGTTTCCCTCATTCATTTGTTGAGCGCCACCTTGAGGAGCCATGAAGTAGTGATGCTGGGAGCAGGGAAATCTATTTAGAGAGCCTTATTTTATTAATTAAAGTATTGATATTTGGCGCCACCATATCGATTCTCATATCGCATGGAGAAGGACAAAAATATATTGCCCTATCGATATTTTGTCCCACCCCTAGACAGAATGAGTGTACTCAAATATATTCAGCATTTTTGTTGCTAAGTTTGGAAGTTTGGATGGACATTTTGAGTAGCAACAGCTGGTCGCAGGCTGGTCTAGTCCTGCACCAGTGCAAAAATACATGTATTATTGATGGGACACCCAGAGCTGCCAAATCACTCTGAATGGTTCCTCATCCAAGTGCAGCTCATCGAACAGACGGAATATGGTGAAAGACATCAGATCTCTGGCTCGATGGTATATTTGTACCAGTACATTAATGAGGGGGGTAATTAGCAGAGCCGTTGGTTGTTAGCATGTTTACTTGTTGCTCTCACCTCTGCAGGAGGAACACCTTCAGGAGGATGACAGCGCAGAAGGATTTCCTGATCAAGTGCCACTTCCTTACCCAGCGGTTCCTCCTCAAAGTTCTTCCTCAGATCTGTAGAGCAAAATCAATTTATTTATTAGTCATTGGGGGCTATATATATAAAATATGTATCAAAAATATATATTATATATAGGGTATCTATTCTGTGCAATGTGCAAAAATAGACAACTCTTGTGCACAGTACTGTATATTTCATATTAAACATTTTTTAAAATTAGTGTAACATTAATTTGGTTACTAAATTGGGTTAATATATTGGAAAAGAATGAGTCTGGTGAGTGTACTGACATGTTGTGCAGTGGTGCTTATGTGAGTATGATATGATGCATTATACACTGCTGCAATTTATAAACAATTATTAATTTTTTTGGCAACAAAAAAACAATACATTCTTATTTTATTGTTATTGTTATTTATTTATTTATTTACATGTAGAGATTTTATAAAGATTGAAGAGGGCATTAAGCAAATGTCTGGAAGAAACGAGTGAGATTTTAAAGGCTGTTTACACAACACCATTTTTTTAATGGAAAATTTAAAACTTTATGCGTTTTGCCCGCTCATTTACAACAGCGTTTTGGGAGCCTGAAAACACAAACTTTGTAAAACAGTTTTCAAAGTGCACGTTTTTGAAAATTATACGGTTATTGTATCCGACACTAAAACGTGAATTTGTGAAAACTTTGACGTCATGCGCCAGAGTATTATGTGTTCAGTCTATAGTCGGTAATGTTTCTTTACAAAGTGACGACGACCAACGACTGGCCTGGCAGCATAATACAGCGTTTTTAGTTGTTTTCACAGATCCGTGAGAACTCTTGTCACATGTTGTCATCTGTATGCGAAAAACACAAAGGAAAAACATTTCCGTTTTTAGTACATCGTTGTCTTGTAAATGTACTCTTAAATGGATTGCATGTTTGCTTTTTTCCTTTCCTATGGGCTCTCAGGCCAGGATATTGACTAAAATCCTCCCTTAGTCATAAAGTGGATCAAAACTTGTACATGTCTCACCAGGAAGGTAAACTGCCAAGCCATTTAATCTAACATTATCCGTGTCATATTTAGCAAAGTGTTCAGAGCTCCTCCATATATATGTTTGCACCGTGTATGTTCAACAGGAGCCTTGAGCGGCCTTTCTCTCTTAGAAGGATCCATATCACAGACCCGAGTGCTTATTAGACCCTGCTTGGTTGCTTCAGAGAAAGGCTGTCTGCAGCCCCAAGGCAAAGCATCAACAAAAAGGAATTGCATTATCTTCCTCCTCTACTCGATACCTCACCGAGGCTGTGGTATCCACACGACCACCCACTTTACCTAAAACCCCTGGGACAAGTGTTGATGCAAGTCGAATTGTATTTGCTTGTCAAAATTGCATTACTCTTGATGGAGGGGCTTTCATGCCCTCCTGACTATAGATGGCAAAATTTCAAAACAACATTTGCATAAACGTTTATAGCTGTTATGACACGAAAAAGCTTTTGGAAGGAGGTGTCCATTGAGACAGCGGACTTGTCTTCAGCTCCGATGCTGGGGAATAAAATCTCTCTCAATAACAGCAACACTGCCAGTCATTTCATTTCCTCAAAACAGATGTCATGCCTGTCTTCACCAATCAGGCCTTGGCAAACATTAAGAGGTGAAGAGGGGTCTTTGACATTCAATTTAATTAAATAGGATTTAATGGGAATAGGAGAGGCACAAAGGATTAGATGGACATCGAGCCCTGAGATGACATTGTCATGACTTTGAAGGGAAAACTCAAGTTTGTTAAAGGAATAGTTCACCCTAGCACAATTACAATGAATGGGAACTGAGACTTTCAAGCTTCGAAAACAACAGAAACACCATACAAACAACATAAAAGTTGTTCATTTGAATCATGCGTTATATGCAGTGCTCAGAAGTCATATGTTACTTTGTGTGCAGGAACAGACAAAGTTATGTAGCTCACAAAACAAATGGACCACTCTTATAGACCCTTTTCAGAGCTCCTGCTCACTGTATGTGTTCTTGGGTGAGAAAATTCCTTTAAAAGTCCTTTCATTATGCAAAACAATAATTTGAGGCGAATACGTTTGTCTAGTTAAAATATCCATTCAGAATATTTATAAGCACCACTCTGAGATAAATCCAAATCCAGTTTAATCGCACAATGCTTTTAATCCTTGTTTTAGACGCACAAAAAATGACTCTATCGTCTTCCTTTAAAGGAGGGATGTTTTGTGATGTTTGTTCTGAGTGAGGCGGTGCGGTGGTGTGGTTTCCGTGTGTTTAATCACACAGAGATATCAAAACCACCAGGCCTCTTGAGGCAATTACAAAGTGTTACACTGCAGATTAGCAGATTTCCTTGCCACGGGCTCTTCCTGATCAAACTTCCCAATCAAACATTAAATAAGTCATATAAAACCAACTAAATCAATCAGCCTTGGGGAGAAAACGGAGCATAAGTGGTTAGATTGATTGGCTAAATGGAATTTCGAAATAACTTTTAATAGAAAGTACATCACTATCAAAACACTTTACCGTGGAGTGATGAAAAAAAGAGAGAGTAAATGCTACTGTGTTGTAGAGCACTTTAAAAACATTAGGGATAAATGAATTTTGTTAAACATGCTTTTTACCAGAACACACTGTTTACACAGTATTTGAAAGGTGCATTGCAGTATTCAAATAAACAATGTTAACATCTATGCCAGGAAACACCTTTTCATGTAGCTAGTGTGCTTTTAAATATAAAGTATATGGTATATAATATATTAACTAATAAACTGCCTAAACACAGTCTGCTAGACCTGTGGTTCTCAAATGGTTTTGCTTTGGGATCTAGATTTTACACTGGGGATCAAATGATGACACAACCCGGTAGGAACAATTTTGCTATGACATAACATTTTACAAATGCATGAAAGCATGTATAAATATTGAAATTTAGTATTGGAATTTTATATTAAGCCAATAATGAATTGCACAAAACCCATTGTGGTCATTTAAAACCTTTTTTAAGGTGAACCCATTTTAAATGAAGTTTGGTTTCTTGTATTGTGAAGTCTGATTGGATGCACGACCTTTGATGTCTTCAACAATAACTACAAAAGATATGGGAAGGGTTTTCTTTTCTAGCTGATAACCACATGGGTCAGTATTTATTTTAAAGAAAGAAATTATACTTTTATTCAGTAATGATGCATTAAACTGATTAATCAAATGTGGCAGTAATGTTATAAAAGATTTCAATTTCAAATAAATATTCTTTTGAACTTTCTATTCATCAAATAATTCTAAATATGAAGCATAACAATGTTTTTTAACATTGATAAGAAATGGTTCTTGAGCATCAAATCAATTAGAATGATTTCTAAAAGATCATGTGACACTGAAGACTGGAGTAATGATCCTGACAATTCAGCGTTACCATCACAGGAATAAATTACATTTTAAAATATATTAAAATATAAACCAGTTATTCATTTAAATTCTAATAATATTTCACTATATTACTATTTTTACAGTAATTTGTTTTTAAAAATGCAGCCTTGGTGAGCTTAAGAGACTTAAAAATTATTAAAAATGACTAAACATTCAAAATAATATTTAAATATCTAATCTTTAATAATTACAAAATTATCTACAACACATTTATTTTGGTACTGTATCTAAACTGCACCATTCTGCTGCATTGTTAGTTGCAATTTATTATTTGAATTAGGTTTTGCATTAGTTTTTTCCCTCCTGTCCAGATCAATACAGACTTCTGACTCATTTTTGGGAGCGACCCACCAGTTGAGAACCACTGAGCTAGACATTTATCACATTATCAGATTATAAGGTAGCATTTGGTCAAAATGTTTGCACTATAAGATAGCAGAGCTGAACTCACATGCGATGCGTACAAATGCCTTTTGGCTCTTTTGGGTTCCTGTAGTGCTCCAGGCCACACACTGACACCAGTAATCTTCCAGACCAAAGATCTTCTCCACCTGCTGTCTGGAGATGTCAATCTTCACCTGCATCACGGGCAGCCCTGGGACCAAACCAGACAAAGCAAACACGTTCAGCTCATCGCTCCAAACATATCCATTGCAATTGACAGAGACAGGCGTTCAGAGCCCTGTCAAAAGTTTACTTGTATCAAACTTGTGGTTAATATATGGCAAATTGGCTGGCAGAATTTAGCAGCTCTTCACTGGCAGTGGTGGTGGGTCAAAACTTTGGCAACAATGTGAAATCTATCACAGCTGTCAAACTTTTCACAGACGTGGCAAACAGTCCACTGTTTCCAAAGGTTTTTTGGACGTTCACCACGTCCAGTGAAGAGCTGCCAACCATTTGCAATAAGGGGAAAATAAGTTTTTTGTAAACAAACATTTTTCATTGCTTGGTTAATTCATGGAATATTGACAGATGGTTGAGCAATGTTCTGATCATTGTTTAATAATTGCAGGAAGTGTATGACATGCGAAACCACCTCAAAATAGAAAATCCCAAACTCTTCTGTGTTTTCTTGGGGTGAATTAATAAATAAACAGATATTAATATTTACGTGAGCTTCCAGTGAGAGATATTTTTCATGGTTACTCAATATGAGCGTTTTCATTCAGACATGAGTGGCTAGGATTATCCAAAGCTCAGAGGTCTTTTTTGAAAATAAAATGTAAAAGAGGACAAGAAAAAAAAAAGGGAATGAAGTGATAATTTGTCAACCGCAGTCGGATGAATAATGTCTATACAACTGGTGTGAAGTCATCCAACAAAATGACTCATTTTCAGCTGACAATTACAAATGAACATTATCAGAGTTAACCAACACCAACAACACAACATGTGTAATGCATAATAAAGCTCTCTTTGAGGATGGAGGGATGGGGTTAGACAAAGATCATTTTTCTTTTCATTATCTCTGGACCATCTCCTCACCCCCTATAAGCCTCTGATATTTTCCTCCATGGCTATCGCTCATCTCAACACGAAAGCATAACCTTGAAGATGCCCACATCCTCCTCCCTCCTAATTTCTCCCATAATCTCTCCATCCAACGTATTCATCATTTCCTCTTCCCCTCTCCCTTTTTCTTGTTTTGCTTTCTCCATTAGAACCTAGACCTAGGCATTTTGGGGCATTATAGGCATATCATTATGTTCAAATAGAAGTAAAAAAAAATGAATTGAAAAAAAAGAATTGCATAGCATTTCAAATCGTTTTCTGTGCACCATAGTTGCATTGAACTTACAATTTGATTTGAAATGTTTGAATCGACTGTTGAGCATCATACAGTAGTTGTGTTTGAAAGTTTAAATTGATTTCTGGGCATCGTATGAACATTTAAAATTATTTAAAATGATTTTGAGGCATGAAATGTTTAAATAGACGTTAATGCATCATAGATATATTCAAACACCTTTTTTGGACATCATAAAAATGTTCAAAGGAATTTTAATGCTTGAATCGATTTCTTCATTTCAAATGTTTGACTATTTTTGTGCTCCATAGGTAAATTAAAAAAGGCTCTGAACAATATTTCTGCACAATTTAATATATTATAAGATTCTTTCAAACACTAGAACTGGTTTGGCATCGTATGAATGTTTGAATAGATTTCTTGCAAAATATAGCTGCCTTCAAATGTTCAACTTGATTTCTGGACATCATTTCAATGCTTAAATTGATTTTGTTGGAATCAATGGAATACTTAAACATCTTTGCACATCACGTGTGCAAAGACTTAAATTGAACATTTGAACTCCCCTATTATGTCCAAATATGGTGTCAAGGTAGACAGCTCTCCAGATTCTGAAACTCATACTGCACAGCATGACCAGTTAAGCATTTAATGTCAATGGACATTAATTAATAAGCACAAAACTCCAATAACCACATTCTGCAATTAGCCATGGTGTGGTCAGATGCTCCAGCTTTGTGACAAAAATGCATCATCTCAAATCCTGCTGGTCAGTTGAGTTCTTGTTCCAACCTGTCTGTCACAAATCAATGTACATCACATCCATCAACACTTGGCAGAGTCTCTCTAGGAGGAGAGAAATAGGACAGCAGAGAGAGCTCGTGTCTCACTATCTTGGCAGACATTAGGAGCACATGCAATTACTGTTAGATTTAAAACAACCTCCAGTGTTGCTCAGGGCGTCAACATCAAAATGGACCTCTCAGACAATCTTGCTCTCTTCTGACACAACGTCTGGACTTTAATCCTCGCTGATGGCCCTCAACACTTTTGCAACGGGTCAAAAATATGAGATATAATGCACAAATCTCTGTAATCCAGACTCAAATAAGTGCATTGAAAAGAACACTTTCAATTAATTGCTCCACTCGCACTGCATTTAATTCAAATTGCGTAACCAATTCAAAAGGAGCAGAAACAGTTATGATATTAGACCACTAATATCATGGTGATTTTTAAGGGGTGATTTTTCTTAGAGAATGTAATTATCGTTCGCATTAAAACGTAAAATACAATTAGGGGAAATAGGCGTAGTCCTGAAATAGTCAGAGGAAAAGCTATCTTAAACACTGATTGTTTTATTAATTGCTTTTTGTTTCTTTTAGTAGCAATTACCCGGATTTCTGACCTCACACTCCCTCTGCGCTTCACGACGAACCGCTGAGGCCGCCACATTCGGTTTCATTCACTTTTGTGAATATGCCAAACGGCCTGCACTATTACTCAGGCATGAAAATTCACTTTTCCTGCATGACAGATTTAGCTGCATGATAGGCCGGGATAATACTGAAACGCAGATTTGTATAATTAGTAATTAACGAGTATGAAGTCTTTGACTAGAAACACCATTAAAAACGTTCACCCCTGAGCCCTTGAGCGAGGTCGCTGTGGCAACCCTCCCTTAGGGGTCTGAGAGGTCACACAGTTAAAGAATAATTGACTCTTAGACCGAGTGTCACATGCAAGCACACCCGCTTCCAATACTGTTAAACCCCCACAGATGGAGGAAATTATTCAGAAATGAAGACACATTTATTAGACCCTGAAAGAAAAAAGGCCCTGCGGAGATTGAACCATAATTCTGAGTTATTGCTTTATGCTTTTGTCGCGTTTTGCGTCTGCATACTCAATACATGCGGCACACCTTTAAAATTAATTGTTAAAAATTCATAACCTGTCGTATTTTTCTACATTGACATCTAACAAATTATTAAATACAGACAAAAAATTCAGACAAAGAATAATAATGATGCCGCTTTCCATTCTGGGGTTAGCTGAACCCAGTGCATTTTTCATAACAGACCACAAGGTCAACTAGTTCCCGGGCATTTCCCAGAATTCAATGCATGCATCATAAGGAATAGTGTGAATGAAAAAGAAAGTTTTTTTTCCCTCTCAATGGTAAAGCATTTTAAACT
The DNA here is from genome assembly GCA_026230005.1 of Gila orcuttii. NCBI lineage: Eukaryota > Metazoa > Chordata > Actinopteri > Cypriniformes > Leuciscidae > Gila > Gila orcuttii. Next base: position 9,258,879 of record JAPDVR010000016.1, on the reverse strand, counting down.
TGATACAGTGTTTTAAAAAAGCAACACATTGAGTGACGCTTTATTTTATTTTTATTTAAGTTTTATTTTTGGGTGATTTAACCCTTTAAAGGAGTGGTTATCAACGAGGGGGCCAGGGGCCAGTAGTGGCCCTCAGCAAACTTCAATGACTAAAAGGTAATTCAATTAATACATTATTATTCATATTTTAAAACAAGTAAACCCTATATATTTATTTCTTATATAAAGATAGAAAGAATAAATAAAATAATATATTTATAATAATATTATTTACTTCATTTATAAATAATATATATATATATATATATATATATATATATATATTTTTTTTTTTTTTTTTTTTTTTTTTATCAAAAGCTATGGTTTAAACTTCATAAATCACAAAATAAACTGTGGTTAATTAATTTAATATAACAATCCTCCTAGTTTCTGTTTCAGATAATAAAATAACTCCTACAGTACTCCTAGTTTCTGGTGATCTATGGCAGAAATCCCTATATCAGGAAGCCTTCTGATATTGTGTGTGGGGGGGGGGTCTTTCAATCAAAAAAGTTGAGAACCACTGCCTTGGAGATGGTTCCGCCAGGGAACTAACAGGGTCCTGGTCGGATTCGACGGTGCATTTACAGTATCCAGGGATATGATAACATACCGTTCCGACACACTACACCATAACTTCATCTGAGTCCCAGCGTGACTTTGCAGTGACTGCTCTACATATTATTGCAGCTGCAAACATCTGTTTGTGTCTGCACCAACAGCTCCCCAAAGGAGCAGCAAACACTGCAAGTGGAGTGACTCGGTGGCAAAGAGATTCATTATTCAAGGATGTTATCTATCCAAATGTCTGAGTAACAGTTCTCATTACTGCTATAAAGGACTTTTATTGTGAAGACAATGTAGGCTGTTAAATCAAATAGCATGTGTGTGTCTTGAAGTACAGACAAGACTCACAGACCCGCAATGACATCGCTACCCTTATTCCCTTGTGAGTCGATACAGGAGCTTGTCTGGAGAAGAGACTTGATTTTATTTTCGCTCACTCTTGTTTTTTGCTGCCAGTGACCTCAATTCCACGGGGGTCATTTGCTTATCAAAGGCACAGACCGAAACTGGCAGGTTGGAGTAAGTTTTCATTGTGACTGAGGAAATTCAATTAGGCCGCATCTAGAGCGCGGGGAGCTAAGATTCATCAATGGGAGCTGGGATTAAGAGGGAACTGACTTACACTAGGACGATCAGTCAGAAGGTCAGCATGTGCTCATCACAAGGGACTTATTTATTTTTTCATTGACTTCCCATTGAATACAGCTGGAATAAAGCATCACTCTCCATTGCACTGAATCTTACAGATAATTGCTTCCATCACCTGTATAGCAGTGCCGAGTGGTGACTTCTTTAACTGGCTGTGCTGGGTGGTGCGTTTTGTAACCTTCAAAAAAATCAAACCGCATTTGCACCCCCATTCATCTAAAATCTGATGACGCATACGCATCTATAATATAGTTTGTTGAAACACGTAAAACCGACAGACAGAGTTAGGCTAATGTATGTTCAGTGCGAGGGCCGTATGCTCGAACATGACCAGTCATTTACGTCGTCATCACCCGGGTGTTGAGAGTGAGCGAGCGCAGGTGAGACCTAAACAGCACATTTTCCTATCTGTTTTTAAACTAACCTTATTTAAACCCTGCCAATGTAAACATTCAAGTGCAAAAAGACGCGTTAGAGAACTTGGGCGCACGGAAAGACAGAGACCTTGCAAATACTGAGTTCTCGAAATCTTGCGCTTGAACGGACAAATTCACACAAAAATGATGTCAACACGGGGCCAGTATCCTCGTAAACACAGTAGGTTATGCCTTAAGTGAACGTAAACATTCGAGAAAGACACAACATGTGTATCACTGTCAGCCTACTGGATCTACCTGAAAACCCGGAAAGCACTTTTTATTTTATTTGTATCTTAGTTCTATTGTATTTATTTGTGCTGTTGCTTTTAGTTTGATTATTTGCTTTTATTTGCTTTATTTTTATTTGGCAGTACGCCGCAGTAGTCTTTTTTTAATTTGAAGAAAATGACCGTCGTTTGGGAAATAAATAATTGACGGACAGTTACATACATATTACCAAAATTTGATCATGTCAGCTTTATGGTACACTTCAAACAACGGAATTAGCGTTTGCAGCTTATATGGACTGCACGGCCCTGCTGTATAGACAGGGGTGTCGGACTGGGGGTAAAACCAGTACTGATTACCAGGGCCCCAAGTGGATAGAGGGCCCTTGAAAAGTCTGGAATATATTTTATTTGGAACATGGGGGCCCATCAGGACTGCCTATACATAGGGCCCGGGATCTTGTGCTACGCCCCTGTGTATAGACACACTAGTGACAATAATGATGTTTATCATTAGTGTTGAATTCGAGAGGTAAATACGCATTTAAAACACATTAGTGTTTTGAACTGTGTTGAATAATGTAATGTTTACCATGTTGTTTGACAAATATATCACTCTCTTTTATTGCATTATGCTCTTTTCATTACCCGTTATCGCTTCTGGACGTCTGAGCCCAGAAACAGCGGCCAAAGAGGTAAACAAACACATGAATAATCAGAGTAATTTGAAAAATGTCATTAAAACATTGACACAATTCTGAGCTGTGTGCCGACACATTGAGCCATGATGCTTATGAGGTCAACATGAGTTCAAATCTGCCTCATAACATTTCCCAATCATTCTTTTACCTTGGGCATCAATAAAATTACTTGTATAAACAAAAAGATCAAAAGTAAATAAATGTAATAAAATAATACTAATAGTGAAAAAAAGATAAATAAACAAACATTCTGCTAAAAAATGCTTCAATTCAAATCTGACCAAAACTAAAATAATAAATAAAAAGAACAAAAGTAAATAGATTACATAAATGCATTAAATTAATTAAATAAACAATTAAATATAAAATATTATAATAGAAATATTTAAAATGCATATATTTTTTAAATAAGACCAAGTAATGAAATTAATAAATAAATGTATACAATAATACAATATACTTAAAAAAATAATGTATAAAAAAACCACTAAATGATAAAAAAAAAAAAATAATAATAATAATATATATATACATACAGGTCCTTCTAAAAAAAATAGCATATTGTGATAAAGTTCATTATTTTCCATAATGTAATGATAAAAATTAAACTTTCATATATTTTAGATTCATTGCACACCAACTGAAATATTTCAGGTCTTTTATTGTTTTAATACTGATGATTTTGGCATACAGCTCATGAAAACCCCAAATTCCTATCTCAAAAAATTTGCATATTTCATCCGACCAATAAAAGAAGTGTTTTTAATACAAAAAAAGTCAACCTTCAAATAATTATGTTCAGTTATGCACTCAATACTTGGTCGGGAATCCTTTTGCAGAAATGACTGCTTCAATGCGGCGTGGCATGGAGGCAATCAGCCTGTGGCACTGCTGAGGTGTTATGGAGGCCCAGGATGCTTCGATAGCGGCCTTAAGCTCATCCAGAGTGTTGGGTCTTGCGTCTCTCAACTTTCTCTTCACAATATCCCACAGATTCTCTATGGGGTTCAGGTCAGGAGAGTTGGCAGGGCAATTGAGCACAGTAATACCATGGTCAGTAAACCATTTATACCAGTGGTTTTGGCACTGTGAGCAGGAGCCAGGTCGTGCTGAAAAATGAAATCAGATGGAAGCATGAAGTGCTCCAAAATCTCCTGATAGCTAGCTGCATTGACCCTGCGCTTGATAAAACACAGTGGACCAACACCAGCAGCTGACATGGCACCCCAGACCATCACTGACTGTGGGTAATTGACACTGGACTTCAGGCATTTTGGCATTTCCTTCTCCCCAGTCTTCCTCCAGACTCTGGCACCTTGATTTCCGAATGACATGCAAAATTTGCTTTCATCCGAAAAAAGTACTTTGGACCACTGAGCAACAGTCCAGTGCTGCTTCTCTGTCGCCCAGGTCAGGCGCTTCTGCCGCTGTTTCTGGTTCAAAAGTGGCTTGACCTGGGGAATGCGGCACCTGTAGCCCATTTTCTGCACACCCCTGTGCACGGTGGCTCTGGATGTTTCTACTCCAGACTCAGTCCACTGCTTCCGCAGGTCCCCCAAGGTCTGGAATCGGTCCTTCTCCACAATCTTCCTCAGGGTCCGGTCACCTCTTCTCGTTGTGCAGCGTTTTTTGTAGTGATCGACCGATATTGATTTTTTATAACCGATACCGATTATTTGCATGTTTATGTGCCTGATAACCGATATGAAGAACCGATATTTATTTACTGTTATACTTCTGTTTTTGACACAATTATTTCAACACAAATGAACTGAACAAACCATTTTATTTAAACAATCACTCCCTCCTATATAATATATATGTATATATATATATATATATATATATATATATATATATATATATATATATAAAATATATAATATAATGATATATAATATAATCACTCCCTCCTATATAATATATAAATATAAAACTTTATATTTATACACAAATAAATAGAGGGGTCTGAGTCCACAAAATAAAGTGCCTTTGTTTAAAAATAAAAGCTTTTATGAGGTAAAAAATAAAGCACAAAAACTATTCTAACATACTGGGGGGGGGAAATCTAAATTACATGAATTTTAGTAGCTATTTTAGTAGTGTAACTTAATACTCCCAGTTAAGCAGAACTAGGTTGTAGTGTAGAAAACAGAGTATTTCAGCATTCTGCTCTGTAAGCCTGCTTCGTTTGTTTTCATAAATGGTAAATAAATCAAATTACAATAAAAACATTTATATTATTACATTATATAATTTATATCTAAATTATACAAATAATTTATAAGCATCAGCAGCAACAATGTTAACAATAGGCAAAATAAATGTTAAAAGTCTAATGTTTTCATATGGAGAAAATAATTGACAGGGGATTCATATCACCTTTGCAGAAATGTAATTAATTTTAAACGGTTTTAGAAGGTTTATGTGCCGTTTACTAGGTTTAAACTAAGAGTGAGGAATAATTCACTGGGTAATATTAATTCACTGAATAACATTAGCTAGAATATAACATTGTCAGGAAAGAAACAAACAAAACAGCATATACATCATTGCATTTTCCAACTAGTATGTTATTAATTATTAATAATATTTTTGTAGGTCTAGATCATGAAATGCTTTCTGACAAAGTGCTGTTTATCTATGCATTTTCATAGAACTATATATAGGCTACTCAACCGCGATCGCGCGTGCAGATAATAAATAATTAATTTCCACAAAGCGGTATATTTAGATGTGTATTAGCGAAATAATTGCTATGCAGTAAATGATAATATAATCTAGGGTGTTTAAACAAGATAATTTTGTCAAAAGTTTCATTCAGTGGCCGCGCTTGAGCATTCCTGATCATCAACCCAGTGAGTGCTCAGCAATATGAACAAACTTTTTTTCGAGACTAATGGTGAGCAAATACAACAGATAAACAATTAAATTCAGCGCTTTTATTTTCAACATGCACTCATTCATGTCTGTTTTATTTAATTCATGTAAAGTTACGTCTTTATTGGGGCAGGACATGACGGATTATGCTACGTGACTCCATGAGTTCGTCTCAATTTTTTAGAACCAAGCTGCATAAACTATATCAGGCATTTATGTCTCAAACATCATTTCTGCATGCCTGTTATGTTAAATAAAGTTGAATAATTAAAGCAAAGCAAGTAGAACATATACTTTAAGTGTGCACAGAGTTGTTGTTGACTGATCTCCTCAGACGCGGGCTGCAATGGGGGAATTCTCAAAACGGCCACAAGATGGCGCCGTTTATCGGCAAATCCGATATTACAAAACCGATACCCGATTATGGGAAAATGCTTAAATATCGGGAAAAATATCGGTAAACCGATACATCGGTCGATCACTAGTTTTTTGCCACACTTTTTCCTTCCCACAGACTTCCCACTGAGGTGCCTTGATACAGCACTCTGGGAACAGCCTATTTGTGCAGAAATTTCTTTCTGTGTCTTACCCTCTTGCTTGAGGGTGTCAATGATGGCCTTCTGGACAGCAGTCAGGTCGGCAGTCTTACCCATGATTGCGGTTTTGAGTAATTAAACAGGCTGGGAGTTTTTAAAAGCCTCAGGAATCTTTTGCAGGTGTTTAGAGTTAATTAGTTGAATCAGATGATTAGGTTAATAGCTTGTTTAGAGAACCTTTTCATGATATGCTAATTTTTGAGACAGGAATTTTGGATTTTTATGAGCTGTATGCCAAAATCATCAGTATTAAAACAATAAAAGTGTGCAATGAATCTAAAATATATGAAAGTTTAATTTTTATCATTACATTATGAAAAATAATGAACTTTATCACAATATGCAAATTTTTTTAGAAGGACCTGTATATATATATATATATATATATATATATATATATATATATATATATATATATACACACACATTTATACACACACTCAACTAAAGGATTATTAGGAACACCTGTTCATTTTCTCATTAATGCAATTATCTAATCAACCAATCAAATGGCAGTTGCTTCAATGCATTTAGGGGTGTGGTCCTGGTCAAGACAATCTCCTGAACTACAAACTGAATGTCAGAATGGGAAAGAAAGGTGATTTAAGCAATTTTGAGCGTGGCATGGTTGTTGGTGCCAGACGGGCCGGTCTGAGTATTTCACAATCTGCTCAGTTACTGGAATTTTCACGCACAACCATTTCTAGGGTTTACAAAGAATGGTGTGAAAAGGGAAAAAGATCCAGTATGCGGCAGTGCTGTGGGCGAAAATGCCTTGTTGATGCTAGAGGTCAGAGGAGAATGGGCCGACTGATTCAAGCTGATAGAAGAGCAACTTTGACTGAAATAACCACTCGTTACAACCGAGGTATGCAGCAAAGCATTTGTGAAGCCACAACACGCACAACCTTGAGGCGGATGGGCTACAACAGCAGAAGACCCCACCGGGTACCACTCATCTCCACTACAAATAGGAAAAAGAGGCTACAATTTGCAAGAGCTCACCAAAATCGGACAGTTGAAGACTGGAAAAATGTTGCTTGGTCTGATGAGTCTCGATTTCTGTTGAGACATTCAGATGGTAGAGTCAGAATTTGGCGTAAACAGAATGAGAACATGGATCCATCATGCCTTGTTACCACTGTGCAGGCTGGTGGTGTTGGTGTAATGGTGTGGGGGATGTTTTCTTGGCACACTTTAGGCCCCTTAGTGCCAATTGGGCATCGTTTAAATGCCACGGCCTACCTGAGCATTGTTTCTGACCATGTCCATCCCTTTATGGCCACCATGTACCCATCTTGTGATGGCTACTTCCAGCAGGATAATGCACCATATCACAAAGCTCAAATCATTTCAAATTGGTTTCTTGAACATGACAATGAGTTCACTGTACTAAAATGGCCCCCACAGTCACCAGATCTCAACCCAATAGAGCATCTTTGGGATGTGGTGGAACGGGAGCTTTGTGCCCTGGATGTGCATCCCACAAATCTCCATCAACTGCAAGATGCTATCCTATCAATATGGGCCAACATTTCTAAAGAATGCTTTCAGCACCTTGAATCAATGCCACGTAGAATTAAGGCAGTTCTGAAGGTGAAAGGGGGTCAAACATAGTATTAGTATGGTGTTCCTAATAATCCTTTAGGTGAGTGTATATATATATATAATTATATTAGGCTAAGGTATTGATCACACAGCTACGTGGTTGCTAACGGTCCCCAACAGTCTATAAAAGTCCACTTTAAGTCAGGATTTTATCCAGGTTTTATCATCCAGCATGTTAAAAAAATGTAACTTAGAAAACTACAAATGCACCTCTCCTCAACAAGCCACACGATTTAAGGTATCAATCACAGAATAAATGACGTGTCATGTATTATTAGGGATTTGAACACACCTCTTGGGTAGCATCACTAATAATAAACACTCCTAAATAATGCTACACATTTAGACAAAGGATCAAAACTAGAATCCATCCCATCCCATCCCTGCAAAACCTCTCAACTCCAATTAAAACATTCAAAAAACATAAAAAAAGGAAAAACTAAGTTTGTGTCCTCAGGCACACTGAAGCTGGATGTGTGGCCCATGTGGACCAACAGACAGGATGACTCAGTGAACGGCTGTCTCTTTTCTTGCACTAATAAGATGCTGTAATCCTTGGCTCACTCCAGCGAGCAGCAGTCTGTGAAGAGACAGACAGACTGTTCCAGGGTCCACATTAAATCTATAAGCCACGCAGGTGCCACGCAGGCACATCCAGGAACCCCTAACCAGTCTGTCCAGCACACATTGTAGGTCAAGGCTTGGCTCAAGGATTCTAGTTATTACAGGAATATTTTTGCTAGTTGTAATTTGATTGAACTGTCCATTTGCGACTGTCAACGCAACGTTCAAGGCCTCCCGCTCGCGCATGCCGTTCAATTATGGATTATTTAAGGCTGGTGACCCAGCATGTGGCTGCGGCACCAATCAATCCAGTCTAGTTCAGGCCAATGCCAGATCAAGGTGAAATGACTTGCAGGTAGGTTAGAAAAACCACTGACACGCATGCTAATGTGTCAATCTGCAGCTTGAAAAAGGGAAAATGCACCGATATTAAAGCCTACAGAGTCTTGAAATGGGCTGTGACACAGAAAGAGTGATTACAAGCGCCATGAAAGACAACACTAAGATTTTATGTCGACTTTTATGTGACTGATATTAAATTAAATGCTAAGCGTCTATAACCTGAGAAAGCCCTGGCAACAGTGAACGCAGGTTTATCTAGTAGACTATTTCGTAACAGAACACGTTAACACCGCAATCTTGCCTTAAAACACTTTCTTTAAAATACCGAGTTTCCCTTTATATAAGATTTCTTTTTGTAAGATTAATTCAGCAGGCAGCTAGTGAAGGTTACTCAAGGTATAATTTGTCATTCGTCTGCTGATTGATTTTCTTATCTTATGGCATCAACACCCTGATCTGTGAGTAGCACCATATTGGCATGTCAGTGTTGATTGCGGTTTATTGGACGTTTGATGCTAAATTGCCTCTAGAGAGAGTCTGTTTGATATGATGTAAGATCAGCATGCGATGAGCATGTATTGTGGCAGAAGGGGGCCGTGTTCTTACAGTACATGCATCTTCAGTGAAGAGATGACAGGAATTCACAGATCTACAAAAGCTGATGAAATGCTAATTTGCTCCAGTATTTTTAGAAAGTCGAGTAAAGAAAACACTGTCAACACGTACTAACAACATAATTTGCAGGCAACAACAATAGTATCAAAATGTATACAGTAATTTAAGCTGGTTTAAGAAAGTAATCATCCAAGTTGATTGTACTTCAAAATGTAAGTCATTCAATTTAAATTACATTAATCTGGCTTAAAAATAATCTTAATCTTGTATAACTCAAAGTTGAAAATTGCTTAACTTATTTTTATGAGTTAAAGCAATGTAAAAACATGTTGTCAACTTATTGATCATTTTGATCCATTTTTTACAAAGTAGTATGAAAAACAGACATTTTTTTCTAACCGTTTAACAAACCCATAATAGTAATAAATGAACCAACTGATAGACAAATGCTTGAATACAGATTTTTGCAGAATCATAAAATCATCTTGTTTGCATAAAAGTGAAGAAATCATGAAAAATACTGTATATCAGGCTACTGTCATAATGTTCATGTTGCTTTAGCTCATTTTAATATAATGACCATTTCATATAATCATGACAGTATATGGAGGCAATCTCTTCATGCTTATGTTTCCTAAGGGTTACAGGCAGGTGGGCTGCGCTAAAACTTCACAACAGCTTCTCTCTCTCTCTGTGTGTGTGTGTGTGTGTGTGTGTGTGTGTGTGTGTGTGTGTGTGTGTGTGTGTGAAAGAGGAATGAACTAACTCATGCGCGCACACACACATATACGAGTTGTTAGTTCATTCCTCTTCCAGCAACATTTACTGTCCGCATGAGCCATGGTTGGTTGTAGCAGGCCAATAACCAAGTATAAATCCAGCTTTGACCGAAGGTATTCCTCTGTTGACAATTTACACCTCAGGTAATAAATTATCAAAGCTAAAGATAAACACTGACACATCTGCTAGCTGATAGCAATGGAGCTAACACAAATCACATCAACCTCATTAAACTTCCATTTCTGTCCAACTTTATAACCAGAAGGCATCTCGGTCAGGTTAAAGTAAACCAATTAAAGACTGTATGGCCAAAATATTCTGAATAGCTCCAAGCTAAAGACCTAACAACCTATGACAACCAGCTGGCATCACACTATCTTTTGGGTTTATATATTTTAAATATGTTGCCTAGCAGACAGACGTTTGACAGCACTGCAAAATAAGAGATTTATTTAACAAATGACAAGACAACCAAACGAGTATCCTGTGAGCACGTGATTGGATTTTTTTCAAGGGAGGGTCTTTGGGCTTTGTGACTATATACAGTACACATCAGCATGACACTGCATATTGACAAAGCAAAAGAATGTTTGAAAAAAGTTGGTAACAACCAAACTTTGCCGACTATTTGTCAGCTATTAAGGAGACAAGTATAAACATACAGAGCTTGACATTAACTTTTTTGCTCACCAGCCACTGTGGCTAATGGTTTTCCAAAGTTACTAGCTACTCTGCATTTTCACTGGCTACAATTTGTTGTTGGCAAATTATATTTTATTTGGGGTGTGATGATACACTTAGCTCACAAGTCGAGACAATACACGATACTGGATTCACGAGAACGAGATAAGACAATATTTTAACACAATTTTTCAAGAAATCTTCAATGAGAAATATATGACTGGAAAAACATGCAAACTTAATGAGGATTTAAACTTTTATTTTGAAATCACAAAGAACAATTCACATATTTAGAAACATATTGATGTATTCTCCTGTTTTGGTATAGATTTCTAAATAATTTACATTACAAATCTGGTGAAATTTCACATATTGCGTTCCCAGATGAGCGTTATAAGCAACTCAGTCTCGCAGCATATGCATGGATGGAGTTTGTTAAAGCAACACTATATAGTTTTTCAACCTTCATTATATATTTCCAAGACCCTTGAGATGGTACATAGACTTACAATTGGTTAAATGACACGTCTGCCGTAGCCTGACAGTGTCTGTATCGCTTTTACTGGCACTATGTAACTTCGGGTTTCGGGTAGTAACCCGAGCACAAAAAAAACGACAAAATTCGACTGCTTTACTGCATACGTCACTTCCCCCACCACCCCAACTTCCTCAAATTCTGTCGTGAGAGCCCAATTAGCGTTTGATACCCGTCTGTATGTTGTCATGACCGAAGCAACAACTAAAAGGAAGAAGGCAAAGGTTTTGTCAGAGGAGACTAAAAAAAGAAAAAGGGAGAGTGACAAATTAAAAGACCGGACGAGGATCACTATTGGAGGGAGAGCAAGACAGTTTGAAGACGGTGAGAGTGTGCGCGTGCGCGACCGGCTCTCTCTCTATGCTCGTTCTTTCAGTAACATGCACCCTGTCCCAAGCGCAGCAGTCAGTCATCTGTAACGTGTTTATACATTTATAAATAAATCAGGGAGTCAGGGAGCTGACTGCCGCGCGAAATGTAAAAGGCTGAGTAACATGGCTGGCCATGTTACGGAATCTATCTGGTCCTCCATTTATCTTCATGACTCAAGTAATGCTAGTAGAGTAGCGAATTATCAATCTGATAGCTACACTAACATGCTAGTTTACGATGGTTATAATAAATAATCTTTCAGGATAACTATCCTAATGTCTGCAGGCTGATAATCATGTTTGTTTATTTATTTTTCTGGTGAAAGTGTCTTGCCTCAGGCTATAATGCAAATCGATTTTCAAATTTGCAAATTCATCTATGGTAGCTTGATATTATAATATTGACGAAATATGGCTATTACCTACCACACAAACATTGAATTGAATTAGCACATCCGTTATGTAAAACAGTAGACAATAGGCTACTATAATGACGCTGGCTTGTAAACGTGAGCTACGCGATCTTTTGACGTTTTAAAAAAATAAAACCCATGAAATTATATTCATATGACATGCTGAAATATATGCCAATGTACCTGGGATGAAGACATTTCACACGCAACGCTGGCAGTCTGCCCGCGAGAACTCAAGACAGTATCGGCTTGTCAACAAATGCACACGTGTATCGCCTGGTGTAACCATGACAGATTTTACGACAGTAGTAGAAGACAATACTGTTTCCCAACTGTAGGGGGACCCCGAGAGCAAAAACGACATAGTGTTGCTTTAACCGAGCTGCTGAGACGTGCTCCACGCATGTAAATGATAACAGCACAACACTTCGCTATCAAACAGAAGTGCGTTACACTTTATGAGTTCCCAACTGGACGTTATTGGAAAGTTTGTGTGGAGCAGCATATACTGTGAACTGAGACGCTGGAAGAAACATGTAACGCATGTAAATAATAAAAGTGTCGTGCTTCACTCTGAAACCCACAGTGTTTCAATGGGGCCCATCAACTTCCTATGAGTTCAGCAGAAGAAAGAAATTCATACAGGTTTGGAACAACTTGAGGGTGAGTAAATGACAGTCTTTTTTTTTCTTTTTTTGGTTGACATCCCTTTAATAATAAGATTACTTCACAAAAAAAAATAAAAAAAAAATATCACTATTATTTTTGATCAAATAAAGGCAGCCTGGGTGAGCATAAGAGACTCCTTTCAAAAAGCCACACACACTGAAGGCCCAAGAGGGATGTCAATACCAGATGTAACTGTGCTGAAAAGTGTATTTAGATAACATGATTGATGAACAAAAGATATTTCTGAAAACATCAGCCTTTAGAGGACAGAAATTCAACAACAAACTGACTGCCACAGAATTTCACAGCTGCTGTACCGAGGATCATTTGGCAATCTAGACCTACTCCAAATCCGTTCAGAAACCATTTCCTGTCCCAAATTACCTTCTCTGTCGTAGTCCTACATGTGATTGGAGCTGAAGTTGACAAAAAAAGGAGCCGTATGTTTTGATATTTGTTTGAGTGCTAAGTGAGTTTATACTGATTCTTTCCTAAGGGCTAGTGCACACAAAACACAAACTGTCATCCACCCGGTTTCTCTGCCTATCAAAAATCTTCATGGACTATTAAGCTGTCACGTCCCCTCCCTCCTCTCCCAGCGGCTGATCGATTCATGAAGCAACGTGAGCTGAACAGGTGTTGATCTGCATCAAAAATCATCTTCCTTGATTGGTGACAGTTAAAAACTGCAACCGTCTTGGTGGATTGTTTATGTTTGGTAAGGCTTGAGTGACAAGCAGAACTCATCACAAAAGCATCTCTTTTTTTGCATAAATGTATCAACGCCCATCTTCACACACAAAATGCTGTATTACAGTATATATACACTGAATTTGCCAAAAAAAAAATTAAATCTCTAACCCACACCATCTTTGTAATGATAGGTATTGGGGTAGATGCCGGTTTGAAAGACAGAAAAACAGTAGAAATTTCTCATTGAGTTTTCAGTTTTTAACAATTGTATCTGCCAGCACATGGTAAGGAAACAAGTATTTCAATCAGAGATAGAGGAAGGCGGAAGAGCAGCAACAGATGTCAATCAAATTAGTCGCTGTTGCCCTTAGTTACAGTTGCCATCTCTGTCAAGCTTTCATAGCACTCATTCTGCTTTAAGAAAAATGAAGACAGAAGTGATTGGATTGAGTGAAATAAAATCTGGGGCCATAAACAAAGCCACTATGTTGAAACTGTGTCTTAAAAACTAACTAGCAGTTTTCCAAAGGGTAATCAGTCCTACTTTTTAAATTAAAATTAGACTAATCTAATTTATGTACCGTACCAGTCTTGAAGAATCAAATTAGATTACTAACTTGTAAGACTAATATAAGCGGCTTATACAACCGGCAACTGAATTAACAGTGTATTTATCTAGTTGACAAAAAAGGTTATGGTAATATAGCAAAATATGGCATATGGTAATACATCCAAATTATGCAAAGAAATGCATAATGGAAAGATATGATTCAGAATCAATGCAATTGCTCATGTTAAACTAAAAAGAAAGACATAAAAAAAACGTAAAATTAAAGGGATAGTTCAATCAAAAACAAACATTTTGTCATCATTTACTCACCCTCATGTTGTTCCAAATCGAACACAAGAGAAGATATTTTGAAGAATGGTGGTAACCAGACAGTTGACGGTAGCCATTGACTTCCATGGTATTTTTTTTTCCTACAATGGAAGTGAATGGGTGCCGTCAACTGTTTGATACCAACATTCTTCATTCTGTTCAGCAGAAGAAAGAAACTCATACAGGTTTGGAACTTGAGGGTGAGTACACTGTAAAAAATTGAACGTAAAATCAACAGTAACTTACAGGCAACAAATATCCAGCAAGCTTCAGTATTTTATTCCACAGTAAAATTACTGTAAATCTGACTACAGCAGTCCACAGCATACTGTATAATAACTTACAGTAAATTTATACTGTAAAATTAATTACAGTTCTTGTTTTTGCACTGCATTTTAAAATACTGTAAAGTTACTATGCAGTATAATTAATTATGGTAGTTTTTATATTGACATATATGCACAACATATTATAGCTAACTACAATCTGTTACACGCTTAAAAAAAGAATGACATTTAAAGGCTTGTATGCAAAAAATATTTCACACAGTTATATTACTGATTATTAGATGCCACGTCAATTATGACAACACTCAGAAGTCAGTTTAAAAACTTTGATTAAAATTGAATTCATTAAACTGCAAAAACACTCCAGACTTGGAAGGGCCAATGCAGATCCCAGATTTTTGCTGCCTACAGAGAACAAAACACAAAAATTGAGTTGCACTACAGCTTGACAAACATCAATGTGATAAACAGCTTTCATTTAATTTACAGTAGGCTATATGGAACCACAATACATTCAACCAGGAGATGTGCCAAAACTTAATACCTTTAAATGAGAATGAAACTATGTGAAGGGGAGTACATTTTTGGGTGTAGGCTACTATCCCTTTAAACTAAATTCTAAGATCCTGATCTCCTCGATCCATGTTAAAATCTGAAACCGCTCTAATTTTATGAATTTCAATGCGTTCTTCAATAGCTAATGATTTTCTCGGGGATTATAATGGCCATTTTCGTGAATATCAAACAAATATCAAATATACAACTAAATTAACCGCAATCCGTTGGCAGTGGCTGTATCCAGACATCAATAAACTAATATAGTACACTTGAAGAAGTGAATGAAAACGAGTGCGCAAAATCGAACCCTGTAAATGTCTGGTCTGAATGACTGTGGATGCCGAGATGAGGGAATTCATTCGGCGCGACTTTCACTGCCTGTGTATTCACTTTAACTGTGCATTGGTTGTACTCACGTTATAAATGTATAATATGACTTAAAACACTGTTGTCCCTTCAAGTCGTGCATAACATGGGTCGATTACGAACATAGCCTTGTAGGCGTAACGTTAGGCGCGTATGAGGCCACACAGGCCACACGCACGTACGGTGTAATTTACACACAAATGTTCAGAAACAAGAACATTTCGATTACTTTGTTCTAAACTTGAAATTATTAACTAACATTAAAGAAAAAATGTGAAAAAAATCAACATTGATAACATGTTGTTTATGACAATTAAAAGTAATTTACATTAAAAATTTTAACTAAAAATATCAATATAGCTTTTTTTAAGCAGCACAAAAATTGCGTTTGTTACGCTGGCAATCTCGATGACGTCACTGGCATGGTAGGACCCGCGAAGGTATATAGGCAACAGCTGCAGGTCCTATATAGCCTACACACACGAAAATGAGTAATTTTAATGGCATGAATTAAAGACAGGCCAGTAGTATCTGACTACCACCACATGGAGGACGACCAGTTTCAGGCTACACATACAGTACAGGATCGTTTGGGGGAAGTGACTGGTGCGGGCGCGGGCGCTGCCGGAGCATGGACACTGCACCGGACTCGATCTGTTGCAGAGAGGTCAACCTGGAACATTTATTGATCGGCGAAAATGCATCACCATGCACCGTTAATTTCGGATGCTGTGCGGTGAGAGAGACGTGTTGGAGGTGGCTATGCTATCATTAAGGGATGTCCGAGCTGAGACGCTGGAGCGCCGCAAAAGTAGCTGGTATGTAACGTTAACAAGTGTATTTTACGAATTGGCGACTGGGCTAACTTGTTATATCCTTTTCTCAGACTGTTAAGGTTAACAGCGTACCGGCACTCCGGCAGTTCACTCTTTCGGCGAGGGGGCATTTGGGAAGGATGAATAAGATTCCGTTCCCATCCTGTGCAGTGAACTAACGATACATCTTTTCCCCTCAGCTGAATATCAAGGATTCTAGTATGCGCTGGACTTGTAGCTAAATAAAACATTTGATATCAGACGCTTCATGTACTCATTGACGTTTTCAACACATATGTCTCTCGTACCTAGGATTAAACACTAGAAATCACGACTAGAATAATTTTGTTGACAAGGCAGGGGGTAGAGAGAAGCTAGCTCTGCTAGTGTTGGTTGGCAACGGAGTAACCTACCATGCCAGTGACGTAGTCGAATGTTGAAATCCAACATGGCGGCGCCCGTGTAACAACAACAGCATTTTCAACGTACCATTTTATCCCTTTTAACAAATTCTGCCATTTTAATAATTGAACCAATGAGAATAAATAAAATAAATCTGTTATATCACATTTTTTCAAATTTCAGTTCAGTTCATCTTTAATAGCAAAGCTTGTGATAAATTGTATTTGGCTAACTGGATCTGAATGTTTGCGTTACAAAGCTATCAAACTCATCACCGATTTAATGGTAAAACGAATATCTTCACATTTGGGGTGAACAATTTAGAAATACACATCTTTAAGATACTGAATAAAAAGAAAAATTTACATCTCACCTGGCTGGTTGTGCCCCGTCCTCAAAGGCTCAGGATGAAATGGAAAATTCGAGTGACGGCTGACGGTTTAGATTATTGGTTGCCAGGTGTATATCCCGTGTGATTCTGCTCTTTATGTAATTAAGTGTGTTTATAGAAAGCAAAATAATAATAATAAAAAAAAACATCATGTATCAAATTGACAGAAACTTACTGTAAACCGTTTCTACAGTAAACTTTCACTGATAATACAGCAATAATACTGTGAAAACAACAGAAATAATTTATAGTGTAAATGATGGCAGAATTTTCATTTTTGGGTGAACTATCCCTTTAACTTAAAACTGAATATTAACACAATTAATTAGTAATCAATTTTTTTTTTTTTTTTTTAAATAACATTTTTAGTAATTTATGTGACTGCTGGTCAAAAAATGATTCTGTGTGATTCGTTGGACTTCGTATTTTCATTTTCCATAAAAATGTTTACATCTACTGACTGAAATTTTAAAAATGTCACATTTATGGACTTTCTCATTATTGGCACATCACATGGGCAAATTGTTTAATTAAATACATGACTATGGATTCAATTTAAAGCATAACATGTGAAAGCAAAACCATCAATCATTGTGCTTCTGTGTACCTTACAGAGCTAAAGAGCTGGCAAGCATCCATGACTTGTGCCATCGGAAACCTCCAAATGTATGAATATTTCCAAAATCAGGCCGAGGACACCACATCCCATTTTCTATGCCATTTCTTGAACATTTTCCCAATCCTGAAATGCATTTCCTCTTTTTGCTCCCATCACTGCCATTTTTAATTGTGAAGTAAACAGCTCTCCGGGGCACTTCGCAGCCTCTCTACGGTGTCAATCTTCATTTCCTTCCACAAAAAGCAACACATCTTAATGGTACAGTATTGATAATCCATTGGTCTCCTAGTGCACAGTGAGAAAAATAAATGCTAGAATCACTACCACAGGCATGTTGTTAGTCTAGATTGCATTCTGTGCAACAACAAGGGCATAGCTCTTGATCAAAAAGTAATTACTTACTAGCTGTAAGCTATGGGCTGAGCTGAAATGGATTGTGGGAGAGCAGGCCGTGTGTGTACTGAGACGAGCAGTTTTCTGTTGTGCCACACATTTCTTCTCAATGCAGACGATTTGGGGCACGTCGGGTCAGTAAATTAAGACAGCCATAATCAGACCTGAATAACAACTCTAACATCAGACCAGCCCTCGTTGAGCCATTTCAACAACACAAGGTTATGTAGAAAATGTATAGGCTAAAAATGCAGTATCTACACTTTCTTTATACAAATAATTTGATAAAAATTCTTAATGAGAAGACGTGACATGAAACCTAATAATTTCCAGAGTTTTGCAGTAAATGAACAAAAGAACTTTACTTTTAAACTAGGAGAGCTTTACTTTTAAACTAAAGATCTTTTAAACTAATTTAACAATACTGTACACTACAAGTTTGGGATTGGTATGTTTCTTATGCTTCATTTATTTGATCAAAAATACAATGAAAACGGTAATATCACAATTTTAAAATGTAATTTATTCCTGTAATGGGTCGAGTCTTCAGTGTCACATGCTCCTTCAAAATCATTCTAATGCTGATTTGGTGTTCAAGTAACATTTCTTATTATTATCAATGTTGAAAACAGTTGTTCTGCTTAGATGAATAGAAAGTTCGGTAACACTTTAGTTTAGGGTCCATTCTCGCTATTAACTAGTTGCTTACTAGCATGCATTTTTTCTAGGATATTGGCTGTTTATTAGTACTTATAAGGTACATATTAATGCCTAATTCTGCATGGCCATATTCGACATCCATTAATCCTACCCAATACCTAAACTTAACAGCTACCTTACTAACTATTAAAAGGCAGTAATTAAGAGTTTATTTAGGCAAATCAATAGCTAGTTAATAGTGAGAATTTTTAATGGTAGTGTACAGTATATTTGATTCCAAAGGTCTCAAGCTAAACTTTTGATGCAAGTCAAATTATGTCAAAACCAGAAAGTATTCTTTAAAGGCACTCATTGCAGCAGCCTGGCAACTTGTAAACAGGGAGCAGGGCATGAAACTGCACACCCTGATTTCCTATAATTATAAAAAAGCCTGGAATCAGATTTCAAATGTGAGAATTTTGTAAAAAGCTCTCACGATTTTAGTCAGCAATCTACATGATACTCATGCAATTGGTTTGTTTGTAGTTCGTGACATGACATTTGAACCTAAAGCCGCCTTTCCACTGCACACGACAAACGACAGACGTCGGACCGGAAGTCATTCATTTCCAATGGAGAGTCGTACGGGAGCTGCTGGGAGTTCCGATCATATGCGTATGCGGAAAATTCGGATCCGATTTGAGCTTTGGATCCGTTGAAATATCTGAACTTCTGCGGCTAGACCGAATGCGACCGGCCGACCGGATGTGATGTATTCCAATGTAATCCAATCAAATCAGTGTGCGCAAGTTGAGAATTATTCATACTCTTTTTTAAAACTTGATCCGAAACACTTAATACTTTTAAAAAAGACATGGTTATTAATAAATAAGTTTAAAAAAATTATGAATTTAATATATATATTATTGGTTTTAATGTTGTATTCCTTTTCCCTCCTAAAATATTGGCGGTCATTTTTGATGTTTTCATTCATTCATTCATTCATTCAACCATGGTAAATGCACAGAGAATAAAGGCTCTTGTTGTTGCACTCATTTACTGGAGACGCAAAAAGAAATACTCCAAATCAGTGTGGGTAAAACACTACCTGGCACGGAGGAAACATCTCGGCGAGTATCACCGTTTAGTGCAAGAGATGCGTCTAAACCAAAACGGGGAAGATTTCCGTGAGTATTTTCGGGTCTCACGAGAGGAATTTGATGAGATTCTCCAGGCTGTTGGCCCAAAAATTACCAGGGAGGATACTTCATTCCGGGAGTCCATCAGCCCAGCCGAGCGCCTTGCAATTTGTCTCAGGTACAAACTTAAATCAGTAATATAGAAACATATATAAATATGTATATATAGGCCTATGTGTGCATGTATATGTATGTGTGTATGTATGAAAAACATTTATTTCATAATGTGATTTCCCCTCCACTTTTTTTTAATGAAAGTTCAAAAGGATAAACGATGCAGATTTTTTTTAACATTTTTTATCATATTTACCAGGGGTACCATTCATTCTGAGCACGACTGTATATATACTATATGCCCACAATTTATATTTTTACTGCCCACAATTCTTTTGTTGGTAAATTTGCTGTTTGCTATAAATGACTACTGTACACACCCAAATCAAGTCTACATGAAATAGTATATGATTCAAGAGTAATATCATAAAGAATGGGGTATTCGGAGACTGCGAGAATCAACTTCTCTCCCATTTTGCCGCGTACGATAGGAATGAAAGTTCCATGCGACTGACACTAGGGGGGCGAAATGCGACAATCGTATGCGAATGTCGTGTGCAGTGGAAAGGCGGCTTAAGATTAATTTAGGCCAATGTTAACAAAAACTGGTTCTCGCAAACCTATATATATATATATATATATATATATATATATATGAGCCTGCCCTTAAGGAAGCCTGAATTATAGGCAGCGATATTTAGTTTAGACTGTTTGCCTGTGCTCCATTTCTAAACAGTCTCTTTATGAAGCATTTGCAGTAACGCAGATCCCCTGGCTGGTGCTGACCTGGCCAGGCCAGCTAATGGGGCTGTCTGCTTCTGGATTACTGGAGCTGTTGACCTTGCCATCTGCTCCTGATGCCTCAACGCCAAACACTCTCCCTGTCTACCATTCAGACAGGATGAAATACAATTCCCATTAAAGGGAAAGTTGCTAATAATGCCTTATCAATTAGCCCCATTGCTATTGATTGATGTCTAGCAGGTGGCACGAGGCGATTATGTTCATTTAGAGGTACACTGAATGTCCTCGCCTCCTACTCGTTCGTTTGATGCTCATTACTGCCCAGGCCGTAGATACATCAGCTACTGACTAAATCAGGCCTCTAAATAGCCTATTAAATGTGTTTTTTCAGTGTTAAGTCTAATATTTGCATTTCTACATTGTTACCAAGATGTTCTCAGATGCGTGATAATCTTTATTTGTTGTCTCTATGATATCTGCTGTAAAAGTTTGTAGCTATTATACATAATCATATACACACTACCGTTCATAGTTTGGGGTTGCTAAGATTGTATTTTAGACTGATAGGGCTGGGCGATAAATCGATTTGATCGATTAACTCAAATGTGTAGTTTACGTCAACTTGTTTGAATGAAAATCGGTTTTCTCTTTAACATCTGCTGACGCTCCGCTCTGGGCTCCCTTAGTTCCGAACGGGCTCAGGGCGTTTGCCATAGAGATACACAAACATGGCAAATGAACAAGACCACGGCGGCACAAGCACACTGGCCAAAAACATTTACAAACTGAATCCGCACGGCTGCCAACTCTCACGAATTCACCATGAGACTCACGCAATTCGTCACTTTTTACACGCTCTCACGCCACACATCCATTTTCTCACGCAGAGAAAAATCGCGAAGCAAAGAGGACACTGACACCGACAGACAAGACAGAGAAGGTTACTGTTGATATGAAACAAACCCTCAGCTCTCAGATTCTGTCAATTTAATTTCAAAATTCAAACTATAAACACCGTTTGGCGCTTGTAAATGTGACGTGACTGATCACTGACAGATCTCAGTTCAAGCGGCACGTGAACCGATCATCTCTAGGGGTGTAACGATATTCAAACCGAACCGAAAAAACGCGATACAGAACCCACGATACGAACCGCGATTCTCTCATGGCGTACCGAACACGCCCCGCCCCCTGCTACCCCGCCCAGCCCTGGCTCATCAGACCTCATGTCTTACGTGTACACAACCAAGTCAGTTTTGTAGCCTAACCACCATTAACACCATATAATAGCTAGCCCCATGTTTTGTTACTTTCGATAATAAGTAAGGTGTAATCTTTCAAATTCTGTCTATTTGATCACGAGATTCAAACAATAAATGCCGTTTTGGCGCTCTTTGATGTGGCGTGACAGATCGCTGTACTCGCTCCTCATTTCAAGCGGCAGCGCGGAGCACGAGTAAACGCGATCATCTCTTCCTCAGTTACAGAATAAACATGAATGGACACCTGATCTGAAGGTATGTTGAAAGATACAGTATACTTACTGAAAGACATTATAACTCATGTAATCGCTCAATCAGTGTTTCAGCAGCGGAAAGACGTCAATAAAACAGTTTAGTTTTTCACATAGCATTATATTTACCTCAACAGGCAAGTCATCCAAATGAACTCTTGCACTAAATAATATGCACTATATTAGCCTATATTTTACTTAACCTGTTAATGATATCTTGATTATTTAATGTAGGCCTATGTTTGAAATATCTTTAATGAAAATGACAGCAACTTTGTCAATTATTATATTTCAATAACGAATTAGAGTAATACAAGTTAATGCAAAAACTGCCTTATGTTCAGTTTACATGTTTTCATACAATGTGTTGTGTGTTGATTATTATATCTAAAAAATAAATAGCATCTGAATTTAGGCTAAAAGTCTAGGCTCTGTTGTTAACCTTAATGTTATAGTAATGTGCGGGCTTCATATAGTTTACAGCATTAGCAGATCTTTTTTTTTTTTAATCCTTGCGTTTTAATCCGAAAACTTTAATTGTAATTCAATTAATTTAAAGACAAAGACACAATTTTTTCATTAAACCACTGTTTAAAAAAAAAACAAAAAAAGCAATTTTAGCTTTCTGAACCCCACCGAACCAAACCGAGACGTCAAAACCATGGGAAGAACCGAACCGTCAGTTTTGTGTAGGCTATCGTTACACCCCTAAAGGCCTAACTGTGCGTTCACACCGCCGCCGGCGAGAGCGTCGAAGTGGCCGGAAGTCATTCATTTTCAATGAGAGCCGGCGGCGAGCTCCGGCGAGAGCGGCGCGGCGCGTCATGGACGGTGAGAGCGGCGAGGAGAGTTGAAGTCAGGTCAACTTTATGGTAATAAGCAATGACGCGGTTCAGCGGCAACCAATCGGAATATAGAAGTGCTCCGTTTGAGACGAGTCCAGAGAACGCAGTCCTGTAAACTTTGGTTCCGCTCACATTAGTTCCCAAGCAAAATAGAGGAGGATGATCATTTGAATTTGATAAGAAGGCGCGCAACACTATTTATAGGCAAGATTTTCGTGCTAGAACACTTCTTTTTCAGCGGAAATGCAAATTATAATAGCACTTAACCATGAACACAAAAGCCACACCACACAAATGGCTTTTAATTTGTTTATTTCATTAGCAAGCATGTCACTATACAGGTCTTTCTCAAAAAATTAGCATATTGTGATAAAGTTCATTATTTTCCATAATGTAATGATAATATATTTTAGATTCATTGCACACCAACTGAAATATTTCAGGTCTTTTATTGTTTTAATACTGATGATTTTGGCATACAGCTCATGAAAACCCAAAATTCCTATCTCAAAAAATTAGCATATCATGAAAAGGTTCTCTAAACGAGCTATTAACCTAATCATCTGAATCAACTAATTAACTCTAAACACCTGCAAAAGATTCCTGAGGCTTTTAAAAACTCCCAGCCTGTTTAATTACTCAAAACCGCAATCATGGGTAAGACTTCCGACCTGACTGCTGTCCAGAAGGCCATCATTGACACCCTCAAGCAAGAGGGTAAGACACAGAAAGAAATTGTGGCGTGGCATGGAGGCAATCAGCCTGTGGCACTGCTGAGGTGTTATGGAGGCCCAGGATGCTTCGATAGCGGCCTTAAGCTCATCCAGAGTGTTGGGTCTTGCGTCTCTCAACTTTCTCTTCACAATATCCCACAGATTCTCTATGGGGTTCAGGTCAGGAGAGTTGGCAGGCCAACTGAGCACAGTTATACCATGGTCAGTAAACCATTTACCAGTGGTTTTGGCACTGTGAGCAGGTGCCAGGTCGTGCTGAAAAATGAAATCTTCATCTCCATTAAGCTTTTCAGATGGAAGCATGAAGTGCTCCAAAATCTCCTGATAGCTAGCTGCATTGACCCTGCCCTTGATAAAACACAGTGGACCAACACCAGCAGCTGACATGGCACCCCAGACCATCACTGACTGTGGGTACTCCAGTGCTGCTTCTCTGTAGCCCAGGTCAGGCGCTTCTGCCGCTGTTTCTGGTTCAAAAGTGGCTTGACCTGGGGAATGCGGCACCTGTAGCCCATTTCCTGCACACGCCTGTGCACGGTGGCTCTGGATGTTTCTACTCCAGACTCAGTCCACTGCTTCCGCAGGTCCCCCAAGGTCTGGAATCGGTCCTTCTCCACAATCTTCCTCAGGGTCCGGTCACCTCTTCTCGTTGTGCAGCGTTTTTTGCCACACTTTTTCCTTCCCACAGACCTCCGACTGAGGTGCCTTGATACAGCACTCTGGGAACAGCCTATTTGTTCAGAAATTTCTTTCTGTGTCTTACCCTCTTGCTTGAGGGTGTCAATGATGGCCTTCTGGACAGCAGTCAGGTCGGCAGTCTTACCCATGATTGCAGTTTTGAGTAATGAAACAGGCTGGGAGTTTTTACAAGCCTCAGGAATCTTTTGCAGGTGTTTAGAGTTAATTAGTTGATTCAGATGATTAGGTTAATAGCTCGTTTAGAGAACCTTTTCATGATATGCTAATTTTTTGAGACAGGAATTTTGGGTTTTCATGAGCTGGATGCCAAAATCATCAGTATTAAAACAATAAAAGACCTGAAATATTTCAGTTGGTGTGCAATGAATCTAAAATATATGAAAGTTTAATTTTTATCATTACATTATGGAAAATAATGAACTTTATCACAATATGCTAATTTTTTGAGAAGGACCTGTAATTGTTAAGTTCTTTCCATCGATCAATTTTCTGCAAAAATAATGATCGACATGCTTGTTTGCTTTGTGGCACCTTTAAATACAGTTTTAAAAAAGACCACGCGTTCGATCTACGTCAGAGCATCAGAGCGTCCACGAATCTTTCCACGGCGTCGCTGGCAGGGCGGCAAAAGCGAATTTTGCCGCTCTCGCTGGCGGCGGTGTGAACGTACGGTAAGTAACGTTAGATAATAGTAAATAAACACGAATATAGGTAATTTGAAAGATACAGATCAACTTACCGAAATGTAATAAAATCGATCGATCAGTGTTTTTCAACTGCGGAATATTATCATTAAAATATTATAACGTTGTTATTAAAAAAACGCATATTTAATTTGAGATGTTATTTTTAACCCTTAATAATAATACCAGCTGACAGGTGAGATTTGTTTTGAGAAAAATTAATATAACCAGGGCTCGAAATTGCGACCATTTTGGTCGCATATATGCTCCTGAAATTTAATCTGTACGACCTAAAAATATATTTGGGAGCATTTGTGCGAGTGCAAATAATGGTTGTGGTGCGACCTGTTATTATTGGTTAATGTCAGTTCCACAACCTCTTTAAGCTTATAGCGTGCAATGACTATATTGACAGAAATGGGAGATTGATAAACATGCTGAAACAATAAAAACATTCAACATTTAAAAAACAAATTCTGATTTTTATTCCTCTGGCAAAGCAGCGTGCAGCTCTTCATGACTGACTGTGATTGTACAGGCGATCGCCTCGTTCAGATAATGTTGCAAAATTAAAATGAAAAATGACACACATCGTATCAATGATACGGTATCATGTAAGTCTAAATAAACTGTTTTAAAGACTGACGTTTATTGTACGGTTCAAATAAGTTTCATTTCTTGTCTAAACTGCGTCTGGCCAGAGGTGGGCACAAATACATCAAAAACTATTTTGTTACAAAATACAAATACTGGCTCATGAAATGTAACAAAATAAAATACAAAATACTGATGTGAAAAATGTATTTAAATAAAATACAAGTAATTAGTATTTTGAAAATACAAAAATACTCCCACAATAATCCTAAGTCTTTTTTTTTTATTACTGAAAGGTCAATAACGAATAGTAGCAATAACACAAATATGAGAAATGTGTAAATTCAAAATGGCGAAATAGCAAAATAAAAAAGTATGGGCATTTCACTAAATCTCTACAGGGCCTGAAATAGCTCCCTCTGACGTAAATGGCATGTATAGCCAAGTTCACATCAATGGTGTGGTAGGTTGCCCTTAATAGCAAAACGTGTTTGATGTAGGCTACGTAGCCATATTATCACCGTTACTCTACTCGTGCCTTAAAGGACAAGTTCGGTATTTTACACGTTTCTGATGAAATAGAACGGTTAAGATTGAAATTTGGACAAATGCTGCTGTCCCAAGAATTTTCGGTTTCTGTGTTAGCACCCCCCACCTCCACAATGGTTTCATAGGGGCACTGGAACAATCATTCATAAAATGCATTAAACTTTAGTTTACAAAGACGTGAAACTCACAGAGTTGTCTGGGGTGTTCACTGATATGCTCACACCAAAATTGCTGCAAAAGATGCTTTCCAACAGGTGTTTTACCATTCGTTGTAAAACTGTGGATCAATTTTTCCAAATGCATCACACCCGGACATTCTTCCGTTGAGAGCTTGAATAATAGACACTCCAGCCCAGTTGGTGGCGATAATGCACCTTTGCCAATGTTTGGATAGCGTAGCCTACGATATCGCGACTGGAAGACTACAGAAAGAATACAAACAACTAGGGCTGGGTATTGACACAAATTTCACAATTCGATTCGATTTCGATTTCGATTCACAAGCTTGCAATTCGATTCGATTCCGATTAGATTCAATATTGATTATTTTGGATATCAGGTACAATACATGGCAAATTTTCTCAAGGAAAACAAATCTCTTAACCAATGCTGTAAACTATGGGAGTCAGTTGTATCATTAAAATTGTTTCATTAGCCTACTATAGCCTAATATTGAAGGTAAAGATTTACTGATGTGTATACAAACACTTAAATTACACTTTTATTTATTTTTCTAATAATAAAGTTATATGAAATAAAAACATTTAAATGGTGGCTGTCATAAAAACTTGCCAGATTTATTCAAACATGCATTAAATATTGAAGAACATAAATTATAATGAATATGTAATATGGTGCATGTATTTAGCAAAATGCTCCTCTCTAGAGTTAATTTTTCTAGCGGACTAACGAGTTCATGCCGGTCAATGGATATGGTTTTTCTGAGGTAAATGTGATGTTACATGACATTGTATACAAGCTGTTTCACTGACGTCTTTCCACGGTTGAAACACTGATTGAGCGATTCCATGTGACAATAAGGATTTCGATAAGTTGTACTCTATCTTTTAACACACTTTCAGATGCTCATTCATGTTTATTTCACGCTGTAACTGGTATTATTAAGGCGGAAGAGAAGTTCATGTGCGCTCCGCGCTGCTGCTTCTCTTGAGCTGCGCCAGAGCGATCTTACGCCACAGCGCCAAACCGGTTATGTTTTTGAATTTCGTAAGAAAATGGACGTAATTTGAAATCTGAGACTTTGTTTCATATCAATAGTAACACAGCACAAAGATTATTGCGTTTATTGGATGGGATGCGCGCTACAATGTTCCATTAATTCATCAACTGAAAACAGGATGACTAATCGATTCTTGGGATTTAAGAATCGATATCGGTTCGTAAAGATGAGAATCGATTAAAATCGAGAAATCGATATTTTTTACCCAGCCCTACAAACAACCCCATTTCCGTCTCCGGCGGCGGAGTAATACCGTACCTCACAGAACATCCGATACAAGTCAATGGAGTTGGACAAAAACTACGATAAAACCTGTTGGAAAGCATCTTTTGCAGCGATTTTTGTGTAAAAATAACAGACCGAGAATTTGTGTCACAAAATCAAAATTCCATTTTAATCATAATATGTGTGGGTTTGTTTTACACACGAGACTCTAACTGTCCTGACCGCGTATGCCTTTTCCATAGTAGAATCGTCCTGCGTGCGCAATTACTGAAAAACAATAGGATTGATGATTATTTTATACAAAATCAATATCAGTATTTCTCATATGTAATACGTTTAAAAACGTGTAAAAACTGCAGATGGATGTTATATTGTGAACGCTTGCTTAGCATGGAGATTTCAGTGGAGTTACGACAGGTTTCATAATAGGTAGGGCCTATGATGTCCTTTTATGAATGACAACACAGTGCATTGATGTCATAAGGCACAATTATTTTCTCTATAATGCCGTTCAGTGTGCAATATGTGTGTGTGTAGACTGTATATTTTTCACAAAACACTTCACCTTAATGCCGTTTTTGAGAGTTCAAAACTCATTCACTTCTTGGAGGGAGCCCTGTCTACAGGGTGTAACGTGATTTTCGTGCATCTAACCTGGACATTGCCATTGCCAACATCAGACCGAAAATATGGCAAAATCATTTACTATGGTGATTTTTCTTAAGTATTTAAGTATTTGAAATACTCTAAATACACTCCCTCAAAATATTTTTTTACAAACTACATTTTATTTTTTCCACACCTGTAAAATACAAATTACAAAATACACTAAAGTAATTAAATACGTATTTAAAATACATTTAATTGAAATACTGCCCATGTCTGCGTCTGGACATTATTTTCTGACAGTCACGCGGGGAGACTGGGCGGGGATTTAAATTACGTCCACCTGTAAATGCAGACACGATGGCTGGATTGCGTTTACATAACACTGAGATCCGATCACAATGCGTCCTCGACTACCTCCGCACCTGGACACGCTGATCAGATAACATTCCGATCAGATGTGCGTTTACACTTGTCTTTTCAACAGGGACGTGCACAGGAATTTTGAGAGGCAGTTGCTCTGACCTGAAAAAAGGGCGCCCCCCCCCCCCGAGCTTCTGCTCGTATTCAGTTCTGATGGTAGGCTACAGGCAACTACGCATGATTTGTAGTAAGGGAACAGGAATTTCGGTAGGGAACAGAATCGACTGCTAAACCCAGTGCCGATCCTGACCTCCCTGGGGCCCTAAGCAAAAGGGGCCCTCTACCTGACCTGTGACGCCGTGAGCTATGTAAACCATTTGCCATTGCCACACAGTCACACCTGACACTTCAGTGCTCCCAATACAATCCTCCCTCCTTTAAACAAAACAGTCAAAGAATAAGTACAACAATATAGAACAGAATGAGGTTCAAACAAACAATATTTATTGAATAGAGTATTTTCTATAGAATGTTAAGATAACAAGTGAATATTAACGTAAACCTAAATAAGAAGAAAATAATAAATTATAACCCTGAGCTTTGGCTTTTGGGATTAACTTTGTTTCTCTCTACAGCCTGGGTATTTTCGGCATCAGTATGATTTTTTTATTTTTATTATGCATGTTGAAGCAATTCTTGATTTATGGTTATTATTTACTGAGGGATGTGCATCCATATTGACCAGTATGTCCAGCTAATCAACATTTTAAATTCAATATAGCCTATAAATCAATAATCAATCAATGTCAAATTGTCAATACATTGCTTTCTATCTTGCATAATTAGTGCAGTTGTTTAGAGTTTTTAACTACACTGAGACTAGATAATCAGTGTCTTGTTTTATAATGTGTACTTTGATTGGGAGTGCCATCATTCACGTGCATGTATTGTACAGTATGTCTGGTCTCCACATATTTCTGCTTGAAAAATGCGAGTTTCATTTCATGCACGCGCATATGAACGCACGATAACACACGCGACGCGGTTATGTTTTCCGAGCTGCGGTAAACAAACATCGTTGCACTTTGTCGTTTATCAAAAACAAACGTAATAAATAATTGTATTTTACTCTCACTTTTGTCAGGCACAAAGTGATGCAAGAGATGCACTGCCTGCCCAGCTAGGTTAGCAAGACCGAAATACATCAAACTTTACTGACATCAAACTTAGAGAGGAGAGAACACAAGTTTACCCGATTGTTGTTCCCGCAATTCACTCTCGTGGTTTTTTTCTTCTTCCTCTTTTCGTGACCAGAAGGATAGTTTCGCTTCATTTTGTCATGGATGTTGTACACATTAATTGAAGCGCTATGACCACAGTTGCCAACTCTCGCGAGACAAATAAGCAACTGTAGCTTCAAAAACAAGCCCAAAACAAGCCCAATATTATTAGATTATTTAGTTTCAGCATTATCATTTATTTTTTATTACCAATAAATGAGCCTGCAACATATTAAACTGAAACCACTCCTTTATTAGAAAAGGATAAACGGATTAGGAAAAAAAGGATTTAAAAAAGGTTTGGAGAGATGGAAAAGGACAAAAAGACAATCAGGAAAAGACGGGGATATGTAACACACACACACATTATATTATATATATATATATATATATATATATATATATATATATATATATATATATATATATATATATATATATATATATATATGTGCTATATTTATCTTAATCAAATAAATTTGTGACCCATATGTATCTTATGTTAGTATAGACTAGTTTTTTTTATTTTTTTATTAAAGCCTGTGATAATTAATATATTACAAAAACATTGTAAAAATTACAAATTTACCTTACAAAAGAAGGTCATCCCTCTTCTCCCCTGCACTGTCCATCATCTCCCCAACGTCTATCATTGGATTACAGTGTCGCGCGCGCGGCTGCCTGCACGTTGAACGGGATTTTTCTCCAATAAGGGTCGGATTCGGCGGAATGTTTTGACGAATTACGCCACAGCACTTATACAATTGCACTGATTGGCTATGGCTGTGAGCAGACAGTGTCAATCAATGTATTGGAGATTGAGAAAACGTCAACCGTGACCATAGATGTAAAGAAAACAAAGTTGCTTGTCAGATTTTCCTAACAAGCAACCATATTTTTTTAATAAGCCCAAAAAAACGCAACCCGCAACCCGTGCTTTTTTAACGCGACTTACAAAAAAAAAAAAAAACCAAAGTCACGTATTATAAGCGGACTTGGCAACTATGGCTATGACACAAGATGGAGGCGGGGCCTTAAGTAATTTGCGGGGCCTTACGCACCGGTCGCGTGCAGCGTTGCAGCCACATAAACAGTTTGCCCTTCCCTTACTGACTTTCACTTTCGGTGCCCGAATGGAAGTGAATAAAGATTTGGGATTTTTTTTATTTTTTTTTATCTAGGCCTACGTGAAATTCTGCATCCATTGTACGATTTGTATTTTTATTTTTTTCCTCGGAAGGGCAACCTGAGTCGAGAAGGGCATATGGGCAGTTGCCCGGGCAACCTGAGCAACCCCTCTGTGCACGTCCCTGCTTTTCAATGTATATGTGGACAACATCCGGATACAGGTCGCATGTTAATGTCAAGTGTAAACGCAGCCATAGATGACTGACTGCTGCGCTTGAGACAGGGCTCATGATGTTACTGAAAGAACGAGCATAGAGAGAGAGCCGGTTGCGCGCGCGAACTGTCTTGCTCTCCCTCCCTCGCGCATATTAATCGAAATCAATTGAGAATTGACACGATGGTAAAAGGTAAGAAGACCGAAGTTTCACGTGGAGCATTCGGAGATTTTTCACACCGCAGGGTGTGAATTGTGCAAAACAAAAACTGAAATGTTGCCTTATCTTCTCTGAAAAGCGTTCCGCACATTCAGCTGACATAAACCACAATTTCAATAAACAAAACAAACTATCCAGCGATGAAATGTTTTCTGTGTTGACACAAAATCTTGTGCGATGTCCTAAACTGCTGGGATAATCACACAACGTGTGCCGTAGCCTACACGTCCGCTAATGATGACACGTGCGATTCGCGAACTAATGACTCCTTTGAACTGATTCATGAATGGTTAAAACAACTGATCTGTCCAACACTGAACTCACGAGACGTCTGAATCGGTGTAACAAATCATTAACACTTTACAATAAAGTTCAATTTATTAAACTCTAGTTAACTACATTAGTTAACATAACTACTAATAAACTGCATTTCTACAGCATTTATTAATCTTTGTTAATGTTAATTTAATCATTAATAGTAGCCTTATTGAAATCAAAAGATGTATTTGTTAACATTAGTTAGCCTAATGCACTGTGAAGTAACATGAACAAACAATGAACAGCTGTATTTTTTTTTATTAACTAAGATTAACAAAGATTAATAAATACAGTAACACATGTATTGCTCATGGTTCGTGTTAGTTAGCCTAATGCATTAACTAATGTTAACAAATCAAACCACAAAAAAGGATGACAGTGTCCATCGGCCACCACCGAAAACCAATACATTTTAAGCGCGAGAGCTAGTTAAACAAGGAGAGAGTGCCAAGCACAAAAAATGCAGGGACAAGTGTGTGGCAAACAAATCAGGATAGATTAATAAGGCTTTTAATCACCAGAATGCTGCCGGTCGTTCCACATAGCAGAGCTAAACGTCAAATTTGGTGGGTGCTCCTAAATTTTTGCTGGTGCTCCCAACTTTTTGAAGTTGGGAGCACCAGTGTTACCAAGTAAAAAAGTTAATTTCGAGCCCTGATAACACATTAACGTATCTACCTAATATTTATCCAAAGGAAACAACATTGAATCAAGATCAGAATCAAATCACAAGAATTGAATTGAAATTGTGAAATAGCAGTCATTGTAAACATTGTACCAAGTAAACATTGTGTTGTCACTAAACGTAATAAAATTCTGTTTAGTTACCAAATGTTTTGACAATCACAATACACTTATTGTGATGCAAGTTTTTTTTTTTTTTTTTTATTCTCCCAATCCACCCATTTTATGTTATGTTACGTTATGTTATGTATGTTAAATTTTTACTGTTTACAAAGGCAGGGCCTGCCATCTTGTCTTTTTGGCTTGTTGTTTCTGATTGCACTTTAACTCCAAGGGGGAAATCCAGATCAAATCCCAGAAGGGAAAATCAAAACAAAATTAAAGTTAAAACTTGTTTCGAACAATTTCTTTGACATCTGCAGATTAATTTTAAGTAGGGGGGGGGGGGACTGTTTTCTATTTTTCTATATTTTAAAATGTAATTTATTCCTGTGATGGCAAAGCTACATTTTCAGCATCATTACTCCAGTCTTCAGTGTCACTGAAATCATTCTGATATACTGATTTGCAGATGTCTGATTAATGTCGAAAACAGTTGTGCTTCTTAATATGTTTGTGGAAAATGATATAGAATTTTTTTTCTAGGATTCTTCGATTAATAAAAAAAGTTCAAAAGAGCATGTGTATTGATATTTTACAATATTACTGTTTTTACTGTATTTTTAATCTAACAAATGCAGCCTTGGTGAGCATAAGAGACTTCTTTCTAAAACAAAATCTTATACCAATCCCAAACTTTTGAATGATGAATCATTATGAAATAAAGCATTCAAATCATAATGCAGCCATATTCATGTTTGACAGCCCTGATATAGATAATTGTTTTATGTGTAAATAATCAATGTTTTTTTTACTATCTGCACATCAACTCTATAAGCACCTTTTTCCAGGTAATTTCAAAAATAACAATGAAGAATAATGGGATTTCTCTGAATGGAACCCTGTTTTTTCTTCTCTTTTTTTTTTTTTTGTTATTCAGAAAATGTGGAACCAGGAGGCCTGAGGAATCTTAACATGCCAAAGAATGGATTCATTTAATCAAAGACATTAGAGTTAGCATGAACTTAATTACACTGTTCTGAGAAAATGTACACAGGTTGGGAATAATTCTGACAGATTTCCGAAAATTGCCCATTATTCATTTAACCTTAGGACATGCACTCACTCTCCTCTCCCACAAGTCAAATTACAGATCTATTTTTTATATGTTTCCCATATAATTCAGAAGGTAAAAAGACCACTGAATTTCTCCTTTTCTACCTGAGATCTTGGCAGAATCCTGCATCTTCAATTAAAAGTGAATGTGCTAATCATCATAGTTTGTCTGTAGGAACCCAGGAGCTTTACCAGAGAACAGTGAAAACAAGCTCAAAATGTTGGCACGGGGAAACAAAAAAACCATACTTTGCTCATTTAACAAAATAAATGAAGGGAATCAGTTCCAAAGGAATTTATTTTACTTAAACAAATTCACTTTCATTTGATCAAGAAAATATGAACAGAAAGCCAACTTGATCGAATGTTAAGCTCTATTAAAAAGTCTTGCATAATCAAAGCCAGGCTCTCTAAGAGGCTAATGGGAAAATTAATATAATACATCTCTACTAGTCAGTGAGATGTCTAATCAAAAGAACTATCTCTAAAGAGACAAAAACATTTTTTTGACAATTACTCGCAAAGTGTTGCCACAAATGACCGTGTAAGAGGGAAATAAGATGTTGTCAGGTATGATGGATTTTGTGAGATAAAAGCAATCAAGTTCAGAACCAGTGATCCTTATGAAAACCTTGTGGAGGCAACAAATCAATTACAATCACACAATCCGAAGCATTTGCAATCTTTCCACCACTTTTGAGACTACAGTGAATATTGCCATAATGGATCAGCCAGCATTCAGGTCTAGTCCATGCAAATCCACTGTCATCATTGATTTCTCTTTGAATGGATATGTCCTCATCTCTCCCGTCTTAGCTTAGATTCCTCAGACGAGAGGATGAGAAACCTCTGTGTGTGTGTGTGTGTGTGTGTGTGTGTGTGTGTGTGTGTGTGTGTGTGTGTGTGTATAAAAACAGGAGGGGAGAAGCTTTGAACTGGCCAGTGAAATGCAATTGAGATAAGTTACTGGAGACAGGTAATGAGAACCAATAGACTCCCAGGAAAGAATCGATTGTGGACACTGATACACTGGCGAGGAAGGACAGATCGCTGCATTATTCTTCATTCGAGTAAACGCTGCAGATATAAGGGAGACGTGCACCAAGCAGACAGATACCAAATAGTTGTCGATAACTTGATATTTGCAAACTAAAACATCCTTCAATGAGATCAAACTGCCTCAAGGTACCGATGACTGAAACCCTGATAAGAATGAAGAACTCTGAGCGGTCTGAGTCTTAATGGTGAGGGCAGAAACATGATGAAGACTGTGACATTTTAAGTATTGATAGCATATATAACATATCGATCTTGTGGGGCGATTCTGATTAAGAAATGTCCATGTAATTTTTCACCCCAAAATTAAAAGACAAAAACAAAACCATTTTTTTTACATTATATATTTCATTACTGTAATGCAGTAATAGAAAAATGATTTAGTCCAGACAATGATTTCTTATTTAAATCAGCATGAATTAAATATTGTATTATAAATGCTACCATGATGGACAAATATTTTACAATTTAAATAAATAACATTTAAATGTACTCTGGTGCTCTTTGGTCATTTTTGACAGATAATTGTTTTTTACAATTTCCTCAATTGTAAAACACTTTGGATAACAGCACTGGTTACATATAAAAATGTAAATGCCATGACGACTAAAGACGAAAAAAATATTCAGCACAATGACACTACCTAAGACACATCCATACAACACTGATTTATTTTGCACCTGAGCTGGCAAGACAAGTGGAACTACTTTGTACTCTCCGCTTCAATGAGCTGACATATGTTTGAGTTGTTTTTCTAGTCAAAAGGAAAAGTCAGAAGTCTAGTTTACTTCCCAGCTCTAACTTTGAGCCAGACTTTATGAAACTACACAGGAGATGATGCCTCCCGCTGCTCGCCTTTCAAAACACTGCTGACAGCACAATGTGGAAGTTGGAAGAGATCAATGTGGGTACCTTCGGAAACCTATACCATTGGACATCTGTTTGTCCTTCATCTCTGGCCAAACGCTGCCCATTCATCAGCAACACAGAGGCAAGGGGAACAGGGTGTCATGTTGAGACCTTGTACTGTCTCACTGTTGACAACGGATTGTATTCAAACAGAATGACAGTTACTGAAGTCATGCAATGCTTCAGCTAACACACGGCAAAATATTCTTCTTCAGTATTTTCAACGCTATCTCACGGCCAATTCGTACGAATTCATATGAGGTGGCTAATTCGTACAAATTCGTACGACCTCATTCGTACGATTTGTCTAAACCCCCGTGATGGGTAGGTTTAGGGGCGGGGCGATATGGCAAAAATATCATATCACGATTTTTTTCAGGAAAATCACGATTCACGGTTTTATCACGATTATTTTTCATGTTGGTTTAACTACTTTGCAAATGACTGAGCATTACAGCCAAACTAATGTCCCTATTTTAAAAACAAAGCCTTAGGTAACAAAATATAAAATAAAAAGGAATGGCAGCATTTAGGCCAAAGTGGCGAAGATAAAAATCTTTGTCATTATTTTCTTTGTTGTTAAAAATTAAGAACAAAGATCCACATACACAACATAATATACAAATGAAATAAAGTGCTTTATTTTTTTCAGCTACAGTAGGTGTATTTAACTGTAGCATTGAAGAAATTAATTAAATGAAAAAATATGAAAATAAAACAACAGACTTCACTGTATAAATTATACATTGATTCTTAAAGCTACTAGTAAAGTTTTCAGTCAAGAGCAGGGAGTGATTTCCTCTGTGTTTTGATGTTTTATTAACATTAAAGGGATAGTTCTCCCAAAAATTTAAATTTTCATCATTTACTCTCTCAAGTTGTTTTAAACCCGAATAAGTTTCTTTCTTCTGTTGAAAATAAAAGTTATTTGGAAGAATGTGGGTAACCAAACAGTTGATGTACTCCAGTGACTTCCATAGTATATTTTATTCCTATGGAAGTCAATGGGGTCCAACAAATGTTTGGTTAGTCACATACTTTAAATATCTTCTTTTGTGTTCAGCACAAGAAGGAAATTAATACAGGTTTGGAACAACATATATCTTTATATTAGAAATTATCTTGTTTTTTCAGTTGACACCACCTATTTTGTCATGTCCCTCATGGCCTTCTATGAAAGTGTACTTGGAATATGAATAATAAAATTAGAAAAAAGTCCATACATTTTGCCATTCCCATAAATATCTATCTGTGCTTTTTTGCTGGTAATGTTTTTTTTTTTTAAATAAATTCATGATTATTCATTAAAATAACATTATTTAGTTCCGTACCTCAGTAATCCCTCAACCCTGTTACACACATCATTCTCCCCCCATAAAAATAATGAACAGATCCTTATGTGACATCAACAACAGGAAGTGACATCATAGAAGTCTTCTGAACAACATTGTGTGCAGACACAGGCAAGTTACCAACTACTTTTATAACTATAACTTATTTAGAATTGTGATATTGTGGTTGTCAAGCTCAACGACTCAACCCCGTTACATCAAATAAAGATAGAATTCTATTACTTGTGAAAATGATCTTTGTTATTTCAAAAGCATACATGATTTCTTAATATCATGCATTCCATGTGCTCTCCTGTTATTCACTACATATAGAGCAGTGGCCATTTTTAGCAAAAAATCACAACCCCGTCACACTCAACCCCGTTACTTCTTTGCCACGAAGCATGCGCACATGTAAAAAAAAAACACACAAACACGCTCGCTTGCTCACTCACACACACCCACACATACATCAAAAAAGCACATACGTTATAGTTGTTTTTCCTGCAGTCGGGTTAATAAAACTGAGTTGCAATTTATATCTGTTGTTTTTCTTGGTAACATAATAAAATACAGTGCTTATAGAAAATCTTACAGTGAATTTGAGTAAAAAAACAACTACTCATATGTTAAGCTGTATTTGTCTCTTCAACCCCGTTACCATCTTCAACCCTGTTACCCTAGTCTCAACCCCGTCACACCTACATTTTTATGATTTTTTTTTTACGTTTATGAAAAAGTAAATTATTGTTTGTTGAACTCAGTCTAAAATGTTCAGAGCAATCATAAGAATACTGATTTTAATTCAATTCAAATTCTGAAGTTAAGCCACATCTTTGATCAAAAATGATGAGGTTGCTGTCACAAAAAGTGCCCATTTCAGGCTTTAGTATAGCATAAATGTGAAATATGTACATTTTACATTTGCAATTACTGAATTAGTGTGAGGGACATCTGACTAATAGGAAAATGTTGATTTCATTACAAATATATTTTATAATTATATTCAGAGAGCTCCCATATTGTCCATAACGGGGTTGAAGACTAATAGCGCCCATATCTTAAAATAATTACCGTCCAATAATAAAAAGTATTTAATGCCTGAGGTGGGAAAATATGTTTTTCTGGAAGTTAAATATGTCATTAATGTTGTGGAGTGTTCAGAAAATAAATACATGTTGGTAAAAAATCCAAAAATGTGTAAGTCCAAATCGTACCGGTTTCGTGGAATGACTCAAAAGCATGCAAATAATGAACTTTTGTGAACTGCAGTGTCCCGGTTCCTCTGCGTTAACATTTGATGTGAATATATGTCACGTTGTACGTTGAGACGGAGGTGCCAGAACTGCAACTGATAGAATGCACGATAGTATGATATTTCTTCAAAAGCAGATCGTGGAGACATTGTAATCGTCCACGAACATCTTGATATCTCACACCCTTAGGGTCAGGTGTAGGTCATTCGTACAAATTGGGCAACTCATAAAATATGTACGACTTAGCAAAAATCGTACGAATTCGTTTTCGTCGCTTTGTCAGTTCATCGCAATCTCACAAAGTTCCATTATAATCAATAAAGCTGCAAACAATGCACAATAAATCTCTTACTTACATTGTGTCTATACATTGTCTGATAACGAGAGGTTTCGCGAGCCTGCATAACTCAGCACTGAAGAAAAACTTTGAGTGGTGAGTGGATTCGGACTAACTCACACCTCCGATTAGCCATTGCGTTCCAGAGATCAACAACTATGTCTGTGATTGTTCACCACTGCAAAAACACGCTGTAAATAGACACATTTGATGCTCTCCAGAGTGCAAACACAAATATGCACTGGAGCGTTTGTCAAATCTGTTTATTATTGTAGTATCAACTCTTGCTTGTGTTTAAGGCCTGCAAATCCCTGACAGTAAACTATTTCGTATTTCAAGCACTCACGATACTTCTCATAGGCAAATGGACAAATGGATTTGAAATGGTCACTTTGTCGCGTCCAGGCATGGCACGATGCAACGGGTCAACTGTCGCGTCTGGTGTAGAAACAGTGTAAGGTGTCAATCTATACGGTCTCACTACAAGCAAAAACATAGTTCCGTTTTCATGCACCGGTCAATTGTGAGATGTTGGGCTGTGTTGGGCTCTTTTCACATGTTATTGCTTGTGGAAAGAAAACATGCATAATTTACTTTTAAGTGTTTATTTTATTGCACTTTATTTGCGTCTTTAGATTTCAATTACAATTTCTTTAAAGGCTGTTTCCTCAAAATATTTGTTCATATGCACAGAGCCAGAAATCTGTAGCACTTCCATACGCCATACTTTTACAGTTTTATATATTCTACCTAAAGCATTTTCAGAGGGGTTTGTGTATATATAATTTGCCTGATTTTACACTCTAAAAATGCTGGGTTGTTTCATGTTTGGGTCAAATTCGGACAAACCCAAACATTGGTTTAAATTAGCATAGGTTTCAACGGTTTAATATAACCAAACAGTAGGTTTTGGCAGTAAACAGCATTTTCTGTAATGATTTTCTGTATTTATGTAATGATAAAAAAGATATCAAAGATTTCTTCTGTAAAAACCTAATATGAAACCTAATAAAATTCTAATAAGTCAAAAAAAAGAAACAAGACTTTCAAACCTGGCTTTACCCAATGTTCAAATTTCTGTTCTGGAAATATATACAAATTAGTGCATATTTAATTAGATAATGCCTATTTTGCATATTTAAACATAACATTTCAGAAAACTTTTAATATTTTTTTTGTTGCAATTCTTAATGTTATCAACCGAAGAGTAAATCATCTATTTTTAATTAATTTAGTTTTTTTTTTTTACCCCATTCACCTGGGGTGTCTTGTCTTGTATTAAAATTTTATATTTAATATTTTTACAGAAAAAAAAATCAATAATATTGTTGGCAGTACAGGGAAAAGCAACATTACAATGGACATTAAAATCTGACAAAACTGTTGTTTTTAATATGTTGTGATCTCGTAAACATGGTCTGAAGTGTCAATCTTAGTTTCCAGTGGGCAAAACATACACTAAGTAAGTGATGTAGGTGACAGTCAAACAGACTAACCGACTGAATGAAGAATGTGCGTGTGCATTCACAATGAGACTCACCGCTAAATAAATAAACACAATGTACTGTCTGACAACAGAAACTGAATGCTAATAGTCTAGCGTGTGTGTGTGCATGTGTTATAGACAGATGACAGGAGTTTATGCCTGTCTGCTCTAATACCTAGCAGCACATCCTCCATCTTAAGAAATGCGACATTCCTCTGAAAATTGTTGCAGCTCCTCCACAGCATGTCATCCTCACGTCAGCTCTCCCAATCAGCTGTCATGCTGTGAATTGGAGGTTTTAAGTTACAGATCACTTCTGAATCCTAGCACACGCGTGACGTGCATCCCTATGCCCCTACACTGCCTCTGCCAAGGAGCGTCAAACAAACACACAAACATCCGAGTCGTGCCCGCCGCCACCTCCTCCTTCCTCAGAGAACCAGGGGAAGACGGCGAACAGGAGAGACAAAGCCCTTCAGGAAATTCTTTTATTCTATTGACGCTAGGAACAATACAGTAGGAAGCCGAGCTGAGTGCTTGTCAGCAGATCCTAATCAATCATGAGATGAGTGAAATAACAGAAAACACAGTGTGTCCACAAAAGAACAGGTAAAGCTGAACAAAACAAATCAGCCACATCTCCGGCTACATCGCTTAAACCGCTCTCTGAGGGGAGAGTGAGATTAAACCTCAGAGGAATTACAAAATAAAACGGTCTTTAAAATCAAGAAACAAATAGGAAACTGCTTAGAAACCATGCTGGACTTGTTTGGGGGAATTGGCAATTTCATTGTTTTATAACAATAATAAAAAAAAAAAAAAAAGAGTTCACAGTGAGGGTCACATTTAAAGACATAAAACAGTGTTCTCCGACACGCGGCCACAATTGGCTTATTCCTTTCATAAAATAG
Organism: Gila orcuttii; assembly: GCA_026230005.1. Classification (NCBI taxonomy): domain Eukaryota; kingdom Metazoa; phylum Chordata; class Actinopteri; order Cypriniformes; family Leuciscidae; genus Gila; species Gila orcuttii. The sequence continues at coordinate 9,217,788 of JAPDVR010000016.1, read as the reverse complement.
CCGCAGTTAGAAACAAATTAAACCAATGTTTAATAAATAGTTCCATTTATAAATAACAACAAACAATTCTTCTGCCAAGTACTATAAGTCATTAGAACGACCAGGGACCACTTATAGTTGCCAAGAAAAACAGAATCCAAACCCATTAATATAGGCTGTCTCGATCCATCTGACGTGTTGCCAGTCATTTTTAGTTCTATCGTTAAAATAGTTTAAAGTACTGAAACACATCCTAGAAATTCCCAGAATGCATCGTAAAACAACAGTGAGCATCAAATGATGATCAAAATCCATCCCATCACAGAATCCATATCTGCCTTCCTCAATGCCAGATCAAACGCCGTCAGCACTATACTATAAAACACACACACAAAATGAACTGTTTCAGTAATATGTGATGTTATATTTAATTCAAAATACATGAACATGTTTTCAAGTATAACAACAATTACATGGTAGCTGTTTATAATTTATTAAAATAGCTTTGATCAGGAAGGGTCATATGATTCTGCAGAGGACAGAATCTAGCTGGACAACAAAACTGGTGGAAATCAAGTTAATAACATTTATTCATTTTTTTACATTTATTCATTTAGCTGACGCTTTTATCCAAAGCGACTTACAATTGCTATATTTCAGAGGTTGCACGCCTCCGGAGCAAGTGTCTTGCTCAGGGACACATTGGTGTCTCACAGTGGATTCGAACCCAGGTCTCTCACACCAAAGGCATGTGACTTATCCATTGCGCCATCACCACCCACCGCTTATTTAAATGAATGGTGCTATCACAATTAAAGTAACAACCACAATGTATTGGGAAAAGGGAAAAGATGAACTAAAGGTTTTCAATTAAAAATAAAATGTTTGCACCAATATGTACGCACCATATTAATGTGATAATTGTCTACACCAATGTTGTATATCCATGATCAGACTATAGCGGTGCAGCCCCTCAGCTTCACACAATTGTTCCTGTCAAATTAAAGGTAATGTCTTTGGTCATTGCACGTGATAAGATGCCTGAGCTGATGGAATGAGCTGCTTCTATCTATTAGATCTTCTAAATCCTTACCAGTATTTAGGAACTTGCTGAAAGCTCATTTAGCATTGGCAGCTTATAACCGGTAATATCTATGTGGTATATGTGGTGTTTGTGATGTTTGATTTGATAATATGCATGTTTTTATCTTTTTTCCTTTTATGTAAAGCACTTTGGTCAACCTCGGTTGTTTTTAGCAGTGCTATAGAAAGAAAAGACAAGCTTTCAATGCGTTCATTTATGAGGGGCGCAACCTTTTTATTATGGTGACAATCCATTATTTAAGGCCAAATTTATTTATTTATAATATGACTGTAATCATTGTGTCCCATGGCAAGCCTAATACTTATATATTAGTGTGCCAAGGTTATAGAATGAGCTTTGACCTTTATGTAGCTTGCAAACCATGAACAGCCTAAGGCTGATCTAAATGATTATAAATAAATAAATACATATAACATTAGTCTTGTATAACGCTGCTATTTCTGTCATTTTATAAAAGCTTTCACTTTGTGCATATAACAACTCGTAATTATAGTTGTAAAGCAAAGGATTGTGGCTTTATTATTAAATATTATTATTCAACTAGATTATTAAACTGACATTTGTTAAAGTTCAATTATTAAAGAGGACCTATTATGCTTTTTTACTTTTTCAAACTTCTTTAGAGTGTAATGCTGCCGTTTAAGCATGGGGAAAAGTCTGCAAAGCTAAAAAGCCCACTTTAAAGCGAGTTATTCTCTATATCAGTAAACATGGGTTCTGAACTCCCTGAAACGCCTCAATTGTAGTCTTGAGTTTTCTTCCATGAAAGTGCATGTCACAATATTCCTCATTTAAATAATAAACGCCACAAGGCTTACGGCAAAAATAAATAAATGATAATAATAAATAAAAAAAAGTAGGGCAAGGCCTGGTTCGGTTGCGTTAGCAGTCATGAAACTTGTGGTTATAGTAAGGGGCATGATATTTCCAAAACATGCTCAGAAAAGTTGACCAATCATATCACATGTGTCCAGCCAACCAATCAGAGCACATTGCGATTTTCAGAAGAAAGGGCTTCAAAGAGACAGGAACTAAACAAAATGTTTCTGACAGACTGGGAAGAGAGATGCTGCAATCATGTAAAATGTGCAAAATAAGGTGTTTTTTGAACATTCAAGCATGAAAACTTTTTCTAGCAGACCCCAAAAACAAAATCAAGACTTTGAAAGAGGGCATAATATGGAATCTTTAATACATCCGCTTCTGCTACAAAAGCTAAAAAGAAATATCAAAGCTAAGCCAGCCATTCATGATGCACAGTGCACTTCAGCAACAGACCAATCCTGGAGCAGAAAGCAAGCTCGGTTCATGATATGGGCAGAAGACATTTTCTAAATTGCCTTGAAGGAAGTCCTTGTATTTTGGTACTATACTACAAAAAGAAGAAAGGGCATCAAATCTAGAAAGCATCTTTTATAGGCACTCCTGTTCTCCAGTGTCATTTTATAAATGCTGCGGGTCAGCCGGCTTTATTGTCGACCTCAAAAAGAGCGTTGAGAGGGTCTACCTGTGGCAGGGTCCACATCACGCTCGATCAAGTGCTGATCCTGGTGAACCCATTCCCCGTTGCACTTGAAGTAGATCTGAGTGGCAGGGGTCGAGCGGCAGGTGAGGGTCACGGGCTTGTTCTTCACGATATAAACATCATCAGGCTCCACCAGGAAGTGTGGCAGCAGGTCGGAGAAGGCCGCAGGAAGTGGATGCGTTACAGTGACCGCATGCTCTCCACCTGTGAAAGCAAGCCAGAGAAAACTTTAGAGACAGGTTGTGCTTGTTCAGATGCCTAAAACCTTTTAGTAGTGCAAAGAGATAATGAGTGTATCTGATTTAATTTCACACTCCGAACCCCGTGAGCGGACAGATTGCTTTTGACACGCACCTGAGCGCAATGCTAATCCTGTGCATCCGTATTTAGTAGAATACAGATATTCTGCCAACCACAGCTGACAAAATGTCTCCGCTACTGCAGGTCTGAGAAATAATGCTAATGACGTGGTCTTGAAAGGGCTTGCTTTTTCTTGAGTGGCTTAGGTTTGTATTTCAAGACAAAGAATTTTTGAAAGGACTGCTCATGTGGGCTGGCTGTGATGTCATGACACGGTGAAAAATTAACTCATGAATATTAATAGTTGCACTGACTGGCTAGGTTTGATAAATGTTGTAAGCAACTTACATCACAAAGAAGAACTGATTTAACATCAAACTATGTGGAATAAATGCAACAAAAAAACAACAACATTGTCAATATCAAACTTACTGTAATTAAATATACATAAATGCAAGCACAATATTGTCCATTTGCAGAGTGATTTGTGAGTTCGTTTTCAATTATTTCTTATTTGTGAACTTGATCCTTACACCTTCCAGAATACTCTCAAATGTAAAGTTCTCAAGTATTTAAGAATGTGACAAATTATTTTGATAGACTTTGAATACAAGCGAACATACTGTAACATGTATTTTTAACTGGGGTTTCAGAGACCTCAATAAGTAAAAATCATAACAGGAATTTGAAACTGAACCTATTATTTCCCATTCAAACTCTGACCAAATGAAAAACTTTCTAACTATATTTTAATCACAAAGTGTACAGTTTTTCATAAATGAGATTTCATTTCAATGCATTAACATTGCTTCTGTTTGCTTCAATTTGACTCGAGCAAAAACACACTGCAGAAAATAGCATCAATAAAATTGATCATGTGACAGAACATTTAATCATAAATGATTTACACCCGGAGTCCCCAAATACTTGTGTAACTTTTTTTGAATGACATTTAATTAAATAGTTAAATAGATACAATGAATTCTCACAAGATTAAAGAGAGTTACATTAAATTAATCATGATTTTTTAGAAATTAAAAAATGCCTTGGAGTGAAAAAAATGTATATCTATTAAATATACATTCAAATTTATAATAGATTTAAATAAGAGTTTAATAGTCAATTTCAAGACATTTTTTTTTTAGGTAAAAAAAACTGAACATTATCTTATTCTATTATACTACAAATAAATAAATTAACAGCAAAATATACTGAGCAGATAAAATAAACAGAAAAAATAGGATTTAAAATGAAACTTTAAAAATATGATTTCAGTAACATTGCTGCTTGCTTCAGTTTGACAGAAAAAAAAATAATAGTAATTCACACTGTAGAAAATAATATCAATAATATTTTCAGCATGTAAAAATTTATTAATTTCAATGCTTTAAAATTCAATTTTTTTATGGAGGACATATGATGAAATACTTTTACAATCAATCATTACAAGATAAAAAAATTAATTATCTACCTTTGTAAATAAAAATAAAAAGGTATTGCAGTGTATTTATAAAAGATTTAAATGATCAGATTTAGATAGTCCATTTCAAGTTCAATTTTCAGTTGTTTTGGGCTTATAAAAGAGGTTCAAGAGCCCCTAAATAGAGTCTTATTTTCTCTTGAAAAAGAGACATGCTATATTCCACCCCACACAGAAAAACATTGTGTTAGTGTTTAAGAGAGTGAGCCCCCTTGTTAAGAGGCTGAGTAAAAAGCTTCTGAGTAGGATGGCCTTGTCAGGGTTTGCCTACAGCAGTGCTGAATCCCATCTCTACTCTCTCTGCTGTTAATCACAGCCTTTTAAGATCAGAGCTGATGGACTGCAGGCCATAAATCCCTCTTGCTGAATGGCTACGGCACTTCAAAACATGCTCGGCGGGCCCTGTATCCAGGGCTTTAACTCAACTCTTTATTACGCCCAGACTGAATGCAGTGACGTGAGTGCCAGCCATTCACTTACTGACGGCCGCCATTGCAAATAGGCCGCATTAAATATGATACAAACTGGCTCTTTATTCCGACGGCTCTCGGTAGCGCGACAAGATCAGGTGAGGAGCACGTCCTGCTGTTTACGGATCAAAGATCTGCTTGCCTGACTTTGTGGCTGGAACTGATTCTCCCCTGTGTGGTTTTATGGAAGCAGCGCAGAGGAGGTTGGATTCGTAAATGTGTGGAGATATTCAATGAGAAATCATCATTAATCAGAGCTTGGCCCGGCAACGTGCGGGAGAATTATTCTTTTGCGCGGTGCGGAATCGGAGCGCTACCCTATCAGTAATTCTGTTGATTCATTTGTTAGCTGCAATGTTTTTTCTGGTCTTTGTAATTAAGAATGAATTGCTAATTTATCCATTTCCGCCCACAAGAGCAATCAAGCAGCCTCGGCTCGCTGTTTATTCCCTCTTCATACTGGTGATCCCAAACCATTGTGCATCATACACAAACACACAAAACTACATGTCTGACAGCCTTCAGGACTGAACTCAATTTTTAAAGTGATCACTTTTAATAATTAGTTATTCCCTCGACATGTTACTCTTTACAGTGTTTTGTTCTGTTTGACTGTTTTTAGGCCCCATGGAAATGCTTGTTGAGAGCAAATAAATTGCTTGCATATAGATTAGATTCAAAGCAAATACACAAAATCAACAAAACTCCAATTTTGATTTGATGAGGTAAGGGAGAAAAAAAAAGAAAACTACCAACCATGGAATGCTTGCCTAGGAGCATATCAGCAGTAAAAAACCTTCATTTTTAGAAAAGGGCTAGATCAGGGTGCGAATTACATTTAATTATGTTAGATTGCAAGTTAAGAGCGTGTATTTTAACCTACCGCCACAAACAGAGGTTGCATCCGACTGAGGTGGTAATAGCAATGACAGACTGCTTGAACGCTTGCGGTGAGGATTAGTATGGAACGGTGCATCAAAGTAGCACAGTGTTATAGATTTACATTTCACAGGCAGGTTTTGTTTAAGCCTTTAGGAGAGCTAATGTTTGACTAACTGTAGGATGCCAAAATTGTGTTGAGTGAGATGGCATTTTTTTGAGGGCATGCCCCTGAACCCCCCTAGCAAACTCAATTTTGGGAGCTTTGTATAAAACCCTGCACACACACAAACAATTTTTTTTAAAATCACCCACAGCATCTTTAGTTCATCTTCGGAAAACAAATTAAGATATTTTTATTTCTGTCCCTCCATTGACAGCTACGCAACTACCACTTTGACGCTTCAAAACGTTCTTTAAGAGATCGTAATACTAATCCATTCTGAGGAGACTCGATCACTTTATATGATGAACAGATTGAATTTAGGCTTTTATTCACATTTAAACATTGATCAGCGAACATAAACAGAAGCTCAACTGAACCTGCTAGATGGGTAAGAACAAATCTCTTGTTGAAGCTCAAACGTGCTGCGTAACACGAGAATGAACGTCATTGGTTCTTGTTGAAGCTCAAACGTGCTGCGTAACACGAGAATGAACGTCATTGGTTCTTGCTGAAGCTCAAATGTGCTGCGTAACACAAGAATGAACCTCATTGGTTCTCGCCCGTCAAGCGAAAATGCTTGAGCTTCCGTTTACCACAACTGATGTGCGAGTTAATGAATGTTTATACGTGAACAAAAGCATAAATTCAATCTATTCATTATATAAAGTGATCGTGTCTCTTCCGAATTTTTTGGACTAAACCGTTCAATTCATATGGATTAGTTTTACAATCTCTTTATGAACTTTGTAAAGCTTCAAAGTGTCAGTTGCGTAGCGGTCAACGGAGGGACAGAAAGCTAGATTTCATCAAAAAGATCATTTGTGATTTGAAGATGAACGAAAGTCTTAGGGGTTTGGAATGACATGAGGGTGAGTAAATGATGAAATAAATCATTTTTTGAGTGAACTATCCCTTTAAGCAACCATAAACCCCGTAGAAAGGAGGTCACAAGGTCACATTCAGATAATTAAGCTTATTTTTATGGACTGTGATATTCACAAAATAATGATCAATAGCTGGAAGATTGCTGTTTATGACATTTTCTATCACAACGGGCCTGTGGCACTAAGAGCAAAAAGCACATCTCTACTAATGAAACACCAAGACTAAAGCGGACCTTTCCGGCACCTTCCTCATCTCCCCTGCTGAAAACCACAACCCAGGTCACGCAGGTAGCATTAGCCCAAGTAATAAACGTCAGCCTCCACACAAAGACATTACCCAGCCTCGCCAGGCCTGGTGCAACACGTCATAATAATGCTGCTCTGCTCATTTCCTTTTGTCATTTTACGTGGTGTGCTGACTTGCTAATTCATCAGGGTGAAATACAGTGAGGAGCGAAGCTACGGCTATTGAACCTCCGCTAATGTATCGTGTACGTGTTAAACTCTTAATAAAAACTAAATGTTGTGTGGCCGATGAAGGACATACATCACTTTCCAGTTTCGCCCCCCTCTGTTACATTACATTTTGTGCTACGACAGACAAGTAATTTATCTTACAGGGACATTCATTTATTAAGAACATGCTCAAATGAATCGGGAATTCAAGCCGTTCTGTTGTGAGCAGAGGATGGTGCAATCAAGGCAATTACTGCAGGTCAAAATGGCTTTCTTTCTGCTGATGTAGGACCAGCCGCCCATGGGATGTGGTCCGTCTAATGAGCCTTAATTTGGCACCGTGATGATGGCCATTAGCTACTCATGGTGACCTTTTCAACAACATGAGAGCTTGGAAAACCAGCAGGCAGACCTGGCCGAATCTGTCCAGTTGGGCTCTATGCAAGGCTGAGGTGAAATATATGACTATCATAAATTAGGTGTCAAACTGTTCATGACTGTTCACATCCGTTTTTTCGTATTAGTCTCAAACGTTTTAGGCTGTATTGGACAAAATAGAGATGTTTTTTCCCCAACATTTCAAAGTATTGCTATATTTTATCCTCACAATACTGAAATATTCTCACATCAAGAATCCATCTTTTTCCTCATAATACATTTCTTTATTTATATGTCTAGACTGCTAGCCAAGACGCACAATAACCATGGTACATTTAAGTTACATTTTTGGCTGTACTGCCTTTATTATGAGAGGACAGTTCAGAGAGAGAGAGAGAGAGGGGAAACAACAGGACAGGAGAGAGGAGAATGGCATCAAAAAATGACCAAGAGCCGGGACTCAAACTCTATTGCGCCATAGAATCATATTATTTTTACTCGAATGTGCCAATTCTCTATGCTATTTTGAAGGTATCAATAAAGCAGGAAATTCAGCACAAGTTGCACAATCAGAAATATAAGTAAAAGATGGCAATACTATTTTTTAATTGCAATACACTGATCTCTCAAAACAAGAAACTGGACATAATAATCAACAGAGAAATAAATGTACTCCCAAGTAATATGAGTTACTTTAAATTAAAAATAATTAAATCAATTGAGAAATTGTTTTTATATATATATATATATATATATATATATATATATATATATATATATATATATATATGTTAGTAATATTAAAAAAAAAATGTTTTTAAATATACCATTCTAGAAAAGAAAGCCTCAGGAAACTGGTGGTGAGAAAAATTTAATAAAAAGAAAAAACATAAAATGAAACAGTGCATTACTTAAAGTACAATGCAAATGTACTTAGTTATTTTGACAGTTTCCAACAGTAATATTCCCACATGCTGTATCCACATATAGAGCTGGGCGATTTTTTGATAAAAAAAAACTCGATTTATGATTCGATTTTTCCCCCCCTTCCATTTAAAACAAAATAACTGCGAACTGACATTGGCTGTGCCGCAGGGAGCGTGCTACGGAAACCCTGAAGGAAGATTTGGCGAATGCAAAATGTATGTACTAGGGGTGTAACGTTTCACAAAATTCACGGTTCGGCTCGATACGATACAGTGGTGTCACGGTTCGGTTCGGTTCGATACAATACAGCAAAAAGAAAAATGCCAGAGAAATTTCCTATTTATTAAAAGAAAAAATATTTTTAAGTAAGTGTGAGTTTTCCTACAAACTTTTAGTTTTATAAATGGGGGTGATCTTTGAAGGATGAACAAATAATGTTTTGGTCATCACATTAAAAATAACATTTAAATCAGAATCAGAAAGGGGTTTATTCGCCCGGAATGTTTGTACAGACAAGGAATTTACTTTGGCAGGAAGGTGCATACATATACAACATATAGGATATAATAACACAAAAATGTGCCCACATGGGGTGCCTAATAAAGCAATGGTGCAAATATGCCAAAGTGCAAAAACAGCAATGAGCTAAGAGTTTTTAATTTAAAGTCAGTGCAACTATGGAATGTTTAAAGTTGATAATAATCAGTGTAAATACGGCATGGATATGAGTTTATAGTTCAAGTTTGAAGTCAAGAAAATATGATAATATGAGTTTTGAAGTGCTGGAAAAAGATGTGTGATGTACTTGAAAGCATTTTACTATTTCTGCCAAACTTCATGGGTTACAGTGAGTGTTACTCCAGTAAATCCATGGTGAATGTTGCTGATCTGTGGACTTAAAGCCTTTAACTAGTTCATTCATGGAACAATGTTTCTCCTGGTTTCCACGTCAGCGCTGTTTGATCCGTTAATAACGGAGAAATTTTAATGCTTCTCACTAGATCTCGCAGTCATGTTATTCCTTCAGTGGCGAATTCAAATGCTTTGTTTACTGGATCTCTTAGCGCTGTGTAACAGTGTCGCTTGATCAAGATCGGCTCGCGTTCACTGATCTATATAGAATGACATTCTATATCACTGCTCGCGCTGCGCTGATGTTGATGGTCTGAACTGATAAACGATCAGTGAAGCACAAAATAATGAGTAGCGCAGTTTCGTTCCGCTTTCATTACGTTTGCCATTTGATGTTGCTCAACGTTGTGATGGTGGATTTTGGTCAGCAGGAAAAATGGTCCAACGAATCGTTCAGTTCGTTCGAATGCGTACCGAATAACGTTACCGAACCGAAAGCCTCGTACTGAACGGTTCAATATGAATACATGTATCGTTACACCCCTAGTACGTACGCTATACTGAAGAGGGGGAGAAAAAAAATCTAAAAAATCGATTTTTTTGAAAATATGAATCGATTTGACCTGCCAACTCGATTTTTAAATCAAATCGATTTTTTTCCCAGCCCTAATGAAAAGCTGTAATTTATTTTATGTGTATTAATGCAACATGATCTGTTTTATGTGGATGTGTCAAAACGCAAAACTGAATAAATGAACATGGTTATAATTCTACAGAAACAATAGTAATTAACAGCAGGAGGTAAAACCACCTTCCTCATAAGCTTGAAACTCGGCATGTGACAGGAAATAAGTTTGCAAGACTGTCCCAGGTCTGAAAAATGCCAAAGCTCAGTGCCCTTAATGCACACTATATTCACACTATTTATAACACTCCGGAGCCATATTTGAGGCTAAGCGTATCCCATCACTCATCATGTTCAGGGACTCATGCGCCCTGAAATTGTGAGATATTAGAGGAAAGCTTTCATATAATTTGGTGGTAAAATGTAAAGTGTTGCACATTTTCCTTACACAGAGATGAGTATGTGCATTTAAATTGTGTTGTTTGTTACACAGGGTCTACTAAACAGACGTTTAAAAGTTGATTTTAAAATGCAAAGTATTGACAATCAAAATGCGTAAATAAAGCTCTGTAAAAACACCTTTACTTGCATGTTGGGCCCTATGTTGGGCCAAATATAGGGAAATATGTCAAGTGATCAAGTGCAAAGACTGCAAGTCTGGGTATTGGAACAGGCCCAATGTTTTTACTTCTGTTGGGGTCCTGATCCTCCAAGTTGAAGACTCCTAAAGAATTTGCCTGATCAAAAAGAAAAAAAGAAAAACTATTATTGTTAAAAACTAATAATTGATCACAAAACAATACAGACTTTTGTCTTCTGTCTTTTTAGTATACAGTATTTATACAATATTTAAACTGTATTAAAATTAAGTTCAAAATTGAGAAAAAAACTGATGAGAACAGACACACCTCAGAAATGTTTTTACATTTAATATATAGAAAAAAAATGTTCAGCTCAATTAAGAGAAAAAAATAAATAGTCTTTCTTTCAAGACAGTAAAATTACAGGTCATGTTAACTTCTCATGTGTGACTTACAATGTTGTATTTTTAAACAGCTGGCTTGGAGGAGGGCACCTTTACATCTTAAATGGACAAATGCGTGGGAAGATTCCACGTCTGTTAACACGCGTTACAGTTCATGACAAAGTTAAATCCTTTATTCATGAGAGCATATTCTAGCCATGCAAAGCTTCAAATTAAAGTCATTCTGTAAGGCTGATTGATGAGCTTTCTCAGTTTTTTACCACACTTATGTTGTAATAGAGTTTAATATATTCATCACTCTCTTTGCACTTATTTCATATTCATGCAAGCGCACACACACAAACAAGAAAAACAACTGCCAGTCCATGCTTAACTGCCTCCTCATGGATCAATGCACAAATGAAGTAAACACTACATAATGGTTAACATTTGAATTTGAAATCTGATATTACACACAACAAATATCTAATGGATACGATCTTGTGCGAAATCGGATAATGCACTTTCTCATCCCTGAACATTATATCAGCAAAGAAACAAATTTATATGAGCGAGATATTTCTGTCACAGCCATAGAAACGTGTCAGCTCAGTAATAAAAAAATAAAAAAACAACACTAAAATTAAATTTTCTCATGCAAAGGCCAACAGCGGTAGATGCAATTCATAATGTTCTCAGACCGTGAGAAACAAATTCATTTAAATATACTGCATGAAAAGCACAGTTGTTTGTTATGTATCTCTCAATGTACTGCCATGCTGAGTAAATCAAACAGGGCTTTGCAACAGCTGAACACTGACCAATCAAAACCACACTGCAAAGAACCAATGAGACCAATCAGAACCATGATCAGAACGCATCTGCAAGACCCAGAGTGCACCCAATAAACGCCACCCCTCCACCATTACCCTTCTCTGATTTGATGTGTGACATGCTGGCATTTGACTTCACAGGCAAAATCTTCTGATAACTGCCAAACATGAAGACTCTATCAGCTAAATTGGAATAAAACAGCGTCCGACTGTAAATATGGTTTGGTTGTATAGCACTGCACGCAATGGCAGAAAAGGTCATGTAAGGTCTCTCTTCATCGGCCACTCTTTCGTTGCCTGCCCTTTCCAAGCCAATTAAAGTCCTTTATCAGTTCTTTGTCCCTCAAGCAACGCGTCGTAGAGCAATCACCCTGCATAATTTAAAATCACGATGTACGGCAGCTGTAATGCATTTTATGATGTCATCACCTCTTTACAATGTCATCAGAAATTAATTTTATTAAAATTACTATACAGATTATTAAGTCATTTCATGTGCCAGTAACTTAACAACATAACCATGGCGACGGTGGCGGATACAAAGTGTTGATACAGGCCAACATTTTGAAGGAAATTAATTTTCTCGATTCTATTCATCATTACAGGCCACAAAATAGGCATCTGCACTTCCAGGTTCTTCAAGCAAGAAGCTTTCAGCAGCACTGCGTTTCTAATGATCTCTTAAGCATGACATTATGCAATTAAGTTCATTCATTTAACTAAAGCCATTTTAAAGTGATTCCCATGGTTCAAAGTGAAGCTATATGCAGTGAATAGGCTTTAATAAAAAATGTTTCAACTTTATTCAGTATTTTAATTACTTTGTCCGACATAACAGATCGCAACAATCTCCAAACTAAAAAAAAAAAAAGCCAAATGTCTTTATTGCTAAAATATAGCAGTATTTTCTTTGCACCAAGTGTAAATAGTAGTTAGATGTGATTTATACTTAGTGAAAATAGTGAATTATGTTATCAGCAGGATTTCTTTTGAAATTTTGTCTGGCTCAATCAGACAGTGGTGTGTAGAGTTAGTGTAAATAGACACTCCATTATTTTATTAATTATTTTAGTCAAATTATACTTCTTGACCCACTTATCTAGATCAAGCCCACATCTTGGAAATAATAATTCAATCAATGAATCTGCAGTTAATTCAATGTAAAATGCAGTGCAGTTATAGATGTATATTTATATATATAATTTCACCTGAAAATGTTGCATTCTGGTGAGTGAGAATGGTTTTTAATGGTACTAGTGATTGATAACAGATATTGGTACATAGGCAGCACAGTCTAGACAGGAAATGGTGTTGTCCGAGGCCCTGACTGATGCCCATTTACCACCAGACAACAAATATTTGCTCTACAATGAGTCCAGGTTTAGTGGAAATATTTCCAGCCACAACCTTTCTTCTCCCAAATAAGAAAACACTGCGTCTCAGGCCACATACACGTCGCCTATGTGACGCATTCAGACATCCTATTTTTGCATCATGCACAACGTAGTGTTTGTGTCAAATTAAAATGTGAAATCTCAAGGGGAGCATTCCTGGGGTAAACTGTTACCAGTTTGGAATTAAAGTTCTGATTGAATGCTTCAAATGATAAACCACAGATATATGAGCTTCTGTATAGACAATGCAAAGTGAATTCTTATAGAGCAGTGTTTCTCAACCTCTCCTGCAGGGACCCCCTGACAGGACATGTTTTTGTTTTAACCCTGAAATGGCACACCTGATTCAATTAATTAAAGGCTCAAAGGCTTAATGTGTAGTTGACTAATTGAATCAGGTGTGCCATTTCAGGGTTAAAACAAAAACATGTCCTGTCAGGGGGTCCCTGCAGGAGAGGTTGAGAAACACTGTTATAGAGTGATTGGACTTCCAGTACCTTAGCCAGGCTCAATAATAAAGGGCCCAGGCCAGTATCTGAGCGTTGTAGATCAATTTACAGAATTTGTACTTGGGCCAGTGTTACAGTATCTTACATTTCATGCATGTATGCGCTTTTATGCTTCATAAACAAACACAAACAATCTCCATTAGAATGGATAATGACAGTAATATAGGTGTAATATAACATTTCCAGTTATATACCATGGTTAATATATTATTATTTATGTTTGTGGTAGTGGTGTCAGAAAAAAAAGGTAATTACATTGTGATGGATTAATTACATTGCAAGCTTTCGAGAAGGGTTCTGGGATAACGTGAATGCAAAAGAAAAACATTGACAAATGACCAGCTGGCTGCATGCAGGGCTGACTTAAAATAGCCAAGATATGCAAATTAAGAGAGAACAAATGAAATCTAGTAATGGGTTTGCTTTTTTTTGTACTTGCCGGATCTGTATCTCTTTCTCTCTCTCTCTCTCTCTCTGAACTATAATGTATTGTAGAGGAATGGTTTTGATTTACCCATCAAAACTAATTCGCTCATTAAGCTCATTTGAATCTGTTAAAAGGTCCAATCTGCAATTACCAAAACAGCACTGTGGTAATTGGTCTGCTCAACATACAAATTAGCTATTAACTGATATTTGTAAACAATGGAAGAGGTCAGTATAATGTGGTATCACTTGTATGTGTAAATTTAAATCGATTGAAGGCATCTATTGTACTATTTTGATAGAACACCATAAATAGGATGTCATACATAATAAGTAGACCTAAAATAACAAAATTATTATTATTTTTTTTTTTTTTTTGCAACAAAATAGGCAAAATGTAAATTTCCATTCATGGCAGATGCTACTGCATTCCTTGCATTCGAGGGTCAGTGTTTCAGTAAAGCCTCTTTGCAAATCCTGCTTTACTCATAAATACTCACATACTCTTACAGTCAGACTAAAACTATCAGAGATCTCATTAAAAAGTAAACTTCAGCCTTCCTAACATTTTTTGAAAGGATGTGCAAATGCCCTCTTTTTGAACACAATAAGCATCGCTGATGTGTAAACATGGACACTCCTGCCTGATATCAAGTTCAGTTTCAAAAAATTTACAAAATTGAGTTACAGTGTGTTTTCATAGCTCAATAAACACTTTTAAAGATCAAGGAAAAATAGTTTTTTGTTTTATTACATGACCCATTTAAAAAAATACCCTCAAAAGTACTATTTAACAGTGATTCATGTCTATAAAAAGCCAAAGAAATATTTTAAGTGTCCAATGAAAAGGAGTCTTCACACCTTTCAACTGTCACTTTAAGTACACATTCACACCACATTTACACTAATTCACTCTGTGAAAATTTCAAAAATAACATCACACTCTTCATATAAACTTATCTAATACCTCTAAAGAATGATCGGTCAACTTACCCCGAACCTTCTACTCAAAAGAACTGTGAATCTAAAATAGCTAACATGTAAAACAGTCATGGCAGCAGTGATCTCGGCCTTTAATGTATACGACAGTTCATTTGTTCACCAACTGTTGGAATGAGCGGCGCTGTAAACGTGTGAAGCCTTTAATGAGAATTCCTGTGCTGTGAAACAGATGTCTCAGAATTTCAGATTTAATTTGCTTTTTATCGTTTATCTCATTTACAGTCTCTTTCCTCAGCGAAAAGGCCTGCAAAGAGGTCACAAGGTGTCAAACAAATCCAGTCAAACAAACCTCTGTAACCTAAATTAGTTGACACTGCAGTCCTTGTTTCAGAAACACTGAAAGACATTGATAGTTTAAGTTTAACACAAAGTTTTCTTTTCCTTTCGCTCACAGTTTCTCATGCATGATAAAAGAAGAAAAATGCACACAAGAAATAGAAGACATATTAAAGAAAAGGTTAGTGAGCAACTATAAAAAGACTAGACTATCTCCTCTCCTAAGGCCCGGGACACACCACACCAACGCCAAAGAACTAGCGCTGATGAAAGCCGACTGTGTTGTCGCCCCCCGTCGCCTGTGTCGGGGGAAAAAGCTGCACTTGAACACACCGAGAGAACTACAGGCGACTGTCAGCTAGAATGCGCATTCTGCGCCTGCGTGTAAATGAGACAACTGTCTATTTTTGCAGATGTATTCATCTATATTCGTCATTCAAAAAGGGACACTGACGCTGCAGGCTGCAGATACACAAACCATAAACAAAAGCAGTACGTGCTTTCCGTTTTAAAATCAATCCTGCTAAACACTTCCTTTATTCAACTCCGCTCATGTTAATATTGAAATATTCGCCAAGGAACACTCATGTAATATGACGTAACATTAGAACAGCCTTCTATCTGTTTTGACTTTTTTGCTCGCTGTTTTGCTATTATTCTCAGTGCACTGACTCATTCACTAAGCAGAACAGCCAATCAGAGTTCCCTCTTTCACCGACGGCCCGACACCAAAAAAAAAAAAAAACGTAGTACCCCAGAGTGCAGTCTGGACAATGGGGCGGGGTGACACATTTGGGCGGGGCGACACGTGTTGCTCGGCCAACCCCCAATTTAATTGGTTTACAATACAGGAATCTCTGGTTGTAGACGATTCAGGTCTGAGCATGCACATTCCTTTATGTACGTTTTTGTGAATGATATTTTTAGCCGTATTAAAGAAATACTTAATGCTAACTTTAATTGTATCTTTAGTACAGATATATTGGCTATATTGTTTTATTGTACTTAAGACACAGAATTGATGAAGTTATTGTTTAAAAACGAACGTTTGGTGATGGCACCTCAGTGTAGGCCTACTTCAGGCTAATAGATATGGCGTTATTTTTTAGTCAAAAGTTATGAGCGTGTAAGACATGCTCACAAGCACATTATGTTATTTCACACGCGCAAAAATGAACCTTCAGCTGGCATGATAAAAGTACTCGCACACAAATTCAACAACCGAGAGGTGTACAGGTAGCTGCGAGCGAGCGCCTGGCATACTCTCATAGGTTAACTCCGCTTGTACAGTGGAATCCTGCTCGCGCACAGCGGGCTTCTGCTCGCGGAGTGCTGTTATGCTCGCGCAGTGGATTTCTGCTCGCTCAGCTGATTTCTGCTCCCTCGAGTCTACATGACTTTTGACAATTTGGGGGCGGAAACCAAGGAGGGCACTGACCCTCTTATGATTGGTCACTTTCATCGTAATTACAACCACAGGGACATCCTTGTACCTTGATTGACAGCTCTCATTACAGGAAGCACGGAGTTGGGTTAAGTTACCACCGAAGAAGAGTGGTAAGTGAATGAATTAGAATGAGTTTTCTAATATACATAAAATGTGTCTGCACGTATAAAATGGTGCGCAGATCATAGTTAAATCAATTACCATCGATGTATATATTTGCGAACGATGAAGCATACGTTTTGTTAAGTTAACATTAACGTTACATATTTTTGAGCAACAAGTAACGTAACTAGCTAGCATTAGTAATTGATTACCACTCTTCTTCGGTGGTAACTTAACCCAACTCCGTGCTTCCTGTAATGAGAGCTGTCAATCAAGGTACAAGGATGTCCCTGTGGTTGTGATTACGATGAAAGTGACCAATCATAAGAGGGTCAGTGCCCTCCTTGGTTTCCGCCCCCAAATTGTCAAAAGTCATGTAGACTCGAGGGAGCAGAAATCAGCTGAGTGAGCAGAAATCCACTGCGCGAGCAAAACAGCACTCCGCGAGCAGAAGCCCGCTGCGCGCGAGCAGGATTCCACTGTACAAGCAGAGTTAACCTATGAGAGTATGCCAGGCGCTCGCAGCTACCTGTACACCGTACACTGATTTCAAATTCTAAAGCACGACAGTTTTTTGTTGTTGATTTTTTTTACGAGATCGGTTGTCCAATGCTTGCATTATTTTGTACAAAGTGCAAATAAAATGTTAAATGGCAAACTCATGTTTCCTTGTTGTTTAGCATAATAAAATATGAGGGCCTATATATTGGTTCTGTAAAGCCCTATGTTCCCTCATCGAGTCGGTCCCTTGACATTACGTATGGGGAAATCCATATTCCTCGAAATGCTGAAGCCTGATTTGAATAACTCGTTTGCTTGCAAATAGCCAATGGCGCCCACACCCTCGCCTGATTGGATATCAGCCTCCAATATAGGTGACGCCGGGCGCCAAAAACCTCTGAATCTTTCTTATTCACCTGGAGCCTGGTTTCGCCATAGACTCACGCAAACAGAGTGGACAACATGGAATTATCCCCTCTCACGTTCCGGGGAATTTTTTGCTAAAAAACAATTAAAAATGTCTCTTTGCCGCATATGTGGTGGACCCTTTGAACTTCCCGGACGCACACGAGCAGTGTGTGTTGTGTCTGGGTCAGGCCCATGCGGAAGCGGCGTTCGAAGAATCAGTTTGTTGAGCCTGTGAGGAACTCCCCATCAAGATCCTTTGCGCAAGGCTAGCCGTTACCCGTAATGGTGGCCTTATGGCTCCTGTCTCTCCTCCGCCCGCCGCCGTTGAGCCTGGGACCGGGAGACTGCAGAAAGCTCCGTCAGTGGACTCTGTCAAGGAGTTAGCTTGAGCCCAACGCCCACACCACCCTCACGGTTCAAAATCCCCTCTCACCTACGCTGAGGCTACTTACCGCCCTCCAAAAGAAGCGCTGGAAATGGTCTCATTCAGATACAGTGAGGACGACAGCATGTCCACGAGTGCCTCTGACCTGGGGGCTTGGTCTGAGGCTCCTTCAGAAGCCACCCCAGCCTCACTGGAAGCGGAGCTCATGGCTATCCTCAAGGAGGCAGTAGCGGATTTGGAGCTGGACTGGGCAGCCCCCAAAGAACAGCTGTCTAGGAAGTGGATGGACCCGCGCCTTTTTTCCCTGAGCTCCACGAGGAACTCACCCGGTAATGGCGCTCCACTCACTCAGCCCGAGCCCATGCACAAGGTACCCAGCTGCTGACGACAATGGAAGGGGCTGTAACGAGTCAGCTCAGAGGGGAAATATTAATAATCTATAATAACTGGTTATGATTAATTATGAATATTTGGGTCAGTTAATGGTATTAACTTGATGTAGCTAACTTAATATTACAATCAATTAATCAGTTCGTCCAATGAACTCTTTTGATTATTCATTTATTCTAAGAAAAGGGGCATCTTCCATGGCTACGGAAAATAATTATTTCTTAGCATGTACAGCGCATTGAGCATGTAACAAGATCAAAATCGTAAAAGAGACGTTGTCTGCCAGCAGTGAATCAGAACCAAATACATATTGTGCACAAGTTTTATTAACTAAATTACGAACATAACTAAACTAAACAAACATACATACATAAATACATGTATAGGTAAAAGGGTGAGTGATAGCATGGAACTGGAAACCGGAAAGGGAACTATGAAAATAACCATTTAACTATGAAAAGAACCATCAGTTTATCATTTTCAAAGCACCTCATTTAAAGTATACTTGTGATTTGCGTTGTTGAAAATTGAAGTTGTTGATGATTCCGTGAGTGTCAAATGTTGAAGTTGCAATTGTTTTCTTCCGAGTTAGATTGAAGAAAATATGATGAACTTGCGTGGTTAGTTCGACTCTGTTCTCATGGCTGGAGTGCAGCTTCTGGCCTGCCGGCCCTGGGAGGACATACAGAGCAGATGGTGGAAGTTGAGACGGACTTCTGCGTTGAATGAAGACGTTTTGACCAACTCCTGAGGTTGTCCTTGATTTTGTCATGCTTGAGAGAGTCCTCTCTCTCCTGAATGAGCACATGGCTGGTTTGGTCAAGGCCTGGGGCCCTGGTGAGGCCACGCAGGACAGCACAACACCAGTACAGTAGCCAGCTGCTAACGACAGTGGAAGGGGTGGAGAAATTGGGTTGCACGCGACCGCCTCCCACCGAGGACGCCATCGCGGCCCACCTGTGTCCTTCCCACGGCTGGAAAATCGGCTCATTGCCTTCCAAGCCATGTCGAGCCACTACTCACATCGCTGAGAAGGCATATATTTCAGCTGGACATGCAGCATCTGCCCTCCACATGATGGCAATCGTGCAAGTCTTCCAAACTCGACACTTAGGGGGCTTTCACACAAGCACTTTTGGTGCGCACCCGGGTTCGAATGACGTCAGAGTTCGGTTCGTTTGGATGATGTGAACGCTGTCTTCCGAACTCGGGTGCGCACCCGAGAACCGTACTCGGGTCTGCTTAAAAAGGTGGTCTGGGGTACAGTTCATGTGAACTCCAGTATGGTTCGCTGCTGATATGAACGCAATCGAACCAAACCACGGAAGTGAACCGCAATTGATGACGTATAATGTATAATGTGGTCGACAGGACAGTCGTCAGTGCGTGTGCGTGTGTGTGTGTGTGTGTGTATACACTTACCTTGACGAAAAGCGGGATTGACCCACTGCAAGCAGAGAGATGATTTATGCTTGCCGCAAAAATTGTCTTCGGCTGACAGCCAGCTGTCTTTGGAACGATTTTAATACTTTTGCGGCAGACAGACGCAAGTGTGTTTCTGTTTCTTTTCTTTGAAAACAAAACCAAAGGTTAAAAAAAAGAAGAACAAATGTGAAGTGAGCAATTTTATCCATTTTGGTGCCTTTTCATTCATAGCGGCGCCGGTTACCAAGCAACACGATTATGCGCCAGCTGCAGCTTGATGACACAAGTGTAGCGCGGTTCGGATACAAATAATATAATGTGAACACAGTCCATCGGGGGCAGGGGGAGGGGGGAGCAATCGAACTCGGGTTCGGAAAAGGCAATCGAACCAAGTGTGAAAGCGCCCTTAGGGTCCCTGGAGAAGGAAGGCCCGGACCCAGAGTCCCTCAGGATGCTGCGCACGGCGGCGGACCTGGCTCTGGCCGCCTCAAAGAAGGTCGCCCAGGGAATTGGCTGCAATATGGTTAGCCTCGTGGTTCTGCATCGCCAGCTGTTCGTCTGCTTCGCTGGCACCAAGAAAGGCAGTCGAAACAGAGGCTATCACCCTGGATTGTGGAAGCTGTGTGACTAGCTTATGCTTCCCGAGGAACTGATTGCCCAATAGGGGTGTGCGCCCACTCCACTAGGAGTTTGGCGTCGTCATGGGCTTGGGCAAAAGACATGTCTATTCAGGACATATGTCTTGCAGTGGGTTGGTCATCTCAGAACACGTTTGCGAGATTTTATAACTTGGACATTCCCTCGTTCGCACCACACATTCTGTCAGTGCAGGAGGGGAGAGCTGAGCAGCCAGTGGGCGTCTAAGTCGCCTGAGGACACGTGTTTCTAACCATGGTTTCGACCAGGTCGTATAGGCAGCACAAGTTACTACAGTAATATCTGCGGTTGATACATTGACTATAATGTGGCCCCTTTATTATGCCCGTGTACATAAGCCGGCAGTATTCTCAAGCACCAACATGCTTGCTGAATTTTTCCCCCATATCACATCAGTTCAGTGTTGCTTAACTGGGTACGGGGAGATACTGATGGTGTCGGCGCTGACTTGGCTCTGTGCCACAGTACATCTGGGTGTTTCAACAAGGTCTGGTACCTGACCTAGAGGGGCTCGATGCGAGCTGGACCGACCAATTTTTCACAAGGCGGGGGTTTTATAAGTTCCCCATTCGTAATGTTGAGGAACCGACTTGATAAGGGAACGTCTCTGGTTACTCAACGTAACCGTAGTTCCCTGAGAGGAGGGAACGAGACATTACGTAAACTGCCGTGTGAAAAACCTTTTTCAGCCTCAATAGCTCTTGTTCAGTCGAAAGATTCTGAGGTTTTTGGCGCCCGGCGTCGCTTATATTGGAGGCTGTCAGACAATCAGGCGAGGGTGCGGGTGCCATTGGCTATTTGTAAGCAAAAGAGTTATTCAAATCAGGCTTCAGCATTTCGAGGAAAATGGATTTCCCCATAAGCAATTTCTCGTTCCCTCCTCTCAGGGAAATACGGTTACGTTGAGTAACCAGAGACGTTATAGTTTTTAAAGATTCCAGTTTTCTAATAAGTGTCAACCGGTTAACAACGACTTGAACCGGTTAATGACTTGTTGACTGTGACATCAGGTAGGCTATTAAAAATCCAATTATTTATTTATCCACCCCCACATTGCATTCATGTTTTAATCTGCATATACAGGATAAAAATAGTTTCAAATATTAACACTCACATATAGGCTTAGGCTAGCTGCATAACCATAAATAAAAAAAAATCACTGCTGTTAATCTGTGCAATTATAATATAATAAAATAGTTAAAATACCCAGCAGAGAAGTGATATGAACATGTATTACTTAAATACGTTCGAGCACATAAATAAAAATATTTGCTATAGATCCACATAATAACATCGGTTTTAGTAAAAAATAATACTTTTTTTTCACATTTCAGCACTGCAAGGTTTGTATTCCCATTGTACGCACAAAACCCAATGGCCAGGGCTTGTAGGATATTTGGTAGCCTATTATTGTCTTATTTGTCACCGTAGTTTTGCTTTAAAATAAAATAAAACACTTTTTGATTTATCCGATGTCTTACCGAAATACAGTGAATTATCATAATTTGTTTAAAATCCCGAGTTTGTGTTTATTCACTGACCCTAATGGAAAAATGAAAAGCATAAACGAATGATAAAATTACGGAGCCATGCATGACATGCGGAAAATATTGTCTATATCAGCCTATAAAATATCTCTCCTTTGCAATGCCAGTAATTTCATGCAGTTATGCTCGTTGCCCACTAAAAGTGACACTGACTTATCTACTGGATAAATTATTAAATATAATATAGCTAGGCTAAATATCAAACAGCGTATCATTTATATCAGCAACATATTTCGTGATACCGCCCAGCCCTAAAACTGCTCAATATTAAAGCTTATATGGCTCTTTGTAAAGCTGCTTTGAAACGATGTGAAATGAGCGCTTTACAAATACATTTTGACAGTAACTTAATGTTTTGATGAATTTACACAAATCAAGTTAGATTATCCAATTGATTGTTACTGAAATCGCCATGATTATCACTTAATATTTCTGTAGTATGGCCAAACAGCATAGATAATTCATAAACTCATAAAGGAATGTACATGCTCATGCCTCAAGTCTACGCCAATAAGATTTCTGTATTATAAACCAATAAAATCGGGTGTGGACGGAGCGACACATGTTGCCCCGCCCCAATCGTCCCGACTGCACTCTGGGGTTACTCAAAAAAACAGACGGCGACAGATCAGAGCCAACGGTATGGAACACAATGGGAAAACTAAGTCGATCGACGCTCAAAAACAGTCCGACGTTGCCCAATGGCCGATGGTCGGCTTGGTGTGTCCCGCGCTTTACACACACAGAATGGAACTAATATGTTTTATCTAGTTTCTTGTCCAGATGTGTCTAATCAATATCCAGGGTCTCTCGAATGTTCCTTGAGAGGAATAAGGGCTTATTTTCCATCGATTTAATGGCCCACGTTAACCCTAAAAATGGTCTAAACCCCACCTTTGAATATGTAGTAATGGACGCCTCAAACAAGGGCTTGCGAAAATGAAAATGATCGTGATTGTTAGCTACCACTCTGGTAATTGCCACTTGTACAATATGCACTTTGCAAGAAAAGAACATGCTGTGAATGTAAATGATTCCTTTTCTTATGGTTGTCAGTAGCAGACCAACTTTCCTTTAGAATAACTTTAAAAACAAGAAATTAGAGAAACCATACAGGGTCATTTGCCCAACAGAGAAAATCACAGGGTGCCCTCTAAAGGTACCACAAATGAAAGACCAGCCTTGAGGTACTGAAGGACTTAAAAAAAAAAAAAAAGCTGTTGAAAAGTGTGATACACAGGGCTAATCATCCCTTGAATGGAAATGTTTAATATAGGAAGTGAAGCATCTTAAGCTAGTCCATTATCTCACCTACAGACAAAAAACAAAGCAAACAAAAAAGCGCTATATAAATAAAGGTTGACAACTTGACAATTCATGAAATAAAAAAAAACATTTAACAAAAGCGCTTAGAATTATTTTATATTTAAAAATCTGTAAAAATGTATATGTAAAAAGTCACTTGGTGACTGATTTGAAAAGTTAGTAATAAAATGAACAACAAAGTAACACCACACATTACATAGAAAAAGTGGCAGGTCTATTATTTTGCATTTACATTCTAAGACTTAATGCACAGATCATTTGACATACAGTATCAGATTGTTTTGTTCTGTCCATGGCTATGGTTATCACTGTCAATCGATTCAAACGCACCTTTAAATATGGTTTTCAATCCATAAACTTTGCAGTGTGTGTAGGTAAAATATTATACAGTATGCAGAAAGCAAGCAAAGATCACTGCCATTATAATTACTTCAGATTAACGCGATGTAAACAAAGCTGCACTCTTGCTATAAACAAGAAGGCAAGAGCCCGTCTATGCTGTACAATGAATCTCTTATTGAGATTGTTTATACTGGCTAACTTAGACATATCTGTTGAGTGCATGAACAGTTGTTTGATTGATACTGTCACATTAAAAAAAAGTGGTGGGACAAATATTTATTTTGGCGGCCACCAAAATATTTTCAATGCAAAAAAAACCATGAACTACAAAACTGACATTTGAATCAAAACTAGTTCCCAATGAGTGACAGCATATATTATATACATATTAAAAAAAAGATTATTTAAATGAATTATTAATAAACAAAACCACACAAATCAGGGTGGTTTAAACTATTTAGACATTAACACAAAACTGCAAACTTCAAAACGAATACAAAATAATCAAATTTGACCATATTATACGTGACATTTGCATAATTTTTAAAGAGTTTCAAGCCATATTGTGTACCTCACAATGACTACAGCACACACAAATTCTGAAAAAAAGAAAAGGCACCGTGGAAAAAGAGGAAAGTCCTGAAACAATTTAGATTAACATTTTAATCCCTTATCTAATTACCCAGCTTCCCCAGAGATAAAACAGGAATTTAGCCGAACTCGCACATCCAGTTTTTTTCCGCCCAATGCGTTTCTCAAATTTCAGCAGCAGAATGCCACATTATTTTGCAGAAATGTTCTAAAATCACAATCATTAATTGCGACTTTTGAATTTGTCCTTTTTGCAGAATGCATATATGTAAAAATGTGCTTGAGTTAATGTGAGAAAACTATCACAATAATTATATATATAAATGTGCTTGAGTTCATGTGAGAAAACGATCACAATAATTAGCCAATTACGTCTAGAGAATGTTTTTCATATTATGATTTTTGTGCGAATACACCAAACGAATACCAGAGGGATCCTCTTGCGACTTGTCAACTTGTTCACCTGAAATCCGCATCCTCCTCCACACGCAGGCCTGGCTGAGCTTTGAGGAGTCTGACTTCAGCAGTTTAATTAGCGTGACAAAGAAGCAAGGCAAGTACACCAGAGATTCCTTTTAAAAAGGCACATAATATAATACTTAACAAGAACAAGACAAAGGAGCACCTGAGCACCTGCTCGGGCCTAATTATAGCCAAGCTATGTTAATGCAAAACAATAGAGTGCCACAGTACTCTATTTCCTGTGCTTGCACAGTGAATTAAAAAAGTAATTGAACTTTTTTATTTAAAGCCCCCAAAATATTAACCAATTCCACAACGTTGAACCTGACAATGCACATGAAGTTTTCTTTAACACAAGTTAATGAACCTTCAAGTGTTGGAGTCATTTTGGCCACTGCAGTGATTTATTGAGGCTGAATTTCCATGATGTTCCAAGCTGGTTTATGCAAGTAAAAGCTATCCGATAGCATCCCTATTTATCTCAAAGACTCTTTCTCAGCAGTAATAATATCCAGATAAATCCACTAAAGTTTTTCTTTTTGATGAAAAGTCTTTATTCCAGTATATGAGAGATAGAAAGCTTGGCACTCTAAAACGTCTGTAATGGTTCAATGATCACATCTGGTCATTAGGAAAACCATGAAAGGTGACTTCAATGTTAAGATTCACAGATAATTTCATGAATACATTTTTGCAGCATGCCACAGTATCATCCTGGAATATGGGAAGAGCGCTAAGGAAGAGTGTTTGAACCCTAGGGTGCACTTGATGGTGTCAAATGACCTCATATTATTGGCTGTTACAGGGCCATACAGTGCAATGATTGGACCTAATGACTCCCACGAGATGGCTTCCCATATCATTACAGGCAAAATGCAATGCTTGGTTGGCAATATTGTGCATTTAAAGGGATAGTTCACCCACAAATGAAAATCCTGTCATTATTTACTTGTCGTTCAAAACCTGTATGACTTTCTTCTGTGGAACACAAAAGAAGATGTTTTAAAGATATTTCATATTTCGTTTTGTAAGCCAATGACTTTGTGTATGGGCAAAACAACACAGGCATTTTTCAAAATACATTTTATTTGTGTTCCACAGATCAAAGTCAGTCAAGTATGTTCGGAGGATAATTATTTGGGTGAACTATTCAATTAAGACATGCACACATACAGCCACTAAAACAGACATACTGAACACAACTTTGTGTTTAAATGCATATGACATTTCTTGTTTTTGTAGTTATGTTAAACTATCCCACACGCTACTGGTTCGGCTTTATTGGTAGTTTCCACTCCGAACCGCCATAACTTCTTCTATTGGATTGCATTACAGTATGTGGGTGCAGCTCCCCACTGGTCAAAATGTGTCATTGCAGGCTCTTAACAGAAAGAGACAGACACATTTTTATTGTGTTTATGTTGATAACATCAACTAAGTGTTTCAGCCCTATTTACAGTTTGAACATTCTTGTTTCCTTCAATTTATTTTCATCAGCTGTGGTGAATTATTCATTGTTGCTTTCAGTGCGAGTATAAAGATCACGCAAATTGATGTTAAAGTAATTTAATGTGAGTTTTAATATTAAACTAAGCACATAATCAGTACCTGAGATTATCATTATCATACTTTGTATGTTTTTGTTCCAGCCGCAAATTTGCAGAAATAGAAACATCTGGAAGTAAAATAATGCCAAATGTTTTTGAAACAAAAAAGCCTATTGAATTGCACTAGTTGAAAAATTAGGCATTGCATTAACCATGCTTGTATTTTAATGCATTGTATTTTTAGGGCTTGCATTTTTATGGGCTTTAGTATGGTTGAATATTTAAGCTGTGAATATTTAAATTCAAAACATTTCAAACTCATTGTCATTAGTAAAATTTCAATAATCCATATTCACCTTTCATATTTCACTTCCAAAATATTCAAACTGATTAAAAATACAACCTACACTATATTCAACAGACAGTTTTCGGTCCATTTTATTTCGCTTTGCAAATTCACTTCCACAAATTCTGTGGTTCATATTCGACAGTAAATTCAACGTTGACATCCAGGAAATGCAGGAAAAGCAGTAGATTACCGAGCACAATCTCCATCTGCTGTTAGTTGACCTCACCAGAAGGGGGTGCAAGCGCGTATTATTGACGAAGAAAGAGCAACAGTTAGAGCAAACCATTCGTTCATAAAAACTCATTTACAACAATGTAAGTGAATTTGTGATTATTATGGCGTCTGTTTTATGTGAAATTCAGTGTCTTCACGGTTACTTTTCCTGTGTAGCCTACATGCATGTTTCTCTACCATAAATGAGATTATAATGTTATTCCCCCAATGCGGATGTACAGATCCAGTGTTAAATTTCAGTTTGACATATATTTCTCTTGGTTGTTTAGTTGCCTTAACTTTATATTGCGGCGATCGTGCTGCATGCAGTAGGCTACTAGGGTTTCCCTCAATACTTCAGGATTCCCCTGCTGGACATATAAAGCGCTTAACGTAGCTTAAACGACCGGCAGATTTTGAAAATACACAATTCAAATGGTCCCAACCTTCTTCCTCCAACGCTGGCTCTGACTCCACCCATTCGAAGAACATGGACGCGCAATCATGTACGAGCGAAAACTCAAGATGCGCGAGAGATTGTAATGACGATTTACTACTAATCATGGAACCGGCTTTACTGACGAGATGCGCATGCGCCACAAGCTTTGAGTATGCGCACGAAGGGGGTCACGCGTGCTGGGGGGAGGGGGGTATGGTACGACCGTTTGATTGACGAACTTATTGTCCAATGATTCTAGGTGGTCTTGGAAATGATTGGCTGGAGTTTTTCGAGTCCTGCCCGTTCCACAGATGATTAAATTGCTTAATTTTCATTTCAGTGCTTCTAACTCAGTGGCTGTAAGTGGGTTAGGAATAGGATTTCAAGTTATTTTGAAAAAATGGACAAAAAAGAGAATCACATACCCCACCTTTAATGGACTAAAACAGTGATATAAAAAGACCAAACTCGCAGGTAAGCAGATGGACTCAGAATATGAACTTAACGCGCAAAGTTTAATGCTGAGCGTTTCCCAGTGATGCTGACATAAAGTTGGCTCGACACTGGACATTTGCACATTTAGGGACCACCTCTAAAGTTACATACAAAATTGGCATACACGATTCTAACTTCAATAGCATTTGAAGAGAACGACTTACAGTCATAAAACCAACTGTAAAGTGTTCATGTAGGTGTCAGGCATAATGCGCAATTTATTCAAATAAATTGAAGTTTGCTGAACTGAATGTGAATGTCCAATGTCAAGCCAATTTTACATTTACATTTAGTCATTTAGCAGACGCTTTTATCCAAAGCGACTTACAGTTAAACTAACAATATAGGACAACAATATGCAAGTGCTATGACCCTTCCCAGTTTAATCTAATGCAGTACATGTATGTAGGCATACTTCCCCAATAAGGTGCGAGTTTGGTCTTTTATATCACTGTATTAGTCCATTAAGCTACGTTAAGCGTTTTGTCCCGACGGAAGGGGAATCCTTGAGTATGATGAGGTATTGAGGGGAACCGATTATAATACTGTTCATGGTAGAGAAAGCTGATAACATGTAAGGCTACACAGGGAAAGTAACAATGAAGTTAATGAATGAAACAAACACAGCTCTTCTGCCTTCATCACCTTTTCCGCATATATATTACTGACCCAGATAATCATCACAAAAACTTAATGCATGCTCAATTGCTGTAAATTAGTTTTTATGAATGAATGGCTTGCTCTAACTGTTGCTCGGTCTTCGTCAACAATACGCGCTTGCACCCCCTTCTGGTGAGGTCAACTAACAGCAGATGGAGATTGTGCTCGGTAATCTACTGCTTTTCCTGCAGTTACTGGATGTCAATGTTGAATTTACTGTCGAATTTGAACCACAGAATTTCTGGAAGCGAATTTGCAAAGCGAAATAAAATGGACCGAAAATTGCCTGTTGAATATTATACTGTAGTAGGGGTGTAAATCGGAGCCTTAATGACGATTCGATACCGATTTCTTAAGCCAACAATTTGATTATTTTCGATACTTCAGAATTTCCCACGATACGATTCGATTCAATACTAGATATTTTTACATGATATCTATTAAGTTTCAAATAAATCCAAAAAAAAAAAATTATAATTAGCCTTTTATTGAGAATACAGAAACAGTATTTGTGGCGAGCAGGACGAGGCAGAGGGACGTGAGAGAACGGCGCGAGGCCGGTGGCGTGAGTGTTAATGAACGTCACCTGTGAGACGCACCGGTCTCGCATCTCCACTCCGTGAGAGATACGAGACCGGTGCGTCTCACGTTCATTAACACTCACGCCACCGGCCTCACGCCGTTACATTATAGCTGTCTTTCTCTTTGCAAACGACAACATCTCTTACCACTGCTCCATCTGTTTTCCTGAAGCCAAAATACTTCCACACCCACGACTGGAGTGTGTAACATTTCACTTTCATTGACAGCTCGCTCTGACGGTTCCATCCCTCTTGAAAGTCAGACTCAACAATGTGTGTGAACACTGACAAATGTGGCATTTGCAAATATAGGACAAATGTTTCTAAATCTGTACATTTAATCATTATTTATGTGAAAATGTACTATATTTGTTGATTATTTTTTTTTAGCACAACATTTTCAAGACAAATAGTTTAACCTTTTGTTTTTTTTTATATATTTTTTTTATATATGTGAAGTAGAAGACAACAATGAGGTTAGCGCCACACGCAGCTTAGGAGTAGATTATACGCATATGTCGGAGCGGATGCTGAAAATAGACACGCGAACAGACAGGCGGCAAAATAAACACATTAATCAATGCGCATTGATGCATTGAATCGTCGGCTGTATAATCGATGGATCGATACGAATCGATTAATATTTACACCCCTATACTGTAGGTTGTATTTTTAAACAGTTTGAATATTTTGGAAGTGAAATATAAAAGGTGAATATGGATTATTTAATTTGTAATAATGAAAATGTTTGAAATGTTTTGAATTGAAATATTCACAGTTTAAATATTCAACCATGTTGAATTTCAGAACATCAAAATGCAAGCCTTAAAAATACAATACATTAAAATGCAAGCAGGCTAATGCAATGCCTATTTTTTCAAGTAGTGCAATTCAACAGGCTTTTTTGTTTCAAAAACATTTGGCATTATTTTACTTCCATAGAAACAGTTTATGAAATATAATTGTCATGTACATGTATCGTTGTCACAGCTGGTTAGGACAAAACCTCTGATTAACATAGTTTAGATACTTTTTATTGTGTCACATCACATCTGGTTAGGACACTGTGTTAGACTGTGCATGTGAAAGCACCCATTGATTGAGACTATTCCCCTTTACAGGTAAATAATAAGAAAATATTGCTATCAGTATGCCTGCAATTAAGGCACCAACCGCTCTTCTTGAGAAAACACACATTTCTAAGTGTTAATTGACAGACTTCAGTTATAAATGACACATTTTTAATTGGCAGCACATCTAATGTGACTAACTTCAGAGATGCATTTGAAATGAATGTATAATTGTAATTTAGCTGAGGGCAGTAAGCTGATTTAGTTTCCAGAAGAATCAATATTCAATCTCATCTGTCCTAGACTGTCAAATATGCCTATTAGAGCCGTAATGTTTTCAGTTTATGTGACATTAAAGCTCACACCCCTAAACATTTTAATCTGGAGACGGAGTCCTGGTGAAAGACGGAAAGAGAGCGACTGGATACTCACATGAAAGTGAAATGCAAAACGGGACTTCATGTGATAAGAGTAAAGCCAGTCAAGAAATGAAAGACAAAGCAGGAAATCTGATCCGAGTTTTCCTCTGAGTCAAACAGAAAGGATCAGACTTGCACGCGTGTTTAGGATATCAGCCCTCAGCAGCTGAGGAAACTCAAGCTCCCTTCAAATGCCGTTCTGATCAATTCTATTCATTTCCCCTGCAAACTTCCAGACGGATTGCTCTGATTTCACAAGCGACAGAAATATTGTGTCCTTTGACTCCGACCACGCATGAATATAAATGATGTAGAAAGCACATCTTTTATGAGTGGAGACCACCTCCGGAGCATCCCGTCCAAAGCCAGAGATCAAAGATAAACCAGAATGTGTCATACCCAGTGAAGCTGCTTTGTTACGACGTGAATAATCACATAAAGGAAATCCATGCACATAAAAATCTCTGCTGTATGTGAACATCACATCTCTGATGAATGGGCTCTGGGTTTAATATGATTGTATTATCTAAGTATTTTCTTTGCCATTTATTACGCACTTACAAATTTCGTTCTCCGTTTGCCAGCATGTGTGACCTCTGGCAGTACGGCGTGATTTATTTTTCACAATTATTAATATGAAGTTATTGAAGGACAAGAGTTCCTTGTGGATAATGAATTGCTAGGTCCCAGAGTCGATAAATTCTGGAGATTATTGCTGACATTTCATTGGCGCATCTCTCTTGGAAACTCAAGCGAACCAAAAAGTTACTTCACAAGTCGTCCTTTTCAAATGCTGCACTTAAAACTAACAAAGCGGTTCAGCAGCCTTCTCAAGCTGTGCTTGTGCCTGGTAACCACATAAACGGTAACAATGTCAAACATAATGTCTATTTTTATTCATAAGGACGTCATTTAAAGGGAACATTCATTATTAGACTTCTTAACAAGACATTCTGGGAAGAAACAATCTATACCTGCTCCAAACGTGGACAGATTTTCAAACTACCTCAGAACAAAAGATTTTAACAGCAAATGTGGTTGTTATAGTGAATGGAATACAGTATGTGTGTTTGAGCTTGAACGAGTGTAGGTTTAACTAGCTATACTTTGGGAACAAAACTGTCTCAGAAATTAGCTAAATCTGTCAAAACTTCCCAATGGGGACATCCTCTAAAATGTAAATGATTCATAAGTAGGTATGGGAATAACAAGGCTTTTACAGTAAGAAAACTGCTTAGAGAAATTCTGATTTTTAATGATTCATTAATGACTTTTAGTACGTTTGAGGAAACCACATGTTCTTTATCAAAATGTTTATCAACATTTAGAATTGGACAGGTTTCTGGTAAATTGGTTCAGTCTGATTCAATAATTGAGTGACTTGGTTAAATTCAGTGCATCAATTCACTGGCTCAGTATAATATATAGGATTAAAATTTAATCAGTAATGCTTTTGTTTTGTATATATAAAAAAAAAACAAAAAAACAACAGTAACACTTTATTTTGATGGTACACTTTCTACTAACTGAACTGCCAGACAGTAAAGTATTAGAAGACAGTCTGCTTAATATCTGCTAACACTTTATTTTGATAACCTGAGTCTAATACAGTCTACTAATACTCTAATGACGGTCAGTTTACATGTACAGTAGTTGAAAAGTTACTTGTAGTTAGTAGAATGTCTAAAGTTGGCCATCGAAATAAATGCAACTAAAAAACCAACTCTATTCATAAATGAAGCAAATAATTGTATAACTTGTAAAATATATATATTTTCTGTTTTCTCTGTAAACCCTAGAGATGGTTGTATGTGAAAATCCCAGTAGATCAGCAGTTTCTGATATACTCAGACCAGCCTGTCTGGCACCAACCATGCCACATTCAAAGTCCCTTAAATCACCTCCCCATTCTGATGCTTGGTTTGAAAAAAAAAAGTAAAATCACATGTTGTATTAAGCAGTGTGTGTGTGTGTGTGTGTGTGTGTGTGTGTGTGTATGAGAGAGAGAGATCTCATTTGCTTTCTGGGGCTGATGATTCTTTGACCGGGATCAGGATGGGATGGGACAGTGTAGGCCGTTAATGACACCTTATCCCAGATTGGAGAGAGAGGACAAGCTCTGACCGATAACAAGGGAACAGGTCTCTGAATGTCTCTAGAAATTTCTTTATCTCCCAATATTACCTCTCTCACTCTCTCGGTCTGTCTCATGCCTTCTTCCTCTCTCTCCATCCCTCTCTCACACATTCACTCCCTTTGGGACAAGCTTATCTCTCGCTCAGCACAGAAAGAGACGTTTCGTAGTGCTGAAACACAATTTATTTTTATTTTTTTCACTGCACAGCTGTCATGTCAATGATGGGTAATTTATGGCAACTGTGCAGGCTAACTCACGCAATAAGATGATTTCTCACCAAAAATAAAATATTATTAATAACCGCTTCACCCTTTGGGGATATAGGCAGCAAAGTGCAGCTGAAACGAGTGGTGGTTACGCTTTGGATTGTGGAATTAAGCCCATGCCTGAAGTGCAGAAAGTCTCAAGTCGCAGTCATGTTTACTATGGTGTTTGAGGTCAGAGTTGCTCTCTGTAAAAGGGTTCACTCTAAATGTTTCGGATAGGGAATCAATATCACTTTGTCTGTAATATTAATGAGCCAATAACAGTGTCAAATGGGCATTTATTAGTCGATCCTAGAGGCAAACAGTATGAGCAAAGTCTAACACCAATGTAGGAGTAATTATAAAAACGCGGTGAAGGAATATCTCACAATATAACTATATAATTCCATAGCCATACAGTAATCCATAATTTTGACAATCCAGAGAACAACGAACAAAAAGGTACTTATTTATACACATACTGTGTATATGAATGTCTGTATACTTTCCATTAATTAAATGTTTTATGAAACTTACTTAAAAATAAGATAAATTTCTCCAATTATAAATATACAAACAGCAAATCACTAAATAAGTCACATGCTTTGGCAAGTGGGGTTGACAAACCGTTCAAAAAATGTTTCATCAACTTATTAAATTCTTCTCCAACTTTTTCACCCTATGTTTTCCACATTTCATGTGAGTGTTGTGAAGTCTACGCTGCCAGTGTGACTAAAGCCGGACCTCCTGTGGTTGTGCAGGCGAACACCCAGTGTCACCGCCTGCAGCACAGACTTCTTACTGCCATCCCAGACAGTAGGGGGCCTCGCACGTACCACTTACACGCTGTCCTCATTTCTTCCACGTCTGAATTTTGCACTACATCCCAGATGACTGCTGCTTAGTACAATTTGTTCCCTCGCATAATACCATGCTTAAAATAACACATGGAAGACTACCCTGAATATGTAGCAGAACATAACACAGAACTGCCGGTTTTCTCAGAAGACAGCACAGACACAGATTGGGAATTCAGATTCTTGCTGGCTTGTGACCAATTCAGCCATTGCAAAAAGGAATCATACAAGAAGAGAAAAGCCAAAAGAAAATATTGACTTTTGCTCTGTGTCCATCAATGAAGAACACTAAAAGTCTGAAACTTTTGTCTTGATTTAAAAAGCAATTTTGCACCTTCTACATTGGTCAAAATTTCAATCCATCATCAACCCTTCTTCCAAAAAGTGTCTGTTACTCTGATTCACTATGATAGGCCTGTTATAAACGTTTATATTATAGACCAGGCCAGATTGTTTTCGCAGAAAAATCCCGTATGCATCACTCGGCCGTGCGTGTCTCGTCACATCCATAAATAGAGAAAAGTTGCTCTGGCTACTTTGACGCGTGTATGGTATAGGAGTGGCATAGATTAGTTGTCACAATGAGCAAAAAAAGATTTACATGGAAAACACTAAATCTCAACAAATCTCATTTTAAACAAATGGCGAGAGGAGAGTCTGCTGGCAAAAAGAGAATGCGACAGAGCTTGTAATAAACCGAGAATCAACATTGGCTTGGCTTTTCGGAGATGGTTCGAAATGAGGGAAGGAAGGAAGGAAGGAAGGAAGGAAGGAAGGGTTTCTTTAACCACTAGAGGGCCGAAGGATAGTATTCCTTTAACTATATAATTCTCAATAACATTGTATATTTTTTCAATCAAAATTTTCTGAAACCTCTAACAAAAAACACTCTACAGTCTCGTGGACTTCATATGTATGCAGCAGCAATTGCAAGCAAACATAAAATGTTGCATGTAAACAGTGACTTGTAACCATTTATCTTTACTCTACAGCAATAACTGATGGTCTGGGTTGGGAAACATAAAAACAGCAATTAAATTTTAAAAGAGTGGTCCAAACAGGCTAAGCAAACAAAAGAATTATAGTACACTGCCGAAGAACTGGTCAACAAAGGGTCTTAACAGCAACATAACACTAGGGTACTCCATTTAAATATTTGAAAAGCACTCTAAAACAAGAGAGAAGAACCTCTGATTGTGGGTTGCCGGGGTTTGAGGCCTATGAGAGCACAAAAACGCAACTACCGCCTTGGCATAATCCCTAAACAGATTTGGTGGAGGGGAGCAGAGGACATGGGAAGAATACAAATAGTTTGTGTTGGCACACTGAACAAGGCTCGCTTACTGATTGAGGGAAAGCTTATTTTTAAAGTGCATCTGTCAAAAGTAAATGCTCAGCCTTTCTCATCGTTCAACGCGTGTCTGCCATTTGTTAGCCTCTGAGCTAATGGCAGCCCGGTAAAAGCAAAAGCAGCGGTCGTTTTCCTTTCAAACATAGATGGGTAGATCCATCACAGAGAGAGTGAAGGTCTGAGCTCTCAGAAAGAATGGCTGGTGCCGGTGCTGAAATGTGCCACCGTGACAAATCTGGGTCCTTGAGGAGCCCGTAAACATATGAAGCTCCTAATGCTAGCATTGACAGCTATTTACAGGGCGCTAGCGTGACAGCGACTCCCTGGGAGTTTACCACAGATATCAGAGCACGTTTAACGCCTCCTTGCAATAGACCCCCTTTCTTTAAAATAAATTCAGAAATATATTTGCATAAATAAACATGCATTAATAGTGTAATATTAAGACAATTACTTGCCAAAATAAATGATTGTTTTGTTTTTTGCCATTGTGTTAAAGGTAAAATATTTATTAAAACAAATCATCATCCAAGTAGCTTTACAGGGGAAAAAATATGCAACATGATTGAACAAAGAATTTTCCTTAAATTTACCATGGCAAAAAGATTTAAAGTGAAACAAAGAGATACAAATCAATTGTTTAGGGGAATTAAATCACATAAAGATAAACATCCCCTTACATGAATTTAAAGTCCATATACACTATAAACATACACATGCCCAGAATGATAATTCATTAGAATGCTAAAATATGTGCAAAACATCTCAGTACGTGAACCATAATATACCTCCTGTTGGTAGGTTTACGATTCTCCAAGAACAACAGATTTAGACTATAGGTTTCCATTTCATAACTGTGATTAAATTCACATCTGTCCTGAATGCCACAATTATCCTTTCTAGAGATAATCACAAAATTACATAATTTGAATTTTCAGGGCAACATTACAATGATTAATTTCCTTGTGCATTTTTGTGTAGCTGTTTGCCAGTATAATTCAGACTATTCTGCGCACAACTGGATAGAAAACTAGCAGTGAATTGAATGCCCTTTAAGTGTTTATTACCTCATTATTACTTATTTCAATCAATTCATTAGGGCAACAATGCAGAACTTTACACAGGCATGGTTTTTGAATCTTCCACATTGTGACAGGCTTTGTTTTTATTTATTTCATCAGCTATTTATTAGCCAGTTTATTGATGTATTCATCAAGTGATTTGCGTTTCGTGACTCAGCCGGGCAGATTCAGCATAATCGCGTGCCTGCAATATGAAGATTTATACACCAGCGAGTGCTGCACGAGCTTTTGTCGCAGATGCACAAACAGACTCGGAGCACAACTGCCGAGTCTGTTTATATATCAAAATCCACAAACTAAGCGGTCCACGGAGAACGACTGAGTCTTACGGCTGTATGCGAAAGCTTTTGGAATGCCTATCATTTGGCAACGGGAAAGAAGCGTTTGAGAATAAGGGACTTCTTTATGGCTTTCTCCTGCTCTCTCTCTCTCCCTTCATCATTCTTTGGCGAGATGGTCGATTTGTTTTACAGATGCCTTTGTCCGACACCTGGGTGAATAGTGCAGTGCAGAGTGCTCTCCTCTGCTGACGTATGGCCCTGCTGATGCGGTCTGACTGAACCTCGCTGATAGCATCCAGCAGGCATTAGCTTCAACCGCATGGCCTAATCAGTCTCCATACATCCCCAATATCCACTGACAGCCTGGGCATCAAGCCTTCCTGTGCCCTTTAAATGCATCTAGTATCACTAACTCACTGCAAGCCTAATTTGCTTCCTTATCTAAATTAAAGTAAAAGCAGTCTGTTAATTGAGTTGCACGACCCATCAGGAAAAGGTTGAGCCATTATACACTAATCACGATCCTTAGTAGATAACTAGATAGGTTCCTCCTGACAAATAACATGTATAATTTTGCCAGTACACGGGCCATGGACCATTTACCAGAGGCAAATAATCGAAGCATAGACAAATGTGAAGTTTAATAACCGATGGGGCGTCGAGGTTAGTAGAAGATCATGATGGTATTGCGTATTCCCCTCTGTGTGTGTAGGCAGTCAATGGAGGGGCGACGCTTTTCAAAAGTTCCTGCCTCTGCCCTGGGAAAATGTCAAGGCATGGTCTTGCCTGGAGCAATGAATTCTGCTTTCATTCTTCATCTGTAATGTGCTGCAAATGATGTATGGAGTCATATTTATTATAGACCACCTGGCTGCTCTGTGGCAGCGGTGAAATTAAAGGAGCTGGTGTGGAGCCATGGCCTGCGTTTCTGCAGAGACCAGGAATACGAGGTTCAGCAGGATGGGGTTTCAGAACTGCAATGCATAATTGGCACAAATTGGAGAGGTGCCGCGTCTACATCCTTATGATTTCCGCGATGAGGAAAACGTGGACTGAATCGTGGAATCAAGTCATAAAAATGGAATTTACTGTATAATGCGTAATGTCACAGCAATTTGGATGAATAATGAAAAGTAGCACTGTACAATTAATCAAGTTGCAATATGAACTAGTCTCTGTGAATATTAAACCACAAAAAGACTGCAATTTAAAAATTAACTCTGCATGTTCTGTCTCTCTCTGTGTGAATGAACGGCACAGTTTCGTCTACTATACATGCGAGTGGTGTTTTCAGCATCCGCCGTCTCACAGTTCATGAGCATTTCACTTGATAAAACTAAGATTAAGCCGTTAAAGATTTATGCATTAATTGACTCCCATGTAAAAAAAATTATAAATTTGTATTAAATACAGAATCCATAAAAAATAACACACAACAGAATTCCTCAAAATAAAACATTTCACAGGGCCCTATTATTGTAAATATTTTAATAAATAAATCATTAAATTATTAAAATTTCATGAATACAATTGATGCCATTTCATCTTTAAATTTTAATTAAAGGAATGGACATCAGAAAAAGTAAAACTGAAAACAGAATTATGGAAAAAATTATTAACCCTTGGGGGTTGCATCTTTGCATCTCTGGCACAGAGGCCTGAGTTTCCTGTAGGCCTGTTAGTCTGACAGACTTATATGATACCAACTTGTGGTTGTTTACTCTTGTATACATTAATATGTGCTGCTGATGTCTGTTAAGATATTACTCACCAAGCCTGTTTATGTCATGAAATGATTCACTACTAATCCATACAATGATAAAATCAAGCACAGCATCACTGAATTATGGTTTGTTTTTTATTGACAGAATCAATCAAATTTATTTCAGCGAATAACAGTTTGTTATTCAATTGCAAGACAACAAAAATGATGCTAAATTGATGAGCATGTCAGACATTACAATCTCAGTAGTGATTCCTGTATTCCTTACACACGGAATGATAACTCAGGGGATTCACTTCTGCATTAAAAAGCGGTTGTAACTACCAAAGCATCATAGTGCGTGCGTAGCTGGTGTGTCAGTCATTTTAGATTATTTTTCTTGATTACATCCATGTAACTTGAGCTATAAATCCCCCAGCTATGAACTGGGAGGTTGGATTAAAGTGCCATAACATGAAAGCCTTTATCTGGAAAACAGCCTGTCGGTCAATACTAAGTGGCATTTATACGTTCAAGTCAGATAGCAAGTCCAAAATGACATCATAACTGACATTCATTCTCAATCACATGCCATTAGTAATCAACAAGAACCTAAATACATCCTGGATATCAGCACTCTGTAGTGAAGGTTTGGGGCCATAACTGTCAATCAAGAAAAATATAAGTTAATGAGAAAGCTAAACAAAATGAAATTATTATTCAGATACTGAAAAAGTACAAGACTTTAAAACGTATATTACGTTCTTCCAAATCAGTGTGTTCAATCCATCATTCAAGGTTCCAACAAATCTGAACAGAGTTGTAGAGTTGTGAGTAACAGAATCACATATACAGTATCTCGATTCTTGCCCTAGGCAAAATAAGTAATAAATAAGGACATTGTGTAGCAATTTCTCCCATCTAGCGGTGAAATTGTATTTTGCATTCAAACGAATTGTGCTCTCCAGCGCCTCGCTTTTTCGAATGCGTGTTGCATCTACGGTAGCTGTTATGTACCAAAAAGCTATGACAGGATGTCTTCTAACAGCACTTCATCGAGTTTTCCTCCGGGTGAACAGGTTTGTTATTTCAAACAAACTGCAACTTGACACAACGAACAAACGAATGTTACAGTATGAATAATAACAGTGCAATGCAGCCTTTTAAACTTGCCGGGGCAGTGACAAGCGCCTCTCACTGCTCTGCTCCTCTGTTTCTGCTGCTTTGAGTTACGTGACGCTGGCTCTGAACGAAAACACGTTGTGGAAATGCGTTGGCCTAGTACTTTTTGACCCTCTCTGCTATTATAGTTTTTCAAGATGGCGGAACGACATGGGAGCCTCCGCGGACCTCCCGTCACATGTATATAAAGATAATAAATTCTTCGTTTACGAGGATAAGTCAGATAATTGGCAGAGGTATTTGTACATCATTGAGGACATATTTATGAATAAAAATATTGATTTTAGATAATAAAATACCTAAAAAACTACACATAGTCCCTTTAAGTCAATTCAAGCCCTGAATTGATCTAATCTTAAAACAGTCAATAACCGATACATCTAGCCTCACACCAGTACTAGAAAAGGCAAATTTGACATGCATGTGTATTAGTCAGTCTTTTTTTTTTTTTTGTATTAGTCAGTCTTAATGAAGTTAGAAACACAGACGAAAAAGTCAACAGTCTTATAACCTCCATAAAGTCATCACT
Source organism: Gila orcuttii (assembly GCA_026230005.1). Taxonomy (NCBI): domain Eukaryota; kingdom Metazoa; phylum Chordata; class Actinopteri; order Cypriniformes; family Leuciscidae; genus Gila; species Gila orcuttii. The sequence continues at coordinate 9,177,636 of JAPDVR010000016.1, read as the reverse complement.
GTGCACGAGGGGTGTTTTTTGACAACTTGAACTTGCCACGATGAAAATTTGTGGTTTGCCAAATTACACCATAAGGAAGCCTGTTTGTTTGACTAAGCTATTACCTCTGTGGGACAAACAAGCCCAAAATCATTTCTGCAAGGGGTGGTAACACAGATCCATTTGGACCCGAAAGAGATGACTCATTTATGCAATCTTTAGCAGAATGTGGCATTCTGAGTGACCCACCTATGCTTATTTCCAATAGCTGCTATTTGAAAAATACTGGCCAGTGCACCGTTTTTTCATAGGCAAGAGAATTGTCCATTTTCCACAGGATATATTCTGTTATTCATATATTATGAACAGAATTGGAAGTTTGCTATGTTAAAATGGAAACAAACTTTTAAAAACCAAATTGGCATATGTTTTACAACTCGCACAGTGATAACATTCGTCTGAAGCAGTGTGTAGGCGTCGAGATACTGAGATCACAGCACTTTAGCCTTTAAAAGCTTCTAAAAAAGTAAAAGTTAAATGCTGATAAGTCATCAACCCAGCTATTTAAATGGAATGCGTGTACAAAGTCGAAATGAAAATGAAGGTGCAAGATGTGGAACATAATAGTTGTTTGGTTTTGCAGACCCCGTCTAAATACTCCCACAGATGCTGTAGTTCAAGCTGGCTTTGTTGAGTATTCTTGTGGTACCTGCTTGCATGTTTGTGTTTGGATGCGGATTCCAGTAAAGACGTCTTTAATGAACACCTCATAAATATTTTAACAATTGAAACGCATCTGTGAATCTGTGAACGCATCTGAGAGATCGGCCGCCCTGGGAATTAAGCATTCAAATACAGCTTTTTTTCCAAGCGGGGCCCCAGACTGCATCTTTACACAAACTCCTTTGTGAGGTGATGATAGCCTTATGGAAATTATTTCTTCTGTGTTTAAGACAAAATATCTCTCATGGCTTAAATGGCCCTTTAATTGCGATTGCGATAAACATGCCTTTGTCTCAATGTATGAATAAGCGCAGGAGAATCGCAACTATTCCAATTACAGAATACATTTGGAAATAAATAAATACAATTTTCCCACTATTTTGGCACTCATGACTAGTGTGTGACGGGCAAATCTGACACACGGTAAACTGTAGAATACTGTCATAGTAGAGCAAAAACACAGTTGCACTTTCTCGCCGACGTGCTGCGCGTGAGAGACAGCGAGAGCTCTTTGATCTCTGTTCCACTTTTACTTCATTCCCTCAAGTATTCGTTGTTATCTTTTTTTATTCCAGAAGAAAATAAGGAAAGTGCAAAGAGGGGTGGAAAGCGTAGTGTGAGCAACCGACAGCTTCTTTCCAACTGAATGTTCTCGTTTCAGTCACAATACAGAGTTTATCGTCAAAGTCACTGTAAGTGAGATGGAAGCAAAAGTGACGAGTCTGTCTGTTTAAAGTCTAAGCCATCCTATCCATAGCAAAGAGATCTCAGCGTCAAAGTGTGGCTAAGGAATGGCATTCATTAAGTTAAGCGCTAGTGTAAGGTACAGAAAGTGTAAGTACCAACAGTAGGCATTTGGGTGTGAGATGGTCTTTATGCAAGACAAAAAGATCCAGCTTGACTGTACAGCTAATCCTTGTATTGAAAAGACAAAAGCCAAAAGGACATCTCTAGTCTGCCAACACAAGTGTCCAGTGACTTCTTCGACGGCTGTAGTGACATGTGCATACATAAGCATGTCTGGTTTCACACACAAAAAAAACAATATTAACTAGTAGAAGTGACCCTAGGTCTATAGGTCTAAAATTGACACTCGCAAGCGGCAAATGAGAGTTAAAAAAAATTGCCGTTGGCGAGTATATGAAACAGTCTCAATCACCAGTTGGCTGGTAACATTTTTATGAATCCTAACAAAGCAATGTTGTGAGAACATGAACTTGAACATATATGTGTGACACTCGGGACAGTTGATGGGGCAGTGCTGCATCGTCAATTAAGTTTGACCCTTAAGTCAAAATATTCAAGCATAAGAAGATGCAAAAGGAAACTCAATTCAATTCGTTTTCTGTGCGCAGACATCTGAAGCGCACAATCAGAAAGCCGCGTCAGGGAGAGAATACTGAATAGAGCTCTCTTTCACGTCTTGCGCTAGAACGGATAATTTCACAAAAAATAAATACATTTAAAAAAATGCCTGTCTCGGCAAGTATCCTAGAAGTAAACATTTTTGGTTTTGGCTTAAGTTAATGCAAGGATTATTTGTGATCTTTACGTTATGTATTAAAGTGTATCCCCGCTGCTGTCTGTGTTTTTAATGTTGATGTTAATTCAAAAGACAAAGAAAAAAAAATCTCTCATTGCCCTTGACTGAAAAACAGGTGTAACTTTATTAAGGGTTAAACTATATTTAATATATACAGGGAAGACTATATGCAGAGTTATTTTTTTTACATTTGATTACTTTATTAAATTTATATACCTGAAAACTACTGTTAGACCAACCTTGAAAACACTGTTTATTTAATTTGTATCTTTGTTCTATAGAATTTGTGCTATTGCTTGTAATTTGTTCTTTATATATATATATATATATATATATATATATATATATATATATATATATATATATATATATATATATATTTTTTTTTTTTTTACTTGTCTTTAATACTGTTTTAAATTTATATTAGTTAGGCTAGTAGTTTTAGCTTTGGTATCGAAACTGGAATAGAGAATTGTGAATTTTCACTGGTATCTAAAATTGGGTGCAATTACTGCCCGTTTTTGCAAAAACACCAGTGATTGGCAGGTGTGGCAGAAAGTTATATTAACTATTAATAACTATTATTGTTATTTTCATTGTTATTAATAAATGATTATGTTTATTCATATAGTTTTACCTGAGAGGTTAATCTTCAATTAATCATCCACATAATTTGAAGGCTCTTCAGATATATATATACACAACAACATGGAAAAAAAACCTGCAGATCTTGGCAAGTGTGCACCTCTACTATTAAAACATAAGCCCAGACTAATACAATTTTCATGAAGTTAATTAAAAGCTTTCCCTCAGCATAACAATATAATGAAATGAAACCCCAAATACAGAATAGCTGTCAAGCGAAAGCCATGTGGACATTCCTTTAGGCTGGGCCTTTCTGAGATTTCACACCTTGTTGAGTTAGCTGGCCCAAGGTAACTTGTTAGCGCGCGCTTGCAAGGAGCCGGGCCAAATTCTGTTCGAGGATTTCAGAAACATCTGGCGTTTATCACTGCACATAAAGCTCTCACACAGCACTGGATCAATGTGATATGCAAATATGAGCTTATTATGCAGGACACCACCTCTCCGCTACAGAAGAAAAAGGACCGAGTAAACATTGTTGCCCATGATTTGTGCAATTGTACAGAATCCCGTCTCTGTATCCCATGGTTTCTTGCCTCGTGTGTGGGAAGCCGCCTTCTTCAAAGTTCCTTAAGTGACAGTGATGAGCAGGAGGAGAAGAGACTCATCTCTTCATCAACTGCTTCAACTTGATCAGGAGGGGATTCATTGCTCCTTTTAACCGTCAAGACGGTAGGAGAACAGGAAAGGGTACTTAAACCCCTTCGCACTATTTGTTACATGTCCAAAGCTAGACAACATGTGGCTGGGTGTAATTGCGGCCATACATCTCTGACCCTCAGACAACCAATCAAGATGGATCCCTTTCTCAGCACAGGGCCGAGCAGTGGTGAATTTGGGTGAATTAGAGATGGGACATTATTTAACGCCCACCCCGAGTCACATTTAGGTGCATTAGGCTCCATGGTGTTTAAAGTGTTTGTCACACTCTAAGGGCATCCATCTGTGAAATGCTGGGCTTCAATCAATAAGTAAGTAATCTACCGCAATGAGAACAAGTGTGGTGCATTACTCACCCGTTGCCGAAAAGAGGCAGCCACCCGGGGACATAGCAGCCGATGAGCAGCCTGGTTTGTCGCAGTGAACGCTTATCTATTACCTGCCCATGACAATATCGACAACGCAGGACTCCAGGCATGTTCTGTATTGAAACTGCAATCGCTGCACTCAAAAACGACAGACTTTCATTGGATTACATTGCTCCTGGCAGCCATTTTCTTTCATTGCTGTTTGATGCTAGACACTCAGTCGAATCTGAACTCAGTCGAATCTGAGCTATTTGCTCACTTTGAGGACAACCTCCAATGGTAAATAGAAGAGAGTCTAGTACATGCTCTCAGAGCAATGGAAAAAAAGAGGGAACGCTAATGTTCTAAGGTGATTAATAAATACATTAGAAACATGCAAGAACATCAAAAGGTATGTTGAACGATACACAACTTAGCGAAATTTAAGTAATTGCTCAATCAGTTTCAACCGCATAAAGACGTCGATAAAACAGCTTATGAACAATGTCACTTAACTTTGGATTTACCTCAGGAAAGTTATCCAATGTTCACAGTTCATTAGATGGCTATAAAAAAACACTAGATTAACTTATTTACTGTATTATTATATATGCAAGTTTGAATAAATGTGACAAGCATTTCTGTGCAACAGAGCATTCATGTGCAAACATTTTAGTTTTTATTTGAGTGTAATTATCTGAAAATAGCAGTTGAATATTATAGTGTTTTTTGTTGTTGTTCATTTTAATGTACCAAATGAGGTTTCTCTGTATAGTTTACAGCAAGTTGGGTGTGATTATTTCCCTTGAGAAAGTCAAACTATCGGTATCGGCAGATATCATTCAGATATTAATCAGCTATCAGTACATATCTAATTATGATTTTTTTTTTTTAACGGTTCATAATAAAAATGTAAGTTTATTCAGTGAGTTAAGGAATAGTTGATAAATTCTGTTATCATTTACTCACCCTTATGTTGTTCTAAACCTGTATAAGTTTCTTTCTTGAACTAAAAAAGATATTTCGAAGAAGGTTTGTAACAAAACAGTTGATGGTAACCATTAACTTCCATAGTCGGAAAAAAAAAATACTATGGAAGTCAATGGGAACCATCAACTGTTTTATTGCCAACATTCTTTAAAATATCTTATTTTGTGTTCAACAGGAGAAAGAAACTCGTTCAGCAACAAATAGGTGAGTAAGTGATGACAGAATTTTCATTTTTAGGTGAACTTTCCCTTTATAAAGATTCACCAGACTGATTCAAACCAGTAAGTTCTGAGCTTGTCAATTTCTTATTCTTTGTTTGTTTCTTGATTCATAATTGTTTTATCACAAAGTATCTTTGCTTGTTGCACGTGAGGACAACTCAATAAAAGACATGTATTCTTGCAATTCGTCTCATCTCATCACATTAAATTTAGACTGCAAACATGCACAACACAGGAAAAATATGATTTATACTAAACTGACAATTACAACCACCCTCTGTGGTTACTCTTACTCACTTACTTACAGGAGTTAAAACTTACTCACATATTTAACTCCTGATGTCTTGAACACCACAGCTAATGCAATAGCCTCTCAATTATTCATGACAATGGTTTATATCACTCGATGAGAAGGAAGACATTTCCTCCCCAGGTTTAAAAAAAAAAATTCTAAAACCCTATTAAATTGACAGAAACTCTTCCAGTGGTGTTATATCAGTGTGACATTGAGGAAACCCTGAACCAGTGTTTGTTTACACAGCTCTTGTCTTTTACCACTTTTCATCATGCTCTCAAATATCTCCACATTCTGGAGTCACAGCCCTGGTAATCTACGGTCTACAGCTGACATTATGAGTGACGGCCAAATAACTCTAGGAAATACCAGTGAACATTCGCCATGTCCTAACTCCATCTGCCACAATGAATGATAGTCCTCCATTTCCAGTTAGTGTTCTTTTTTGATAGTGTCCAATAAGACCATTTCTCTAGTAGATGTGCTCACAAACTGGCCCTTAATCCAACAGATGTCTATATAATTCTGTGGCAATAGGGGGTGACGAAAAAAAAAATTCTTGATGCAAAAAAACTAATGTAAAATCATTGCCCTTATTTTTATTTATTTATTTATTTTTAATTACAAATTTAGCTTAAAATGCAATATGATATACACTATCATTCAAAATATTGGGCTTGGTAAGATTTTGTTCATGCTTTTAAAAAAAGTCTACTATTCTTGGTAAAGCTGCATTTACTTAATAAACTAATAAAATAACAGTAAATAATAGCGAGTAATACAATTTAAACTAAATTACTGATTTCTATAGTAATATATTTTAGAATATAACTTATTCCTGTGACGCCAAAGTTATTACTTCAGTCTTCAGTGTCACATGATCCTTCAGAAATCATTATAATAACTAAAAAAAAAAAAAAGAAAACACTTAAAAAAACGCAATACATTCCTCTAGCTGAAAAAGTATAGATAAAGTGAGTAATGCCAAAAGTCATGGGTTTGATTCCCATGGGAATGAATAAACTGATGAAAAGTTATTTGCTTTGCATTAAAAGCATCAGCCAAATTCATAAATGTAAATGTAAAACTGAACCACAATATACACAATAACACCATAACCCAATTGTTTTATTCTCTCTCATCATGGATTATCTTCCCTTAAAGTCTGGATGAACTGACAAAACACTTGTGTAAATGGCCTATCAGCTGGACAATGTCTTTAGCATCTTAGACGAGCAGAAAAAATCAAAAAAATTAATAGACTGCCCTAAGTAACGCTACAGTTGACAGTTTCAAATTGCTGTCTAGATTTATTCTCTTCGTCCTCCTCAATAGCTGAACATCATTCACCTGCTGACTGTGCGTATTGATTTGTAGTCACAAAACACTTAATATCAGTGAGGTGCATTCACTTTTATGCAGTTGGCTGGTAAGGATTACCTCAATGAACATATTTATTCAGCTCTATAGTTCTCTGGCTCATATTTAGTGACTAAACCCAGGTGTAGAAAAAAACATCTTAAAAATATAAATATATAAATACTTCCTCCCTAAAAACGCATTCAGATGAAGAAATAAAAAGGTAGTTTGTGACATCAGAAACACCAGATATTTCAAACCGTGTTTTTGATACCATCTTTGGTTCACTGCAGTTTTAAGGATAAAATACTCAGCAATGGTGTTGACTTATGAATTTGCACATGGTTTGTCTTAAAGCATATTATGAATTTGCACATGGTTTTTCTTAAAGCATATTAAAAACACCACATAGACATATAAACAACATTATAAGCTTGATTTTCACCACAGGGGAACTTTAAGGGTTTTTCAGCAGGGAGCTTCTATAAAAATGGTGGCAGTATTGCTAAACTTAAAACTTTGTTAACAATAGACCTGACAAGGACATACTGAGTTATACCGGGCGCTTTATGCTTTCTTCTTCTTCTTCTAAAACAATGACACAAGCTATGAATTAAACGTTAGCGTGGCTCACGGTTTCATACATTGGAGAAATTCAATTACGCTCCCCTTTCCACTCCATTAATGGGAGACCACGCAGCACTCAGAACTAATGTGCCCAGAATGATGTGTGACAGAGCACAGGCCTCTCCGACAGCTCGATTATACTTGATTCGGTCAAAACGACTGGCTTTCAGAACACCTGCATGGACGCCAGCACAGAAAAATAGTGGCTGATTCCATTCTGCGGATAAACAGAAATTTCTGAAAGCAAGATGATGTGCTAAACTAGTTCTGCCTTTGGAACACTGATTGGATAAACCAAAGCGGAGAGTCGCTCACGTTCGTATTCATCATTATAGCTCTTGATGTAGCATCTGCCGCAAACAAAGGTCTTTAAATAAGCTCGCACCCAGCTGATGGCTTTTCAGGTCCAATCTATGAGTATTCATCATCTACAGATGGCGGTCACCCGTATTAGCGATGGGATAACATTCATGTCCGATATTGTGAAATTTATGTTGTTTGTATTCCAAACCACCAGACTTTTTAATCGTTCTCATCAATGGGGGTTTTAAAGACACACACACACACACACACACACACACACACACACACACACACCCCACTCACCAGTCTACAACTGCCATCAATAACCTCACACCGGTTTCCAGCACTCTCTCTGAAATTATACAGTTTGTGTCCGAGCTTCTTAGTCAGGCATTTATGAGCTAAAGCTAGAGGAAATAAACAGGATTATTTCTGGCAAGAAAATACTCAATAATTCATACAGAATTAGCTGAATCCTCTCAGAAGATAATCTGGTGCACTGACAAATTAGTCAATTATTATTGAAGGAATTGCACATGCTAAGAAAAAGCTACTTTAAATTGTGTAACAAGGTACAGCTCTTTGCTTTCCCCAACTGTATGTAGCTAAATCGAATTTGTGTCAAAATGAACACAGTGGATCTTCGCAACACTCATTTGCAAATTTAATTCCACAGATGGACCCCAAAGCTGTTTACTCAAACGGGAGCAGTCTGGCTGTCGAGAGCCCAGAGGAAGCGTCTCTTTCTGTGTGAGAAGGTTACGTGGCATAGACTGTAACTTTTAAAACGGTGCAAATGTGCTTATAAATCAAATTCCTCCGCATCGCGGCTTTCCAACGCATGGTTTCTCACCCACGTATCGTATGGCACATGGGACTCCAGCACATCAAGACAAAAGAAAGCTTGTGGCCTCTCCGATAGTTATAATCACATCTGAACATGAAAATAGGTCAGTACGATGGGCGTGAAGCCAGGGTGTGCTGGCTGTGCCAGCTTTCACAGTCCCTTTTTTTCAACCCAATCGCAAACACTCAGTGATAATTGATGTGTGATGGCTGCTAGGGTGGGAATCAAAATTTGCACACTCAAGCATGGCCCCATTGGATAAATTGTAAACATCGGGTCTCATTGGTGGTTCAGAGTTTGCTGAATTGTGAAGTGAGTAACAGGCGAAACTACACATTTATAAGTGAATACCTGATGAGTGATAATAGCTATTAAAAAACAAGAGAAATAATTATAGCTTATGTTTCATAGCTTAAATTACAGAGAAATGTTACAGCTTATTGTCGGGTACATCTCAATGGGGTACAAATAGCAACACAGTGCTTAAAATCACACCCTTCGTATAATCTGTTGTGAGGTCCTCAAACACTTAAAATCGGTAAAAAAACAGAGAGAGTGTGGGAAGAGGAAAAGGTTATATAAAACCACTTAGAGAAAAATGTGCGAATAAAGTGACTATAGGAATGGAAGTCCTGCCGCTAAGGCCGTGAAACCACGCCAAAGGTCAGCCGACAAAAGATGGTACAGACAGAAGGATGTTCTAATTTTACGTCATCTTACCTGAGCATTTCAATATGTAAATATTTTCTTAACAACACGAGTCGCCTAAAATGAAGAAAGTGATCAGCATGTTTGATCAAGCACTACTTTGCTTACAGTTTGGATATCTACAGTCCTAGTTTTGGTTCCCCCTTTTTAAACAACTAATGTAGACTATATTGATACCTGCTGATATAGACCGTTATTTCCCTAGATGCCAGCACAGAACACACGTGAGAGCTGGCAGTCGCCTGTAGTCCTTTTGGAGTGTTCAAGCACAGCTTTTTGGCTGAGATGCAGCCGACGAGAGGCGACAACACAGTCAGCTTTGGTCGCCGGCTTGGGGCGTCTCATATTTTATCACATATTTTGAGATATTCCTTTAAAAGAATCTTGATAGAAACACCAAAATTCAAATATAATATTTCAAAATGCACATCAAGTAAAACATCTACTCTGGCTTGAGGTGGATAACCTTGTCCTGCAATCAACTATATGTACCAAATTAAAATATTATAAAATAACAATAATAGCAACATAGCTATCAATATTATTATTATTATTATTAAAATATTTGCAGCTTGGTTGAAAACATAGCTATTACTAAAGCTGTATTATTATTTTAGCTCTAACTAAAAAACAACAAAAGTAATAATAAAACATTAAAACAATAATAAAATTAATAATAATTCAAATAAATTATTTAACATAAAAATAAATAAAATTTGATTTATACAATTTTGAAACTTGGATGGAACCTGTTATTACAACTAAAACAAAAGCAATAACAACAAAAATTGGATTGGAAACAGTTATTTACAATAGCACTGTGTTGAGATTGTATCTCTGATTGAAGATTCCAGTTCAAGATGCGTATTTCTCCATTTCAGTAGACAGGAGCGTATACTTGTACGTCGATTGCCTAGAAAAGAGCTGCCTGGAGGTCTTGCCAAGATGGTCTCCAAGTGAACTGACTTGCCTCAAAGAGGCTTTGGCTAGGCTCAACCTTTATAGAAGCCTTAGAAAACAATCAAGTGCTTTGACAATATGTCCCAGAGTCTAATGAAAGGAGTACGGAGAACAGCCAATAGAACTCCTTCTACCCTCCAAAGAAGAGGACACGAATCTGAACCTGGGTCACACTGTAGGACTCTCCAGATTCACCCAGTCTGCCCTCATCCAGAACAGATGGATTTGCCAAGAATGCAGAGTTCCTCCGAGAGTGAGTGAATAGAGCGCAAGCAAATGATGAGAGAGGTAGAGGTGGAGGTGGTGTTGCTAAGAGATCAGGGAAGTATACTCTTAAAAAAAGGGTTCCTCGGGGTTCTATATAGAACCCTGGGGTTCCGTACTTGGCCAATAGAACCCTTTACCGAAAAAATGGTTCTATGTAGAACCCTTGGAGAGCAAAGAACCTTTTTTATTAAAATGGTTCTATAATTCATGTTTTATGACTGAAGTGTAAACTAAAGATTCACGTTACACAATAATTATACACAACACATTCACAAAGCTTTTTGAGTCAAGAAGACCCATGAGAATGACTGTAGTCAAAAACCAGAGTTAACAAAATGTTAATATCTAGTCATTGAGATTTCTTTATGCACGTTTGTACATTAGCATGAAACTTATATTTCCTAATACATTATAGTTTTCCTTTTTGACCAATCATTTTGTAAAAAAACATTATAGGCCTAATAATAAACTAACAAAGTGTTTTCTTTATTTTGTGTACCATATAGTGATGGGTTTTATCTATCGAAGGGAACATTAAAAATAATAATTGTAAAAATGCCCTCTGGTGGCGTATGCGTTGCATCATCCTTGAATTCCTATTGGTGGATTGGCGAAGATGAACCTACAAGTGACAGTTAATTTTTCAAACTGAGGAGTCCGCCATTTCTGCCCGTTCATACCCTCAGGTAAGTTAAGTTTTTACATTTTTGAAATCATTTTACTGAAATATTTAGTATTGCAGTTAATATTTCTATTGGTTAGAGTATAGTCCTTGTGTTAAATACTGATACTAGAAGCAAAATGGATTATATTTACCTCAGTTAAAAACACTGCTGTGTAACTTAGCACCGATGGGCTTCGTCAGCCGTCGGTTCAGAAAGCCCTGTTAAATTGATTTTGCTCCGGTTTTTAAAGTAATTAAGTTACAGTCTCCCTTTATTTGCTTGTTATAGTTAATGAAATGGTCAATAACAATAAGACAGCTGTGTTATAAGGAGACGAGCTTTTAGACAGAAGCGTGAATTTTAATTTCAATGAAGCGCACGCTTGTTTTTCTTTAATGGTAAGTTAACGATAGGCGCCAATTGAAATAACGTTAAAAGCGAACCGGGTGGAAGGTGTATGATATGTTAATGTTTGTCGCAGTTTCACACATAACCAAACTTTACTAAGTTTGCGTTGAGTATTTTTCCCAGGCCAATATTAACAGGTGTAGAAGTTCTTAACTGGTAACTTTGGCCCGCGCGGTCCACTTTCGGGAGGTTTTTAGCTCCAACCCAGATCAGACTGTTACTTTTCAGTAATCTCGAAGATCTTGATTAACGTTAGCTTGTTCTGGTGTGTTTTATCAGGGTTGGAGCTAAACTCAGCAGGTGAGTGGACACTGCTAACGTTACAGTTGAGAACTTCCGGCCGGTCTCCATTAAAACTGCACGGTTGCAGTCAGTGCAGCTCGTATCTGCACATTCTTTTATGTTCATTGTTTACTGTGATGCATGCGCTGGATTAAAGTGGTGATAGCACATGGTTAAATGTGTGGGTGTGTTTAATGCATAGTTGGTTCGGAAGTGTTATTTATGCTCTGTTTTCTTTTCCCCCCAGGTAACGATGGTTGACAAAAAAGAGCTTAAAAAAGTAAGTCTGTGTTGTTAAATATTAAACATTGTTGCTAAATAAACAAACTTGTGCTAAGCAAGCTTAAAATCCTTATCTTAATTTATATTTTTCTTTTTCTTCAAACAGCCTGGAAACTGAAGTGCCTCAAATATCTTGTACTCAGTAAGTAACATTGTTTTAAAGTATAAACAGACTGTATTGTGGCAAGTAAAATGAATATCCTGTATAAAAAGACTTCAACATTGTATTCATGTTTACAGACAAGAACCCTGTGAGAATGAGGGCTCATTTGTTGCCAAACCTTGGCCAGCAGTGGGATTCAACGCATGTAAGAATTTTGATTACTTTACCACGCCCAGTATTTTTCTTATTGAACATTCTCGGAAATACATCACTATATGGTAGTCAATTGCAACCTCCACTTCATGCTGACTTTAAGGAACTTGTTTGGCTGAAAGTGTGTAATTTGGATATAAGCACCTGAAGTAAACAAATGTTTTGTATTTTTTAAAGATGCTGCATGAAATGACGATGAGGTTTGGAACAGACTTGGCGAAGAACATGGAAACATCTCTAAATGGAATGGTGCCCAAACATCATCAGGAGTGCAAAAGAAGGAAGTAAAAAAGGAAGGAAGGAAGAGGAAACCACAGAAGGTAACCACCATTTTCCCCATCCAACCTATCTGTTCCATGCCCAGTGTAAACTTGCATTGTCAATGTAAAGGTTGTAGCTTCTATAAATTGTATGAGTGAAAACATGTATTAAAATAATGAAAGTATTAAAGGAATAGTTTACCCCAAAATGAAAATTGTCATAATTTATTCACCTCTTGTCATTTCAAATCTTTATGTCTTTCTTCTTCAGAACACAAAAGATATTTTGAAGAAGGATGGTAACCGAACAATGGTGGTGCTCATTGACCTGCTGCATTGGTTTTGTGTCCATATAATTGAAGTGAATGGATACCAGCATTGTTCGGTTACCAACATTCTCCAAAATATATTTTTTTGTGTTATGCTGAAGTAGGAAAGCCATATAAGTTTAAAATGACAAGAGTGAGTGAATGATGACAGAATTTTCATTTTTGGGTAAACTATCCCTTTAATTGATTTCTGTACCTAATGGACAATAATTTGTATCTGTTTGTAGGTCTCGTTAGGAATGCTGCACTCATTTTATTGGCAGCACTATTTAAAGAAAACACCACCTTCTTCTACTGTGTAGATAGTGTAAGTATAAAGTCTTCTGTATTTTCATTAACATTTGATGCACTTGACTTGAATTAAAGGAACTGTTCATGCAAATATAAAAATATTAGTCCCTAGGACTGGGCGATAAATCGATTTTATCGATTAACTCGAATGTGTAGTTTACGTTGACTTCGCATCGATCATAAAAGAAATACAACTCCAGCGGTTAATACTTGTCTTCTAAAGCAAATTGTTACATACAAATGGTACGTTAGTGAGGTAAAAAAAAAAAAAAGATTAAATTTGCCAAGATAGGTTGCTATAATTAGACTATGTATAGATAAGAGAATAGCATCCAATGGGGTGGCACATCAGCTCCACATCAATAATTATGAGTCTTGTTGGTTCTTGCGTGTCACGTGCCTAGCTGTCATTTCTGTGTTGTCATGAACGATTCAGTTGAAGAATGAAAGTACCAATGAAATTTAAAGTAGTCAAAGTGGAGCTGACGTGGTAGCATGTTGAATGTTCCTCAGTCATCAGTAATGTTGACATTCAAACACATTACAAAGCTTGGAAGAGCCAGGATATTATTAAATATATCTCAGATTTTGTTTAAGTGAAGAAATAAAGTCATACACATAGGTTGGCTTGTTGGTAAATTATGGGGTAATTTTAGGTCTATTTGATGACTTCTGTTAATTGGTGAAAAGCACTCAAAAGGTGAAATGTTTGTTTTACAGGAACCCAAAGGTGCTACACCAACCAGTGTTTATCGGCTCTCCTGATCTCCTCAAGACTGAAAGTGTCAGCATTATAATGGAGGCAGACATTGACATGACAAAGGCTGTGGAATGCCTGTTTGCAGTCTATTTTGCAGTCGCACAATGACTTTTATTCAAAAATATATGCATAAACTTAAACAAGAGCATGACACAAGAACACCAATACCTGTGCTAAAAATGTACTGTCAACTTGTGTATGTTGTAGTGCTATTTATTAGATGTTTTAATTGTTCATGTATTGTTTTTTATCTGCTTTGTCAAATATCAAAAACATAAAATCAAAGATTTGTTTTTCCTCATTTCAGAGATGCATGTAAAAGTTAAGTACTGTACATGTACATACAGTACATAAGCTTATGTATGTTTATTGCTAAGTGAAAATGCTTAAATTAAATAATTCAAACTAAATGGTTGAATGTAATTTAATATCTTAAATGTAAAAAAAGTTTTGCTGTATAATACAGAGTATACGGATGTGCAATTTTAAATATGACACTAATATTTTTGTATAATCAATTGAATAAATTTAAACTTTTGGAATTTTCTGGATTGGTTATATTTTTGTATTCATATAATTAACTGGTTTAATAATATAGAACCCTTAAATGGTTCTAAATAGAACCATCTAACTTGGATTTAAAGAACCATTTGGGGTTCTTTTTATGGAACCATTAAAATGGTTCTATATAGAACCATTTTGGAGTTCCATATATGAAGCGGGTGATAGAACCATTTCTGGTTCTAAATAGAACCATTTCTTTTAAGAGTGTAGAGAAGAAGTGACGGTGGCGTTAGGGACTCTATGCTGGGCTCTGCGGCAGTCAGAGCATGATGGGCCATAAAGCAGCCTCTGCAATAGCCACGTTCGGTCACCTTCTCAAGCTGGGAGCCCTTAAGATGAGGATGAGGTTCTAAATGCAGTGACTGTTCTTTATACATATATGATATGACTTTCCCACACCATCTAGGTTTTAAATCTCAACCCATGCTATCATTAACTACTGAGTAGTCAGCAGTATGGTAAAATCTCATTGCACATAAATCTGTTATTGAATCTGTATAGAATCCTAAACTGTCTATTTTTATGACTTCTCATGTTATGCTTTTCACACAAAGCAACCTATAGTAAAATAATACAAAAATATTGGAATCAAATTATTTTCAGGACATTTGATTAGGTTAAAATACTCGTTTCATGCACCTCTACAGTAGAACAAAAACAAAGCTTGCAGTCGGAATTGAATGCAACGAGAAAGACAAAGGACTGTGAAATAAAAGTCAACAAACAATGCATTTTTCAGTTGCATGCAAAAAAAAATATTATCTGCAAGGGAGAAAAAAAAAATCGGTCTCAAAAGAGTGAGTTTTGTGGTCTGAATTTATTAACCTAAAAATGTGCTTCATGTGGTAATATCTACATTAACTGATTTTATTCAAGCCAAAAACATTTAACGACAATAAATCAGCCTCAATACACTAGGTTACACCAACAAAACTAAGTTTAAGGTAACAATTGCAGGGTTCCATTAGTATTTTTGATTAGTTTGGAGAGATCATTTATCGGGAGATTATTTTAAAATCCTAAAATGAAGTCACATAACCAGTAACGTTAAGCGAAACCGCAATCATTCAATTCTTTATGATTCCCACTCCTACTTGCAGCACATTTTCTGCAAGCACAGTTTTCTTGATGCATGCTGGGGACAGTGGTTTGCCATAGGCACAGTGGTGCCATCAGCTCACCTCTATACCCACTCGACTTGAGAGAAATGTCCTTTTTTAAAAGTGGAACTTAAAACTCAAAATGCATGCAGGGTTAAGCACCTCAGTCCTCTGCGGTTCTGTAGGCTGCACTGATTGATGGAATAGAAGCTTAGTCATTCAGTCACTTGGCATATAGCAGACGCTTTTCATCCAGAATGACCCAGGGCAAGGGCCTGGCTGAAGGGCACAATGTTTATTGAGCAGGACTGCAATCTCAGTAGCTCTCCAGTTCCTGGGTCACCTCTACTTGAGCATGAACCTTCAGTCTCAACTCATAAACATGCGGTTAGCACGACCCCAAGCTTAAATGATACGCCATCTAGAATCTATTCTGCTTATTTAAGGAGCCTCCTTGAAAAAGTCTGCAATATTGATTATTTAGCAATTACAAATAGTGAATTCATGTGGTCCATCTCTGAAAACATATAATTTTCTTTAAAATGCATTAATTGCTATTTTCTCCAGATTTATTGTGGTCTGTTGCTCTAGTGAACTACACTTACAATCTATTTTATCCTCTTTCAAAAACACTTTTTCAGACATGATGACATGGGACTACTGCGATCTCACAACCGTTTCCGTTTTGATGCATGGGTGATTTTAACATGACGCACGTTACTCTGGGACTGTCATCTTTCAGGTTCGAAATTATCCAATCGATGACGCTAAAAGCTCTAATCTGATTGTTAAAACAGCTGATTTGACAAAGCTGTTATCAAACTGATTTAAGCATCAATCAATATCACATTACGGGCCTCTTTTATCTCGCTGAGCTGATGCAATTTTTCCAAGGACTCACTGGTCCTTACACAGCTGACCTAATGCAGAAACACACACACACACACACACACGCAAATTAATTGGTTTGTTCATGTACAAAGCATGCATTAGCGAAATAAGACTGAGGTAATTTAATGCAAACGCATGAAAGCACAAGATCCCTGCATTCATTTCTGCATAGTTTACAGAATATTTGACTCGCTGTAGAAGCCTCATAAGTGTGGAGAGTCAGCTCTAATATTTTAAACTTGTATGTGAAAAGGTTAATATTATCTCATAATTTGGCAGCAGATATAGATATATATATATATATATATATATATATATATATATATATATATATATATATATATATATATATATATATATATATATATATATATACACACACACAGGCTTGGGAGGGTTACTTTAAAAATGTATTCCGTTACAGTTACAAATTACTTCATAAAAAAAGTATTCAGTAACGTAATCCAAGTACCACAATATGAAAGTAATGTAACTGATTACTTTTGGATTACTTCAAGGACAGATATTATTTTAAAAAACAACAACTTTTATTTATTAAGAATTTCACAGCCCTGAATAAATATTTATGTAAAGGACTATACTGACATCTAGTGGCTACAGTATGGTATTACAGATTATTTTGTTTTATCTTTAACTAACATGCAGGCTACAAGGAAATAATAAAAACACAACATTTAAAAATTCTACACAATCTACATATTAGTTTATTTAAAAATAGGCCTACATGTTGACTAAAGCCGTGATCTTTCTTAATTTGCCTGACTGAACTTGGGCCATTGGCAGTGGGAGTTCCCCTACGTTAGCAGCGAACACCGCGTTAAGTGAGACTGAGAAGAGATTATGAAAGGACATTTTAGGTACTAAAAAAGCTACTCTCCTAATTTCTAAAGATTCCAGCATCGCTAGAAAACTTACAACTGCGATCATACAAACCACTGAATTTTAAAGCAGTAATAAACACTACATACTAGCTAACATGATTTCTATGCTAGTCTTACGTGCAAATGCTTCTTTAGGTTGGATGTCGAGTCCTTCGATAAAGAAAGTGTTTTCGTTGCTGGAAGGCACAGTTTGCACCATGTTGTTGGCATTTTCTTCTTTAAAAACAAAATAGCAGCGGAATTTCCAAGAAATGAAAGCATTTTTACCCGTGGGCAGCATCGTTTCTAGCAGCAGTGATTCAATCTGTGTCTGAGGAGATTGTTGTAGAGAGCGGTTATTTTGCGCATACACGCACCAGCGGGTGGCACACGTGACTCGTGTCGGGAGTCATTAATCAAGCAACACTTAATATAGTGTTATTATGCAGAAATACAGATTTATTTCGTTTTAAATTAAACCATTGTAATCCTGAAAGTATCCCCCCTTTTTTCAAAAAGTAACTATAATCTGATTACTATAGTATACGATACGTTTTTTGACGTATAACTGTAACGAATTACAGTTACTGGATTTTTGTATGCTGATTACATAACGCCGTTACATGTATTCAGTTACTCCCCAACCCTGTATGTATATGTATATATATATATATGTATATATATATATATATATATATATATATATATATATATATATATATATATATATATATATATATATATATATATATATATATATATATATATTCCTGCTGTCACTTTAAGACCTGACGCACGGATTCATTATACTGTTACACATGCGTTTTCTTTCTCAACTGTTTACATTCACGTAAACACATTTTACATTTCTGTACATTTTTGGAAGCATTTCAGATATTTCAGTACCGATATGAATGTAAAAAAGGCTATGTATTTATTACATATGAATGTAATAAAATGTATCTATTATATATAAAATTCAACCCATCAAAGTGGCTGGTATAGGAATGACTGCGTTACTGCTGAAATCCACCTTCAGTTAGTGGTTTGGCCGGTGTTAATGTCAAGCCCTGTATGCACATCTTCTATTTGCATAGAACACCCACATGACCTACAACATTTGACAAAATATGCAGTATATAACATACTACTATTGCAGTATGGTTATTGCATTAACTATATTCCATAATCCAATGTGCTCAACTTGACTTTCTATTGCCATTGTGAACAATGAACCTGAAATACTACTACTACTGTAAAGTTTAAGACATGGTTACACTATTTTAAGGTGTCATTGTTACAGTGTAATTATATATTTAAGTACTGAGTAATATTAATTAATGTACTTCTAATAGGGTTAGGATACGATTAGGGTTTGGTTGAGGGTTAGTTGCATGTAATTCTGCATAATTCACTGTAATTTACTGTAAGAAGGACACTGTAAAACAAAATGTTACCTAAATAATTTTTTGGACTGCAAATTTGAGATTTTTTCACACAAAATTGCTAAACTAGATGTAAACGTTGGAATTACACAAATAAGGATTGAAGCAGATAGTGCAATTTATATACATACTGTATAGTGTGCAGTTTTCATACGGCAAACATTGTTACAATATTCCATTCCAAACATACAGTAGCCTATGTGTGGGAATCAAATCCTTGACCTTGAGATTGCTAGCTCCACAAAAGCTATACAGTGAACTAGGAATGAATGCACAGACACACACACACACACACACACACACAAACAAAAAAAATGGAATCAAAAAGTAAATTATACACTGTAGCAAAAATTAATGTATGACTTTAAATATTCTCTTTTCCAGTCTGGAAGAAGGACGGGTGGTGTTCTCACCTAGTCTTGTGCCTGCATGGGCAGTGATGGCCAATTAGGCTCTCTCTGATGAGCAGTCCAGGGGCTGGGTGGCAATTAGGGGAACTGGGAGAGGCATCTCATTACCAGCACCAGCCGGCTCTATTATAGAGCTCCTGAAGTCTACACCGCAGCCTTCAGATTCCAATAACGCTCATTAGAACCAGCCTTATTGTACCTGCATCTGAATCAAACTTCTATCAATCGCTCTTTAAGTCGTTAAAGGCTGAATAAGGAACATTCCTCTTTGCTTGGTTGTGGTGGTGGGTGAGTAATGTATTAAGCTGTCAGGGGAAAGTCTATAAACTAAGACTAATAATTGAATCTGAAGTAAATTCGTTCATTAATCCTATCTGAATGCAAACAGTTCCAGAGCAGGAGGAGACATCAAAATGTAGTTTTAAAGCTTTGTACATTTCCAATTCATCGAATAAGGACCAATACACTCTGCTTCAATCTTTTACACAGACAGGTTCCTCCAGTACAGATAACCATACTCACTTTACTGCAGCAGGGCTCCTGACATTTTGCTGACGCTGCCATTTTTCATCCACGGCCATACTAATTACAGGCACAGTCCCCCCTGCAGCATTGTGGGATTGAATAACTTGCTCATGGGCAGAGTTTAAAGAGTAGGACTGTGGCTTCAGTACATGTCCAGTTCTTGAAATTAAACCTAAAACTATTGATATAGCATCATTATGCCAGCACCACCCACCACAAAAATTTCAGTTAAAAACCAATGTGAATGATAGTGAAGTCTGAAAATGTATAGGAATAATTTATGTTTTTGAAAGTATTTAATGGTCAGAAAAGCATTGTAATATTGTGAAAGCTTATTACAATGTAAAATAATTGTTTTCTATTTTAATATAATTTAAAATGTAATTTATTCCTCTGATGGCAAAGCCGAATTTTCAGCATCATTACTCCAGTCTTCAGTGTCACATGATCCTTCAGAAATCATTCTAATATGGTGATTTGCTGCTCAAGAAACATTTCTTATATTTATCAATGTTTATCAAACATCTGTGCTGCTTAATGTTATTGTGGAAACTGTGATGTATTATTTTTCAGGAGTATTTGATGAATATAGAGTTCAAAGTAATAGCAATTATTTGAAATCGAAAATTCTTTTCAATAACATCATACATGTCTTTACTTATCTGACCTATTTTGAAACTAGTACAGTATATATTAAAAATAATATCTTCAACAAGCCACATGATTTGAGGGATCATTTATGTTTAAACACAAATGGGCATGGGGAGTTACATGGCAAAATGTAAAAATTTTAGCTTTCTTTTTTTTTGGGGGGAATTTTAAATTTTCTTGAATATCATTGCATCTCTGCAAAGCTGTGGTTAATAAACCGCGTGGCGAGGTTGACGGACAGCATGTTACCCACCGCAATGAATAGATTTAGTTAAAACATTTTAGGTACCTTGAATACACAAACATTGTTTTTCTCTGACAAAGTAGCTAACCCCATCTGTTCTCCTCACTGAATTCATGGCAATCAATGTTACAAAGTGAGGAAATATGCACTTTGCTGTTCTGAAAAAAAAGAAAAGAAAAACATATGGCCAAGCAGAAAAGAAAAGCGAACGAAAAATAAGGGTGCATGCATGCATGCATCGCTCACCCTGTTTTGAATCTCATCTCTTCCAGAGATGTTTGTCAGGTCTAGAGGCACAGAAACAGGGGTGCTGCACTGAACCGCAGTGTAACGGAGGCATATCTTGAAGTATCAAGGGTTGCATTTTTTTATTATTATTTTGTTACATAAACAGAGGCATGTGGGAACCATCGCAAAACACAGAGCATGAGAGCCAGGATAAAACGCCTGTGAGAATCTCTGCTCTGCCAGCAGCAACATTTACATTCATTTCTGACTATATATTTATATTTACAATAGCAAGCACAAAGAAAATGCACAGCAGTTGTCAGCTAACATCTAACCTTACCAGAACACCACAATGACAAGTCGAACTGCAGTGCTTGAAAAATTATGAATCTCGATTCATCACCTGACATGAAAACAAACTGAGGTTTGCCATCTTCCCTGCAACAAACAAACAAATATTTGACAACTCTTAACAGAAGACGTCTAAGGTTAAGTGCTCAGAAAATTAGTATACAGATTGCTTTATAAATCCAAATGCCACTCCGAGACATTTCTCCTTGAATTCTCATCTAAAAAAGGCAGATAATTGCGTTTCAGTTGCAGTGGAGTGTGTCAGTGCAAAACGCCTTTCAGATTGTGAAATACTGCACAAAAGAAAGTTTATTTTCCTTTTTACTCCCAATAATCATCTAAATATTTAGGATTGCTCATTGCACATTTATATTAGTACACATTTCCGATCAGTTGTTATGAATTCATGCTCATTTGTGTATCAATTCACATAGATTTCTCAAGTAGGAGCATTACATTCCACCAAGTTTTGCATCTGGCAAATTAGATTATGCAAACATCTCAAAAGAAACAGGATGAGTTGGCCTTTTTTCAAATGTCTCCCTCAATGAGTTGTTCCCTTAATATTCCCAAGTAAATTAGATAAACACTTTTAATAAACTAGGCATGCAAAGTCAAGTCAAGTCAAGTCAAATATATTTATATAGCGCTTTTCACAATACAGATTGTATCAAAGCTGCTTCACAGTATCAATCAAAACAACTTAATGTTTTTTTATTACTGGAAAAAAGACATCCAAGTTTGGTAGAGCTGATCAATGGTATGATTGGTTAATTAATTTGAATATCCCCAACTGAGCAAGCCTAAGGCAACAGTGGCAAGGAACCGAAAAACTCCATCCAGTGACCTAATGGTGTCCTAACACCCCATCAGATGACCCAATGGAGAAAAAAAAAACCTTGGGAGAACCCAGGCTCAGTCGGGGGCCAGTTCTCCTCTGGCGTTTATGAACTAGAGGCCGAATTTACAGTAACTGTAAGATAAAAATTTATATGAATGCCTGGCTAAATAGATGCGTCTTCAGTCTAGTTTTAAACTGGGAGAGCGAGTCTGAGCAACGAACAATATCAGGAAGGCTATTCCAGAGCTTCGGAGCTAAATGTGAAAATGCTCTGCCTCCTTTGGTGGATCTGGATATCCTAGGAATGACCAGAAACCTCGAATCTAGTGATCTTAAAGAGCGCGATGGATTATAAGGCGATAGAAGATCCGTTAAATAGACTGGAGCTAAACCATTTAGAGCTTTATAGGTCAAAAGCAATACCTTGTAATTAATACGGAACTTTATAGGTAACCAATGAAGTGATGATAAAATCGGTGTTATATGATCATATTTTCTTGATCTAGTAAGAACTCTAGCGGCTGCATTTTGGACTAACTGTAGCTTGTTTATTGAAGATGCAGGACAACCAGCTAATAAAGCATTACAGTAATCTAGTCTCGAGGTCATGAATGCATGAACTAACTTTTCTGCATCAGAGACTGATAGCATATTACGTAGCTTAGCAATGTTTCTAAGGTGGAAAAAGGCTGTTTTTGTAACATATGAAATATGCTTTTCAAAAGACAGGTTGCAGTCTAATGTAACACCCAGGTCTTTTACTGTAGCGGATAGAGTAAAAGGGCATCCTACTGTGTTAAAGTCGTGCTGTGAAAGGTTTTGTGGATGGTTTTTAGAACCGATAAGTATTACCTCTGTCTTGTCTGGATTTAATAAAAGAAAATTATGCGTCATCCAATCTTTTATATCTTTAACACAATCTGTCAATTTGGATAATTTAGCGTATTCATCTGGCCGTGAGGAAATATATATTTGAGTGTCATCAGCATAACAATGGAAACTAATTCCATGTTTCCTTAGAATATTACCAAGTGGCAGCATATATATTGAGAATAATAAAGGGCCTAACACAGATCCCTGCGGCACTCCATAGTTTGCCGAAGTTATAATCGATTTTTCTCCATTTAAGTAGACGAAATGGTAGCGGTCAGATAAGTATGACCTGAACCAGCTTAATGCTTGTCCTTGAACACCAGTGTAATTTTGTAGTCGATCTAAGAGTATTGTGTGATCTATAGTATCGAACGCAGCACTAAGATCAAGTAAAACTAGTACTGAGATACAGCCTTGGTCCGAAGCTAAAAGTAAATCATTTGTGATTCTAACAAGCGCAGTTTCAGTGCTATGATGTGGCCTGAATCCAGACTGAAACTTTTCATAGATGTCGTTTTCTTGCAAGAAAGAGCCGAGTTGAGCGGACACAACTTTTTCTAATATTTTTGACATAAATGGAAGATTCGAAATGGGTCTGTAATTTGCTAGGTTATTTGGATCTAATTGTGGTTTCTTAATAAGAGGTTTTATAACTGCCAGCTTGAACGTTCTTGGAACATGACCTAAAGATAAAGATGAGTTAATAATATTGAGAAGAGGCTCTTCCACTACAGGTAACACTTCTTTCAGTAGTTCAGTTGGTATAGGATCTAATAAACATGTTGTTGTTTTAGATGAAGTGATAAGTTTATTTAACTCTTTTTGTTCTATGGTTGTAAAGCATTGTAATTGTTCTTGCGGGGTGATAATTGCGGCCGAATTATAAGGCGCGAGCAAAGATCGAACGTTTACGATTTTGATTCTGATGCTTTCAATTTTCTCGGTGAAGAAGTTCATGAAATCATTACTACTAAACTGTAACGAGGTATTTTGTTCAGACGACGTCTGTTTATTTGTTAGTCTAGCCACGGTATTAAATAAAAACCTTGGATTATTTCGGTTGTTTTCTATTAATTTGCTGAGGTGCTCAGCCCTGGCCGTTTTAAGTGCCTTTTTATAAAGTGACATACTGTCTTTCCACGCGATTCTAAAGACCTCTAAATTAGTTTTTTTCCATTTACGCTCTAAATTACGGATTTCTCTCTTTAAAACATACGTAGTATTATTGTACCATGGTGCTATACTTTTTTCTCTGACCTTTTTTAATCTAATGGGTGCAACAATATCCAATGTTCTAGAGAGAATGGTGCTCATAGTGCTAGTTAGGTCGTCTAATTCATCTGTTTGTTTGGGTTCAGACAGCAGCTGAGACAGATCAGATAAGCTATTTGAGAAATGATCTATGGTGGATGGACGAATTGTTCTACCTGGTCGATAACGTGGCGCAGCATGACATATTACAGCAGTGCGTAATATGCAAGTTACCAAGTAGTGGTCAGTGACATCATCACTTTGTGGAACAATATCTATATCGGTTGGATTGGTTCCATATGATATAATTAAATCGAGTGTATGATTAAGACGATGAGTTGGTCCGGTGACGTTTTGCTTGACCCCGAAGGAGTTTAATAAATCTGTAAACGCAGCCCCTAACGCATCATTTAAATTATCTACGTGTATGTTAAAATCTCCAACAATTAATGCTTTATCGACGTTGACCAAAAGATCTGATAGAAAGTCAGCAAACTCTTTTAGGAAATTGGCGTAAGGCCCTGGAGGTCTATATACGGTAGCCAATGCTAGAGATAATAGGGATTTTTTTCTTACATCTAAGAGCGTAACATTTAGCACAAGTACTTCAAACGAATTAAACCTATGACGAGTTTTCTTAGTAACATTCAGGATATCTCTGTAGATTGTTGCAACACCGCCGCCACGACCGATCAGACGGGGCTCATGCTTATAACAGTATCCTGGCGGAGTAGACTCATTTAGACCGAAATAATCGTTTGGTTTAAGCCAGGTTTCAGTAAGGCACAGAACATCGAAATTATTATCTGTGACCATTTCATTTACAATAACCGCCTTAGGTGTGAGCGATCTAATGTTTAGAAGACCTAGCTTTAGAAATTGTTTTTGTTCACTAATAGCGAGATTTTTTGTTTTAATAACAATTAGATTTTTTCTAGATCCTGCAGTAGATTTATTATTTGATCTTAGTAAACGAGGAATAGACACAGTTTCTATGCAATGTTCTACACTAGTATTAATATCAATTAAATTGGTGCAGTAGAGACTGTGATTTGGCAAACAGCTACCTGGGAAAATAGAAAGCCTTAGATTTCCCCCAAGTGCGTCTATCACATTAAAAGAGTGTAAATGGCATAGCCTTTCTCATAAATCTAATCTGTTTGCGCTAATTTTACATTGCTTACACCTGCTCCACCCTCTGAGGAGAGTGCTTGAAGAAAGCCGGTGTAGATCAGATGTAAAAGAGACGAGCTCCATTCTGCTCATTAGTTGATTCAAGGTGAAGTTACTCAATCTTTGCCAAAAAAAAAAAAAGGCCTGCCACTCTACCTCACCTCCAAATCCAACAACAACACCTGCCCAAAGGCAGGTGGCATGAAACCCTCGCCATATGGCATCTGCCGAAAAAACAACTGAGGAATTATCCTGAAATGGCTTAGAGCGCTCCGTAGATGGAGATCAATGATGGTTACTTATCACCTCAGGACACGAGTCGAATCTTGTAAAAGTGACTGCCGTGTGCCCTCTCTCGCCTCTCCCTTCAAACTAAGGTCGGGATGGTCAACCAGTAATGATGTCAGCTAGTTTGTCTAGATGTTTTCAGCTGTGATGATTTAAATAATACATTAAGAGACAATTTCTCAGAGAGTATTTTAATGTGCTGACAAGCGTGTTGTGCTTCAACATGCTGTTTGACTGTCAGCACACAAACTCTCTCTGAGAAGTTGCATCTTTAAAACATCCCCTCTAAAGCACTGCCGTTGGAGCCATTAAAGCAGCACTTTTGAAAAATGTACCATCTAAAGAAATTTCAAGATAATTACTGTAAAACTTCAAAAGTGAATAGTGTTCATGTTATTAAGTTTAATCCACAGGTCGAAGAGGACTATGCTAATTCTGTGCATCTATAAGTGACACTGACATAGCTGCATTTTAAATGTTTTAAAAAAATGTTTTGTTCATCAAATCAGAATATTAGAATGATTTCATGAAGTATCATGTAAAACTGAAGACTGGAGTAATTCGCCTTTTCAACAGTAAAAAAAAAAGTAAATCCTTTTATTTGAATTTTTTTTTATATGTATAAAATAAATAATTATAAATAATAATAACAATAACAACAACAACAATTCGCTGTGCAGACCCGACCACCATTTCCATCAAGGAGCTATCTGCAGCAGACGAGGAAAGCACTTTACAGAAGAACCTGTTAGGTACATCTCCCGTCCTGCTGAGAACGGGGCAGTGTTGCCCCAACACTCCATCACTACGGTGACACACCAACAGCGATTCATAATGAGCAGAGCCTGTGAGGGACCAGGACCCGCAGGGAGGGGGGTGGTTTAGTGTGAAGTGAGAGAAAGGCAGAGGCACAGAGACCCCATGGAGGAGTGTGGTTTCTTCTACAGGAAATCAAATCAGGCCAGTTTATTAGGAGCATGGCTCCAGAGAACAGAGTTTACAAATAGAAGCCGGTGGGAGTGCTGGAGTAAGGAGGAGAGCGAGGAATCCGACATGAACGCCTCTGGAACACGCCCCCACCATACTTACCCAACAACAGGGCAAGGCTGCATGCATGGGTATAAACGTTTTTATGAATAATAATAATTGACAATATTGACTTATTTGCATCTATGACTTGCAAGTTGCAATGCATCTATAAAAGCAGAATGCAGTACTCATTCTAACCGCCAAAAAGTAGTATTTTGACTTGTTTTCCAGTACACGCATGTAAACAATCCTTAAAAACATATTTTCGTAAGCCAAGTTGTGTAAGATATTTAGACAATTTTTTTTGTTTTAAAGGAGGTTTAAATAAATAAAAGTCTTAACTACTAGTTGGTATTATTAATTTTATCATAATTATTTATTTTATATTGCAAGAACGAGTGGCATGCATAAAGCTTTTGTGCTGGCGGTTGGAACCATTTATCTTTTGTTCAATGTTTAATTTTGTTTTCATTCTTTGAGTGGAAAAAGAGGATAATAGAGAGAGGAAAAATGACTAAATGTCCAAATGTCGCCTGGATTAATCTGTTATTGAGGTGGGATGTTTGTGTTTGTGAGAGTGACAGAGATAGGGGTGTTTAGAGTGAATGGGGTTCTTTTTGTTGGTCTCAAATGTAATCTAAAATTCATCTGTCAGTGAAAGCAATTTTACATATTAGCGCCACAAACATTCTAACACAGAGGATGCTAAACAATGCAACTGTCAAGCACTGGTAATTTCTCAGTCAAATATTCAGAGGAAAGTCAAGGAAACATTAGGTAACAAACTATTTGTGTCACATAGATCCTTGGTCCAGTGGCGGCTGCTGGTCTTTCAAAGAGGGGAAGCTAATTTTTTAAAAAAAACTCGACTGTCAGTGGTCAGATGGTGAAAAGAGCGAGGACTCAGGTGCAGAGTTGATGGGCTTTATTTTAATAATAAAATTAAAAATACAAACAAAAACTACGAACCAGCACAGGACAAGAAGAATAAATAGGGAGCAAAAAAGGCAGGTAATGAGGGAGGACAGGTGGGCAAAATAACTAATAATCAGGAAACAAGATGAGAGTCGACACAATCGACAGGAGAACACATGGCACAAGGAAAACACATGACAAGCCATGGTTTTTTTAATACGACAAGCCATGTGCTCACACCAAACATGACAAAAACACAAACACATGGCCAGTAAAACAAGTTACAAGCAATTGTGCTCACTCAAAATGAGACATGAAGAACAATGAGAACACTCATAAGCCACGTGTTCCCACAGAACATGACAACATGAAAGCACACAGCTAGTGTAAAACACAAGCTGTGTGCTACACAGCACAAGACAAAACATGACATGAAAGCACACGGCCGATGTAAACACGAACCGCGTGCTACACAAAAAACAACACACTGAACAGAGCGAACACGAACGTTATGCACGAGAACGACCATAAGCTCATCTTGTGCACTCACAACAGAAAAAAAACATGCAGAGCATGCATGTCCGAATCCCGACACAAAACCGAAACCAAACTAGACAGATGTGCCGTGATTTAAACACCACGCCCGCACATGTAACAAGGCACCTGACATCGACGGAGGAAATGTGGGAATTAGGTTAAACTGTGAAATGTATGATGAAAATTGCAAATACCAAGAAATATGTTACAGCAGTTCGTCTTTCGAGTACACATGCAAAATCCGCGATGAGACTGAGCTCGAAATCTCGAATAGCTTCCGCGTCAGCGACTTTTTATTGTAAGAAATCGCTGTCAATCAAAAGGAGATGCAGTCCTTCAATCATCACACAGACGCCCGGACTCCAGGCCCGCCCACTTCCCTATTCTTCCCAGAGACGCTGAGCGTCCGTGGGCGGGACATAATCGACCGTCTAGTTTCGAAACACTGAAAAAAACTGTTCAAAGCAGCCCCATTGAAGTCAATGGACGCTGAGCTTCAACGGGGAAATGCACTGTGAATGCTACAGGAATGTATGAGAAGGAGATTGAGTATTCTGAACGAACTCGTCTTCGAGATGACCGTGTTCTAACGCATTTTTAGTCAATAAAATGTTAACACAATAGTACACATTTGACCATTAATGTTTTGACATTATAGGGGAAGCTGAGCTTCCCTTGCAGTCTTAAAGAAATCGCCACTGCCTTGGTCATTCTTTTTTATGACCAAGTTGCATGTCTTAATAGGCTATTAGTGGCCTTCCTGTCACTTAAAAGCATTCAGAGAAAGCTACTTTCTCAAGAGCAAGTGTTGGTTACAATGAAAACATCTATCCTTGAAATGTCCTCAAGATTCGCACACAATTCAAAACAGTGCAAGTGAGAGCGACCTGCTGTAGTGCCGTTTGTTGATTTGAATACCTCCTATATGTGAATGGATACAGCATGTGTGTGTTTGTGCAAATGTAGCGGCAAGGCAAAATTATCAAGCTCGAAAATGAAAAAAGGTGAAACATCTTCAGGGTTGATGTAGGAAGGAGCGTCTTACACCGCCGTACTGGCAAAACTCCAAGAGCAATCCACTCAAACAGAATGCATATGGAAAAGGTAATTACACAACACCTCGAAGCTCCGGCGTGAGGTTCAGCCCTTTCATCACCATGTTTGGAAGTGGGGGAAAAAAAAACAGGAGATTGGCTAAACCTCACCTAGCAGAATGCTGTAAACTATCGCTCCTTTTCAACCATCTCCCCTGGCTTTGCGCAATTCAATTGTTCGGTTCCACATACAGATGTCGCAACCCGTCGCCCCGCCACAAGGGTGTCATTTTATGAGCAGCTGCACACTACACGCTCCGCCAATGCTTTACAAAGCAGGAAATGTTGCCCTGCCCCGTACTGTCTCCGCCATTTACATTTGATTTAGCAGCTTGATTGGGTCCACCTGGCCTATGCACCCATCCTTACCTCCACGGCAGCCATCTGTGGAACGACAGATTGAGAGCCACTGACTGAAACTGGGAATGATGAACACGTCTACTGCCACTGTCTCTGCGCAGGCATTCATATTCCTACAAGGTTAGTGTGATGCTATTCAAAGGGAGAATGTTCCAAATGGAATACTAGCCTACTGTATACTGCACAGTATATACTGTATACTGCAGTGCCTATAGTGTTTTTAAAAGCAGTATGTTAAATGTAAAAATTATACAATAATAAAGGTTTCAAACCGGATAGGCTACATTGTTGACACATGATCGCATAGAATTACATCTTCAGGTCATTAAGAGGTGTCTTTTGCATCCATTTCCACTTTTGGATCAAAAATAGGGATGCATCAATACCACAATTCTGGCCGATAACAATAATCGAATTAATATTTTCATGTATTATTACTTATGTCCATGTTAAGACCGATAGACAAGAAATTGCCCATTTTTTGTCTAAATTTAAAAAATAAAATAAAAAAATATATAAAATGTAAATAAGCAAATCTCAAAATATTTTTTTTTATAAAGATGACATTTGACAATGTAATTAAATTATTGTTTCTTATAGATTGCCTTTGCTATCATTTGAAACTCAATTACAATTAATCTTGTAAAAAGTATAAATAAATACTACATACTGGATATATGCATCCCTAGTCGAAACTTTCCACAGTCCAATTATATAAAAAGAGTTCTGGCTTATTCTTTACAAGGAAAAAGGAATTGTGTGCATTGCATTGTGAGATACAACCCAGAGTGCTCCGTTGCATTCTGCACACTGCAAAATGTAATCCATGCATACAGAAAATGTTCATACCATGCACAGTATGCACACTATAAAATGTAGAAATAGTGTGAGTAATATACTTTAAACACAGCCAGTGAAGCTGTATGCTAACAACGAGACCTCAGCTTTCAACTACAATGACTGCACATTGCAGCATATGCATAAATACCCCCCGCAAAACCAATTAAAAAGTTATACTGTGAAGTCTGGGTCAAAATGTTTCAATGTCTTTAGCTGAAAAACATGGCAAATGCATGCGAAAAGAAGGGGAAAAAAATAGTTTCTTGTGGGAAACCTCTTAGCAGATTACATCAAACAAAATTGCATGCATTTTCTACCTCTCTATTCTCGTTGCAAACAACCACTGAATCAAAGAAATATGTGAGAAATATATATATATATATATATATATATATATATACATATACACACACAAACATCGGTACTTTCTACGTTTTTCTATATTTGGATAAAGAGAATATGTATTGATTTAAAAAAATGTTATTTCACATCCTGCTCAATGATATCCAAACAATGTTGATATTGAAGGATATGGAAACAAATAGGGAATGTAATGTAGGCTATGCAAAAAGGTGGTTAAAATCACATTACATTCTAACATTGTAACATTACAAACTAAAAACAAAAATAATGCTTTTGTTTTTAAAACGACTAAAGGCTAAACTAAAAATGAAAATAAAAACAAATAGCACAAACTAATAATATTAGCCTGCATTTGATTACCCCATTATAATGGTCACTTTCATACAAATATACTTGTAGGTTTAAAATTCCACATTTATTGTCTCCAACAACAATTATTTTAGCAATACCCTATGTATATTTTATTCAGAATTATTGCGCTACTATTCTATTGTGCTCCGTCTGTTTGGCGCGCATGCGCGGGGCGGCGCTCATTTACGGAAGCTTATATTTAAGCGGAGATTCACCTGCAGAAGCTCGTCCTCTCCTGACAGTGAAATGGACATATTTGTTTGATTTTCTTACATGTACAGATGGAGGAGAATATACCTGTGAAATGTAAGTTAAGCACTGAGGAAAGCACCAAGTCTCAAACGCATTAAACAGCGCAAGTATTTATCTGTCAGTCAGCAACAGTATCTGTCAGAGCATCTGCAGGACGAGCTGCTTTAAACTTGTTAACTATATCTTACCAGTTATTTTGAAGCGCTTAATATAAGCTTGTGTCATGTTTAGGACAAATTGTAGGCTAACGTTAATAGGCTACTTTCACTGCAGCAGCTCACACTGCGACCTCCGCAATTTTTCAGATGTGCTCGTATCAAACTACTGTATCGATATAAACTGTATTGCCCCATTCCATATCGTGGGGGAAAAAAATATCGATATATTGTACAAACTCGATATACCGCCCAGCCCTATTTTCTGCTACTCCAAACTACTATCCTACGAGACTTAGGCTACAGCTCACAACTTCTCTAAACGGTAGTAATCTATTAAATGAACTGAATCAGTGTCCCATACCAGTTAATCAGGAGATTTAGCATTTAATTAGCAACATACCTTATTTGTATGGCTTAATAGCATCAACATACTATGCAAAAAAGTTATACTAAGCCAAGAGGTTAGCGCTCCAAATCCGTGATTCATTTAAGCAACATTCATTCAGCATTCACATCCATTACTGCCTCTGCTCATCACCGAATTATATTCTATTTGGAGAACAGCAGACGCCCAACAGATTGTCTTCCCACAGTCCTTTATCCAAGAACATTATCATTGGGAAAACAGACGCTTACTTCAAAAACGGACAACTGTTCTCATTTTGGCTCAATTTTAAGGCACGAGACAGCATAAGATGACAGTTTCATATTGAGAAACATCTCAACCAATTTATCAACAACAAATTAGTGCCATATTGCTGTTTGTGAGAGTGACTATTGGCTGCAAAAAGCATACAGCTTTACCCTATGAAACAACACTAGGAGTATTATAGCAAAGCAATAGCAGCCAGGGTGATGAAACCGCTCCTCTAAATTGTTAAATTCCTCTCTGAAGGTTTTTCTTGGTAGGTCGTCCCTATAGCATTGCTGTTAATGTTGTTCCACTACTGCTGATAGCAGATGGTAATGAAGAATGCTCCAGTGAAACAGAACTTCAACTAATGGTGCACAGTATTTGATGCTGAAACACAAAGCTGCTGGTCCAGCCTAGCTTATGTCTTGAGATGTTAATAGCACAATCGTAGTAGCTTCTTTTGAATGAATAAATCAATTTATTATACTATTTGGTATTGACTGGCTTGAGGGCAGAAACCTTGTATCTCCATATTTAGTTTTTTTTTTTTTTTTAATCAATCATTACTATTGCTCATCCTTTATGTCTGTCTGTGGGTACATCGCAAAACTTTAACCAATGAAAAGTATTTTAAAAAAGAGCTTGTGACTAAACCTTGTAACACTGTTGGATCTTCAAACTGTCTGTAAAACCTCATTACTCCACCCTGTCTCTATCATGAAGAAGTGCTGCATGCAGTTTAGACCATCTCTGCTTGTTTGCAACACAAATTCAAATAAAGAATTTAATAAGTACAGCGTTTTCTTTACTCAAGAAACACACACACACGCCACAATTTATGTTTCTCCTGGTGGGTGTCCACATTCCCCTATAGGTTTATGGTTTTCACCATTTTTATTTGTTGTAAAATCCATTTTCTGCCTTCACTAGTTAATTTTAAATGGTTCTGCTGTGTTACAAATAGATTTTTTAATATCAAAATATTCCTTGTAGTCTTTTAATAAATAAGCAGTCATAAAAGCTGCATGCATTATCATTGGTGAATTGAAAAATGCTCTTTAGTGTCATTTTAGATTGTGTATAGCATGTCACAGCATGACGTGTCAGTTTCCTGCTCCCTCCTCGTTGCACGTTGCGTGACCCCAATTCCCATGTTGAATCGCCCATATTAGAGTGTTTGCAGTTACCAATTACCCATGCCAATGTTCAATATGATTAAATACAACAGCCATCACTGACTATTATTCATCAAAGGAAAATGACGAGTACAAGTTGGTAGATTAATTAAAGTGTCACATGCAACTCTCCGGTGGATAGTTTGAGTCGTAATTAAGTATCTTACATCATTAGTTAGCGGTTCGTTTCTCTCTGCCTGCTTAGAAAAGGTTAATTTCGCTTCACTTCTTTGATTGAAAGCTGTAACGCTCATTCTTTGTTGGGTCAGTATATGAATATCACTTCATAAATTAAGTGTGAGCCGTCAGAGCTGAAAGAGGGCCGTGAAATATTGTACAAGGTTTGTTTTTTTTTTCAACAAGATTGCTTTACACCATGCTGGTAATGCATATTGTTCTCCATACTAAAGCAAATGTGCTGCCAAATCTTAGACGAGTTACGTATGCTTGTAGAAAGCAGCCAGAACACCTCTATGCAGGGTACAAAATCAACACTCGACAAGCTGTTAAAATTTGCTTTAGCGAATCATTAGCAGGAAACTGCATTACGAACGTTAACAATACATGGTTTGACTTGAATTGTAAATAATAATGCTATGTAATATTAGCAAATGAAAACTGAAGACACAAACATCTACAAAAGAAAACATCTGCCACAACTGCAAGTCTTCTAAAGATATTACAGTATTAAAAGGAACAAAAAGCAAATTGTGCATCATGAGAGTAACACAATGGCCTGCACCGTTTGTCCCAAATGTGCAAAACTAATTTGATGTGACGTGAATTATGATGTCCCAGATGTGAAAAACCAAAGAAAAACTAATTGTGATAAAGGCCAAAATATTTAAATTAAATTTATATTTAAAAAAAGAAAAAAAACATTACAGTTTCATGGCTGGTAAGAAATGTCTATGGGCTACAATTTCACTCCTGTCATGGTGTGGAAAATAAATAAATAACTAATAATAAAAACTAAAATTGCTTACCTCTATTTGACAGTTTACTACATCATTCCTTGGTTCCTTGATTTTTCACTAGTACTATATGCTGCTATTCTAAATTAAATGTGTAATTGAAAGCGTTAAGTTTTCTGTTGTTCTAACTTTATTACAGGTCATGTGGAAATTTGACTCTGAAATTTGTTTAGTTTAAATCTAATTTAAAACATTTCACACAACATTGCATTTCAATTTCAATTACTGTTGACCGACCTTCCATTGGTCAATCTTGGATAATGCACACAATTTTTAGCTTAGGAGAACAGTTTCACTTGTCTATTTCCCTCAGGAAGAGCAGAGAAAGGGCACATCCAGATAATGTAAATAATGTGTCCAGGAGCTCTCCAATTCAAAACATTTGTTTCCAAGGTCATTTGTGGTTATTCGTTTCCCTGGCCTCTCAGTGCTGGCATAGAGCCCTGCAGAAAACCACTATATGACCGCATCTGACCCCACTGGTCTACTGTAACTAAAAGAAGCTTCCTGAGAAAAATATAAATCAAGAAATCTCAGGAGCAATTATAACATTAAGCTCCAAATCTCAATCCAGTAGCCTGTGGGGCAGCGCCAGCAAGGGTCCGCGATCTGAGAGCCTCAGCTGTTCTGACAGGTGAGCGGTTAGGTTGGAGAACCTGAGTAAATGTTTGTCTTCGCTAGAGCAGAGAGGCCGAGCTCCATCCTGACCCGCCTGCGTTAGGAAAGCACTGATTTACGACGATGCATTTGCTACCTATTGAGTGCAATTACACAGAGCAAGAGCGTGCACAAACAAAGCCTCAAAAAGAGGCCATACCACGTTCAGGAGGTGCAGGGGTGTGAGAAAAAGAGGGCGTCCCTGAACGGAAAGCTTGGGATAGAGATTTATCACTCCCACTGGCTCTAAATCTAATCTATCTGCGATTCGGTTCGTGCTCCAAGGGAAATATACACCATCTAGAGAGGAGATTGCGTAATCATAAGGTAGGCAAAATGTTCAACGCGACTGCTCCTCTCTCTTTCTCTCCATTGTTCACACAACTCCTTTTAATATCTGAAGGATCTCCATTCAAAACAGCAGACTGACTATAGGGCATGGGTTCATTTCCTCTATTTGCATTACGCAGCGAGAGACGGCAAGAGAAATGTGTGACATGCAGTACATAGGCTGACAGATTACCTCAGTCGTTTGTTAGTCTGAATAAATGTTGAGTTTTACTTTAGGGCTGAGTCTTTATCCACTCACTGGATTTGCATACAGCCAACACTGAAGAGTAACAACAGGGAAAAGCACAAAAACAGCTTAGCCAGAACAGATGCTCGACACAAACACATTTTGTCCTCACTACTGTAGCTCTATTGACTCATGTAGACATGCCTGCATTTCAACAAGATTTGCTGTGAAAGTAAACGTGGGACTGTAAAGCTTTTGTTATTAAATGTGAAGTGTACTTTTTTTTGCGCCAGTAGCTGCACCAGATGGAATTACAAAAATAACCACATAACTTTTGCTACATATTGCAATGTGATTTTCTAAGATCTTTTCAGTGGTTGCTAAGTGGCTACTTATGGGTCAAAGAAGCCCAACCATACCTAGATAAAGACTTGGGTCTCTCCATCAAATGTCAGTCTATCATATTTTCTATCATTATTGATCTCCAAATGAAATCAAATACAAGGGTTCTGCAAAATTCAGAATATAAGATTTGGCATAATTTTGCAAAACCATTGCATTTGATTTAATTTGAAAATATGATACATTTAATGAAATTTAAAAAAGTAAAATATTTATCTACCCATCCATCAGGCTTAACTTTTAAACAATGTCTTCTTGGCAAGAGTTTGTCTTGGCAAACTTTGCTTTTATAGTTAGAATGAGAGTTATGAATTTCAATTCCTTTTAATTCTACTTCCTTACGTACATTCAAATTCAAAATGCAATTCTGCACCCTGTTTGGTAACTCAAATTGAATTCAAATTAAAAAGAATTCTCAATTCAATTCTGCATTAAACACTGAACTCTCTCAAACACATGAAATGTTCTCTGGACATTTTTTAAAAGCACCACGGATCATTTATTAACAGAAGGCAATCTCTGAATGTCTTATGTTCTTAGCACATGAAACTGTGAAAGAGTATTTAACAGCACAAAAGAAATTACACACTTCGCCTTTAAGTGTGACTAAGATATGAGCCGAAGAGCATATATACAAAAAAATTTTTTGAATATAATTTGTAGTAGGAGGACGACCAGTTCTCAATCATTAATGACTATAATGTTCACCCATTAGTGACTATTCAAAATGTGTGAATCAATTTGCATTGTAAGGAGAAATAACCATTCTAGCTTTATTCATTTCTGAAAAAAAAAAGCCGGGCATCTTTATCAAGCCAAGATGGCGTGTGAGAGCCATTCACACAGGAAACAGCACCAAGGTATCAAAATGGGTGGGTAGGAGGTGGTGGAGAAGGGAAAAAAAGGAGTTGAATATGCTAAACGTGTACAGACTAACAAAGAAATGGTGCTGTGCTCAGAGTGGAAGATCAGCACAAGTCTACCTCATAAATTTTATATTATTGCCAGAGGAACTTAAAGCCTCAGAGTCCACTAAAGGCAATTAATATCTCCAACACAGATTTGACACAATCCTAAAATCCAACACATCATTATCTCTGTAAAAATGCCACACATTAAATATTTCCTGCAAGCTCTTAACCTGCATTTGTGAATAATTAGAAGATCTCTTTCATTGCATGCTTCACTGGAGAGAGGGGATGGGGTTACGGCCCTGTGGTAAGAAGAAAATTTGACGTCTTGGTAGATAAGACGATGAGTTTTTGTCTGCGATGGCGGATTTAAGACATTTTAGATCTCTTCAACATGGCTCGCTCTCCATTTCACTTTAAACTGGCACAGCCTTGATTCTGTAAGAGCGGAGGTAAAAAGTAGTGAGAGAAGCTTTTGATTTCCATAAAAAAAATGTGAACTGCCTGTCAAATCGTTCTTTGTATTCATAGAGACAGAGATGGAGAGGAAAAGAGTAGCAAAAGAGGGTTGGCATGATTTGTTAGAAACAGGAGTTGGATTTGACAGATACACATCACCATTTTCTTCCCTCAACAGTTTTTACACTAGCATTGTATACCCCCCTGATTACAGCTTCTCAAAGGGTTTGTTTCTGCCAAAATAACTAAAGCCTTTTCGGTTTTCATTACAGAAATCATCAGACTTTACCCATTTTGTAATTTTCCAGTAAAAAGAAAATATTAGGAAAATATTAGCATATCTCCTCTAAAAGACACAATCTGATCAATCACAAATGGTGTACTGTAAGTTACACGCCAAAGGTTATAGAAGTTTAATAATTAAATAAATAAAAGTTAATTGAGAAGTAAGAGAGTTCGAGTAAACAAACAGAATTCAAGTTGTTTTGTTTGTGATATTTTACACACATTTTGACATTTCATATGAAGTTTAAATAAGTTTCAAAGGTAAGAAATGCATTCACTCAGCACATGCTAACCAATCTCACTTTCAGTTTGGTTGCGAGACCTAAAGGGAGTCACTCCTGTTACAGAATGTGGTTATCTTTTTCATAACCAAACAGTATGTGAACAAAACTGGAATATTACACATTACTCCAATTAATGCATGCATTTACAAATGCAGTGCTCCACCATAGTATCGGCACTGTCCTGTAATCCAAGTTCAAAATACACCAGGAAAGCAGCAAGAGACCAAAAGCACAGACTGCACTCCTCCCTAACAGTCGAGATTTGTTTACCATTATCTTGTGGTCATTTTATATTCTGTTCTTTGATTAATTGGCCATTTAAAGTGAGTGGTAAAATGAGAAAACCCTTCACTCTCCTCTGTCTTCCTCTCTATCTCTCTCTCGCTCTCTCACTCATTCTCTTTTAATTTGTTTAATGCAGTCACTTAAAGATATCTCAGTCAAGTCATCCAATCAGTCTTGATGGAGAGCTGCCGTATATAATCAGTCTGATAGTGGTCTGTAAGTGTGAGCTTTAGAGCGGGGGCATTTCAAGGTTAAATGTGAGCATGCAACTGACTCTCGTACAAAATGGTGGCCAGTACTTAATGTGCTGTTTAGAATATGGTAAACATGGAGGGATACGCAAGCTTTGGTTTGATCTCTATTTGAGCTCTTGTCTTCAGACGTTAGTCAAGGGAGGCAAAAACAGATGTTTGGAATTTAATAACCATGCAAAATATCCACGCAAGGCTTAGGAAACAGGCAGTGAGTATCTCAAACCTATAGCTGTTTGTAGTTATTATAGATGCATTTCAGGCAAAGATTCATGCAAATGTTCATACCCATGGAAACGCGTGTATACATGTGTATACACAACATTAGGGCTGGGCAATATGTCCAATATTTTCAAGAAGACTGTCAAATGATTTGCAATTATAAAACTGTTTAGACAGTGTTTCTCATTTAAAATCCTAAAATGAATGAATAAATACATTTGAATTGGTTCATTTCCAAGAATCATTTCAAACTGTCCATTTCAGTAAACTGATTAAAAAATTCTGATTATATTACACATTTGAGATTCACTCAAATTATGATTTTTTTTTATTTTTATTTATTAAGATGTTACAACAAACATACATGCATGTAAATGTTGAGGTTCGTTGCTAATGCTATGTATTGTTGTATTGGTCAGTGTAAATAAAAATGGTAATTCTTTTCTCTCGTGTTCATTTGGTATAAAATGGCGTGGAAAACATGCCTCAGTTATTTTTTAACTAGATGTTTACAGTGTTTTAGCTCTTACATTCAACATTTTGAATCTAATTGGCTCCAATGGCTGTTTGGTTGAAATCATTTGTAAAGAGATACTGAACAAAGTGAAAAAAGGAAAATACAGAAATGCTTCATTGCCGCCAAGCTCTTATTCGCATAATACATACAATAAAGAAAACCCCAGACAAAACATGAACCGAGAAACACACACACAGAGACAATTAAAGAAATGCTTTCCAGACAGAAGGCTGATTGTTTATCTGTGTTGTAGCATAGAGAATTTAAATCTTCAGCGTCAGATAAGACATCAATCTCCCTCTGTGGTCTGCGTACATAAATCTGATTAGGAGCAGAATCATTTCCCCTTCAGGACTGTTTTATCTGTCCGTTCCATGGCTCAGCGGCAGATAACTCTGACGGAACTCACAGCCAGAGGTTGATGTTCTTCACTCACCACTGAGACAGCACACCAATCCAAATGATGTTATATTTGCCAAACAGGAACATGTCCATCAACTGTGGGCGACTGCTGGTAAGCCGACACTCAGTTAAAAGGAGAAGATACTTTTGAAATGAGATTTTCCAAATTATGCTCACTTGAATTTGGACAAAGGCACAGGTCTGTGTGGCGCATTTCTTGGTTTGATTGCACTGGGGGGGAAAAAAAACATTTCCTTAACTCTTTCCCTGCCAGCGTTTTTTTAAAAAGTTGCCAACCACCACCAGGCTTTTTGACGATTTTCGCTAAACTTGAATGGCCTGCAGGATATTTTCTTCTATGAATATATGAACATGCTATATATCAAAATAAAGATCTGAGCTGCTGTTTTTAAATAAAAAAACTATTTTTAACAGAGTTGGACTGGTGACCCAAAGGTTGCTGGTTCGATTCCAGTACCGGCAGGAATATGACTGAGGTGTCCTTGAGCAAGGCACCTAACCCCCAATCGCTCCCCGGGTGCCACTCAAGGGTGCCCGCTGCTCCGGGTGTGTGTATCCACGTTTGCAGTGTGTGTGTGTGTGTGTGTTCACTACTCACTACTCTGCTCCTAATGTGTGTGGACTTACTTGGATGGGTTAAATGCAGAGGTCAAATTCCAAGTATGGGTTACCATACTTGGCCATCACGTGTCATTTTCACTTTCACTTTTTTCTAGTGCTGGGCAACGATTAAAAATTTTAATCGCGATTAATCGCATGGTTTTCTTGCGATTAATCGCGATTAATCGCATTATGCGCAAAATTGAATAATGACTTCTAAAGTAGTGTATTGCGCACTTTTGATTTAAATGTACTGCTATATACACAAAAGTGCAATAACTTTAAACAAATAAGGTGCTTTTATACCAGCAGTATTCCCTTTACACAGTAATCTCAAATCTCAACTTAAACATTAATGTAATCAAATCAAATATTTAAACAAAGCTATTTGCCACTGCCAAGGCATTACCTTTTATCTAGTTTGTTAAAACGAGTCCAGTTTTCTTGTTTTTTTTCTGAACAGGTATCAACAGGTATCTTTTATCAGGGAGCAGCAGAAACAGTCTATGTAGTAGTCAGAGGTCATGATCACTACTATATAAGTCGACCAACGTTACTTATAGTAGCTTAGGTTTGGTCATGCCATGGTTTCCCACGTAAGATTACATTAAACAGAGTAAAAAAAACAATTTATACTTTATACTCACGCTGTTGCTGTGTAGCGCGCGTACACTTCGGCGTACCCTGACGTGCACCTCTCCAAAAATGTAACGTCAATTCTACGCGTACCGCAAGCGCTGTGATTGCTACAACCACTCCCCGGGTTTCACATGCTCCCTCTGCATGTGTAATTGCGCGTCAACGCGGACAACGACGCAGAGATATAAATGAAAACCAACGCGTAGTCTATAGCGTATTGTCTTCGGCGTAAGTCCGACGCAGAAGTATAAATCAGCCAAGAGTGAGGTGAAGTGGTCGAGCACAAGGTGCAGTGACAAGCGGGTGCGTTCCTGTGAAACTGTTGCGGTCATGCTCGCCTCAAGCACGCGCCCGCGCCTGCTTGTTGCCGAAGTTGAATTGTCTATAACTTTTTATAAAGGACGCGCAGCACAAATCATTAGAAGAGAGACTGATCCTCGGCTCGCTGTTAGTGAGTTTCCAGAATCTAAATAGTTATTATCTATAGGTTTTATAGGTAGGCTACTATCCATAGAGCGCCTGTCATTCACTCGTGGAGCGCAACCCTTTAACTGTTCACCAGAGAGAACCTGCCTCTCTCCACTGCTTGTTTGGGTGGGTTATTTGCTGGCTGACCAACATCCCACCCCTCCTGTGATCATGGTTTGACTGTAGGCCTATGTGTATTCAGAGCCAGTGAGCAACGGACTTTCAAAATAATAATAATAAAAAAAACTGCGTTAACGTGCGATAAAAAAATTGCCGGCATTAATTAATAAATGCGTTAACGCGATGATAACGCGTTAACTTGCCCAGCCCTACTTTTTTCACTTTTGGTCTAGTTTGCCAGCGCCATTCATTTCATGATTGTTTTCCACAATGCATGCAAGTTTTTGCTTGGCATCTTTTACTTGGTGGCCTCTCTGCCATACCTCAACACGCTCCATGTTGTAACCATTTTCACTGTTTGTTTGTCTCTCCATGCCAAGACCATCACATTTTGTTGTGACGCATGATTGTTTCCCCAATCCTAAGGTCAGCATTTCTGACATCTAGAATGACCGGTGGTTCACTTGTTTTCCCTAATTGTACCACAGACATGGGTTTTCATATCAAGTAGGTGCTCACACAATCGTAAAGAGTTGTGTAAGTTGTCCATAAACAATCTGTAGCCATGATCTACTAGGCGATCAAGAAGAGAGACAACAGTGTCTCCCAGGGCAGCGCTTTCCCCACAATAGCGTTTCATGTTAAAACAGTACCCTGTATCAGAATCGCACAAGATGTAGGATTTTACTCCATATTTGATGGGTTTCTGGGGATTGTACACCCTGAAAGCTAGGTGCCCACGCCACAGAAACATCCCCTCATCAATTCAAATGTTTGACTTGATACATTTCGCAGAATTAGGACTCAAGGTGATCCAAGACAGGGCGGATTTTGTGCAGCCTTTCAGTACAATTGTCTGGCCTTGTTGTATTATCATTGAAGTGAAGAAAACTCCATATGATTTCAAACCTGTTGCGAGGCATGACCTTGTTGAAGTAGGGGGTAGCTAACATGTCATCTGTACACCAGTACATCTCAAGTTCAAGCTTATGAATGATACCAGTGAGAAAAAGGAGCTCCATGAAAGTTTTCATTTCTGAAACTGTGATAGGCTTCCATGCATGACATCTTGCATGCTGTGAAGTGTCATCCATAGTCTGAATACACTGATCTGCATACAAGTTGGTCTGATCAACAATGTTCTGAATCAGTACATCAGAAATTAACAACTCAGTAAAGTCTGCAGGTTGTTCTGACTCAAGAGCAGCAGCATTACCGATAGGCCCAGAATTCTCAGTGAAGGGAATGTTTTTTGGCTGTCAGTTAATTTCACGCCACTCAGGATCATCAGGTTCAGCATCTTCAGCTGGACGGTTCACAGTGGCCCTTTTTTGGTCACCAGCAGCACCATGTTGATGTACTTGAGGCATCCAGCCTCTGTCTCGCTGTGTTCTACCTGTAAATAATTATATGAATAATTGGAATTACCTTCAATAAACAGACATAGATACACACACACAAAAATGTATATACATGTATATATAAATACATATTACAATGTGGTAAATGTGCACAAAGAGAGAAACAATTTGGCCATTACAAGCTCATATTTATGCACACAGCCACACATAAATGGGTGGTGATGGCGCAGTGGATAAGACACATGCCTTTCGTGTGAGAGACCCGGGTTCGAATCCACTGCGAGACACCAATGTGTCCCTGAGCAAGACACTTAACCCCTGGTTGCTCCAGAGGCGTGCGACCTCTGAAATATAGCAATTGTAATTCGCTTTGGATAAAAGCGTCAGCTAAATGAATAAATGTAAATGTAATTAATGCATGCACACTCACACACAGATATTATAGTTATATATACACATACATATATATATATATATATATATATATATATATATATATATATATATATATATATATATATATATATATATATATATATATCAAACATTTTTGATATAACATTATCAAACATATTATCAAACACTGTGCATGACATGTGCATAAAGATAGAACACTTTCTCAGATATTTTCTTTTCTTGTCTTACCTCTACGCGTTCTGGCACCTGGGAACGACGAATGAGATCTTGGCCTTGAATGCGTCCACTCACTGTCCGAAGTATCACAGTCTAAATTGTCACTGTCCACTCTTCGACACACAGGTCAACTTTTTCTTCGTCCAGATCGACGGGTGAACGATCTATCTGCGTCACGTCCATGACTAGAACTTTCTGTGACAACATGTACATCTCTCTCCCGGACTACTTCGTCCCGATCAGATTCAGAATGATCAAATACTGAGTGATCGGACTCCGGGTCAATCAACACCTCCAGTACTTGATCAGCCGTATACCTCTGCATTTGTCTGTCTGATATTTTGACCTACATTCTCGTTACTCAACTCATTCACATTTGAGCCGATCGCAGTCTGTTTCTTTGATCAAAAAGTTCCGTACTCTTTCAGAACATGCGCACGGGTCTTCCTTATCGTATTTCACCTAAAAACTGGGTACCAGGAAAATCCTGTGTTTGACGGGGAATGGTTTTTTCTAGTGCTGGGCAACGATTAAAATTTTTAATCGCGATTAATCGCATGGTTTTCTTGCGATTAATCGCATTGTTATGCGCAAAATTGAATAATGACTTCTAAAGTAGTGTATTGCGCACTTTTGATTTAAATGTACTGCTATATACACAAAAGTGCAATAACTTTAAACAAATAAGGTGATTTTATACCAG
Source organism: Gila orcuttii (assembly GCA_026230005.1). Classification (NCBI taxonomy): domain Eukaryota; kingdom Metazoa; phylum Chordata; class Actinopteri; order Cypriniformes; family Leuciscidae; genus Gila; species Gila orcuttii. The sequence continues at coordinate 9,133,434 of JAPDVR010000016.1, read as the reverse complement.
CAGTATTCCCTTTACACAGTAATCTCAAATCTCAACTTAAACATTAATGTAATCATATCAAATATTTAAACAAAGCTATTTGCCACTGCCAAGGCATTACCTTTTATCTAGTTTGTTAAAACGAGTCCAGTATTCTTGTTTTTTTTCTGAACAGGTATCAACAGGTATCTTTTATCAGGGAGCAGCAGAAACAGTCTATGTAGTAGTCAGAGGTCATGATCACTACTATATAAGTCGACCAACGTTACTTATAGTAGCTTAGGTTTGGTCATGCCATGGTTTCCCACGTAAGATTACATTAAACAGAGTAAAAAAAACAATTTATACTTTATACTCACGCTGTTGCTGTGTAGCGCGCGTACACTTCGGCGTACCCTGACGTGCACCTCTCCAAAAATGTAACGTCAATTCTACGCGTACCGCAAGCGCTGTGATTGCTACAACCGCTCCCCGGGTTTCACATGCTCCCTCTGCATGTGTAATAGCGCGTAAACGCGGACAACGACGCAGAGATATAAATGAAAACCAACGTGTAGTCTATAGCGTATTGTCTTCGGCGTAAGTCCGACGCAGAAGTATAAATCAGCCAAGAGTGAGGTGAAGTGGTCGAGCACAAGGTGCAGCGACAAGCGGGTGCGTTCCTATGAAACTGTTGCGGTCATGCTCGCCTCACGCACGCGCCCGCTCGTTGCCGAAGTTGAATTGTCTATAACTTTTTATAAAGGACGCGCAGCACAAATCATTAGAAGAGAGACTGATCCTCGGCTCACTGTTAGTGAGTTTCCAGAATCTAAATAGTTATTATCTAGGTTTTATGGGTAGGCTACTATCCATAGAGAGCCTGTCATTCACTCGTGGAGCCCAACCCTTTAACTGTTCACCAGAGAGAACCTGTCTCTCTCCACTGCTTGTTTGGGTGGGTTATTTGCTGGCTGACCAACATCCCACCCCTCCTGTGATCATGGTTTGACTGTAGGCCTATGTGTATTCAGAGCCAGTGAGCAACGGACTTTCAAAATAATAATAAAAAAAACTGCGTTAACGTGCGATAAAAAAATTGTCTGCATTAATTAATAAATGCGTTAACGCGATAATACCGCGTTAACTTGCCCAGCCCTAGTTTTTTCATAAAACCCGGAAAATTCTGTGTTTGGCAGGGAAAGAGTTAATCACTGTTTTTCTCTTTTCTTTTTAAAATAAAAATACTTTCAGGGAATATATTTGAATTCATTGCAAACCCAATATTGACAACATTTTCAAGATGATTTTGTGGGATTTCTCAAATGATTTGCAATGATAGAAATGTTTAGATGGTGTTAATAACTACATAAATAAATTTGATTTTTTTTTCCATAAATCAGTTCAAACTGCCCGTTTCAAGTTTGATGCAAAAATTATTTTGAGGTGCAGTCAAAATTTATCCCTGAATGCCATTTATAATTTTTTTAAATAAACATACATGTAGGTTAATGTTGAGGTACATTGGTCTGTATTATTTTATTAGTATATATAAAACAATTTTTTTCTTGTGTTCATTTGATACAAAATGGTGTGGAAAACATGCCTCAGTTATTTAAAGTCCCCATGAAATCAATATTGAAGTGGAGCTTTTGTATCTACAAGCTAATGCGCTCCAAAACAGTGACAAAATTCGCATTCAGAAGACATAAGCATTCAAAACTTAGTCTCACTTCCGCCAATATGGATCAATGATTTTGATGAGATCACTCTGCACTTTAGCTTCTCATCCTATTTTCTATGGCACATAGTGCACTATATAGGGGATAGGGCAGACAGTGTAAATAGGCTATGCTTTCCATTGGGGCGAATGAAGTCTGGTTTCACGTTAGTGTCACGCAAACCACCGCAGCGCACACACACAGTCTGCTCCGGTCCAGAGACACGATAGCACAGAGCGGATCATATGTGCCAGTCGGCGCAGACCACAAAACGTATCGGACCCATTTGAATTCCGCACAGAATGCTATATTTTAAAGCAATATGAAGGAGAAACGGTTAGAGATTAGAAGGAATCCGCGGCTTTACAGAGCTGTGATATAAACTAAACACTACTGGCTATTTTAGAAAAGGGAAAGAGCTGTTCGATATGTCCCACCCTGTCTTTCTGTTTGAGTGGAAATTGATTCAACACATTGAATAATGCTGCGCTTTTAAAGGCACTTCAGTGGGCCTTTAACATAATACATTTTGAATTGCATTTTTCATTACTTATGATTCTTAAAGTTCCAGTAGGTAGCTTTTGTAAACAAATATTTGTTAAAACTGTCATTATGTCCTCACAGTAGAATATGAGACAGATAATCTGTGGAAAAAAATCGAGCTCCTCTGGCTCCTCCCTGTGGTCCTATTGCCATTTGCAGAAATACACCGCTCCCGGTCAGAAACAACCAATCAGAGCCAGGAGGAATGTCTTAGCAGTGTCAATCACGCTCGTGTACGCGCTGATCACCCTTCTCTTGCACAGCGCGAGCGCGTACCGTCGTTCGTGACTCTCCTGTTCGAACTCGTTCATCCAAATGAACGAATCTTTTTTCGAGTCATTTCGTTCGTTGAATGAACGAAATGATTCGAAAAAGATTTGTTCATTTTGATGAACGAGTTGAAACAGGAGAGTCACGAACGTGCATCACAGAACAGAGCAAGGCGAGCATTTGTGCTTATAAAATTTAAAGTTTTTTATTTATTTTTGAAATGACCGATCGTTTCGCTAGATAAGACCCTTATTCATCGTCTGGTATTGTTTAAAGCCCTTTGAAGCTGCACTGAAACTGTCATTTGGTCCTTGAAACGTTTGTGTCCTATTGAAGTCCATTATATGGAGAAAAAGCCTGGAATGTTTTCATCAAAAACCTTAATTTATTTTCGACTGAAGAAAGAAAGACATGGACATCTTGGATGACATGGGGGTGAGTAAATTATCAGCAAAAGTTTTTTTTAAAAGTGAACTAATCCTTTAACGTTATCTTACTAGCTATTTATAACTTATAGAAAGAGTGCAACGTTATAAAGTTACATGTATTGTTGATGTTTCGTCCCTATTAGTGAATGTTCCATAACTGTTTATAATCTGCCGTCATCGGTGGTCCTGTTTACTAGCCTGCGCGTTCACGGCAGGCTCCGCTGTGGGGGAGGAGCTGTGGAGGGAGCGCTGTAGCGCAGCAGAGAGCAAGGGGGTTGGACCTGGAAGTTGTGCTTGTTCAAATTTTCAGGCTAAGTCAACATTTTCTCAACTCCCTACTGCAACTAAGTAAATGCATATTTTTAAGGATGTTTAGTCATTTTGTTCCTGTTCTGTTATTTCAAAGCACATTATCAACATGCCATTATACTGAATAGTCCGCAATGCAAAGAAAATAAATTATTGGAATAAAATTAGTGCCAGGTTGCAACAAAATGTCATGGAAAAACAACAGTTCTACCTTGAAGATGCATGAGAAATCTTGGAAGTCAAATAAGGCATGCATGGAAAAAAGGGGGAAAAGCCTGATTTATTAAAAAAAAAAAATCGATTTGACAAGACTCCAGCAGAAAAAAAGGAAATCAAAGATAATGAAAATATGAGTAATGCCTCTGATCCGTGCAGATGGGGGTCCACTCCCATTGCCACTTACCTCCTCTACAGTGGAAATAAATCATCTTGGTGAAGGACCACAAATAACTGCTGAAAGCAATACAACAAAGTACTAGTTGGGCTTATCAGCACCAAATATTCTTTGAAGGAACTGCAAGCAGTGATCCCCCTCAACAACAACAACAAATGTTCCTTTTAACGTGTACAGTATTGGGATGTAATATAGCATTATCATTAACATTATTAATCCTATTATTAAAAAAGTAAATTCATATTGCTGGCGAAAAATTAACTCCGGTTCCTCTCTAAGTTTTTTAGAATTTTGGGGGCAATCATTAAAACTTTCTCTGAGAAATACCTACTGTAACAGAGAATTTATTTATAAATGAAATCCACATTAACACAAGAAAAGTCACTTAGACACCCATGAGTGAATACACAGTATTATAAAAACTGAAATCTTTCCAAGTACCAACTGGAAATTGCTTAAATACACCCTGGTGTACAGACATCCCTAGCTGGGAATCATCGCTCCAACTTTATTTAAAATAAATAAAGCATCATAAGTCAGTACAGGCATACCAAAATAAGCCCTGACACATCTTTGCGCATAACGGACATGGCCTTCAACAATTATCCATCACGTTTCTCCTTTAAAAGAGCATGCAAATTTCTGAAATAGGAATGGACGGTTTTCTCGGTCAGACCAGATGCATCAGGTTATTTCCCGAGGACAATGAGGTTCTGGCAGGAAGCGCAATGGATGAGCTAAAATAAGATGATTGTGATGCATTGCTAACAGAGCTGCTGCCGCCAATTATATCGGCCAGTTAAAATGACAGACCACATTATGTGCATTTCTCTTCCGTCCCATTGGGGGCTGTATGGTTAGTTTACAGTAATTCCCTGCATGGGAATACATCAAAACATGCACCTTTATCTCCTGGGTTTAATTGTCATGATGATGAAGAGAGATAGATTTGATGATTATGATGCCAATGAATGTCCTCTACACTTCCATGAGTGCATGTAGACACTTTTAATGATATATATATATATATATATATATATATATATATATATATATATATATATATATATATATATATTAGTGCTGCATGATTAATCATATCGCAATCGTAATCGATGTCAAGCCTATGCGATTATATGACGCAAAATGCTGCGATTTTATATGAAATAAACAAATTAGGGCTGTTAACACAATTAACACAGCATCTCTTCTTTTTTTGCCATCCTTTGGCTACTTACATGATTCCGCTCTTATTCATGCGAAACCATTCATGCGAGACAAGTCAAAGAGAGCGCGCTGCCTGTGAATGTCCTGACTGGAAGACGCGCGTCAGTATCATGCGCATGCACAGACCGCGCACCAGAATACAGTTCTCTTTCGCGCTTGAACGAACAATAACACACACAATTATGCCGTTTGTCGAGTATCTTTATAACATAAGAGCAGTCTTATGATGAACGTGAAGAGTTGTGAGAGAATGAGGCGCGTGTGTGAGATCCTCGTCTCTGTCAGCAACGGCTGCTCTTAAAGAGCCAGTAGCCAATAATGCTCTGTCAGTAAAGTTAATCAAAGAACAAAGGCAACAGAGAAAATTACTCACTGCTCTTGACTAAAGAACCTGTTTAGCTTTAATAAGAATTAGTCTATATATAATTTATAATTTATGCAGCGCATACTGTTTGGTAACTTTATTCAATTTCTGTATATGTGCTACATGTTGGACAGGAAGGGCACAGGTAAATATGACATTTATGTGAGGATTGTTTGAAGTTCACTTAAATTAAAAGCTGTTATATTTTTTGAAGCCTAATAAAAAAAAAGCAAAAGTAAAAAAAATGGATAGCTTTTAATTGTAATGATGGAATCACTGTAATGTTGGATGGCTATAATTAATGTTTAAAATGGGGGGGGGGGGATTTGTCTTATTGATCATTATAGGTGTTATCAATCATTTAGTTGTTGTTGCTAGTTTGAGTTGAGAAATACACATTTCAGAATCATCACTAATCTGTGTGTGCATTTTGCTTTAGAACCAAGCAAATTGACTCATGAAACCATTTGTTTATTATATCGCAATCGCATATCGCAATCGCAATATTGACCTCAATAATCGCAATATGACATTTTCCCCAAATCGTGCAGCCCTAATATATATATATATATATAAGGAGAGTATGAAGGCTATTTTCTCTATATGCACAGCTTATTAGTGACGAATGTTTCTATGATATATTGGTGATGAATATGGTACACACTGCTATTGATACGGTACTTAATAGATAGCCAAAGTATTGCTACTAACCTATAAGGCCCTGGTTTAGCTCCTGTGTATTTAACCCTCTGGGGACCAAAAACGCGCCGGCGCGTTTTGGCAGATTTTTTTCACATAGCAGAAAAATTGACTTAAAGTACTACCATAATTTCTGGTCATACAGAGTTAAGGAATATGAGAAAATATACTGTTAAATGTCTACTTTTTATGTGCCCACATACAATCGAAATAAAATATTGTGCTTTTGTAAAATAAAGAAAATAAACAGGGTGTGCTTTCTGCCTCTCCGTCTCCGTGAACTTTTTTTCTGGAGCACGTCTCTAATCATAAACAAAACTCAGCGAATACTATTCACCCAGCCATGAGCTATATATCTTTTAAATCATGTAAGTTTGTACTTTTAAATGATCTGATTCAAAACTAAAATAAATATTCCCCGTTTATGTCATCTATATAAAAAGAACATTTACCTCAGAACAAGTGCTGGTTTATTTTCACTTCGAGGAGCGAGGAGGATCCAGCTGAGAACTGTGTAAGTGTTTTATTCTTGTGCTTTGTTCTAATCGCGATATAGAATAACGTTAGTGTCTGTAAACGCAAAAATAGAGTGTGTGTGTGAATGAATGAATGAATGAATGAACGCACAGATGCGCACTGTTACAGACGAAATAAAAGACAACATTTTGTTGACTAGTTTTGGATAGATTATAAAAGTTTTTACTCTAAAATAGACATCAAATAAGCTTTTGTTAGCAGTTTCTGCTCATGTTAAATATATAGTATGTTTTGTCAATAAACTAATCAACTAAGATGTTATAGTGTTTGTTCCAATGCAAGCTATATCAAAATAATGAATACTTAACTTTGAAATATGTATGATCAAATGTATTGGCCTACTAAGACATACATATATATACATATATATATATATATATATATATATATATATATATATATATAGAGAGAGAGAGAGAGAGAGAGAGAGAGAGATATAGAGATATATAAGAGCTGGGCGATTTTTTTCCCTAAAAAAATCTGCGATATTTTTTATAAAAAACTCGATTTACGATTCGATTCGATTTCCCCCCCCCCCCCCTCCATTTAAAACAAAATAACTGCGAACTGTAAATATATTTTAAAAATATATATTTATTGTATTTAATTAAAGTGCATCAACATAAACAAAATTGCAAAGGCAAACCCTTTCTCTAACTGAAAAGTCACTGTGCAGTGTGCAACAAAGATTGTTAAACATCCAAATTATTGGAGAAAAATTTAAAAAAAAAAATCGATTTTTTGAAAATATGAATCGATTTGACCTACCAACTCGATTTTTAAATCAAATCGATTTTTTTCCCAGCCCTAAGATATATATATATATATATATATATATATATATATATATATATATATATATATATATATATATATATATATATATATATATATATATATATATATATATATTGTCCTTGCATTCTTTGGGGTCCTTGCATTATTTCTCACACCTCAATGAAAGGCTCATTACTATTCAGGGTCTTTGTGTTCTCAGGTGTGAACCAACTCATTATTCACAAGGTAGTTGGGCCGTTGACGCCCATTCGCATATTGCCTTGGCAAACAAATTTTTTTTTTCACAATTTTAATCAATCTATTGTGTTATGTGAATGATTAGGCAGGATGATTTTCAGATCATTTTGAAGCAAAAACTCTAGGCGACAACTTCCATTAGTCAAGAGTCTTGTGGACACATATTTAGTATGTGTTTTGTGGCCTTATTTCAGAAACTTTAATTTTTAGTTTTTTCAATAACCATGCATATACAATATTCTCTCAAAAATACAAACATGTACATACATGTTGCTCACATATTATGGTAGCCCTGTTTGTGCTATATAGAGTGAATTTACACCTTTGCCATTAACATGTTTATAAATAACTGAAAAAATCACAAATGTCAGTGCATGTCAAAACATCCCAAGGGCCCCAAAAACACCTTGGTCCCCAGAGGGTTAACTGATCTTCTATCACCCGACAATCCATCACGCTCTTTAAGGTCACAAAATTCTGGGCTTCTGGTAGTATATCTAAGTCCACTAAAGGAGGGAGAGCGTTTTTGGCATTTGGCTCCTAAACTCCGGGGCTCAGACTCACTCTCAGTTTAAATATAGAATAAAGATACATCTCTTTAGCCAAGCATTCACATAATGCATCTCATAACCTTGTAATCCGGTTATATCAGATCAAATGCACATGATTATCTTTGCTTAATGTTATGAACAGCAGCTACGCTAATTATTTCCATTTGCTTCTCTGAGAGTACGTCAGCTCCAGTTGAGATGCACCTTCTCATGAAGACTTCAGATGCTCTAACTCCTGCGAGGACTTCAGATGACGCAAATTCTGGATCAACATGATTCTATGCTACATTTTCTATATATCCAAATCATTTGTTAACAACATGTATTCATTACTTCAGTGAGCTCATTGTTTCTGCCTTAAATACAGTGTTTAAATTAATACATTGTTAGCTAACTGAGTGATTTGTATATGTACATTTCTAAAATCAATTACTTGGAAACAGTAGCCTCTGATAACAGATCACTCTAAATTGTTATGTACGCACATGTATTTTCTGTAAAGCTGCTTTAAAATTATGTGTATAGTGAAAAGCAATATACAAATAAATGTGAATTCAATTGAATATCTGATTGTGGCAAAAAACAGATACAAATGAAATTAACTTAAAACAATGTATGAGGTACAATAACCATAAAAACGGATCATGGATGGGTCATGATGTGATTAATAAAGTTGGCTGGTTTTATTTTTTTTTTGCAGTACCACCAGCAAAAGTTTAATTATTACATTACTTAATTGCTGGAACATTCCAGCTTCAGAACAAGATGAGGTTAATTGACAACATTTGTGGCATAATGTTGACAAATTATTTCAACTTTTATTCCCCCCCCACAGTATTGTATTACCCCAATATCTTTTTTTAAAAATCATGTGGGTTACGAGGCACATACAGTTGAAGTGAATTAGGCCAATCCAATGCAAAGTTTTATAGCCACAAGATGCCACACGATTTCTGAAAAAAAGCTTATTAAATTTTACAACATTAATGCCACAAACACGCAATGCCATAAACCCTAAAATGAATGTAGAAAAACGCTGATTTCAAAAACTTTACAGCTCAAATAACAGTTTTAGTTTGTTTTTTATAAAATTATAAGCTTTACATTTCTGCAATTAAATCCCATAACCTCCATTTCTGCTTTTTAACAAGTCATTTATTAATTAATTCCCAAATACTAAGATTAACTTGTACTGAAAATTATTCATTTTAGAGCTTCTTTAAAACAGAATAGCTGACTAATTGTTCAAGCAACCCACTAGATAGTTGATTTGGAAAATCTATGTTGACTTTGTTTGATATCAATTAACATTCTCCAAAAAAAATGAACACTGCCTAGCCTAGAAATCTAGACGCACCCTAGCGGCAGGGGGCAACTTGGGTAAGTTACTCAAAAGAAGTAATCCATACAAATTACTAATTACTACTTTAAAATTGTAATTTGATTACATTACTGATTACTGCATGTAAAAAGTAATCAGATTACTAATTACTTTACTTTCGAGTTACTTTGAAAACCTATTAAAACTACAAGAATACACTACAAAGTGAAACTCAGTTCTTTCCGTAATTTAATATTGCAGAATACAGACATCCCAAGTCTCCTGGAAGTTCCGGGAGTCTCCCGCATGTTGATAGCGGCTCCCTGATGCCCGCAAATTAGTTCAAATCTCCCGGAATCTAGAGCGAGCGAGAAAGAGCGCGCATGCGAGACAGAAGAGAGGGCTGTTTCTCAATATGTTCTTGTGGACTTGTGAAACGTCATCAGTCGCTGCCCAAGTACTGTTCCAATTCAAAGTTCACATCTAGCCAAGTCCAGTTCAAGACCCCTGATGTGTTCCTGATCCGCCCCTTTTACCCAGTATGCATCGAGAGGTGACTTTAACTTTGTAGCCTATTAGAGAGCTGACTTATATTTGACTGAACTGTTTGCTTTATTTCTAATTGTACAGCTTCTTATACCTTTTAGGCTACTTATACTTTTATACGGGATATTATTGAGCATTAAAACTGACATTTAACAAAAAGAGACAGGGTTGTGTAATTTAATTTTATATATTTTAAAATATATAGAATATTTTTTATATTTATTTTACTATACATTCTCTTCACTGTATGTACATGTATAATAAAATAAAATGACAAGCCTGTCTCTGTTAAATGTCAGTCTTAATGATCAATAATGTTTCATATTTTTAAAATGAAAACAAAAAGAAGCAGGGTTGTGTTTTATATATCGTGTTGTTATAAATATATGCAGTGAAGACAATCAACGTAGGCTACGCGTTGCCTGAACCACATTTGTGTGGCCATTAATATGTTTACGATTTTTTTAAATGAAAAGAGGCAGTGTTGTGTTTTATAACATGTTTTATTGTTGACGAAAAGAGGCAGAGTTGTACTTTATACTAGAGGTGTGAACCTACACTGGTCTCACGGTTCGGTTCGATTACGATTATCATGTCATCGATTCGGTTCAATTCGATATCGCGATGCATTGCGATGCACCGCATCCTCAATTTTCAATTTTACTTCAAAAGTGATGTGTGTGTGCGCGCGCGCGCGTGTGTTCGCCTGTTCGGGAAGTCGCAGTGACAAAAACAGACATTCCAGTTTAAGTTTCATGGGACTAAAGCCTGTTTATGCCATTAAGAAAATGAAATTCTGTCAAATCAATTTTGTTTTAAAGAAATGTTCATTTAAAAGCAGCGCTCATTCATCAGTGTATAATGTTACCCTGGAGACGCGCGCATCAACCGTCACCGAGTCCGCTGTTGAAGACGATCATCCATTTATAATCACGCATAACAACACAATTGTAATTTGACCATCGGGTGTGGAAGGGTTGCCATCTGTCTCGGTTTGTCCCGATTTATCTTTTAATAACCTGTCCCGGGAAATGTATCCACTCTCCCGAAAGGCTACGTGAATGTATGTTCAAACCGTGTAGCGCGCCCACAGCAGACAGGGAGAGAGCGAGACCTTGCGTGTGTGTGCCTCAAGAAGCGCATGTAACTTGCATGCGCATGTAATGTATGTATGTAAATGTATGTAAGAAAGAATGTTTAATTCGCACTCGCGTCTCGCCTCCCTCTGCCAGTGTATGCTACCGGCTACCGCGACAAAGCACATGCGCGATAAATGACGTCAGAAAAGCGGCAGTACATTATAACCGGTTATGGTCTATTACTGAACCGATACCGAATTGTCCTCGTCTGCATCGCGGTGCACCGTAGAAACGATTAATTTCGACACCCCTACTTTATACCATATTTCGTTTTATTGTTGCCTGAAATATAGATACATAAAGAGATAACCGGAGTAGCCAGAGCGTGCTGAGTGACGCGATCAAGAACGCCGTGGTTCCGTTTGCAGAATAACCGGACTCATGTCCTCTCGTCCTCGGTAGTTTGTTCTCCTGAGTCAAACTTGGCAAGTCTGAACTACCAAGGACGCAAGTCCGAAGTTTGCGTAGGCTACTTCTATTGAGAAACGGCCAGACTGTGCTCCAAACCGTGTAGCGCTGCGTGTGTGTGTGTGTGTGTGTGTGTGTGTGCCTCATGAAGCGCGTTCTCCGGTAATTCATTAATATGCTGACGCAGCCGGCCAAACGTGATTAGAAATGCATTTTACTAAATATTTTTTTCTTAACAATACATTTGTAACGCAAGTAACTTAATTTTATTGACATCAGTAACTGTAATCAAATTACATAAATTACTTTGTAACGCGTTATACCCAACTCTGCCTAGCGGTGGCAAAAATTATTTTGCAGCCAATGTGGTCTAGCAACTCTCCGTTGACTTTTGAGCTGGAAAAACCAAAAACTGGTCAGCCCAATCAGATCGTGTATAGAGTCGGCGGGCGGGCTGAACGTAATGACGACAGAGTTGCGACGGTTCAATGCTACTTGAAAACAAAGAATGGCTGCTGCTGCTGGCGAACAGCGGTCTTTCAATTCGGCTTTGGCTGCGACTCTGGAGGATTTGAAGTTAACTTTGGTAGCTTACAGGAATCTCTCCATCAAACTTTTTCACAACACACCATACGCGAAACACTCCCCCCGTTGCTCTGACTACGTCACCTTCGTTGGTTGGTTGTAGCGCCATTCTATTGTGCGCAGAGGGAATTTGAAAGACAACCGTTTATCCCGCCCCTCGGCTTTGAGGCATGCCAATGGAGAGTTCCCAGACCTAACATCTTGATGTGGGTCTGGTATGCCAGGCTAAACACTGCCCTCACTAAGAAAGACAATCTTCATTAACCTAAAAAAAATATCCCTCTGATACTGTAGTTCTACTGGAAAATATATAAATACATAGTAAAAATTTGGGCAGCAGTTTCTAGATCACTGTCTATAACACACATGAAAGCCCAACAAAAGACAAAAGAATCCTTTAAAATGTTCTTTAGCAAACTGGACAGCAGTCAACATGGGGAAAAGCGGTAAAGTGGATTATTCCCCGGTGCTGAAACTAGTCTTGTCATTAGAACACAAAGTGAAAGGATGGATAAGAGAAGAGAGGGGGATAGAAAGAGGAGTGCAATGGAACTGATAGTGCATCATTTATCCTCACGGCAGCCTGGGCCTCTTGTGAAGTATGAAAACATAACGCTGATGAAAATCCTATTGATTCCAGTCGATTCTGCTTACATAAATTGCACTCTGCCTCAGAGCTCCAGGCTGTTAGAGGGGGAAAATTTGTTGCATCGCCTAGAAATAGCTTTACTGACGGTCAACAATGACAAGAAGCAATACTGAATGCAAACAGATGCGGTTTTACCGCTCAACAAAAGGTCTGACCTTCAGGGCGTTACCGAACAATTCTGCTCGTCGCATTAGCTCTTCCTATTCAATGACAGATCAACTTTTTATTTTTATCTAAGGACGGCACAGTGCTGCTTTTATTGTAAGATTTATTACGGTTTTAATTAATTCATGTTCTTGCACAAACCCCTTTGTTACAAAATGTAGGACACAATGTGTTTGTTTCTTGCTTATTTTTCTGATTATCTATTCATGGACTAAAAGTATTATACAAAATTCAGTTCTCTGTAACCGAATTTATGTGAAAAAGTTGATTCCTTTCATTAAATAAACTAGACAATGAGCTCAATTGATAAAAAAAGTTAAATTTAAAGTTTTTCCAACTGAAAGGGATAGTTCACCCAAAGATTTAAATCCTGCATCATTTACTCACTCTCATTATCTGTATGCATTTCTTTCTTCAGCAGAACACAAAAAATATAATTTGAAGAATGTTTCAACTGTTTTTGTACATACAGTAAAAAGTAAATGGGGTCCAAACTAAATTGAAATGACATTGAGGTTCAAAATATCTTCCCTTGTGTTCCATAGAAGAACAAAAGTCATGACATGTGGATGAGTAAATTATGACAATTTTCATTTTCAGGTGAACTATCCCTTTAATATGCTGAAACTATTATAATTAACCAATTGGAAGAGAAATTAGAAAGTTACTCTTTTGGCAGTTGAGGTCAGAAAAAAAACACTTCACTTCCCAAAGACTCACCCCTTCACCCTGATGCCAAAACATCAAAAGCTGAGTAACCTCATAAATAAGTCCACTCTAGCCCTGAAAACAAATTCTCGAAGCATCTCATGCTGATCCAGTTATATTTTTTTCATGGTATTTCTGGTGTGTAGAGGAGTCCCAAGGTTATGCTCCAAAGCTAAATGAGTCTGCAAACCAACAATTATGGCTCTCTGGGCTCTTCTCTTCATCTCTACGATGAGCAGAAGTCAATCAGATGGGAACAGCAGAGAAAGCTGGAGCTGATTTCAAGCAGAGGGGTTGGAAGTGAAAGGACATTCGACAAGACTGAGCAACATGTATGTTGAGACAAGATGGACGGTCGGTCCTGATATTTATCTCCCTCTCTTGCAGTCCTGCTGCATTTTTAAATTAAAGATGGTGAGATAGCAGCAGTGGGAGAGTGTTTGAGACCCTGTGATCGGACCGAGTAATGAGAGATGGAGAGGGGGTTAGTATATCAGCCCATCTGGCCTCTATCATGGGGTCAAGGGTTCCTGCAATGCTGTTCCATTATTACCATTGCTCAGCCTCATTTTATCAGCCTGCGTTTCCAGCAGCAGAATTACCGTTGCCAAGCTCTACGATTAACAGCGATTACGTTTAGATTGTTACTTCTGTCTTGGTGCACAGACATGGAGTATTTAGGGGAATTCTTATTATCTAAAAACAAATTGTAGGTAAAAAACAAACAAAAACTAACTTGCATTAGATTACAAACAGATTGCAACATTGTTTTCTAATAACTACAATAAACATGAACAAGCAGAAGACCATCCTACAGTTCATTGTACTGCCTCTAACAATCAACTTAATCTGAAAAATACTCTTAACCCTCTGGGGACGGATTGGGCGGTACCGCCCAAAATGGCATACTTTTACAAATGTGTAATTATCTTAAAAACTATTAATGATAGAGAGGTGCGGTCTTTTTTGCGGTCTTCCTCAGATTCCGCTGAAAACAGTGATAAACTTACCCGGCTTGTATACACACTTCCTTGTCGCGCAATACCACTACATCAAAGGCCAATGAAATCGATGTTGTTTGGCAGATTCACGAGCAACAACCAATGGAAAAATTGCCGATGGAGGAATATTTTTCTTACCCAATCAGAGGAAGGTTACCATGACGTATTCTAGCAAATTGGAGGACTCTGTAGCCTTGCAAGGGGTGAACAGCGTTGAGTGGCAGAGACGAGTCGACAGAAAGCGAACGGACGCGCCGGCGTCGAATATAAACAAGGCTTTACGGAGCGAGAGCGCACAGAGATATGAGAGAGAGACGGAACAATTATAATATATTTATATATACACATACAATTATAGCATTATTTATTGTTTTAGCACTTTTATGATGGCAAGCAGCAAACGATTTACGGTGGAACAAGCTCTGGAACAATTACTGGAGAGTGAAGAGGAGAAAGCATTGCTTAGAAAATTCTAAGCATTCCTAAGAAAAACGCCTGGGACTATTTGTAAATAAAGTTAAATTTTTCATTGTTCTTTACACATTTTATTTAACAATTACACATGTCTGTCAAACAAAGGCTTTGACAAATATATTTTTTGTTCAAAAACTGTTCACTATTGTTGTGTGATTTTCAGAAATAAATGCCAAAAATCTAATTTCCGTTTTTGAAATTCTCTAGTTTATTGTACATTTTCACTCATACTTCCTTTATAAACATATTACATGCGTGCCTATGTTAGCTTAGGGTCTTCTGCATCCATAGATACCAAACACAGTGTTCCATCTCCATTACATATAGTTTATAACCCCAAATGTAAAAATTGAGAAAACGGACCAAAAAAAGCTTAGTCCCCAGAGGGTTAAAACACCCTTAAAATAAGACAAATATCCTATGCGATTATTTTTTTATTAATTATATTCAAAATAATTTTTCATAGTATCTCACAAATGTACTTATTCTTTGAGCTGTGGTGCTCACATGAATAAATGCATGTCATTTCACAATTTTGTTCTTCCCTGTTCTCCACCCTTCCGTCTGCAGTTGACAGTGGCGCAGGGATGTCGTCAAAACTCGGAAGTCAAATTTGCCAATGGTTCACTCAAGATTTTTCTATGGTTTTTATAATGGGGTTTAATGGGGAGTAAAAAAAGATCTATGGTAAACATAACTTGACTATTCTTGAACATTTTGCTCTACAAGGTAAATTACACAGCCATATTGAAATCGTGAATTTTGAAGCTGGTATGTTTATAAAAAAAAAAAATAATAAAATAAAAAAAACGTATGTTTCAAATAAGTTACTAGATAAGAACGTTTGGAGGATGAGCAGTTTATGTTGTAGAACAAAACTTCCAAGTATCATCAAGTTATTTTTATTTGCCTTAACTCCCCCATTAAAACCCCATAGGAAAATCTTGAGAGAACCAGTTACGAATTAGTCTTCCAGGTTTTGACGTCATCACTGCAACGCCTATAAATTAGCCAAAAAGGCCTTTCTATCCCATGTTGACATATGCCTCGCCTCAACTTCCTGTTTCAATAGAAAATATCAAAAGGCTTGTCACACTTTTTTAAATATCTAATTTTAGTTTACATTACTATGGAATGATATTCCGGACATTATTCAAAAGGAATTGCAAATTGTATTTGCAATTGCGTTTTCAATTTGTGGACGCATAAAATGTGACAATCCAAACGCAATTGCAAATCGCGGATTACCGTTTGCATTTTCGTTTAAGCGAACGCACACTGACTGACAAATTTCAAATGGAAAAGCAAAGTCCGTTTGCAACTGTGTTTCCCATATCTTATGAGTTTTGGCCCTGTCATATTTAAATAGCAATTTCAATTACCACGTCTGCTTTTTCACTTTCTCAGCGTCGCGTATGTAGCCAACCAAAACTCAAATGGGATACTAATTCCCTGAGTATTTCCATTTCCGATGCCTTTGAAACCTGTCAATCAGTGTCAAGGGTGGGATTATGCCCGACTAAGACAATGCATGCGCTGAGACAAAAATGCATTTGCCCACCTATCTAAATGTAGCGGAGACAGTGAATAACCCCAATTTAAAAAAACGGTGGAGTGTTCCTTTAAACTGTGTTGAGCCTTTTAGTCGTTCTTATTAGACACTGTAGATGAATACATTTTCCTTGGTTGTATGTATAATTTTGTATTCGATACAACATCTCTTGACCGTCGACTGTGAGTGACGTCACTTCCCAACACAAACACGCCCCATAGCATAATCCCACCCTTGACACTGATTGACAGGTTTCAAAGGCATCGGAAATGGAAATACTCAGGGAATTAGTATCCCATTTGAGTTTTGGCTGGCTACATACGCGACGCTGAGAAAGTGAAAAAGCAGACGTGGTAAATTGCTATTTAAATATGACAGGGCCAAAACTCGTAAGATATGGGAAACACAGTTGCAAACGGTCTTTGCTTTTCCATTTGAAATTTGGCAGTCAGTGTGTGTTCGCTTAAACGAAAATGCAAACGGTAATGCGCGATTTGCAATTGCGTTTGGATTGTCACATTTTATGCGTCCACATATTGAAAACGCAATTGCAAATACAATTTGCAATTCCTTTTGAATAATGTCCGGAATATCATTCCATACATTACAACTATGAAGCATTATTTGCTATTGTTAGTCAAAAGTAGGAATTAGTTCAGGGAGTGTATTCTCAATCTTTAGAATTTTTTAAAATATATAATTACAATACATACTGTATAATTCAAATACAAAAAGTAGGTTTTTTTTGCGGCGATGCTGTAGAATTTACCTTAACACTTTAGTTTAGGGTCCAATTCTCACTATTAACTAGTTCCTTATTAGCATGCATATTATTATGATATTGGCTGTTTATTAGTACTTATAAAGCACATATTAATGCCTTAATCTTACCCAATTCCTACCCAATACCTAAATTTAACAGCTACCTTACTAACTATTTGTAAGCAGTAATTAGGTGTTTGAGGTAAAAATTAATAGTAAGTTAATAGTGAGAATTGGACCCTAATCTAAAGTGTGACAATGTATTTAAGAGTGTAGCATATGCACAAAGTTTAAGGGGTCTTTAACGAACTCAAAAACCTAAAGAACCTACAACAGTCACATCTAGAACTTTACTCTCCAAAGTACCATAAAGCCCAAGAACAATCACTCTTACTGCTTTTTCTCTGTTTGATATGGTAAAAATTGCATAATTTCATTTGGAATCTTAAAATACAACACAAAAGCACAAGGATGCAGCCGGGAATTCATGACCAAATGTACACAAAGTACAATTCCCCTCACAGTATGATGTTCGCAAACAATAAAAATGTGAAAAACGAGATTCACATACAGACATATGGCCCAAATAGGCGAGAGGAGGAGAATGTGACCAACAGTCTTCAGAAACATGCTGAAACACCACCTATCAAAGGCAGTCCAGACGCTGATACAGACATAGGAGCACAGCAGGACCACACTGGCCTGAAATAACACGATATGTTCCAGCTATTGAGGGTATTACTCGGATATTAAACATAAACCAGTACGATTGGGATGAGCTGGCACATGTGCAGTCTCATGTAGCCAGACCTTTGACTAAACCAAAAACATGGTCCACATTGAGGTTCTTCTTTTTAGTCAAGAATCTACCCCCTTAGATCATGTTAAAGCGACCAAACACAGTTTTTGTTTTGTGTCGTATTAGCGGCAGGGTTATCTGAAACATATTATAGCACAAAAACAGAACCACATTAAAAAAATGTATTAAAAAAGCATAAATAATAAAAAGGAATAAAAACAGGTAAATAATGATACAGTTGTCTAAGAAAATGGCTATACCAAAAATTGGAAAAAAAAATGGCATAATTAGTATATATTAGGGGTGTAACTGTACAGGTATTCATATCGTGTTTTTCCGGTATGTGTCTTACGGTTCGATATGCATGCGTTCATGACAAATACAGCATGGTAGCTTATTAACCACTATTAAGCAGCAATAATCATAATAAGTCTGTGTTTTGGTACTTAAAAAAACAATCTTATAAATTCTGTCCATTTTATCATGATATTCAAACAATAAATGCTGTTTTGAAGCTCTTTGATGTGGCATTACAGATCGCTGAATAGGCGATATATATACACAATTATTCTTGTAATAAGGACTTAGAAGTAATACACTATATAATGTACAAAACTCAAGAAAAACAAAAGGAGGTTACATATACTGATCATTAATATCTAGTAACTCGTTGCCTCAAACAAAACGAAACGGTTAAATGCCACCAACCAGAAAATTAAGTGATCATTTAATCCTCAAAAGTGTTTGTACCAACCTGGTACCTTTTAAACGTTCATATTGGGAAATTACAAGGTTTTTCCCATTTGAAAGTTCACAAACTGGGGAAGTAAAAGTATTGTGTCCAAAATGCATCAGATGGTCAGCAAATGGGTGGCACCATGAAGGGTTGTGCAGAGATTCAGGTGCCTAGATGTTAGATGATAATTCCTTGCCTCGATTGTCCCGGCAGAACAGAGGCGACACACTTTGTCATTGTGACTTGGATGTGATGTGACACGAGTGGCAAAAGCTATAAGCGTATAGCCCAAGAAAAGTGCTCACAATGCAAAGCTTATGTGCTGCAGTTCGACACTTGACAATCTCAACACTCATCTAAAGGGCAGATCTCATGTCGCTTCAGTAAAGCAGGTTTGAAGTTTAGGCCATTGCTAAACACACTTCCTTTCCATGCATTCTCATTCATTCCATACAGAGTACCTCACTTCTAAACCTGCTTTATGTTTCTAGAGTTCTTGGGATTAAACAAGATATGGAGAAGTCTGGAAATGGGATTTCTTATCTAGAGCGCTCATGCCTCAACTCACTCTGCACTTTAACTATGAAATGATGCAAAAGCTTTCGTATGAACTGTAAAAACGGCACAAAAAATTGGCAGTTGCATTAATTCAGAATACGTGAATAATCTTAGCATCTGCTTACAGTGTAAGTCAGTTATGAGAACTGAGAGCAGATTTCAAACACGAAAAACCAGCTGACTTCAGGCCTTTTTATGAGATTGATAACATCCGTGCATATCTTTGATGCTGATGGGTACAAATATTTTCTGTCATCTTAATATGTACTTTCATGACTAAAAAGCTGCCAGCAATTGCAGTCAAATGCTGGCAGAAGTTGAGGATGATCAAATCCAAATTGTTTTTTTATCATACATTTACTGGGACTTCTGTAACTGGAATGTTTGGTTTAATGTAATGAGGACCAGGATGAAAAATTAAATGTCCATCCCACATTGCATCATTAACTCCTTTTCTGTAGGAAAAAAGTAGAAATTTGAAGAATCCAAACGCAAACTCAGTTCATAGTGACCAGACTTGTGTGCGTTAGTATTAACTCTTCTGAAGTCACATGAAAATCTTGCTCTCTTTGAATATCTTCAAAGTAGTCATATAGACTACTTTTAAAAAATGTTTTTCTAAAACAAAAGTAAAAAAAAAAAAAAAAAACAGCATACAGCATGAAGGGGAGTAAATAATTGTATAATTCTAGGGATGCTCCGATTGATCGGACGCCGATCATGATCGGCCGATATTGGCTAAAAATAGATTGATCGGCTAACCCCAAAAGCGCCGATCAAAAAAGCCGATCACGTGATGTAAATTACTCGCGCGACTTTTTCCCATCTGCATGCGTGGCGCACGGGCACACAACAGCAGAGTGGAGCTTGGCAGTGGCAACATGAGTTCTCCTTCACCGGAACGAATAGGGAGTCTCCCATTGGATTGAAGCGCGCGTCCGAGTGAAGACCGTGCACCGCGCGAGCCACAACAGAACGCGGCATCTGCGCCACTGATCGCTGCGGCAACGAGCACTTTGATCACTTGATAAAAAAAAAAAAAACATTTCAGCGCTAGATCGCGTCTTATTTAACAAATGAACAAAATGAATGCTCCGAGTTAACTGGAGATGTTTTTATTTATTTGTATTGGTACATTCGTGCCGCGAGATGTTTCAAATTTGGTGGTGGTATTTATTTATTTTTTTATCTGACATAGTTGGTTCCTCAACTACATCAGATTCAGATTCAGATTATTTTGTCATGTCAGCATTCAAAGCTATTTTCATGGCAAAAATTCAATTATAAAAATACAAATATCATATAAATACAATAAAACAAAAATAAACAAGAAGTCATTTTATACAATATATATTTTTAAATGAACATATGATAAAAAAAATCCAAAACCTTTTCAGGCATAATCTCATTAAATATGTCCTTTAATGAAGTAACTTCATAAAAGAGCATTCTGCTCAACTACATCAGACGTTCATAATAAAAACAGAAAAAAACTTGCCATAGTTTTGTCCTTTTATCAGTAGCCAGTTTTGGTGTAACAAGTTGTACATTTTGTTGCCAATTAGTAAATGTAGTGGGTGTATTAAGAGGCTACAATTTCCAAATATGCCAAAGTGTAACTTGATCCCCTCCCATTAGGCTGATCTGATGTGTGTTGGTCTGCCTGACCCCTCTTTGTTTGGAATAATTTAATGTTACTCTGCCTTATTTGGGAAAGCTGGCCTACAGTAGCCTTAAGACATCTCATTTTCTAAATACAATTAAATAAACACATTTTTTACAAATGGTGCAAACTCTGCTAGATTATAGATAAAAGATTCCCATTCCCCTGCCATTCTGTGATCGGCAGTGATCGGCAATCGGCAGATCATGATTTTGGTGATCGGTAATCGGCCCCAAAAATGCTGATCGGAGCATCTCTATATAATTCTTACAGTTGGGTGAACTATTTATTTATCTAAATTAATAGAAATGTGAAAGTCCTCTTAGGCATCACCATCCCATCAGCCACTCATGCGTAAATGGAGATTACAGACTTTTTCAGATACTGAAATCAAATGACGAGCAGATAATGCAAATGGGGTTCGTTTATAACTCATTTACAAACCTGCATTAATGTGACAATATTCAGAGCTCTCATTATCATGCAGAGAAGAGAGAAAGAAACAAATGAGACAAGTTGATTCATTACTTTTGTGAGACTTATTTTTTTCATGCAATCATTATTCGGAAGCCAATTAGCAACAAATTATGCCATTTCTCTGGATTCTCGTCGATCACCCTTAAAAACAGCGGCAGAAAACGTTTTTGAATGTTTTTTCATAAAAGGACTGAGATTGTGTATCTATTTTGAGAATGGCAAATTGAAAAAAAAAAAAAGAAGAAGAGCAAGTCAAGTCACCTTCATTTATATAGCGCTTTAGACAATGCAGATTGTATCAAAGCAGCTATACAGTGATAATAGGAAACTAAATGGAACTAAGATTTTTTTTTTTAGAACTGCGGGCAAAAGAGTCCAGGAAAGTTTTTGATTGATTTATTTCCATTGTAATGGGAATCATTTGGATAACATTCATCTGTCCAGAGGAAAAAAAAAACAATTTTCGTGTCGATGAGGCCTTCAATAGTCTAGTTGACACGGTCTCTGCTGACACTTCAGGGCTGCGTTGTAGTCGTGTCTAGGCACAGGTCTGGCTTCATCTGATCCGGATATGGCCCAGATCCAGTTGATAAGCAGAGAGACTAATATTAGCGTTGATGCCATTCTTCTTAAAATGAAACGAGTACATCAGGTGTTATGGGAAGTGTTCCTGGTTCCGCCTGACCTAATTTATGTAGCCTAACAGTAATTTTACATGATTTGAACAATAGAAATTGATAATATGTTATGTGTATGCCCGGTTAAAGAGATGTGTTTTTAGTCTAGATTTAAACTGACAGAGTGTGTTTGCTTCCCAAACAATGCTAAGAAAACTGTTCCAGAGTTTAGGTAAAAAATAGGAAAAGGATCTACCACCTGCAGTTGATTTTGATATTCTAGGTATTTTCAACTGGCCAGAATGTTGAGATCGCAGTAGACGTGAAGGACTATAATGCATTAAGTGCTCGCTAAAGTACTGGGGAGCTAAACCATTTAATGCTTTGTAAGTAATTAGCAAAGATTTTAAAAATGTATAAGATGTTTAATGGGGAGCCAATGCAATGTTGACAGAACTGGGCTAATATGGTCATACTTCCTGGTTTCTAGCAAGAACTCTAGCTGCTGCATTTTGGACCAGCTGGAGTTTGTTTATTAAGTATGCAGGGCAACCACCCAGTTGAGCATTACAATAATTTAGCCTTGAGGTAATGAACGCATGGAATAACTGTTCTGCATTTGTCATTGAGAGCATATGTCGCAAAGAATGTGGATTTACAGATGCTAGAAACGTGGCTTTCAAATGAAATATAGGCATCAAAGAGCACACCCAGGTTCCTAATTGATGACGAAGACTTGACAGAGCAGCCATCGAGTGTTAGACAGTATTCTAGGTTATTACGTGTTGAGGTTTTTGGTCCAATACTTAGAATCTCTGTTTTCTAATGCTCTATAATAGCAAGTATGAGTCAACAGCATCAAATCAGACCATGAGATCCAATGTGTGTTGGAATGTAATGGACCACATGCGCTCACACTAGACCATTTACCCAGCCATTAAGATTCATTATCCCAGTTGTAACAGACTAATACACTGATCCATTAATGTGCAAGAACAGTAACATGTTGAGCAAATGAGCTCGTCTTTTCATCCAATTAGTACTGAGTGTGACATCTATTGTGGATCAACATAAAGGGTATCATTAAAAGAGTGGAGAGCAAGCATCACATGATGGTCCACTGCATTAAATGTTTACTATGTGAGAACATTCAGCATTTGTCGATTGAATTTCAAATCTGTAATGTCTCATTACTTAACGAATACATGAGGTATTAATGAGAAAAATGTAAATAAAACCAGATGTGTGTGTGTCCCAGTAAACCCTACGTAGTGGGGACATTTGGTCCCTATATGAGATAGTAATACCAGTCATTTCTGGTCCCCATGAGGAAAACAGCTCATGAATCATACTAAATTAGGTTTTGAAAATGTAAAAAGTTTTCAGTGAGGCTTGTGTTTAGGGTTAGGGTATATAATATAAAGTTATATAAATCTAAAAAAATATAAATATATATAAATATATAAAAATATAAAAATCACAAGGCTATGTCTATGGGAAGTCTCCATAAAAGTCTGTGTGTGTGTATACACATAAATTAGATACTGTTTTATAGTTGAACAGTGATTTTAATATCTAAAACAAAAAAGTTGAGAAACGTAGTTTAATCTCACGTGCACACACACACACACACACACACACACACACACACACACACACACACACACACACACACACACACACACACACACACACACACACACACACAAGGTACATCCTATAATTCTTAATTTACGCAATTACATTTAAAGTTTTCGGTGAAAATGAATCTTTGCTTTTTTTAACAATAATACAGTTTGCTTCGATCAGAAATATATCACATATAGCTATGAATTAAGTGTCATGCATTGCAAATGCAGTTTCAACACCACTAGTGGCTAAACAATTGAAAATAAAGGGAACTGGCCGCTATTGGTGCAGAAATCACTTCACCTATAAAGTCTGACTTAGAGAAAACTCTTTGTCTTAGAAAATGTTCTGATGCTTTTTTTTCCTTCTCCGCACCCATGTTATACTGGCTTGGCTGCACCTGCATCTCTGCACTTGTCCCTTCAAAGACATTCAGCCTGTGAGCAAACTGCCACTGAAAATTAGAGCTTGAGCCTATGCTCCTTATTTTCTGTCCTTTTCTCTCTCGTACCCTTTCTTGGTCACCGCCACGTCTCCATGTCTGAGGCCACACCTTTGTGTCTGAGCACAAACAAAGGAGGATGGTCTAATAGAGAGGACCTTTGTGATTTCGCCCCTGTATATCCGCCCTTTGTTCCACACAACACTATTAGGAAATGCCATTAGTGCGGTGCCAGACAGTGATGGGTACTGACAGCCAGCGACTTCTCTGGTCAAGAGAGCAGCCTGCAGCCATAAGTGTGTCACCAGCCTTCTCACATGTCACTGCCTCTGACTTTGGCTCGCAGGGATCACCTTTGTTCTAGCTCCTTCAAACAGGACAGCTAATTGTGTGACCAAGAGTCGAGGACAGAAGACGGGTGAAGGAGGGAGGGGTTGCGGTCCAGATGACCCATAGTTTGCTTAATGTTAACTTCACTTGTTAAACACACTGACGGAATTTGGGCGAAATTAGAGACATGCACCCTTTCTCTGTATTGACAGAATTTGTATTTATTTATTTATTTCTGTACACAGCCTTTGTCGGAAAAATGAATGCCATGTGAAAGGAACACATAGGCAATTTTGTCTAGTGGCTGGCTAATATGATAAGACGGCTTCTACAAGGCCTGGTAAGAGGTGATAGCAAAGACTCAGCATATATCACACACCTTCCAGTTGATTAATGTTTTGTCGAATAACACCTTTTCACAGAGTGATCTGCAAGAAAGAAAAATTCTAGGGTGAGGAAAAAATGGCATCATATCTCAGCATTTGAGGGATATCGCACCATAGACATGTTTTAGCAGCTCTTTAGGGGGAAAGAATCACATTGACTCCTGCTGTCCTGAGATCTGGAGGGAAACGTGGGAGGAAATGGACTGGAATATGACTGGTTTTTGTTCAACCAGGCAGACAGGCATGACATGTGAATGGCAGAACAATGATATTTGCTGTCTTAAGAGGTTTTCTCAGTATCAAGCAATCATGAATTTTGACTGATTGTGCCTCTGCAAAAAACGTCTGACTTAGTAGTGGATTAGCAGTTTCCAGGAACACTCACTATGTAATCAATTGATCATATTACATGTCTCAACATAAAAATCACTGTTTAACTGAAGAAAAAAAGAAGGTATAATCAAATACTTTCTTATAAACACACATTAAAGCAGAATATTGGTTTTAATTAGATTGTGTTTGAAGATCTTCAACAAACTGCAGATCAAAATCTGTTATAATATGAGCAGGCCCAGATGCAATATTTTTTTTTTTGTGCAAATTTGTGAAAAAAATGAATTCTGCTAAATGATTCCAACATTGTAAAATGTGTTAAATGGAGCGAAGAGTACTGAACGCCTATTGGCATAATAATTAACTCTTTCCATGCCAGCGTTTTTGAACAAAGTTGCAAGCCAGCGCCAATATTTTGTATCATTTTCATGGCCCTCAGAACATTTTGATGCATTAATTTATAAAAAGAAAGAAAAGACTCTGCTTTAAAAAACAAACAGGTTTTTTTTTAAATCACGTTTTTGTCAAAGACTTCTTCTGGATCGGATTCAGAACGATGATAAAAACATAGATGGTATAGATCGCTTCCATCAACACCTCTAAAGCTTGCACAGTCCTATACCTCATCCTGGGTCGACATTTCATTTAGTAACATTTGGCAGTTTTGATTTATATGCGGTTTAATGTTGATAATCTGCTTACATATAATTTTGCTTGTTTCTGCTGCTTCACATGTCTTTTGATCAGGAGATTAACCCTTTGGCACGTACGGTCACACCGGTGTGATCAGTCTTGGCTGGTCCCTGGAGCGTACGATCACACCGGTGTGATCAGTCTTGGCTGGTTCCTGGAGCGTACGATCACACCGGTGTGATCAGTCTTGGCTGGTCCCTGGAGCGTACGATCACACCGGTGTGATCAGTCTTGGCTGGTCCCTGGAGCGTACGATCACACCGGTGTGATTAGAACGGTCAGTGCATCACGTGATCAACTGCTAAATTCAAATGTGCTTTTGCGCGTTGGCTGGCGCTGAGCCAGAGACGGACGCACTCAGTGCTGTCATATATCACAGCTATTGAGTGTTTTCAACCACATAATGTTTATTTTAGGTTCCAGATGATTTTGGTTTAGGTTTAGGTTCCAGAATGATTTTGAGTTTGTAAAATACAAACTGATGTCTATGGAAGCGGCAATAATAATCCTTTCCATTATAATAAGACGACACGTTTTATTCATATCAGATACACGTTGTGTAAGTAGCTTTACATTTTACCCTATTCTTCTCCCAGTTCACCGGCCACTTACTTTCATGTATTTCGTGAGAAGTGGAGGAATTGACGTGTTGTAAATCCAACAGATCCGATTCTCTGAACTGTGAAACAAACTAACATGGCGCCGCCCATCGCGCATACAGCTCAACTAACACGATCGTTATAAAGGTGTTTAAACAACAAAACACATCCACTTGCACATATTTGACAATCGGAATATCAGTGTTTCATGCTATAGCTAATACATTTGTGAATATTTTCAATACAAAAGGAAAAATTACATAAAAGCAGATCATCATTCATTCAGCGCTGTGTTGTGGTTGTGGTCGCTCCCCCTACCGTATAACAGTGAAAAAAACTGAAAGCCGGAAATGTCCATCAATGGCGGGAAGTGTTGACTCATAAATGACAGAAAATTCCGTCAATGGCAGGGAAAGAGTTAAAAGGACTACATGTAAGAATTTTCATGCATCAATCGCTTATTGCCAATGTGTAAACCGCTTGTAACGAGACCTTTCCCGACTTCCTAGGTTTTCTATAAAAGCCTTTAGACTAATTTTAATGTGAAAGACTCAGGTTGTTCTTGCCAGGAAAATCAAAAGGATGTGAGGTTTACGTTCTTTTCTATTTAATGACACATGAAACAAATGCTTATACAATGTTCAAGATAATGCCAAAAAAGCCATTCAGTCCTGTAATGCCAATGTGTCAGGCAAAGAAAAGGGATTAATTCAAACTATAGTCTTACACAGTCAGATTTATATAGAATACAGTCTCAAATATCCTTTATAATCAAACTATTATAACACTGTAATTACAATAACCTCATCTGTCGACATAATGCCGGTGAATTGCAGAGCTTGTGCAAACATTTACACATCACTACGATCGGATGCTTTCTTAACTGCAGCTTTCTCCGCTGTAATTATTTTCTGTTTATTTTGTTAGTGAGAGGACAGTACGTATTTACATAATCATATAAATGGCACTCTCAAAAGCATGGATGATGTTGGAAAGTATATCGCTGCAAAGTTATTTCCAACTTTTTACTTCAAAGCAAAGAACAAAAAAGAAATTTGTTGTGAGTAATAAGTTGCTGGCTGCAGTTCACCTAACAGCCACAAAGCAAAGAACAAAAAAGAAATTTGTTGTGAGTAATAAGTTGCTGGCTGCAGTTCACCTAACAGCCATCAGTGTCGCTAATAACAAGGGTTTCTGAATTCTACATATAGCCCATTTAATAAACATGTTTAGAATAATGGGCATTCCAATTTTTTCTTGGAACTTTCTGTGGAGTTTTGATTCCATTGCAGATTCCAATGAGGAACAGAAATACTAAAAACACAAATGTATACCTCATACAATGATATTCTTTAAAATACCATGGTAAATCAATATGGTAATAACACAGTACCAAAATATACAATCAAAGTATAATGGTGTATCATCCGATAGCATCCCTAGGCTGAACCATGGCAAGTACAAAAGAAAGAACAAAAATCTGATCTCAAAATCAATTCCAACATCAATCAGACATACAAATCTAAACTTTTTAACTAGTTACACAATCCTAAGAAATGTGATGATTAGCTCAGTATTTTTAGATCTAGATGAAATTACCAGGCAGAAGATAACAGGACTGAAGACAGTCAGAGGTTTATATCGGTGCCATCTAACACATTCAAAGAGTTGGCTCTAATATAGTCTGAAATCTTACTGTGTTGGCAAAATGTTATTTTGTAGCCAAAATCTTAATGGTTGAACAACATTATACAGTAATGCTGTATTGATAAAATCACTGATAGGTTTTGTAAGCAGCTACTTTCATTAAAAGAAAGGTAATGAGAGCACAGAGTGGTTCAAGAAAAGAAAGATAAAGCAAACTATCCTACATCCCTCTCCCACCGTATGAGACACTGTCTCATCTAATGTGCAAGGACAGCTAATGTAGGGCATAGATTAACTTAATAGAATTTGAAAGGTAAGGTGTGCTTGTTAGACTTAGACTGAAGCTTGTAGGTAAGAGAGAGGCCTATGGGAAATCGTAAATCATTTATAAAAATGACAGAGTTTGTGTTTCATTCCTGTTCGTTTCAGAGTCCAATTTTTAATTCCATATCCTTTAAACCCAGAACAAATCTCTCATGTTTGGTTGAGACAAATCCTTTACAACTTTATAGTAAATCCAAGTAGGAGAGTTGTTGAGGGTACAAAGTGGCCCATGTAAATGACAAAAAGAAGAAAAAAGAAGCAGAATTAATCAAGAATGTAATTTATCATCGCTGGCAGTGTGGGGTTTAGCCAAACAACAACAAAACTCCTGAAGCAAATCTGAATCAGTCATACCACACCTCTCAAAAATGTCATTTAGATTCTCCACATAAATAGGAATTGTGGCTCTTTTTCGTTTTAAGGCGAAAACCAATAATGATGGCATTCTTAGTCTATAAAATGTTGTAAGAAGTGATAAGAGCCTACTGGGTAAAAATCTCAAAACTCATGAACAAAACTAAGAAAATATAACTTCAACAACAAGTTACAGGGTTTAAATTACAGGGTTACAGGTTACAAAAGTTAAAGATACTAATGCAAACAGGGCCGTTTACGACCATTTTGGCACCCTAGGCGAGATCCATATTAACCCTTGCATATTAACCCATTAAGCATTGATTTGATGCTTTTTACAAGTTATAGGCTTTTTGCTTCTTATTAAACAGTGCAATTATTCTCCTTATGTAGGTAAATGATTGAAGTCACACGTCCAAATGGTTGTCATAGTAATGACAATAAAGTGCAGAGATTTTTTAGGAATGAAAATTTCCCAGATTTCAAGTGCGCAGTAGAACACATGGTTCTTAATAGTCCCAATCAGAACACATTGTTCTTAAATTGATTTCTTTTCCAGTTTACTGGATGGCCATTTCTCTCTCCGCCCTATCACTAGTAAGGATGTGTTCACACTTGGAATGTCTGGTTCGATGAAAAACTAACCATGGTGCGATTGCACTGTTAGTTAGTGCGGTTCATTTGAATGATCCAAACCCTGGTGTGCACCACTGAAAAGATGCAAAAACTCTGGTGCGGTTCGAATTAAATATGAACGCAACATGGACTAAAGACATCTAAATTGACCAAAAACAGGACATGATGTCACAAGATGCCACCCTAAAAGGACAGAATGCTCAAGCATACCTGTTTTTTTTCTTGTCATAGTTCAGTACAGCCATTAGAACCACGACTCCTCGCAGCAGATTGTTTGTGTGTGACGGATGAATTCCTGCTGCTGTTTTGACTCCTTTACACATTTAATAAGCACTTCACAAGTTCTCAGCTGGTCAAAATAACATCATATGTAGGCTACGCACATACAACGAGTGAAATGCATATAATAAAAGCAGACTAATCAGGTTGAACTTGTGAACATATCCCTATGCCTTTAGGTTCAGTATCTTTAGGTTCGGTGTTAAAATGCCAATGTGAACGCTAAGCGGATCAAGCCTAAATGTTTTTTTTTGGTTCAGACCAAACAGCGAACCGAACTACAAGTGAACACACCCTTGAAAAAACCTTGTGCCGTGTTCAATCCATGTCAATCAAATGTCCTCCACTGTAAAATTAATTTTAGTGTGTATTTAAATAGTAGCCCATCAACCGCTAGGTTCAAGATGTATTAAAAATGTATTAAACAAAAAATAAATACAAAATGGGCTACTTAGGGTATAATAAAAAATAATACCACAGAAACCGTTGAATTTGGTAAACCTTTCACTATACTTAAGAAAATGAAACAAAGGTTTTATTGACATTACCAGTATGTTTTAAACTTTCAAAATCAATTTCATTCAAATTATAATTTACCTAAAACTTCTATGGTGATCGATGCATTTGATTAGAATGATATGATTTAAAATATTTTATAAAAAAAAATAGATGTAGGTATTACTGACCTTTAGATTTTATCTCTACATGTTAACAGGAAACTTTATTTGGTTTTCTGGACGGACGTTTTTTTTTTTTTTGTGTTCTCGAAGCTGTGGTTGTGGCAATGATTAGCCTACCCAACACAAATGTTCAATGTGTTATTTCCCTCATTCCACCCGTCATTCATTTTTATGCACTAAATATTTGGATTTCTAATCACTGTATTTCTGACAACATTTCAAAAACTCCATCTTTCTTATGCTAATATTCAGCTACTTAAATGTAATTAACATGTTCTATTCTTCCTAAAAAAAAAAAAAATAAATAAAAGCGTGGCGCTCATCGGCACCCCCTCCAGCAGGTGGGATCTCCCAACCGCCTAGTTCGCCTAGAAACAGCCATGAATGCAAAAGTATAGCCTACATAATTTAAAATTATAATTCAGAAACCATTGTAATATGCTGATTAAGAAAAAAGTCTTATGTTTACTCAGTTTTGTAAATCAATTTTGGCACTTCATATTTTTGTGTAAAGAGTGATACATTTTTTCAGTATTTTTTGATGAATATAAAGTTCAAAAGAACAGCATTTGAAATAGTGAAGACATGTATAATGTAACATGTTTTGTCACTTTTGATCAGTATAAAGCATCATTGCTGAATAAAAGTATTAATTTCTTTAAAAAAAACTTTTTGAATGGTAGTGTAAACGTAAATAATTATAAATATTTAAAATATAGTAAATTATAAATAAAAGCTTTAAAAGACATAAAACTACACTAAAAAAAAATAAAAAGTTTCTGAATGCAGCACTCATATAGCCAATCAGAAACAGAGGCGAGTCTCTGCCAAACTCAACCAATGAGTTTGGGGTGAGACAACGGTCAATCTTGAAAAATAAAAATCTTACAACAATGGTATCATACATTTAGCTTCTTTCGCTGAAAAAAACATTATTTGATCTATTTCTCTATAAAAAGGTGACCAGCTATTTTAACTGAAAGGTGGGACTTTCATTCATACAGTTGCCACACTGAGTGCCAAGATTTCTAGTACAAGTAAAAGTAAAAAGTAGCCAAGTATGCTTTTGAAATGGTTACACTTAAACCACATTAAAAACCTTAACACAATCTCTGAATAAGGCTGAATAAAGGCTTTTCACCATATGTCTAAGTCAGCCAAACAGCTACAATAGAGTACATTTGTGAAGCACCAGTGAATCTCAAAGCTCTTTGTACCAGGTTAATTCATGAACGAGAGGCTGAGATTGTCATCACCTGAGCTATAAATAACCTGATTTGGCATCAAAACACCTATCTAAAGTGTTTGACTATTTGGAGAAACGAATGCCTATGCATTTAACAGTGCGAGATTTAATGTAATGATTCAGAGGGGTGAAGCGGCATGCTTTCGGCTGGGTAATTAGGTGGCCTGTGTTGAGACTGAGACAGTGCCAGGACACCTCTACTTTTCCCAGCATGGTGAAGTCTTGAGTAACCACAGTGAGTCAGGGAAAGAAGAAAGGAGATGATTCATAGAGCTCTCAATGAAGATGCTTCTTCACAGAATGCAAGACAGAAATGTTTCTTACACCAGAAGCTGTGCATGTCTGGGGCTGAAACTTGAATTGTTTTCAAAATAGCAGCAAACCACAAACTAAAGGCTGCCTACTGTACATAGGTCATGGTGGACTCTACAGATATTTTAAGACATCTCAGAGAAAGAGAGACATGTAAAGAAATAGCTCACCCAAAAATCAACATCCTTACATTATTTATCCTAATGTTGTTCTAAACTTGTATGCTATTTTTGCCACAAAACACAATGATACACTTTAAAGAAACTTTACTTACTGGTTCATAGTAATCACTAATGTCAAACTCTGACAAGGACAAAAAAAAAAAAATCCTTCCGTAAGAGAACTATGGAGCACCTAAGGACAGCGTTTGTGGCAGGCTGTCAATTACCAAAGCAATCATTTCAATGTAATGCACTTACTGGAAGCCTTGCAGGCAACCTGACAGCGGCACGAATAAACGATTAAAATAAACATTAAGTTGTAAATAACCAGGAATATTCCTTTAAGGCTTTGAAGTTATTAAAAACAGCAACAATTATTTTACATTGGCAAACTTCCTCACTTTCTCCAGTATGCATTAATCGTTATTAACACTGCATTTCTGCACTGCACTTAAATATTATAATTTAAAATGTGCTAAAGATGTATGACAATCACTTGAAGAGCAACATGCTGTCCTCTAAGGACAGGATGTGACACAATAAAAAGTTTGGCACTGTACAGCCTTTTATTGCGGTGACATCATATCCAAGGGTTTCAGACACCTCACATAAAGCTTGAAAAAGGTTCACTTCTGCAGTGAGAGCAGAAATTAACAGAAGGCCTTGTTAATAAATATGATCCAGCTCTCAGATCCTTTTGCCCCAAGAGAGTCTTGCTGAACATGCAGTATCTCAGCAGGCCATTTCTGAAAATGTGTGCGATTTACACTGAAAATGTATTTGATATGTTTGGCTTTGTTTAGGAGAAGCCAAGAGAGATTGTAGCACTCAAATTACATTTAACCAGTCTCAAGAGTTGAATTTGTAAGAATCTCACCGTTTTCCTCTCAGTGCTAAAAGACACATCCTTCACTACAGCTCATTCAAAATGCATGAGTACAAAACGCTACCCTGAGTTCATCCTTTTTTGTAAATGAACAAGAAAACATGTTTATGGCTGAAATAATACAATCAAAGTCCTTTTAGACCACCACACACATATTTACAGTAAATACACGGACTGACTGTCTCCATATGCCATTTCACAGAGGCACGAACAGTCGGGTCTCTAAAGAACGACTGTATGACTAATGAGCCCCCTGGGTTATTGTAAACAGAGAAAGCGACGAGAGGACCACCTTTAAAGGTCTTTGAAACATACTGAAATCCTGTGCTTTCAGGGATTAACAAAAGTATAGGCTTAAATGAAAAAGCAAATGACACATTTACAGTATTCATTCAATTCCATAGGCAGTGCAAAGTCCCAGAATGAGCAATTCTGCCATGATTAATTATACAAGCATGGAGTCTTAAATCTATTTCGACAGCTTCACTTCTCCTAATGTCCTTGCCAAGAAATGCTACCTTTGTCTTTCTGAAATCTGAAATCTCGTCCGCTACGACCACATTTCACACACAAACCGAGCTTAACGTGAGGGCTGGCATCATATTATTCTCTGTTAAAGTAAAGGGAAGAAAATTAAATGTTTTACCCACACACTTTTCTCAAGCTAGAGGCTGCTAATAAAAATGGTTGCCAAAGGAAGTAGTAAGCATGGTACTTTTGCCAACTCTGAGTTTTCCAAATGAATGTACTGTCATTACAAATGCTAGTGTGATGCTGACATTTACCCTCAGAAAAAAATTACCATGGTAGCTTCTGCCAAAATACCAGTTACTACTGTTATTTTTCTACTGATAAAACATAATAAATGAAAGCTGTTGTAATCGTTTTTTGGACTACTGTACCATGCATGAAAAGCCCCAGATATCACTAAAATATGTATCCTAAGAAGTCACATTTATTTCAGTGAAAGCCTTAAGCTTTATCTCAATAAAAAATGAAACAATGAAATTAATACCTGGTTTCACAGACAAGGTTTAAGTTTATAGTCCCAGACTAAAATGCATGTTTAAGCTGTCTTAACTGAAAGCAACTTGTACTGACATATCTTAAAATATGTCAGTGCCATGTTTTGCCTCAAGATGAACACCAGTAATGTTTTTTTTATGAGGCACGTTTATAAAAGTTTCTTACATGTCCTCATTCAACTAAGGCCTAATCTTGGCTTAATTTAAGCCCTGTCTGTGAAACCAGGCCTATACATACAGAAATGTAAAACTATTAAAACAAAACAAGTTAATATTCTGTGAACACTTCAAATAACATACTGAAATGTTACATTTGTGACCGAATTCTCCCTTATGATGTATTGATATATTTAGATTTTTAATATGAACATTGTTTCCGTAATAAACACTTAATAAACAAGTTTTTTGTTTCACATTATAAAAATTGTTTCCCCCACTGCTAGACATTTGTCAAAACAAACAGAGCTATGAGACTATTCGTTTTGGCTATTGCTTGTTGATTCTGGCAAACAGCTCAGTGAGCTGACAGGAAACAATGTGGCACTGATTGTCATGAAAACGACAAACTTTAATTTTATGCGACATTGCATTTTTACACAGTATCTGGAGCTGGCACAAAAGACATTTTGCAAGAAGCTTTTATTTATCTGTTTATTGATGACAGTGGTGGCTAATACCATATTTCCATCATTTTACTCTACAAACAATAACAATAAATGTAGTATAGTGGTAGATACAGTACTGTGGTTACCGTAAGGGTATGGCCTCCAGAAAAGCTATTTCTTAAGAATGTTATTTTAAAACGACAAAATGTCAATACTAAAATATAGAGTGGGGTTACATAAGTCAGCTAAGTTTAAAAATCAAATATTCCGATTTTAAATATCCTTCTTGTCTCTGAAAAGGGTGAGCAGATGTTTTGAGTTCCCTTGATGGGTGAAGGCTGAGCTACGGCCAGTGTTGACTCAGTTAAAATTGCAAGCCTGAGGCACAACTGCATGGAATATGAACGTAATGAGCAAAGGTCAATAGGTCGTCTTGCCTGTCAACATCATCACTTCAAGAGGACACGTTTTGGCCGCCTCTCAGCCAACCCGCCCTCAAATATCCTTGCCATTAGAGAGTTCATACAACCTCCAGCCACCCTGAGGTACTTTGCATTGACTTGAGACAGGCTCGAACAATCACACGCTAATGCTAAAACACATATGCCAACATACTGTTGTTTATATTATGTTACATATATGCCACATGGAAATCTTTCGTACACAAAGAAATTAACTAAATTTCGTTTTTAAGAAAATGTCAGAAAATGCCATGGCTTGCTGCTATGCAGTTCCTAAAGCGTTCTGAGTGTTTCTAAAGACTGTTGCTATCAGGGGCGTCGCTAGGCCCTTTTTAGGCCCTTCTTCTGCCTAGCCCCCCTAAAAATTTGTGATTAATGTAGGCTACACAAATTCGAGTTCGCTTCAGTCTTGTTATAATCAGATTCAGCGTGTTCTTCATCTTCAATCCGCAGCGGCGCCGAGCAGAGAGAGCACGTCAGAAACAGAGGACAGGGTGTGTGTGTTCATCTGAGCCTCATTGGTCTGTCACTGCTCGTCAATGTCAGAATATTTGAGATGACCAATCAAATCAAAGTAGGCGGGCTTTATGTTCACAGACGCTGCTGAGCACGAATTTTAACAGTGCGCCTCGACGCGTATGGTCAAGTGGGAGATAAGATGTAAGTAGCTAAACTTAACATTTCATATTTGACACTTTTTTAGGTCATAAATGTTAAACGAATGACAAAATATAATCAGGCAAACTAATATAGTTTTGTCTATTTTCACCATTTTGAACTGAAAATAGCCCTATATAACGTGTAATGTAATAATTAGTTTACTGTCATTGTGAGGGGACAAGAAACATTAACAAAGCCGTTTTCATCATGTTAGGCACAAGATTAATAATAAATGTGTACATATTGAGAATATAATACAAATTGTAGCCTTTAGTAAATTAAAATAGCTCAGCTTTAGGAGGGGAACAGAAAGGGATGAAGAGACTGAGAAAAAAAGAAAGAGTGATGGAGATGAGGAGAGAGCAGGTATTGACAAATAATCTACTGCCCACTGACATGGTTTTAAAGCTATTTCTTATCCTTTTTTTTTTGTCTTAAAAACGTCTTGAAATGCACATATCAGAGAAATAAAAAGTTTGAACCCCCTACCAACCTCAAATTTAGGACCTCTTTGATTATAAAGCCCTGTCTACGGCCCTGTATTAGGCATAATATCAATAATGAATGTGTAGCCTACATATTGTGAATGCAACCTATCAGTTGACTGTTTACTTTCTTCACTGACAGACAAAAATGAAAAGCCTATATCAGTCAAAGCTCAGCTTTAGGAGGGGAAGAGACAGGGCAAGATAAAAACAAAGAGAAAAAGAGTGTGATGCTGATGAGGAGAGAAAAACAATCAGCTGCCCACTGACATGGTTTAAAAGCTATTATCCAGCTTATTGTTATTGTTATTTTATATATATATATATATATATATATATATATATATATATATAGTTATATGTTATTTTTTTGGCCTTCAAAACATCTTAAAATGCACATATGTAGATCAGAGAAATCAATTTTCTCGGGGAAACCCCGAACCCCCCTATATACCCTACCTCACATTTGGGACCACAGTGATTATAAAACCTTGCCTTTGCATGGTAATGAAATTGATAGTGAGCATTAGCATTAAACTAAAGTGTTAACTTTTTTTTATTATTTAAAAAAAAAAAATCATACCCTCATTGGGGGCTTAGCCCCCCTAAAATGAAAATCCTAGTGACGCCCCTGGTTGCTATGTGGTTGCTCGAGTAGTTGATACCAGACCCCACCCTCTTTATGATAACCATAACAACAGTTATATAACAAGTACTGTCAATTCCGATCACTTTATTATAGATTTATGTCACAAATATAACCAAAAAAAATTTGTTCAAGTCTAAAAAATAAATATGTCCGACGTTTAATAATTTAGCATACATTTAAGATTTCTTTAAAGAAAAAAAAAACTCACAATTTTAAGTATTATTAATGCCGGAACATATTCCAAACTGAAGTTTAATACTTATGTTATACTGTTTTGTTTTTCAAATCCATAACTAGAGCTGCACGATTCTGGATAGATTGAAAATCCTGATTTTTTTGTTTCAAACAGAGATCAAGATTCTTCCACGATTCTGAACAGACAACTAAACAAAATAACAGGTAATTTACTCTGACAAATGTTAATTGCAGCAGTCTAATTAAAATGATTAATGAATCTGAATTAATCATTTTTGAAAAAAAATCTGTTTGAAAAAATGGTTCAATGACTCTCATAAAAGCTGCCTCCCAATTCAGAGACTGCATCCTTCGAAGGCCAATTGCATCACAGCAGCACGACGAAGGCTGTTCCAATTCGAAGGCTCATCAATACGGCCTCCAAATGTATCCTTCGTATCCCGTGAAACTGTGCCAGTGATGACAGGATTTTTTGAGAAGACGGAAGTATTGGGTTTCAACTTACTAAATATCTAATGATACAAATGTAAAAAACAAAATAAAAAACACCTTTAAAGCAGTTAAAGGTATAGTTTATACTCTTTATTAAATACAGAAATGGAGAACATACTCATGGTGAATACATTCAGACAGTTTGTGAACCCTGTTTTGTTTTCAGAGTTTAATCTGACTTTCAAAAAAATCCATAACAAATGTTACTATCACTCAATGGCAGCAGTCACAGTTGCTAGGCGACAAGAACAATCCTTCATAGGCTAGACCGTCCCTTTAACACTACTTGTTCGACCTTCGTGGCCTTTGAAGTATGCCTCTGAATTGGGATGCAGCTAAATACTTCACTTGTTTCATTACGGGATGAATTAGCGTTTCTGAATTAATCTTTTGAATGAATGATTCAATGACAATTTTTTTTACAGTCACTTGTCACCATCTGGTGGCGTAACAATGAAGCACAATGTTACTTTCAAAAGGAGATTTACTCTATTTTGATCACTTCCATAGACCTTAGTTTTTATATTCAAACTATATACTTGTATCCAAGTTCTTCTGTGATATGAATATTTGTAACAAATATAACAATACTGTGTGGTTGAAAAGACTGGTGAAGCCGTTTCATACATGACAACTGCTCTCTCTGGGTCAGATTTGAATGTTTGTTGCGATCGTACTTGTCAAAGGTTTAACGAACACAGGCGGATTGTTGTCATTTAGGAATGTGATTGCGTGGGTGTTTGAATCGACATCGCACTCTTTTAACGATTAATCGTGCAGCTCTATCCATTACCCTAAGCAAAAACAGTTATAGAGTTAGGAGTTTAAACATTATTGTATGATCAACCTCCTCTCCTTCCAAATGCAATAATCAAAGTTCACAAAGAAACCTCAATCACCTCCAATATCAATACCTCTTAGTGCCCAAAATGCTTTGCGTTAATACCCAGAGGTCTAATACATTGAATCCCAGAAAAGCATGTTTGCCTTCATGATTATAAGCATGTTTTGAATGGAGGATAGCCAAGAACAGCAAAGACAATTTTGCACTTGGAACTCAGAGAACTCAATGGTCAAGAGAACATTAAGCTGCACAAAACTCATCCAGATTAGCCGTATGTGTAAGAGACAGGCTGAACTCGAGAGTTTCATTAGCCTTGAAGTGGGCAAAATATCAATATGATGCGCTGTCATTTCTTTTGATGCTGGACCAGTTATGCAGTTCAAAAGAAAGCTCCGCCCTTACTTGTATTATGGGCTGGCAGAGCGTTCTATGCACATCACGGTAGTAGTCAAGACAACGCTCCCTCGTGGAAGCCCTCTGGAAGTCTCGTGTGCTGCTGCTGCTGCATGGCGCATACAAATAACAAAGCTCTGGAAGCAACTTGGACAAACTTAAAGGCTACAAAAGGCCCCAGAGGACTTGCATAAAAGGCGGGGATTGAGCACCTCCGTGTTTAACTCTACTCTGTCATTGATTGATGGCCAATTAAACAGTTAGAGAGTTATTGATCACAGGAGAATGAAGAGCATCCCAAAACATCCTTAAATATGCTGGTTGATGAACCACAGATGGGCTGAGAGCAAGCGGAGCGCCACAGGAAATGTTTCATGTTTATGTTCTCCGTTGCCACTGAACAAACCCTTTGGAGTAATAATAGTTGGAGAGAAAAAAATCCTCGCTTTTGTTGCATTACTATTACGGGACGAGGCAAAGTGCTCGAGTCTATTGAGTATTCAAGCAGATGGTTCATCATTAAAGCGGACAGATCTTACTTAGATCTTGCAGTCTGCGAGTCAAGTCAAAAGCACCTTGGGAAATGCACTCTTATCTCTTCAGGGAGGGGCATTCACCCAAGGCTTTCATAGACTCTAGTGCTCACAATGTGCTGAGAAGCAGTGTCTGCACATTAAAGGCATCTGCTCTCAAGGTCAACAGTACTCCAGCTTTCTCTGGCCACTGACAGCACCTCAGGAAGAACACGATTAGTCTCTCTGGTGACAGCGCTGATCTTTGGTTCCTCCTGCTGACCGCATCCTTTCTGAAGGGCGTCGCAACGCTTGCAGGAAGGAGCAGGTGTTGGAGCCCAGGATGGGACCAAAGGGGTCTGGAGAAAGCATCCGTTAGCATTCATGTTCATTTCAAAAAGGCCCTTTTAACATTTCTGGGTTTCTCAGAAGCGGAAGTCATCATAGTTGAGAAAACTTCTTAAATTGTTAACAGAAACTACAACAAATAATTTTTGTATTCCCAACAGCAAAAGAAAACATCCACAATAGAGTTTCTATCCTATTTCTAAAAATAGAGACACGGATTACATTGATCATAACAGAGAAAGATCAGCCGTTGTATTAGGGTGCTTTCACACTCGCATCCAGGTTTTATTGACGTCAGAGTTCATTTCCTTTGAATGATGTGAATGCTGTTTTCAGAGCTCAGGTGCGCACCGGCAAACCGTTCCGGAGTCTGAATTAAAAAAAAAGGTGGTCTGAGGTATGAACTCCAGTATGGTTCATTGCTAATATGAATAAAATCCTTTTTAAATCGCGAAAGAGAACCGTTATTGATGACGTACGATTTGATAAAACTGTGTGTTTGATTGCGTCCTCAATCGCTTTCCTGACAAGCGTAACTGCAAGCAGAGAGAATGTGGCCTTTAGCAGAAATGGACTCCTGCATTCTTTAGAGCATTTGCAGTACTTTAGTGGCAGATAGACACAAGTGGCGTTATGTGCTGACACTTTGAAAATGAAATCAAATGTTCA
This sequence comes from Gila orcuttii, assembly GCA_026230005.1. Lineage (NCBI taxonomy): Eukaryota > Metazoa > Chordata > Actinopteri > Cypriniformes > Leuciscidae > Gila > Gila orcuttii. The sequence goes on along the minus strand of JAPDVR010000016.1, from coordinate 9,092,963 downwards.
AAAACCAAAATATAAAAATAAGGAGAGCAACGCTATGCATTTTGTCGCCTTCTCCTACGTCGTTGCTACCAAGCAACAAGCTGCTGCTGCTTTGATTATGCAAATGCACCGTGGTTTGGATCCAAATAATATAATGTGAACCCAATTCAGGAGGAGGGGGAGCAATCGAACACTGGTTCAGATAAGGCAATCAAACCTAGTATGAAAGCCCCCTTGAAACACTTGTGCAGCAGTGTTAACTAGTTTTCTGTAATTCAATGCAAAGGTAATACAACACAAAGTACATTGGTATAAATGTGCATATTAAAAAAAAACACTTGGAACTGTGGAAACACGTCATCCCAGTCTGTGAAAAGGGTGCAATTGTTTTGAAATCTTTGCTATCCTGCCGCCCTGTGATGAAAGACAACAGACAGGGGGGAAAATCCATTTCACATCTTTTAAGACATTCCAAAAAGAAATACAGCACTCGTAAACATCTACTATAGTATGATGGGGTCGACGTTGTTATAGGTTGCGTGTTTTGCTTCGGACAATGGTCTAAATCTCCGGAGTAGTGTGTGTGGACGGCAGGCGTAACTGTAGTAAAAGTTTACACTAGTGTAAACGTAGGTATTCCACAGTCTGCTCGGGAACCGATTCTATCGAGCCAAATATAGTAATTTCAGTGAGTACATGGCTAGACGGCAGGAAGGAATAAACCAAACAATTTTAAACGTTTTTTTTTTTTCAATAATAAAAGGTAGAGTGTCGATTCAATTAAAAATGCACATCTCACATATTTTAAAATATTACATACAATTAATTGAAGCCTGTTTGTCATGTATAATACACCGACCAATCGTTATCTGGCACAACAAGTTCAAATTTCATTGGACAATGTGAAGCGGAATGGTAATTTTCCAGTCATTCATAAATCGTTTGAAAATTAGATGGACAGACGAATTTACAAATATGAAGCGATCTGAATTTGAGTCATTTAAACAATGGATGCTACTTGACTACAAAGCACTGCAAAAAACCAGCACCAAAGTCGCATTAATGGGAAGTAGTATTAAAGTCACTTTTTATTTAGTCTATGTATATTGATACACCGTTTACCATTTGATCAAACTATCATAGTTGTTTAAATGAAGCCCAGGCCTACAGGCCTATTATGTGAAGTGTAGGCGACAACAACACGCAAAACGGTGACGTGAAAGGACTTTAAAATTTTGGATAATTATGCAGCAATAGTATAATCGTACAGTAGCCTACTACTGGTCAAAAATTTGGACAAAATAGTATTTTTATGTTTTTTTATAAATAAGTCTCTTATGCGCATCAAGTCTGCATTTATTTGATCAAAAATACAGAAAAATATTACTATTTAAAATAATGGGTTTTTTATTTTAATATACTTTAAAAATATAATTCATTTATGTGATGCAAAGCTGGATTTTAAACAATAACTCCAGTCTTCAGTGTCACATGATTTTTCAGAAATCATTCTAATATGCTGATTTATTATCAATGTTAGAAATAGGTTTTTTTAACCTGTGATACTTTCAGGATTTATTGATGAATACAGTTAAAAAGAACAGTAATTAAAATAGAAATTCTTTAATAAGTCTTTACTGTCACTTTTGATCAATTTAGCACATCCTTGCTGAATAAAAATAGCCTAATCATTTATTTTAAAAGACGAATGAATATTACTGACCCCAAACTTTTGAACAGTAGTGTATGTTGGCACAAAATATTTCTATTTTAAAGAAATTATGTTCTTTTTTTAACAAACAAGGTTATAATTATATTATAATAGAAAACCATTATTTCAAATTGTAGTATTTTTCACAATATTACAGTTTTTTCTGTATTTTAGATCAAATAAATGCAGTCTTGATGAGCATAAAGGGCTTCTTTCAAAAACATTAAAAATAGTAGAGTCCAAACTTTTGGCCGGTACACACACATATATATATATATATATATATATATATACACATATACATATATATATATATATATATATATGTATATATGCATGTATGTATTTATGTATGTATGTGCGCCTTTTTTACATTTGAGCCCCTGCCGCTGAGGAACTCTCTGCACGTCCCTGAATGAAATAATAGCAGCCAAACTTTGACCCTTGGAAAAGGGTTAAAGGCGCCCCAAAAAACACCACGTCACCCCTTTAACAGAAGTCTACAAGTGTTTAAGTGAAGCGAAAGGGCACATTTCCAAGATCTGATGCAGTCTGATGGGAGACTTCCCCCACCCCAAAGGTTCGTGTCACACTTTCTCATGTTCTCTGCCTCGCCTTTCTTTCCCTATTTGCATTTGACACTTATGGAGAAGACATATATAGCACCGCGAGATAAGAAAAGACCACATTTGTCATCAAATGGAACATGCTCTTGGATTATGGAAAGCCAGCTGCTGTTGACTTACACTGTTTGCCTTTTCCTCATCTCTGTTACACCATTTCATGCGTCTCCATTCATCAAAATCAAATACGGCTCAACATATATTACATACAGTATATGTGTAGAAACTGTGTGAGTGGTAGAAATATACCCTCTATTTAAAAAAAAAAAAAAAAAAAAACAGGATAAGGCTGTTGTAAAAATAGCAATGTGGCCGGCAATGAGTGAAATGCAACAACAAAAATCGATTTAATTACATTCTGCATCGGAGCGCTTGTTGCGACTCCAAAATAACACTGCTCTCAGACATTAATCTGTTCTAATCTTTCATTTTTCTCAGAAATTTTCTATTGCTTGAGTCTTTTGGTTCTTGTACATCATGAAAAGTCATTGGTTAGTATAACAGAGACCTCTCTTTACATGCATCATTTGACTTCATATCTTACAAGTAGAAGGGCAAAAATCTTATTCCTCATTTCTCTTTCCTTTTTAGAAATGCACATCACCATGAAAACAGTCCAAATACCGTATATAGTGACAATGTATGGTTTAGTTCATGGCTTAAATAACATTCAACTTTAAATCTTACAAATATATAAACAAAAGACAAGGCCACCAAAATGCTAGCTTCATCCTAATTGCAATAATGAGAGTAAAATCACATCTCTGGGGTCTGAAGGGCCTTTGGAAAGCTTCATAAGAAAGCCTCAGAGTTGACTGCAGCCCAGAACCTAACCCTTCCAGTGAACAACCAAGCACACTCACACCAGTGCCAAAATATCTGAGACAAGCCCACCACAAAATTCAACCACAAAAATCCCTTGCCTCTTTCTCACACAGAAAGAAAGAACAGCAAACCAATTCCATCTCTCTTTCCAAAGAGCTGGGAACAAACAAGAAACCATACTTTACTGCGAGTTGATTGCATGACTGGATTACTGTACTTTCAGATTGCGACCTGAATTTGATGAAGCTGAAGCATGCGCTGTATGTAACATGAATACATTTCTATACTATCCACAATTGTTGTTAGTACAATTTAACCACAAATAAACAACTTTAGGATTGCAGGTCTGTTCTGATAAAATCATTGGGGTTTTTTGCCATTAAAAGCTAAATGCATACATAAGAAAATGCAATAAACTATGTAAAGTGCTTAGTTAGGATAGCAAGATAAATGTGGGCTCCTCAACATTTAAAATAAAGAAACTGTTTCCAATTCCATATCTTTTGTAGTTTCATTTTTTTTCGTATTAAAAGGAATTAGTTCACTTAAAAATGAAAATTCTGTCATCATTTACTCACCCTCAAGTTGTTTCAAACCTGTATGAATTTCTTTCATCTGCTGAACACAAGAGATGATATTTTGAAGAATGTCGGTAACCAAACAGTTATTAACAGTTAATAATTTTGCATGTTATAAGCATGTATGACAGTATGTATTTCTGTATGTAAAAAACAGTATTAGAATAAGAATATTTTGGTTTACTTTCCTACAATAAATATTTTTGGTACTCTATTGGGTCAACATAAAATCCTGAAGCAAGACCAATAGAGCCACTAACACAGGCTACAGTATAAAATACACACACACACGTAATGTGCTGATTCCTTTTGTCTACAGACTGATGAAAACCCTCCTGTCGGCTCAACGGTAGCTGATCTCCCTGAAGGCAGCACATTGTTCATGGAAGAGCTATGTTCTGTCTCTTGTGTTCTCTCTGATGAAGACTGACAGGGCGACCTTTATTTTTGACCAGATTATGTTTCAGGGGAAAGACAAGTTGGCTTATATATATATATATATATATATATATATATAGATATAGATATAGATATAGAGAGAGAGAGAGAGAGAGAGAGAGAGAGAGAGAGAGAGAGAGAGAAATGCACTGTCAGCATTTTTCTCCCTGGCGAGAGCACCTTGTGTGATCTTCGAACTAACAATGTCTGCAAGCACACGTGCTTCCATTATTTCCCCTCCATCCAATTTACATTTCCTCATCTTTACAAGTCTGGAGAATGAGAAAGTTCTTGTCTGATCTTTTTTCATTCGGAAGCGAAGCTGGATAAGTGTCCTTGACAAATTAAACAGAGCATGCGAAGATGGTGCAGGGCATTTTTCATGACGCCATGATGTAAAAAAAAATGCTTCATTTGAAGGGACATTTGAATAAATGGAACTATTTCTTTCTGTCTTTCTGTCACTTTACCTCGTCTTAATTTGTGTGAAATCCTTATCTAATGAATTCACAAGAAAATACCTTTTTAATTCAGTTTCCCCACGTACTATTTCCTAAAGCAAGACTAAAAACACAACATTTAACAAGTTAGCCCTCTGTCCACAGCGGAGAGGGGGGGGAAACAATATTAGCCAAGTGAGAATTTTTTTTTACAGTGCTCTCAGGATACTCATCAGCGGTCCCCAGCTGGGCTCTATGGTGATGATTACTCTAAGACCTCCAGAAGCGCAACCCAACTTTCCCACAGTTATGTTTCCCACAGCCAAGACCTACATTCCTTCGCTTACTCTCTTGACACAATGTAATACAAATCTCAGCAAGCCCAAACTGGTCAATGCAAACGTGTTGTGGGTAGACTAGGTCAGTGTTTCCCAATCATTTTTTGTTTTATGGTCATCCACACCCCTTCATCCATACCAAATACAAAAATTAGTTAATTTCAACTGATATTACACTGGACATAATTTAGCATCATTACTAATATTATTAAAATGGTTATTAAAATCATGTGTACATCAAATCAATTATGCATTATTTTTAACCAATAAACATCCTGGAATTTCTGTTTTATAGGTTCAGTAAAGGGAAAAAAATCCAAGCTGCACGCATCCCAGGTTGGGTAATACTGCACTAGGCGACTGAAATTCTGTAACTGTAATTATGTCCAGGCATTGAAAACAGGTTAATGTGCTATTTGATGTTATTATAATATGCAACATTCTTTCATTCCTTTTTCAGTATGAATATGCACAAAATCAATGACAACACAGTAAACAAATGTTTGCAATAAATTTCCAAAGATGCAACAAATTAATCTTTATCTATATCCACACTGATTCTTATGTAGAAACACACAAGCTGGGTATTTAAGAAATGCTCAAGACATTTTTGTTGTGGGAGAAGTAACAAAGAGTGATTATTTGAGAACCTGACAATGTGGCATTGTGTTGGCTTGGCAAACAAATATATAAAAACAAGTGTTCATTATGAACATATAAATTTAGAACGTTTCATAATTATTAAAGCTTTAGACGTCAAGTAAAGCTGTACTTCTGCCTTTGTGGCTACAATGGGTAGCTAGCCAAGACAAGTGCAAGATGTGTGATGGGAGGAGAGCACGATTATTTGTGCACGTTCTTTTCCACTGAGCTGACGACTGCATGATTTACCTCATTTTATATATCTGCACACAACAAATATGCCCTGCACTGTTCAATGATCGCAAATGCTCACTGTAGGCTACTTCGCAAAGCTGTCAGAAACACTGCCAATGCAGCAAGAACGGATGAATGTCGCCGCGTGGAAATGTGCGCGTCTACTTCATTCAAGCTGACGCTCACGGAAATGTAACGTGCAATATAGGCTACAGGGTGCAATATTCAACCATATTTATTAGTTTAAAGCCTATGACTTACATTTCTGGTCATTTTCAATTACACAAACCATTTGTTTTGTGTAGCCTTTATATTTGTTGAAACAGTGTCTCGCTCGCGCCATGAGTCTCGTGCTGGCAGAAACATGTCAATCAAACTTACTGCACGTTCAAGTTCTTAAATAGGTTCTTCACGTCTGTTTCTTCGCGGTCTGATTATTAAAAGTAGCAATAATATCGCAACTTGGATCAAATTACATATTGTGCATACAAATGAACACCGTGAAATATTATATTGTTGTTATTCGTGAAACCACATGACAAAAGGAGCCTGCTGCTGTGTGTAGCCTAAAAGCAATTACGCCCTGCTTACACATGGCTTTATCAGTCGCAACTGAAAGATCCGTTTAAAGATTAATTAAACTCACCAGTGAAGGTAAATCCGGACGAAAACAAGCAGATCCATGTGAGTACAAGCCCGGATCTCCAGCGGACAAAGGGACCCAGGTGTAACGGCATCTTTTTCACCTTCTTGTTCAAGTTTAAGTCAGTAAAATCAACTGAATGAGCTGCGAGGAGTATCTGCTTTATGGCTGGGTTTAGTTTTTGCAATATTACACCGATCAGCGCATTGATAAGTCCTTTTTCAACACGTATCCTCTTCCTGTACCTTGGCCATCAGTGCGTCTTCGTTGCTCAGAGACAGCAGCGCATCACAGGTGTGGTAAATAAAGACGCCACTCTAATTTCTTCAGCTCACTCACCCACATACACACTCCAGACGTGTGAAGAGAGAGAGAGAGCAAACGTCCTCACTCTTATTCGTCTTCTCACTCTCCGCTGCAGAATACTTGCTCCGGTAAAGAGAACGGTGTATATTTGGCTTCAGCGTGCGAACATCTGCTGTAACAGCAATGCAGGAGTGAGGAGACGCGATGTATAGAGCAGTGAGGGAGCAAAACCCGGATTGGAGTCCGGCCCCTTCACTGGAACGGAGTGTGGAGAGCCTTGGATACGACGCGTCATGTAAGTGAACAAGTGATTTAAACAGCCCAGTGTTTAAACCATGGTTTGAACAGACGAGAACGGGGTAATTTGTCACACTTTTACGAAAGTTGCATTTTTTCAGGTTAGGTTTGTTTTATAGCGTTTAGACGTAGCTGCAAAAAATCGTGGCAACTAAAAGATAAAGTAAAGCTAAAAAAAGAAAGTTAATTAAACAGGTTGACATTTTGTGTTAAAGGGATAGTTCACTCAAAAATTAAAATTCTGTCATCATTTGCTCACCCTCAAGTTGTTCCAAACCTGCATGAATTTCTGTCTTCTGCTGAACACAAAATTTAAAGAATGTTGGTAACCAGACAGTTGGACCCCATTGACTTCCATAGTATACAAAAATACTATGGAAGTCAATGGGGCCCATCAACTGTTTGGTTACCCATATTCTTCTAAATATCTTTGTTTGTGTTCATTAGAAGAAAGAAATGCATGCAGGTTTGTAACAACATGAGGGCAAGTAAATGATGACAGAAATTAAATTTTTGGGTGAACTCACCTTTTAACATGGGCGCATGTCGGCACTGCTGTGTGTGCTTTACTAATGTAGCCTGAGACTATTCTAGGCATGTCAGCTCAACAGTACAAAAATTATCAAACACAAAACAGTAAATATATTTAAGAAGGATCTGCACAAATGTTAAATCATAGTTTTAGCCCACAAAATAATAATTTGTTGGCTATAGATGTAGCCTTATCATATTTTAAACATTGTATACTTTTAAAACTAGTTGTTTGACATCAAACCTTATAGATACAGCCGCCCTTGTGATAACTTCACTCTGTATATTTACAGTATATTATCCCATCAAATGAACAATCATTGAATAAACATAACTCTATTTATCACTCCATGAAATGTTTTTTTTAGGCTACACCAATCACAAATATGCTGTCTGTCTATTATTGCCTAGTAGTTATAAAGGCATTGTCAGATTAAGAAGGTTACAGGTTTTAATGTCCCTAGCCCCCAATTATGTATGTTTTGTATGATTACACATGAAATTTAAATCAAAAAGAGCTTAGCGCTTTCCACCCAACCATTATCCTATTCCACATATCTGGATCATGAATTTGAGATATTTCTCCAGATTAAAGAGGCCATTGTAAGTGCTAATGACACTGAATGTAATAATTTCATTCTATTGCACATCATAATTAGATTCAGTCTTAACCAATAGCAGGGCTTGTTTAAAGGGTTAGTTCACCCAAAAATGACTTTCCAAACACAATCAGAGATATATATATAAAAAATAAAAGCCAGACAAGTAATAGGTGATGTCATTTTGTAAAGAAAGACTAATAAAGACTACAAGCTTTGCATTTTTGTAGTTTATATTGAGATAATAACGTATCGTTTTCAAAAACTTGTACTTTGAATCTTATTTTCAAAAGTTTGCGTTTTCAGGCCACCAAAACGCCATTGTTGTGTGAATGAACGGCCAAAACGCTAAAAAAGTTTTCCGTTTTTAGTTGAAACTGTGTCGTGTAAATGGCCCCTTACTATCATCCCAATGCATCAGGGTCAAGTTCAATTTATGTAAAATTAGAGACTTCGGAGCAAAATAGCTAATTATCAATAAGGGCCACTGAATTGTTTGCTTATTGATCTCATGCTCATTGACTGAAATGAAAACAACACTTGGGTGTTAAGTTGGCAAACATGCAGCAAATACTGTACTTCTACATCTGGGTCTTTTGAGATGAGTATGATTAAAGATTTAGAGACACCACCTTCATAATGAATCGTGCAGGCCGCAGAAGCTATAGCCATTGATCAATAACAGCATTCAATGCTTTGCCAGCAGCCTGTTTTTTAAGGTGTTTTGTATCCGTTCAGTCGATGTTTGTATCAAAGTAAAAGTTACTGCAGCCTTGATGTACTTTTCAATATTTTTCAAGATAGGCTTCTCTGAATTAGCATTATTTATCTGCTCCCCAAAGCAATTAGCTGTACGGTACAAAGCGGTCAGCATGACTCTTTGTATTCAGTGGCTGCAAATCCAATTTTCCCTGAACCTCTGCTTGAGATATTTCATGGCGGTAACTAGGGCAGTATTCGATAAACAAAATTACATAATTGCTTAAATATAGTACTCTATTTAATAGACATGCCATTGCTCACCCAATTAAATTGAAGAAACATCTAAAATGTGTTATTCTGTCTTTGTTTCTTATATTCTTTTGTGCCAACATAGAGATTTATCAAATTATTCTGAGGGTCACAGAGAACAGGAAAAAAAAAAAACAACAATGCTAAATACAAATAATATAAATACCATTAAATCATGCATAGTTAGGATAGCAAAAAAAAATAGGCTTATCAACTTTTTAAAAGAAAGAAAAAATATTTCTCTATTGACGCCAAAGGCGTCTAATAAAACCATACAGCATAGCAAAATAGAAAAAAATGACATTTTACTTGCTATATCTTCATCATCATAAAAAAGTCAAAATCGACCCAGACTACATTACATAAAAAAAAGCATTTTATCAGTGCATTTTTGAGTGTCTTAGCACAATAAAGAAGCTGTGTTTGTTTTCCACTCAGTACATTTGAAAAATTGTTTTAAAAATTGTTTAAAAAAACTCTTTGATTACACTAAAAAGACTACTGTACCCAGGGAAAACACGCACAGCTTTGGGCCTATGTAACATTTCCTTGCTAAGGCAGGAATACATATTCAACAAAAAAAGAACACCAACTACACACACGGGTTTCCATGTTTAATGGGAACTTTCCATAGACATTATGATTTTTATACTGAACAAATTGTATATTATATCCCCTAACCCTAAACATAGCCTACTCATCATATAGAAAACTTTCTGCATTTTTAGATTTTCACTAAAACATCACTTAGCATGATTTATAAGCCGTTTTACTCATGTTGACCAAAAAATGTCCCCAAATGTATTTGGATATTGCCATCTTGGTGGGGAAATTTTGTCCCCATAGGGTTTACCTGAAACACACACACACACACACACACACACACACACACACACACACACACACACACACACACACACACAGAGGTAACCTTTAAGCAAATTAGCTGCATCATATCATCTTCCACTGTGCTCACAGCCTCTCAGTTTGAACTTGTTTTATCAAATTAGATTTCAGCGCCACGATGCAGCGGCTGAGAGACTGTGCGATCATAATAGCTAGTCAGTGGATTTCATATTGTAGTGAAAGTCACTTAACCAGACTGCAGGAAAATGATGGGTTTGAATTTGCATACTTCCCTTTTACTCTCGTTGTGTGCCATCCTCAAATTAGCATGGGTAATGTATAACTGCACATTAGCATAGCATGCGTAATGGCATATCAGTGTTAGATTAAATTCCAGAAGATAAAAAAACAACAAAAAAAAAAGCAGCAGAGATGCGAATACAACCATGAGAAAGTAGATTTATATGCAGCCTGACACAGATTACTGCTGCATAGAAATTAGCATTATTTGCATAGAGTCAGCCACATGCACAGATAGACCACAAGTGGTGCTCAAGCACCTGCCCTTTTAGCCTCTGACTATAAGTTCTGGGAGACTTCAGACCCTTCTTTATTGCCTAAACTTCAGCACTGTTTGTCACCACTGTGACATTAAACCACTATTAAAACATTCAATACAGCCAGCCTAACATAGTCACTAATGTTAATAGCTTAATAACAATTTTCCTTGTAATGAGTTCTTGTATTTTGTTGATAACATAATATAGTTAAAGCTGCAGTCCGTAACTTTTTTGAGTTAAAAATTATCCAAAATATATTTTTGAGCAAGTACATAACCAGCCAGTGTTCAAAACTATCTGCTTGCCTTAGCTCGATTCTAAACGGTAAGCTTGTAATAATGTGTTTAATTCCAGTGGTACTGGTGGATTTCCGTGGGAAATTCGAGCATGTCTTTGCGTCTTTGCGTCATTACGTCAGATCTGTACACATAAAGAATGTGTCTAGGCTAGTAGGCTACGTTTAGTGTGAGGATGTTGAAGGTGGAGATTTATAGCTTTTTCTCACAGCACTTGATATAATTAAACTTATCAATTTGATGGCGGATCCAGAAAGGTTAAAACGAGAATCACTAGTGTAAAATGCAAAAGACTTCGGAGTGGCTACAGAAGAAAAGAGACTGCAACCAGGCCCATGCGAAAACAAAGACAAATATCGGAAGGGCATTATAGTCAAGCATTGCTGATGTTGTTGACATTAAAGTAACACCAGGTAACTTTTGCTCTCGGGGTCCCCCTACAGTTGGGAAACAGTATTGTCCTCTATTACTGTCGTAAACTCTGTCATCCTACATGCACGTGCATTTGTTGACAACCATGATAGCCCTGAACACTGTAGGAGGAGGTCACATGCAGGTTTTCTGCTTGCGTCGCGTGTGAAATGTCTTCATCCCAGGTACAGTGGCATATATTTCAGCATGTCATATGAATATAATTTCATGGGTTTTATTTTTTTTTCTAACGACAAATGATCGCGATGATCACGTTTACAAGCCAGCGTCATTATAGTAGCCTAGTCTATTGGTTACCGTTTTACTGAATCTATATGATACTTCAATGCAATGTTTGAGTGGTAGATAATAACCATATATCGTCAATATTATAATATCAAGCTACCATAAATGATTCTGCAAATTTTACAAATCGATTTGCATTATAGCTTGAGGCAAGACAAATAAACAAATATCACAGACATGTTAGGTATCCTAAAATATGATTTTGTACATCTTATATATTTACTTGCAAGAATGTAGCCCCTACCAAACTTGTACACGCCGTTTAGACATAGGCTTTCATTTGATTTTTTTCTTTGTACATGTTGAGTAGAGTACACTTTTTAGGTCAAACATTTGCTATTTGCATTTCATCGATTGCAAAGTTCAAATCAGAACGAGAATGCTAGCGATAGCTAACCATCAAAAACTAGAATATCGTTTACTAGCTACCAGATTGATAATTCGCTATACTCTACACTGAAAAAAGGTTTTCAAGCAGTACTTCGTTCAATTAATAATTTCTTTCAATTCAGTTTACTATTATTTGTTTTATTTTTTAAGTTATATTTTATTAGTTCAAAACATCGTTAAATATAAATATTTTTCATTAAGATCTTAAATAAGAAAAATTTGTTTCGACGAATGTACAATTTCAAGGTTACACACAGGCCAGCGAATGCGCATTAAACACAAATCTCGACCAGGCAGTTACAGTCACCAGACCGCTCTTCAAGTCGGCGGGCGCTCCGTGGCTCACTTTACTTTTCTGCACCAGAACAGACTCTGAGAATCAAGTTACATCGCAGAAAAACTCTGGTAAGTGAAACAAACAACCATTTAAATGTGCTGTTGTATTTAGTAGCCTGTTAATTTTATGCCAGACATGGCGCACTGACGTTATCTGGTAACGTTAGATACTAGGCCTATGTAACTTGTTCATTTGAAAATGTTAACTTGGTGTTAGCTAGCTGAGTTTACACAATATGTCGACGTTAATTAATTCCTGACCGATTTCAAAAGGGAACATAGGTTAAAAGAAAACCCGTGCCTTTTGGTAACGTTAATTAACTTGAACGTTTAAGCATTGAACCGAACGTTATCTCGTGTCAGCCATAAAAATAACGTTAAAACCGTTAAAACAGTTAACCTGATCAACTAACTTAAGTGAATTAGCTACATGTTAAGGGACTGGCTTAATGTATGGCTAACGCAGTTATGACTGACGAAATACAACATTTATTTGTCTAATATTGCTCCATTGGCAAACTTTTTATATATTTTAAATTCGGTCGATGTCGGTTGGTTTTCAAAAAAAAAATAGTACTAGCCAGAGGACACAGGGGGGCAGTAACGTTAAAGCCACGACGCAAATTCATTAATACGTTTTTCAAGGTTAGTAACATACTTCCGAATTCAGTTGATAATGAATATAAATGCTTAATATTTTAACTTTGTCTGTTAATGTAGATGACTTGTACTTAAGTGTACTTATGGACACTTAAGAGATGCAGGATACTGACATTGCTGTAAAGAGGGAGATTGCACTAAAAGGTCTTATTTTCTACATGGGAGAAGCAGTGGAGGACCTCATCAAGGATTTCCTGGTAAGACAAGATTAATTTAGCGATGCGAAAATTCTAGCTAAGCCGGTCAACTTCAAAATTAGCCATCAGACTATGTTCATATATATGTCTGAAAACAGTCTGTAAGCAAAGTTCAAATAGAGATACAATACCTTTCCACTAAAACCAGAGTCCCTTGCGCTGGTTTTAGTTTGTTATATTTATATTTCAAAAATGAATTGGAGTAAAAACATAATTTTATAATTAGTTCGATGTAGATGCTAATTATACAATTTTGTGCATTTGTGTTTGCATTCAATTTGGTTTGAGTTATTTTTTTGTTATCCAAATAAAAAATAGCATCTGAATGTCGTCTAATAGTTTGGGCTCTGTTGTTAACCTTTAATCTGGGGGGAAACCCAACCTGTATCGATTCCTTATTCTTTCTTTCTCTTTTTTTTTTTTCTTCCTAAATTCTTTTCCAGGTATCAGAAAAGAAAGAGGCTGAACAATTTCTTCAGCAAGACGCCATGTCAATCTTTGTCATCAGAGATGCGCAAGGTGTACCTACAAACATTGGCATCATTCTAATCTAGAGGGACAAGAGGTTCTGAGCGGCTTGCCCTGTCGCAAATGCTGTTGCCATTCTCCTGAGCTGCCATTATGCCTTCAATCTGGAATATCCCAAGACATTGAAACTGACATTTGAATATATCCAGAAATTCAGTATTATAGCGGTGTATAGCAACAACTCTGTACTTCCATTCCAATGTCTGACATGATGTGTTTTTTTACAGTTGGATATCATTTGTAGCAGAGATAGTGAAATACTTATCACAGCTGCATTTCTGGTAGTGTTGAAACTGAGAAATTCTTGCATTTCCCTAATTCACTGCATCGTTCTCGGTTAAAGCTGATAAGGCTGTTGTTTTCTAAGGTCAATGTTTGCCAGCCCTTGAAGTTAAAATATGACACTTGAGCACTGAAATTGTGAATGTGTGGAAATAAGTTAATAAATCTTTATGCAATGTAAATAATTTGTCTTTTTTTATTTATTAGATTTTGGATCAGATCAAATATTAAGCAATGTTCCTTGATGGGAAACATGTTTTATTAAATCCATATCTTTTTGTTTGTTTAAAATTAATCATTTCTATTAACCTTTATTTTTAAAAATGATACATAATTGTTTAATTAAATCTATATATGTTTGATTGGAGAAAAGAAATAATTTCTAATACATATTTCTTAAATGAGAAGTTTTGTTTTGATTAAATCTATATATTTTTGTTTAGATCAAAAAAAGGAATTTAAATTAAATGACTTTCTTCAACATGAAAATTTTACTTTGTACCAAGTTATATAAAATAGTTTTCATAGACATAGAAAATATTGGTTAAGGTAAGTTATTTATTTTTCATTGGATCAAGTAATAAAATATAGATGTGAACCATTACCCTAAAATTTTTTAATTGGATGAATGAAAATATTTTTTCAGTGTACTATCATTACTTGATTCATGAAGATAAAGGGAGGATAAGATAGCTTCCGTAACATAGTCAGGCAGACAAAAAAACAAAACAAAGAGATAGTATGCAAGCAATATACTTACTAGTCCAAAAGCATGACAGCCAAGTCCGCATCGGTCGGGCACCCCTGCTCCTCCTTCAGCTCACGCCAGCGAGAATGTTGATCCTCGTTCTGCCTTTAACGCGATCACTTTCTCTTTTATTCCTTTTGCTTTGCTCCGATAAAACCTTTGCTTTCTTGTTTTTCTGTGCTGCTTCGGCCATGACTTTATAACATTTGTCTCGCACGTCCGATTTTAAGGAAGTGGCGGTGGTGGTGGAAGTGACGTACATGCCGTAAAGTAGTCGAATTTTGTAGTTCTCTTTGTTCGCTGGTTACTACCCGAAACCCGAAGTTTAAAAGTACGATTAAAAACGCTACAGACCCCGTCAGGCTATGGCAGACGTGTCAATCAACCTATTGTAAGTCGATATACCATCACAAGAGACTTGGAAATATATTATGAAGGTTGAAAAGTCACCTAGTGTTACTTTAACAATTTGAGAACAAAGTATAATTTGCACGGTTTGACGTGATATGATAAGCGTTAATCAGTGCGATTTACTGCAATGCTTTTTTCCCTTAGTTGGTCAGAACAAAAGTGGATGTTACTTGTTCAGATTACTTTTTTCTGTGAAAATTCTTATGTTGGTCATACTTCCAAAAAGTAGAATCTGTGATTCCGAATGACAGTATCCACACCAGCACAGTGACTGACAGCCGCACATTCTCCTCAAAACATTAATTCATCCGCGCTGTGCCGTGCCGGGTCACAACCCACATAAAGTTGATAATTCCGCGAATAACTGCAATTGGAGATTTCGAACAGAGATGATGACAAAGAGGAAAAACTGCGGACTGCAGCTTTAAGCAATATAACATGAGCAAGAGTGCTATTTTATCGAATATCAGCACGATTGCAAAATGTGATATACATTTTATACAACAATTCAATAAACAATATAAGTTGATTATATAAACTGGCCCTTTTTAATTACAAAGTTGTAAATTTTTACTGTTTTTGCTCTATTTTGCCAACAAAATTAGTTCCAAACAAAGCAAAAAAGTTGCATCTCCCAGCAACAAACAGCAGTGTTTCGTTCTAGAATGATTCACCGTTTTTGAATGAATCAGTTGAGTCAATGATTAAATGGCCCATTCATAAAGTCAGTGGACACTTGCTTCTTTCATGAATGAATCAGCTGGTTTGAACCAATCAGTTTAATTAATGATTCAATGATTCACTTATTATGACTTGCCGGCACCAACTGGCAGATTTAGTTTAATGTATAACAGTATATCATTGTTTCATATATTCATTGCTTCCCAACACTTCATATTTAAAAATGTTATATTTAGAACATTAATCTCATAACATTATTTAGACAATTGTAGATGGATTTTTATAAATGGTAGGATGATTTTGTTGATACTGATTTCATTGAATTGGTATAACAGCCCTATAGTCTATAGTGTTAAATAATGTAATGTAATTGAAAGATGATCAACAATATGTAACTTTACTTTTCATAAATAATTATAAGAGGGGTGCCCTTTTTCACAAGAGCACCTGCTCCCCAAAATGTCCGTGCATGGCCCTGCATAGAGTAATAACAAAGTGCTAATATATATAATTATATTAATATTTTCTTCATTGCTGTCATTATGAAGAAGTTTCAACACCATTACATCTCAGAGGGCATGCAATTTCCCACTATCCAATAACAAAAGACCTCTAAGGGTTCGGTGGTGCTCCAACATGCATTGCCTTGATCATGGCTGCTCTAGAGTACTTTTGAAGTCTGGAAATTGCAGATGAGACCACTTTCCAATGTCCCATCATTCTCTGCTTCAGCAATTTCTCACTTTCACAGATATACAGTATACATGGAAGAATTTGACACACATACACAAAAGGGAAGAACCTGGGAGCAACAATCAATGGAAGATCATGCTATAAGATCATGCTATAATTACAATTTATCTTCAGTTGTAGTTTGTGGGTTCTTGTCTTACTATGTGGTTCCCTAATACTGTCTGATCAACATACAGAAAAATCAATACTGATATTTGACATTTTACATCACTTGAGGTGGTCACACAGGGTCCAGAATTGATGTGTAAAGTATAAATTTACTGGCCATAAATATTGCCTACCCACCAATGAACTATGTTCTGGATTAATTACAAAAGAACTCTAACTGTATTTGTAACTACAATATACGACTTCAAGTATAAGCCTTCCACTGTAGTAAAAAAATAAAATATGTTGTTTTCCTTATTCGTATGCCACCCCTTGGCCTCTGACAATCTGTGCTCTACCTGGGCTGAGGATCTTAACATGGAGATAGAGACTGAGACTTGGCAGTCGGTTCTGAAACGCCTTTACCCGTCAGCTGCTAGCATTTGCCATGGGTTATACAATGTAAAATAGTCCACAGAGTGCACTGGTCTGAAAGTAAATTAACCAATATTTACCCTGGCATTAAACATCATTAAACTAGAAAGAATTAAACACTCCCTTTGTGGTTACAATAAAAAAAAAAAATTGTTTACCCATTTTAGAGCATGTTTAATTATCTGGATGCTGTCTCCATTGACTGAATGAATCCCTGCACTGCATCATTATATGTCTGCGGCACACAGCAGCATGCCGATGTTTAGTTTTAAGGTTTTTTTTTGGTCTTATGTTTTTGAGTCTCCCCTGCTATCTTAATCTCATAGACCTAGCCAACGTGCAGTGTGCAATGTGCAGTTAATTTGTATTATATTGCTTATTGTGCTCAACCTGTTATTCAGGTAGGGGTCTGTGTGTGATTTTGTTTGGCCTTTTTTGTGAAAATTTGGTAACACTTTATTTTGATGGTCCCTTTTGAACATTCTGTAAGTAACTTTGCACCTGCATGTCAACTGACTGTCAGTAAAGTGTAGACAGTCTGCTTAAAATCTGCAAACTCCTTGTTGTGATGCTCCCCCAGCAGACATTCTACTGACTGTAACTTTGCAAGTACATGTCAACTTATTTTAACCCTAACCCTACAAATCTGCTAATAGGCCTACTAACAATCTAATGATAGTAGACATGAAGGTGCAACGTCAATAGAATGTGATAATGGGACCATCAAAATAAAGTGAAACTGAAAATTGTATTTTAAAAACAATAAAACATAAAGATGTTTATTTGACAATCGAGCATGTCACGTGCACCAGCAACAATCTACCAGTCTTACAACCCTGTATATTGCAGTTCCTAATAAAGTTACTAGCCAAGTCATCAAAACAAACTTTTACTCATGTTTGGCACTTATCAAGTGTTAATTTTGGACCCTGTGCACATAATGATGAGTCATAACACATCATCTTGCATCCTAAAAGCTTGTTATCCTTTGGAGTGATCTTCATAATATTTCAGAATCAATTTAGCACCACCTCTCCCTACGGTTTAAATTCCATATATAAGTTATAATTAGGTTCTATAGCTGCAAGGCCTAAAAAATAAACATAAAAATCAGCTATTTCAAGTTTTCTTTCATGCTTTAAACTCAAGACACAGTGCATATTATTCCTTAAAAGCATTGTGTTAAGAATCTTTTTCACTTTTAAAAAGCAGAGTTAGCGAGAAAGAAACATATTTCATAAATACATTTTATAAATAAAAGAGGTTGTATTCGTTTATAAAATGTTTCATAACATTTGTTTCCTAAACCACTGAACTATGAAATTCAATTTGCAAACCTTATTAAATTGGTTCCACTTTATATAATCTTCAGGCCATTGACCTTCAGAGAGTGTTTAGCCTGCCTGCAGTTTTGAGGGCCCTATGACATCAGTTCCTGTTTTAGTTCTTTTTAATAAACTCCATTCACATTATTTTAACAATGGGACAAACAATCCATTCAGCAAATGTTCATCTATCACAAAATGGATTTCTTTAGGGTTGTTTTAGAAGATATGCTGATTTAATTTTCTTCCAGTCTGCAGTATTGTAAATAGATTTGCATGCAAGAAGAATGAAGGACCAATAGCTCTGAATGTATCAACTTCGCTGTTGATGCCGTAGTTCAGCAAGAGGTTACCACATCAGGGGGATCATGATGTTCCTATAGTCCTACTTCCCAGCTCTAACATATCCGATAGTACATAAGTGATCAAGTAATGACATTAGAAACGAGTGCTGCTGTACGACAGAGACAGAACAAACAGATTAATACAGTGTTTACCAAGCTTTTTTGTGTTGTGTGTGTGACTATGTATGTAGGGACTGGGCTAAGAGCGTGAATCTGAATAACTAAATACATCCTGCTAAAGACCAAAAATCTTTGAATGTAAATTAACCCACACACACACACAACCACACACGCATCCCCCACAAGTGAAGCCCGCTCAGGACAGAGCGTGGTGTCCAGTTACGAGACATTTTTATGACTGACTGGAATGTCTCAAAGAAGGATTCTAAAGAGAAAGAAAATTCTTTTTTTAAAAGACATTTAACCAGATATATTCGATGTGTTTTTATGTGTGTCCATTTGCCCATGTCACATTGGAATGACTATGATTTTATCGTAGCTTAAAGTGAATTATAAATACCTTCATTATGCATTTTAAATATAACTGTCTATTCCCATAACTTGTACACATAGTTCTGGACACCTCCAGAATGCTTTCGGTGTGATCAATCAGAATATGTACAGTAATATCCAGTAAAATATAGTTTACTATGTTTTCCATCTTTGGAGTGAAAAGAGACCAAAACTAACTGGAGTTCTTAGATAACAGCGTTTACGACCCAAAGGAATGTTCACAGAACTGTGGCTCTCTCTGAATTCTAACCAAGGAGGAGAAATGAATCCTGTATTCATATATATATATGCTATTATATATCCACTTGAGAATTGTATGAACAATGTATCTAAGTTCCCTATTTCATGAGTTGCCTTGTGGTTTGGTCCATGTTTCTCGACAACTCTAATGAGATAATGTTTCAAACTTTGCCAACTAATGTTTAACCAAATCCATTTGTGGCAAGTTTGGTCTCAATAAACTCCAATTTTCATTCCCCATTTGTTAATTGACATTACATTTTGCTAAACTTTGTGACACATTAGTATTATAAGAATTGTGAAGATTCTTCTCTTAAACACCCAATGAAACTAGAGATTTAAATGCCTGGTTATAACACAAAGGGTCATAAAATCTCCCTCCAAAAGGACAGCTCCTGATTGGACCCGCTTCCAAAAGAAGGCGGAAACGTCAGGTCTTCAAAAGGACTGAATACCAGTTTATCTCTCTCTTACTTCTCTTGTCCTCGTGTCATAATGTAACGTCTCGCCTCCGGGCGAGCTCTTCGCCTTTCTTTTATTTGTTTCTAGTTTAGTTTGTGTTTTTCAGTCTTAGATAAGTCTCCGTGTTTAATTCCAATCGACGAGTGAAAAGAAAACCGCGTGACTCTTCAGCAAATCCATCTACAAGGCACTTTTAAACGAGCGCGCGCTCGCTTTGAAGGAGAAACGCGCACGTGACCACGTGACGCGCTTGACCGAGAGACACACACACGCTTCTTCACAAGCCATGCAGAGTGCAAGTATCCGTGTTTTATCACGCTTAAAGATTTGTTGAAGTCTTGCTGTCTCTCAAGTTCCGTTGTCTATGTGAATTTGCTATTTAGAAAGATCCTCGGGTCTTTCTAAACTCCCTCTTGCATTCCTGCAACTTTCTACATTTCCTCTCTCTCTCTGTCTCTATGCATTTCTCGTTCATCGATGCCTTATCGTGTTTTGTTGTTTATTATGTTTGTAAATACATATATCCCATGTAACCTTAGTAAATACATAAGTAGGTCTGCCTTATTAAATTCATTATATTCATTTGATTGATGTACTGCCTTTTTCCTCAATTTTCCAAGTCCCTTAAGTGTCAAAAGATCTTAGCTAACTTACAAGCTTACAAATTATACTTTACAGAGTATTTGCTTATAGGGCAGGAAACCCAATTCTTGTGGCCACAGAATTGCTTTTCCTGAAATCCTATAAAGTAGGATGATATTGTGGATCCCCACAAATATTATTCTGACAATTGAGCTAATTAATTTTGCCTGTTTTGTAAGACGTGGTCCGTGTAATTAATTACAATCAACTTGTGGTTAAGTGCAAGGATACACAGACATGCATGCAGGTAAAATGACACATAATCCCTTATCGGGAGATTTATTAACATGTAAGACTGATCTAATCCAAACATGTATGAATAATTATTAATTACTAATTATTAATTATGATCTGCAAATTCCCCCACGGATTAGATCCTCCCCTGAGTCTTTACAGTGTACACCCATAGCTCCACATGTACAGCTCAAGTACATTTGATGAAGACTACAGGGACACCAAACCAGAAATGTGTACACTGATCATTTATATACTGTGCATAAACATTAATATTATTACAATGATTCCCTTTAAACACAAGTAAGATAATTTAATTGTTTTGCAGACTTGCGAGTATATACAGTATGAAATAAAAATAATATAAATGTGACCCTGGATCGCAAAACCAGTCTTAAGTAGCATGGGTATATTTGTGGGAATAGCCAACAATACATTGTATGGGTCAAAATTATCAATTTTTCTTTTATGCCAAAAATCATTAGGATATTAAAGGCCATGTTGCAGGTTAACCACCACTGTTGATTAATGGGTACATAAATCACTCAAGATATGTGTATCATTTTTAAAATGTCTCAAAAATGGTCTTAAAGACCATTTTTTTACGTTTCTGGTATAATTTTTTTTTACGCAACTCTGTGATGACGTCACGTTGGGGAGAAGCGGAGGAAAGGGTGCCTCAGCCTAGTATTAGAACTATGGCGACTGACTGGGATGAGGAAGAGTTGGCAAGAAGAACTAACATGTATTATGGCCCACAGCCGTATAATTTTGAACCTGCTAGACGTGAGAGGGCAAATGAAGAATTGCCAAGAACTGATGGCCGTCAAAGCCAATTGAATGCATGGTCCGAGGAGAATGAGTGGAGAGTTGGTGAAGTGTCCCGGTGAGTTGCTATCATTTAGCAACGCAGAAATGAACACTGGAGCTAGTCTGCAAGCTATATATATGGCAGTATATGATCATGACGTTAGTTCAGATAAGTACAGGTAACCTTTGTCATAGTGTCGTAGTACTGGTAATGTTTGTCTTTGTCATCTAGAAATAGAAAGCATCATGCTAGCTATTAGGGGTGGAATTATACATGTATTTGTAGTGTGTGTGAGTGTGAGAGAGAGAGGCGAGGGCGCGATCGAACAGTGGAAACATAAAAACATCGTCATTTTGTTCATACAGGATATCGTTCAAACTGCAAAGTGTTTACTTATATTTCTGTACACTCGCAATAAAACACAACATTGTGCTTCTGTCACACTCAAAACTCTTGTCAAACTGTAACCTACAACTGTATATATTTCTATCTAGCTGCTAACGTTAGCTATATCTGCTAACGTTATGCTGTCTGCCTATCTCTCTCTATACTTGACTATCTATATATCTAGTCTGTCTATATATCTAGTATATATATATATATCTCGTCTATCTCTCTATATCTATGTATTTATCTATAATCTGCGCTATCTGAATACTCTCGTCTACTACTCGTCGCTCTCAACAAGGCGGGCAGCGGGCTTTGGTAAATTCTCTCCCCAAGGTGACGTAATGCAATGCATTGTGGGGGAAAGGAGAATCGTTGCAAACCGCTGTAAGATAGTACCTACTTTTTTCGTTTTGTGATACCCAACAACATAAAATACAATGGATAACAGTTTAAATGTTTATTACCAACAAGCAAATTGCACAAATTCGTTGAAAAATTAAACCTGCAACATGGCCTTTAAGTAAAGATCATGTTCCATGAAGATATTTTATAAATGTCCTACATTTCCTATAAAACATTTATATTTGTGAGTGAATGCAGCACAATCGCGAACATAAATGGACAACTTTAAAGGCGATATTCTCAATGTTTCGATTTTTCTGCACCCTCGGATTCCATATTTTCAATTAGTTGTATCTCGGACAAATATTGTCCTATCCAAACAAACCATACATCAATGGAAAGCTTATTTATCCAGCTTTCATGTGATGTATAAATCTCAATTAAAAAAAAATGACCCATAAGACTGGTTTTGTCATCCAGGGTCACAAATAAAATATAAAAAATGAAACTTATTACTTATCAAGGCAACATTTTTTATTTTCGTTTAGTTTAAATTTACTAAAATTTACAACTATATTGACATTTAAAAAAAAAGTAATGATGTTTTATTAAAGTTCGGGAGGAGCACTCAGCAATCAGCGATAAGAGATGTATATATAGATTCAACAGTCTCACCTCAATCCATTGACAGTTTAGCTGCATCCCTCCACCACCCCTTCTCCACACTTCTAGTCCTAACCATTTACATACAGGGGGGAGTACTCTGGGTTTGGGGCGAACTCCAAGCTCGGAGCCCTCCCGCAGACAGCACGCCAAATATGCATTAAACTTTACTCCCTCTAATTGTATGTAAGTGTGAACTCGTGAAATGACAGAAATGCATGTTACATGTTTGTAGCATGTTATATGTTTGGCAACAGTTCTTCTAACCCTAATTGATGGAGTGTGTAGCTTTTCATTTCTTAAACAACCATGTAGGAAGACATAGCCATATTCCAGGAATGTCAAGATTCACCAGGCTCAAATTGTGAAAGAATGGTTGGGAGGGGGCATGAAGAATCATTTTCACACGTGAATATTGGCACCTCTGAGGTCAGACCTTGAATTCATTGAAAGTCTTTGGGATGTCCTGGAAGAGACTTTACAGAGTGCTCGACTCTTGCATTGTTGCATTGCATTGCACTCTTGATGGAAATAAATGTTGTGATGCTATTTCAATCAAGAGGTGCATAAATTTTTGGTCAAAATCTTGTCATCCTGGAATATGTCCATGATATGTTTTCCTACATGGTTGTTTAAGAAATGAAAAGCTACACACTCCATCGATTAGGATTAGAAGAACTGTTGCTAAACACATAACATGCTAGAAATGTAATAATGATCCAATTATAGACTCTTAAGCATTTGCCTATTTAAATCCAAGTAGGGACTTGGCAGTGTATATCAATGACACTAAAATAATACTGGTATTGTGATACACACACACATACACTTTTATTAGACATTTTACAAAATAGAAACTGCATGCATTACAGCATTAACAATAAAAATCACTAAATTCATTTAAATCATTTTTTTTTACAGCCCTACTTTTTTACTGTAGGTCATAATTTCTGTTTTATAGGTTTAACAAAGTAAAACTGATATCTCTCCAAGTACCCCCTGGATACTGTGAAAGTACCCCCTGGATACTGTGAAAGTACCCCCTGGGGTACACGTGCCTGCTTGAGAATCACTCGATTAATCAGATTTTCAATTATGGGGCAGAATACGGAAAATTACGCCTCCATTTTTTTCTTTATTTTTCTCTACATTTTGGTGATTTTTCTATTTTTTTTTTTTTTTTTTGCAGTTTCAGACAGAAGCATCACCATTCTTCCTGTGAACGGCAGGGAGGATGTGATCATAAAAAAGGTGCCTTTCTCAGAAACACATGCTCATTTGTGACAGTAACTTCTGAGAAAGACGGAATAAAAATGTCAAGTGCTCAAGACATGTTGCCTGCAAGAACTTCATTGGGATCTTTCCCACTCCAAGCGGTGACATCAAAACGCATAGAAAATGTAACACAAGGTGTCAACGCTTAAGCAGGAACAGCATTTTGTGACAGTTCCTTGCCCGAATCAGTGAGTAAAGACGCACGTGTATGTGTGTGAGCCTAGTCGCTGTGCTTCATAGAGTTTTTGCTATATGATTTCAGTAATGACAAACAGTGTCTTTTGGAGAATGGCATAAACACCTTTTAAGAGTTGATGCTTGAATTTATGGTGTTTGTGTCAACCTCCCTGAGCAAGACCATCCTCACCTATTGTACTGTGGAGAAACCAAAGTAGCTCACAGAACATTTTAGTATTCATCATGTGTTTCTGGATAGGTCGAGGTATTGGATTTATACTAGAAAGATATACTAGCAGAATAGTCAAATCCTTGAGCAGAGGCGTATTTTATTTTTAGAGGTTCCTCAAACAACTGAATATGCTTTAATACGCAAAATTCCACTGAAGACTGTTCAGTTTGCTTGCATTCCTGAAATTTCCAGTGGAAAAAAGCTTGTGGTTTGTTTCTCTTTATTTCTGTATTCTATTCTCTCTCACCGGTTGAAAAAATTTGTATTTCCTGCTCTATACTAGCTAAGACAGTGTTCCTTTGTTTTCTAAACAATCCTATTGTGTAAGTGCGGGCATAGACCTTGAGTGATGTTGAATGTTTTATGAGTTTGCAACATTCACATCCACTGACTGGGGAAGGAAGGGCTTTAGGAATTGTCATGATAAAGTGAGTTGAAAGACAGAGAATAAAACAAAAGAAACTTATAATAGACAGTAACACATTTAGTTTAGCAGCAAGCCCTCGATTCTTTGAATAAAGTCATGTGCGAATGCTTTTAGCTTATGTAAAATCACTGGCACACTGGTGAGTTTGTTTACTTCGTCCTTGGCGCTGGTGTCATGGTTATGTGTGCTTGCGCAAAAACAGTTTCTAGAGTTCCCTGCCAGCTTTGTAAAAGAGGGACTTGTGTTTGGTTCTCGTTCTGGTTAACCAGCCAGCCATGATGGTCTAAAGGCATTGGTGGAAAGAAAACAGGGCTGTTGTCCTGAATAAGCAAATTCACAGCATTGTTGCTGTAAGATCGATTCCATGGTGGCTGTCGGAATTCTAGGGATGACTCAAAAAGTTGAAGAAAAGAATGATGCTTCATCACTTTTTAACGCCTTCTCGAGTGCTAGTTCTCTTGCTTGAACTGTGATCTTAAAGGCATAGTACACTCAAAAATGAAAAATTCTGTGATCCTTTTCTTATGTCGTTCCAAAGCCATATGACATTCTTTCTTCTGTGGAACACAAAAAAAGAATTTTGAAGAACATAATAGCTATTTTATTCCATACAATACAAGAATTGCTGCATTCAAGCTTCAAAAAGGACACAAATCACCATAAAAGAGACAAAAAGTGGCTCATACTACTCATACAATACATTTCAAGTCTTCTGAAGCCATACGATAGCTTTGAGGGAGGAACATAGCAAAATGCATGTTGTTATTCACTTATAATCTTTATCTCCTGCTGCTAACGGATCATCAGTGAGTGACTCAAAAACCAGAAGAGTCAGATTCATAAATAAAACATTCAACCCATTTCAAATGGCTCATTGAACAGATCCAACTCAAAAGAATGATTAATTCATGAATCGGCATCACTACTTCTGTCAGTATTTTGATTCTCTCATAATTATGTATATATTTTCAGTGAACAATGGCTTTAAAGAAGAATTGAAATATTGTTTACAAGTTGTGTGGACTGTTTTTACTTACTTTAGATGTTACAAGATGTTCATTAAACATTCTTTTTTTGTTCCACAGAAAAAAAAAGGAAGTCATATTGGTTTTGAATGGCATGAGGGTGAGTAAATCATGACAGAATACTCTTTTTGGATGAACTATTCCTTTATCTCAAATAAAGCCCTATTCGGATGGGACGAAGTTTCCAGGGGGTCGTTAGAGAAATTCGTGTTTCACAGACGTACTTTGCAATTTTAATCCCGTCCGAATCTGCCAAGTCTATGTTTTTCTCACACAACCTCTGTACAAATTCCGGGGCAAATTACATACTTTTTTTTTCGGCCCACTCAACGGTCCTCTGAGAAATCTAATCCCGTCCGAATGCGAATGTCTGTTATTGCTGATGTTGTATTATTCTATGTGTTTTTGAAAACGGAGGGTATACGACGGAAAAATAACATATACAATTTAAAAAATGAGCCAAATCACGGAAACTGCCCATTATAATGTGTCAGGTAAGTGTAAGATAAGTTACTTGTCTAGATTTATCTGACTTATTTATTATAATCAGCTACTGCTACCCAGCCAGCAACATAGTGTCGGCCCACATCTAGGCCGCGTGGAATCCATGAGCACCAGATGTGGGCCGGATCTGGGCAGACACTATGCTGCTGTCTGGGTATAAACTCAATAAACTCGTTAGGTTTACTTAACAAATGTTTTTTTTTATTATTATAAATTTAACGTCATATCAAAATAATAAATTAAAAGACATATACATGACGCACACACAGCACATAACCTTCTGTAATGGCACACACACTCCCACTTCTGTAATACACACCGAGATGTTAGTCCCATCCGAATCGGTACATGAAATGAAGTTGAGTGATAAGAATTGTATCTCAAACGTTGTATAGAATACTAGTCCCATCCGAATAAGGCTTAAGACAGATTTCAAAATTGTGCCAGTGTGTATGTGGAGCAAAAAGCTTGTCAAGGTAACCACTAATTAAAAACTCAAAGATTCTGTCATATCCACTCAAAGCTTGTCACATCAACACTTCCTAATGAAAACAGAGATGTCATAAAAACACAAAGAACGCTTCCCAAGCTAAATCAAACTGCTTTACTGTCAAGAGATCTCCAAAAAGGGAATAATTAACCAGCATGTACAAATTAAATTCTATAAATGGCAAAAGAAAAACTCAATATTCAATATGCCAGATCAGTGCTAGACCACAAGGAAGGCGACTTTCTGTACATTGCTATCTTTCTCTCTACTTTGGTTTGATCTCTTTTTTGCAGTTTTCATCTTTTTTTTTTCTTTTCTTGGACCCTGTCCATTTATCTGACCACATTTCCAGAGACATGTCAGATGGATATCGACAGACAGCCCAATCTAGTGGCAAGTGCAGATATTGTACGCTCCACACATCCTGCTCATTCAATTCTGGGAAATTGGTCTCTTTGAAAAAAGCCTGTCATTATTTTGTCACGCCTTGTCCCAAGTGACATTTAAAGCAAATAAGTCTACCAGCCAAACGGCAAAAAAAAAAAAAAAAAAAAAAACACTACTACGAAGTCATGGCAGTTTTGTTGTTCCTCTTTTGTTTCGAAAAAAAAAAATCTCAGTTGTGTATGTACTATACAAAATAGACAGGACATAATTCCTTCTTGCTTCTTTGTTTTATGTTATGGCTCCATTTAGGTCTGAATCATATCTCAGACACAGAGTTAGTTATTTTCAAACTTCCTTATCGTTGTCATTGTCTTAAATCAAAACTCATGAGACCGTGCTGTTGGACAGGAAGGTTATTGGCCTGTCTGGTTGGACTCATGCGCTGACTATATCTACCCAGAATGATCGTACAGTTAGTATGCTCTGTGTGCGAACGCTCTAACTCTGTTTGTCCTCTAAATCATTCTGTTTGCTTTGATTCTTTATTAGATTTATGTTCAATTAATACCTGGAGAAAGCTATTTGTTATTCCCACACACCTCAGTGGTGGTGCTGGTGAATCTCGTCAATGAAATGACTTACAAAAATGTTTGTTTACAAATGTATTTTCTTTCATTTCACCAAAACTAATGAAAACTAGATTAAAAAAAAAGTGCATTATGATAAAAATTTAAATAATTTAATTTAAACAATTATTGTCAAAATATCACAAAACACTGCAAGAATTTATTTAAAAAGATAAATCAAAGAAAATTTTAGAAAATTTGGTCTCATTTGTAAACATTAGTTAATGCAACATGAACTAACAATGAACTATACATTTTTTACAGCATTTACAGTATTAACTTTAATTTATTAATAATCATTTTAACTAACTAATGTTGATACATTAAACCTTATTGTAAACCTTAAGTGTTACCTATTGAAAATTCGGTAACACTTTATTTTACAGTGTCCTTGTTACATATGTTACGTGTAATTACCATAGTAATAACAGTAAATGCCTAATTACATGCAATTAACCATCAACCAAATCCTAATCCTACCCTAACCCTAAAGTACATGTAGTTAATTAATATTACACTGTACTTAAATATTTAATTACACTGTAACAATGACACCTTAAAATAAAGTGTAACCGAAAATGTAAAGGTATGGTAGGCAATGTTTTTTTATTAACCGTTTATTTTATACTGGTTGAAACTCTCTTCACATCCGGATAGCAATCAATAATAGAAGTGGTTTAAATATATAAACTTTTTAAAAAAATTTTTAACATATATCTTCTGTGAAAGTCTCAGGAACAAAAAAATGTTTGTCTAGCCATTGCATGTGGTGGTCTGAATGCAATGATAAAATAATATACCTGCCTGTTAACATATGTGTTTGCATACCTGCGCGCACCCTGCTCGCACACACACAGTCACAAAGCACAGCACACAAACAGTAGCAGATGCTTTGCAGACTCTGCTGTGTGCGTTCATGTGTTTGGCTTTGGAGACTCTCTGAAGGGAGGGTGGGTGTGGCAAGCAGGACGGGGTCGAGAGAATGACCTCGTATCTCTCTCATGGAGGAGCTTCGGAAGCATAAAAGGAGGAGCGACGACAGTGAAGGACGAGAGAGGACCAGGACTGGACTTTACGTTATGTTTATGTGTGTGCGGCAGTCGTCCGTGAGGGTTGTTTTGTGTTTAATTTTAAAGTGTTAAATGTTCCCCAGTTCCCGCCTCCTTCTTCCCTTATCAACATACCTCATTACGGTGGGATCTTATGCTTTCAAAGATAGCTTGCTATTGCTAGCCTCTCAGAAACCTTTAAGGGGGCTTTCAACACTGGCAGTTTAGTTCGGAACGGGGTACGGTTCGCATGAAAAATCGCTAATGTGAACGCTCTCATGGGACCCGGGTGCGCACTGGGGTACCGAACCCGAGACTACCTGGAGGAGGTGGTCTGAGTTCGGTTGCTCCCGAACCGTGCTGCGTCCGGAGGAGGAGCGTGTATGTGAAAGCAACACGGACTCGGGTGCGCACTTGTTCAGGAAGTAAAGTATCCTGCGCATGCGTTTTAGCCGATTATGATGTATTTAGTTAAATAAAACACATGTAAGGGATGAAGATTTACCCTGGATACGACCAAGAGTGAGTCTGCAGTGTATTCGCGCATAGTGCGTGCAATCAGGGCAACAAATTAATGGAAATCCACTGTCTCCTCAAAAGAGTCCATTTGCAAGCAGTGGAAAGACAGCTTATGCGAAACACACACACAGTTAACCTGCGTTGTTTACTCAGCTATGAATAATAGCACCAAATTAATTAAAAACACAATATATTGACCCGCGTCGTGTTTTATACCATACGCCGTGCACGTTTGCAATGACGTAAGATGCACGCAAACGCACCAGAGTTCGATAGAATCAAGTTGAGTGTGAAACCAGACCAACGCTGCGGGGGGCGCCGGGAACAATCGCGCCCGGGCTCGGACCGCAGCAAACGAGCCCAGTGTAAAAGCCCCCTAAGTGTTACCAAAATAATAAATATTAGAAAATATATAGAAAATGGATAAATATTACAAATGCTCCAATAATTTTTTAAAGAAGAAAAATCTAGAAAAAGGGTGTTTTAAATAATCTAATCATAGAAAAACAGTTAATTAAGCTTTGCTGCGTCACGGGTCAGGGTGTGTCACCGGTTCTTTGTTGTTTGTTTTGGTCCTGTCATTTTCTGCAGCTCATGGTCTGAGCAATCAGTGCTGCCCTGTAGTGCTGTGTGCACAATCATGAGCTGATCCCCTACACCTGTCGCTCGTTTCCCTGACCCTTTATATTCCCAGCTGTGTCTCCCCCTTGTTGTCAGTTGATCATATGCTTTGTCGCTTGCAAGTCCCATGTTCATGTTCTTCTGTTGCTTACCTGCTGGTGTGTGTGTTCAGGAACCTAAGACGAGGGGTTTGTAAGCAAGGCCATCTCACTTGCTGGTCCTGAGATTCGTCATTCAGTGGGTCGGCTGGTTATTCTTTGCCTGTCGGTGGTCTCCTCTACCTGCGTGTCCGTTGAGTGAGGGCAGTACGCACGGGAACACCCTACGGAGAGTCTACATTTTTGCACTGTGTCACAGAGACTGTTTTCTGTTTTGTTCTCTAATAAACTTTTCTCACGTTCATCACAGCATTTGAGTTCCCGACATGCTGTACAAAAAAATATATATATTTAGGCCTAAATTTAATATTTATGTATTTGAATCACATATAAAATTTCCACATCATTTTGGTTTACACAGTTTAATTTTATTGTTCACAATGAACAGATTTATGCTGATTCTAAGAAATTTTAATAAATGCATTTTGACAATATGATTATTAAAATAAAATAAAATAGTTAATAATATAATAATAATAATAATAAACTATGCCATGATTTTTATTTTTATTTATTTTTTAGTGCAGAAATCTTACCGGTTTCTTACCCGTTTCATTTATGTGTGACTGACAAATATGCATCACATTAAGTTAAAAACTGTGCAGTCCAAATGGATGGACATTTTATATGTAATTCACATCTTAAATTAAAGTCTAAATATTTTTTTGAGTGTAGGGAGTTTATTAACTCACCCAAATGCATTCTATGAGAATTAAACGCCATGCAGCCACCCAAATGTGGTAGTGTCAATGTTAGTTTGCTAATGCTAGTGCCATTGTCCCCTTCTAAACCCTTCAAGGCAACCATTATAAAGTCTATTACTCTTTTTCATCATTTGAAGTCATCCTAATCTAGGTAAACAAGAGCATGTCATGCCACAGGGAGTCACTATCCAGATGCCTGTCACATAAATCAAAAGCCGGTCTTTAATGAACATGCTGGATAAATCTTAAAAAGGAGATGCATTACATCAGTTGTTGAGAGAGGAAATAAAAGGCGGCTGAGCTCCCTAAAACCTTAGTGTGCTTTCATTGTTACGGCAGTCACAGGTGCTAACAGTAAATAGTAAATTATAATGACTCCGATAATAAGTTTAAAGACACAAAGAGGCCCCAAGTGGAGCTGTTTCAGCAGTTGTGTTATTACATTTCAGTGATGCAATTTATTTCCTTTGGCTCTCTTTCACTTCTAAATAGATTTAGAACATTTCCTTAAAATTTGCACTGGTCTATATGGTACAGTAAAAGCTGCAGTATCACAGTAATCAAACCTTGACAACCGATGGGGGAAACTGCATCACCCAGCTTTTTTTTTTAAAGAACGTTCATCCTCAAGTTGTTCTTTTTTTGCTGCAATTGTTGAAAACAAGTCAGTAAAAATAGTTCAAGGAGCCATTGCCGTGGTACTCAGAGGTTCCTTTCATCTTTCATCTTCTGAAGCTCTCCATCAGCAAAACATCCTCCCAATCTGTCTTCACTCAGAAATGAGGCCCTGAAATACATTAACCATTGGACGGAACAATTGTCCACAACCATGCAATTATAATATCAGGGCAATCATTTTAAACCTAGCTGGAATCTCTAGTGGAGTATATGAATGAGTGAACAAACCCCAACACTTCCGCTTGAGGACAGTGAAAAGGTGAAATTAAATGGAAATGGGATCGGAAAATGACTTGGAATTTAACACACACTTTCAACATAAAAAAAAAACAATGAAAAAGAAGTCCTTTGAAACCTTGCAACCCATTTAACTTTCATATTATGATATATTTCATAGTAAATCAGGAAATATTAACAGGAAGAAATGTAGGGGGGGACATAAATTTCATCCATCACTGATTGGATCGTGACCCCTGTATCCTGTAATATTTATAAGATTTTGCACATCACAAAACATATATGGATTCTTTATAGCAAACTTTGGTCAACATGAAATCAAAAGTGATCTTGTTTTTTTTTTTTTTTTTTCTTGAAAAGTTTTTTTTTTTTTTTTGCTACAATTTTAATTATGCACAATATTCTTCATTATTTGATATACAATGTATATACAGGTACACGACTATTAAAAAGTTTGGGGTCAGTAAGATTTTTTTTTTAATTAATATTTTTATTTAGCAAGGTGCATTATCATAGGTGACAGAAAATCTTTTTAAAAAAGATTTCTATTTAAAATAAATGCATTTTTTTAACTTTCTATTAATCAAAGAATCCTGAAAAAATGTATCATTCTACAACTATATATATATATATATATATATATATATATATATATATATATATATATATATAAATATAAATATATATATATATATATATATATATATATATATATTTATATATTTATTTATATATATATATATATATATATATATATATATATATATATATATATATATATATATATATATATATATATATATATATATATATATTAAGCAGCACAACTGTTTTCAACATTGATAATAATTTTTTTTTCTTGTGCACCAAATCAGCATATTAAAATGATTTCTGAAGGATGATGCTGAAAATTCTGCTTCACAGGAATAAATTAAAATATATTACATGAAAAAAATATTTATTTTAAACAAATCTAAAATTATTTCACAACTAATGTTTTTTCAATATTTTATATGTTGTTTTGGTGAGCATAGAAAAAATAATTTTGAATTCACTTTGAAAAATATCAGATAATGGGAAAAAAATGGTTACTAAAGTTGAAAGTTGAAATTCTTCCTATGCTGATCTCTTATTTTGAAAGTTTGTGTTGTCTTCAACTACTTTGATTGTTCACTTGTGTTTTGTCTTTGAGGTGAATGAGAATGTTAACGAACAGCCTTCTATACATATTATTGACCCCCTTTGTCATTTTAGTCCAATGTTTTAAATGTAACTATTGCAGTAACAGCAGTTACAACGTGTTTCGTTTTTGTTCAGGCTCTTGTCATGAAAATTATCTATGGATCATCTTGTAAATAAAGCTACACTCAGATGCACAAGACCTGCATTACAATCATGGAGAAATGTTGCTAACTGCTGTATTTCATAGCGGACCTGCACGACTGAGCTGAATGTCAAGCATCCATCAAGTTCACCAGTATTCAGATTCCACGTACGGTAGTGAAGTTGATTAATGATGTATCTAGAAAAGATCTGCTCAGATTTGACTGAGAGAAGGCATCCCAGATAGATTCTCGGGGAATCAAATATCAACAGGAAACAGCAATACACTCACAAGCGCGAAGGTTGAGTGTGTCAGAGAAATTTTATACAGCTTCCTGACGGAGTTCATTTTTCTCCCCTCTTTGTCCTTTTATAGTATTTAGTGAAGATGCTGCAAAACAAATTAGACCCGTGGCCTCTCGTGACCTGCCACTGCATCGCTTTAAAGATTGATATGTATCGATGGAGTATGGATATCAAGACAGCAGCTTTCTCGAGTTACCCTCAGTTTGAGTGACTTGACTTGAACGCCTGCCCAGACAAAATCTATACTGAATATATTCAAACACGGTTTATGTCACCGCAAATATAAAACAAAAACTGAATAATATCACACTCTCCAATGAAATAAAATCTTTACAATAGATATTGAATGACTCTCACCTTGAAAAAAACAATCAGACATTGCCATGTTTTCAGCTATAGTCCTCGTTCTTTTATACGTATGCATCGCAGGAGTGCAGAGCACTTCAGTCGATCCTTACATAAACTAGCTGAACGCTGACTTTTATGAACACTTTATGGAGTATTAAGTAAAAGAACAACAGACAGTGTTTGATTCACAGCTGTGATTGTAGAGGGATATAAAGACAGCACAGCACTCCTAAAGACATAGTGCAGCAGGAAGGTTATAAAAACTTACTTCATTCCCACCATCCGCCGCTGTCAGAAAAGCAGCACCTGAGACTGCAGCAAAACAACTGTGCCTTATGAGAAACTCAACTCCAATGGACAGTTCTCAGTCTATCACAGCTAATACGATCCACTTAGCTCTTAATTTACATTCCGTCTGTAAAGCATTTGCTTTGTCACCATTTCAGGCCCTAATAAATCACAGTGTTAGTTCTACATGGCACTGATACACCTTTAAAAATCAAACCCTTTTAACATTTACACAACTGTGTCACTAACCACCAAGCAAATATTGGGAAAGACCTGAAGAGACACTTTTGTAGGCAAGTTAAACCAGAAAAGAGACATATTGGAGGTCACTAGTGTGAGGTCTAGAGGACTAGTTGTGAGCTGCCTACCTAGACAGCATTCTAAGGGTGCATCATCATGGGCTCACAACAGAGTTGCTGCTTATGTAGAGTGTTTCAAATCAAATCAGTGACTTGTGAGGTTCCATGTTGGTTAGGATGCTGTCTTTGAAGGTAGCTGTCTATGTAGACAGCAAGGAAGCTCACTGCTAGGTTTTTAAACCAAGCTTATGTTCCTTCTCTGTACATATTTCTACAGACTATGCAATATTTATTGTTATGACAACTATTCTCTGACACACATTTTAATTCGTTGGCTTAAATTCACAAACAGATAAAACACAACATTCCCCTTTTATATTTACAGCGCCACGGGCATTTCCAGTGTTATGAGGTGAACTTATTCCTCTGTAAACACAGTAGAATTAAATCTCTCAATAAAACATGCACTTCAAACCTCTTCCCTGTTTTTCACACCTTCAAACAGTCTAACTTTTAGGGTGTTTTCTGTTGAAATGCAAGTTAACCTGCTCTCATTAAACTTTAAAAGAAACCCTACATTGCCTTTTTCAGCTCTACAAATGTTGGGAGGTGCAAATAAACCACTGGGCTCTGCAGACAAACCATTTTCCCTGCTGAAGAGGGATTAAAAATAAATATGAATGTAGGTAAAATCCCCTCAACTTCTTTTACTCTGTCCACAGAGTGTCCGCTTCAAAAGAAAAGCTGAAATGAAGCACGGAGCTAACAAACGGCTTGAACACGCTATCTTACCGTACAGATTCTGGCCTGCATTTTACAAATTGCTTAATTTTATAAGTGCAAATGTATGCTAAGCAGTATTGTAAAAGGCAATTTTAAAGACATGCAAACTGAATGTTTAAACTGGGTGCAACCGAATAGGCCTACTCTATGCTTTCGTCAATTTTTATTTGTACAGCGAAAGACAAAGACCACACTATGTGGCTAAATGGGCCTTATTATGCGTCTCTTATTTACCATCCATACACTGTAAACAATTTCCACCTATTTCATCTTAAAAACTTAAGCTCAGATGCTGCCTTAAATTTTTAAGTATAATCAAATTGGCTGTAATTATATACTGACTTTAATTAGTTGAATCTTATAAATTTATTTTTTCATATTATGTGAGATGTGTGGTTTATATAAACTCCAAAGGTAAAGTATAAATTAAAATGATTGTGACGATGTGAAGGGGGAGGAGCATACGTGCCTCACGTTTAAGAATCAATAAAAAAATATTTTAACAGATATTAAGCATACAGTCGACAAATGGTATTTGACCTGTACTTGCAAAATTATCGTTAGTAGAATGTCTAAAGTGGACAATCAAAAAAAATAAAAATAATTGTATGTGATTTTTTGATATGTGACATTTTTCAGATTTTGGAGGAAAAAAATTATTGGATAAGCTTTGGATTTGTTAATTCAATAAATTAGCTAGCAACAAAGTTAGCAATTAACTTTGAATCAGTTGTTTCTGGATTTAAATGATCAACAAAAATTAGTTGAATCTTATATAACTTCAAAAAAGTTGAAATTGCTTAAATTATTTTGATGACATAAGTTCTTATATGCTATTTATCAGAAGTTTAAGAAAACAAAAAAATATATTTTGAGTAATATTGATCTCTCTCAAAGAAATAAATGAATATACTTTGTACTTTATGTGATCCGTTATCTGCTCTACATATACTGTATTTGCTGCTCTTGTGGCTCTTTTTCGATGAAAACAGCACAGAGAGTGAAAAACACAAAAATGAGGATTTTTTAAAAACAAATACAGTATAATTAGGAGTTGAACATTTAAGAATGAATATGTTTGGATTTGGATCCTCAGGTTTTCATTGAGATGCTGAAAGACTGTGTTACTTTTTTAATGCACAGTGGAGTGAGGTCACTTTTTAATGAACAAAGGAAAGTAGCACTGCAGTTTGGTCAGCTCTTTTTGAACGACTTTTAAAGTTATTTTGGAGACATCTGAGAGCTAATCTGACTGACTTTAGAGTCCATGGGCTTGGAAGTACACTAACTTATCTCTACCTCTCACATAATCTCTTTCTGGCAGTTTTGTTTCTCCTTTTGACCATTTTAGAACTAAATTTATCTTTTGACTTGATAACTCTTTCTACAGACTCAAACAATACTTCAAAACATGTAGGCGTGCTGTTACTTTTCTAAGTTATCAAACTTACCATTTTTGCTTTATAGCTGTAGCTCAAACAGTAGAACATGCAATAACAACATCAAGGTCATAGTTAAAATTTCCAGGGAATGCATGAAATGATAAAATGCATACCTTGAATGCAATGTAAGTTACTTTGGATAAAAGCCTCTGCCAAATGCAAATATAAATGCTTTGCCTGGTGGACAATTACAAAGCTTGAAAAATCCCACAGGCCCGTAGAGGAATAACCAGCCAAAGATAAGATTATCAAAGAGACTTGTGGTGGAATTTGTTGATTTTGCAACCAACAAAACATCCTAGCAACAAATCAATGCCAAGGAAACCACTCACAACACCCTAGCAGCAAAGATTCTCTAAGAAAAAAAAAACTTTAATGTATATAATAGAATTGAAAAGTATTGAATATCTTTCATTCACAGCACCTACATTACAAAGAGTGCAATTTTCTTTTTGATTTTTTTTTGGAGATCTCCTTACAAAAGGCCCTTGATCTTCTGATATGAGACGCGCCACCCGGTTCCACCAGCGAGAGCCACTGTGGCAATTCAAACAAAATGTTTTTTTTTTCGTTTTTTTTTTTTTTTTAAATGAATTACACTGTTGGGAAGACTATTGTAAATTACATCACTGCAAGGCATAATGTCTTTGTTATAAATATATATCTAGAAGAGAAAAAAAATAAACAGTGTTCAGCAAAAACAAACATCCCCAGTAGCTACGAGTAGTGCTGTGCTGTATTTGGCAGCAGTGTAAGCTTAGGAACAGCTTGTGAAGGATGCGCTCTGCACTTCCCATCGGCACCACAATCTGGCTGAGTGTGTCCCAGCGGACACCATCCACAGCACCACAACGAAATCGGTTCACACCTATACGCTTACGTGTGCAAACTTCCCTGCTGTGCTTGACCTTAAAAAACAAATGCACACACACACACACACACACACACACACCACAATACACCTGCAGAGAAACATATCCTCATCAGCCTCATCAGAAAAAGGCCAATATTCAGAACTAGTGGATGTCAATCATGAATTTCATAAGCAAGAGCTTATGCTTAGCTTAGCAGGATTAAAAGAATGAATCTGCACCCAAAGCTTATTTGAATCATTTGAGTGACAGTATTCCTAAAAAAAATGCATGCTTTTTATTGACAAACAATTTACTTTGGTGTTTTTTAATTCAGTGGCAAACTTCTTAAAATGGTTTCCTATGTTCAAATATTTATGTCTCCTGGAATAAAAACCTGAAAAAGGTTACACTTTATTCTTTATACTAACTATAAGTAACTATTATGCAACTACATGCCACTAACTCTCATTAATTTGCAACTACAAGTCAACTAACTCTCATTAGAGTATTAGTAGACTTTTAGGGTTAGTAGAATAAGTTGAAATGCACAGTTTTTACTTGCAAAGTTACTTATAGTCAGTAGAATGTCTGTTGGACGACCATCAAAATAAAATGTTAGCAGATATAAAGCAGACAGTGGACATGTACTTGCAATGTTACTTATAGGGTGCTTCTCATTCCTTATTTGTGCATCCTCGTTACCTTTCCTCGCTTGCTTTCCTCGAGTCTCAGCTCCATATTATGTGAGATGTGTGGTTTATATAAACTCCAAAGGTAAAGTATAAATTAAAATGATTGTGACGATGTGAAGGGGGAGGAGCATACGTGACTGACGTTTAAGAATCAATAAAAAAATATTTTAACAGATATTAAGCATACAGTCGACAAATGGTATTTGACCTGTACTTGCAAAATTATCGTTAGTAGAATGTCTAAAGTGGACAATCAAAAAAAATAAAAATAATTGTATGTGATTTTTTGATATGTGACATTTTTCAGATTTTGGAGGAAAAAAATTATTGGATAAGCTTTGGATTTGTTAATTCAATAAATTAGCTAGCAACAAAGTTAGCAATTAACTTTGAATCAGTTGTTTCTGGATTTAAATGATCAAGTTTACCACCAGCTGACCCATTTTGCAGTGACACCAAATAAAACGCAAGCAGTAAAAATCTTAAAACTAATGACATTTCTGATCTTCAAACTGTCACTGGTTCTCAGATGTGCACTTCTCATTTCTTAATCTTAATCAAATAGAAACGCTTTTGAAAAAACATAAAACTGCTGACAATGTCAACAGTATCCTCAGATATAAATATATACAATAAAGATAAATTGTACAACAAAACTTTCTTTTTAATTTTTTTGGGTGAAATGTGTAATTTCTCCACCACTAGCAAAATCCAATCTGTTTGAGTGGCCAGACTCAACTGGACATAATAACACTGGCCCACCAATTGCATGAATTTATGAGTGGTTTGCCTGACCAATCGCAGACAGGGAAAGTGATTGAAAGCAGTCAACATGTCTGCAATTCTGTTTGGTAATGCTAGTGACACACAAATGAAATTCTTTACCTTTAAGATCTTAAAGAAAATGAATGGGGGACAAGTTTTAATATTTCAACACTGTTAAAATGTAAAGTCATTAAAGTAAAAGTAATGTAATGTATCCCAATTGATAATAAATTATCATCATAATAATAATAATAATCATAGTTTTGTAAAAAAAAAAAATCAAAAAATCTTTAAAATCATACAAGGAGAAAGAAAAGTGACCCTTATAGAAAAATGATCTCTGTACAGTACATGAAAACTGCCTACAAGATATGTGGCCTACAATATACTGCAACACTTGGATCTATGTCAAGTCACTGACACGTTCAATTCTTGTTGGATGGTTGTGTGCTTAGACTTCGTTAGAACACAACTAATAGGAACAGATCGCAGAGAGCACACTTCCCCTCCTCTTTGAGTTTGTTTGAGGCAAGAACAGCTGTTCCGGGCTCGAGAGGCACTGGGATTGAATCGTAATGAACCAGTCCTGTAGTTCGTCAAACAGCGCTGTCAGACACAAAACAAAAGAAGACTTTCTACCCACTGTAACGTGGAATGTCACTGAGTCAATGATCAAAGAAGAGGGAAGCATTTAAAAGACCTCAAATGGCCAATCAAAAGCCTAAAACTCATTTGATACACTGAAAATGTGGTGTTTTTGAACACCAATATGTCCCTGCTCTGCGGGTCGTTCCTCTTATGCAGTACCTTTTGATCTCTGTAACTTGAAGGAATATGCTTCTGTTGTAAATTTTGTCGAATTTATAGTAGACTTTCAGAAAGATGCTCTGGTCAAGCTCAAGCACTTATGACAAGAAAATTAACCAGATGGAAATAAAGAACTAAAGTTATTTCATTAAGAAGGGATTGACAGTTAGTTTGCAGTGATGTCAAATAAAACATTTTTAACCATCTTTAGATTTTTGATTATCAATACTTATTTCTAATTTAATCAAACTGGATGCAAAACATCAAAGAACAGATGTTTGTACAGTTGTTGTCCCTCTAAAATTATGTCCATAAGGAACTGACATTTGTTAAAGGGATATTAAAAAAGATGAACAGAATGGAAAGTGATATTGAGGACACAAGAAAGCTATAAACAATCCTAAGAAAGACAATGACAAAAATGGTTTGAACATTTGCTTATTTAAAATTGAGCTCTATGTTCACTTAACTCTGATAGTGGAAACAGAAGACTGTGATTACCATCTCTAAAAAGTGTGAGTTCTTCCATTCTATCCATATATTGAAACAAACAGGAATATGATAATGTAGTGCATTACTGAAATGACCCATGCACTAGATTTGTATTCAAAAGAGTCTATCATCATCCTGGATAAATTATATGTTTTCTTTCTAAACAGCCTCCGCTCACCCTAAAAACATCAGAAATCAACTTTAGATTGCAAAACGAAACAAGTGCGTAACATAAGTGTGTCAGTGAATTAATTGCTGTAGACGGAATGTATCATGTGGGAATTGTGCTGTCTCCGGCATGATCTTCCACTATTTTTTTTCTCTCTTCTCCAGGAACATG
This sequence comes from Gila orcuttii, assembly GCA_026230005.1. Classification (NCBI taxonomy): domain Eukaryota; kingdom Metazoa; phylum Chordata; class Actinopteri; order Cypriniformes; family Leuciscidae; genus Gila; species Gila orcuttii. Next base: position 9,052,027 of record JAPDVR010000016.1, on the reverse strand, counting down.
ATAAGAGGCAGTTATCAAGGGAATTTCCAGGTATATTCAGGCAAGTGCTCGCCCTTAAAGAAACAAGAAGTCCCACTGAACTGTACTTGAATCTGAGAGCCTGCCCCATAAGCCTCATTAAAACAATGCACCACAAAGGATTCAACAGTCCTGTGCACTGCAGTACAATAGTGGGGAGTTTGTTCTTTTCTTTCAAAGTGAAATTACAGGACTTAGGCCCAAAGGAGAATATGCTACACTTATTGCTGGACTGTTACAATGAACCAGAAGCAAAAACCAGCAAAAAATATAGAACATCCACCAATTGACATTTAACGTCCACATGAAACCAGAATTGACCCTAATTACTTTCTTAATGCAAGGTCTGGCTCATTGTGAACAATCATTCTGTGTCCTTTATTGCAAATAAAGAAAAAAATGTGTCCAATATGTTATGATAAATGTAGTCATAATATTGTTGTCATAAAATGTGGTCACTGCCAGTGTTGTGCACCATTCAGAGTTTAATAATTAATGCCCTTTAAAAGGGTTATGCTTTTTTACATTTTCAACTTTCTTTAGTGTGTAATACTGCTGTTTCAGCATGAAAAGTGTCTGCAAAGTTACAAAGTCCAATCCAAAGGAACGTACATCACAATATTTCTCATTGAAATAATTCACGCCCAAAGCATACGCAAAATAAAGGGGACAAGCCATGGTTGAGTTGCGTTAGTAGTGAGCTGTGACATTTGGGAAGAGAGGTTCTACAACAATGTAAAATATGTTAAAAATAATGTTTTTTGAATATTCACGCATTAAAACAGTCTATATCATCCAGACTTTGAAAAAGGGCATACTAGGTCCCCTTTAAATTCCAATTCAACTGAATTCCCGAATTTGAACTGAGAAAACAGAAAACAGGATGCAAATTGTCTTTGACTGTAACTAGAATTAAAAGTAAAATTCAAAGAAATTCATACAACTTAAAAAACAAAACAAAAGAAAAGCAAAGTTTGTCTACACTTTAAAAATTACACTATTTCAGTTTTTCTACATCAAAATTTCACATTAAATTAATTGAACTTGCTGTTTTGAAACAGTCTATGAAATGTACTACATTTCTGAATGAACTTGTTTTTACACTGTATGGATGGATGGGTGGATGGATTTTTGTGGACAATGGTGAAAGTACTCTTAATTTCCTAGAATGCAATTCCTGTATTTGGTTTCTTTAAAGTGCAATTCGGTTTATTCCTATTCTATTCATACTGATTCAAAATTCACACTTGTGGCTGAAAGGAAGCCAATTCTTTAATTTTGAATCTTGCACAACCCTGGACAATGTATTACCACATTTATATGTGCTGACTGAACATTTCATTTCAAAATCATTTGCATTCATCCCTTCCTTTGCTGCCATGAAAATGTCCACTAGTCTGTGGAGGTGTTTACTAAGCATCTTATAAACATGTAGTATACATCACATGAAGGAAGTAAAATGAGTTGTGAAAAAGCCAGTGACTACCACTATATTTTAAATAACACCAACTAACTGAGGGTTGCAAATACTAGTTGTATTTTGAGTCACTGAGCTCATCATCTCAAAATTCAATAAAAGTGCATTTAATGTCAATGTGATCGCTTTCATTGGAAAGGAGAGACGGCAGAGCAGAAAAGCTATCTATGAGAAATTTCAATCATCGAAACAGGTTATTGCCCGATTCCGCATCTGTTGGTATGCAATTACGTACGTTTCAACTCGGATGCGCTCTGGGACAGGAATCAATAATGACCAATTAAATGTATTCATCAGGGAAAAGGGCGAGGCATTTTACAACCCTGACAATCCGGAATAACAACTACTGGATTGCATCATGTTGGACGCGCGGAAAAGGAGAACACAAACAAATAATCCTGCATCCTGGAAGTTTATCTCTTCCCTTCCACGAAAGCCAGCAATCTACTTCTTTGTGTGCATGCCAAGCTCTTCATAAATGACATAATCTTCAGCGGCGAGCGTATTGGGTCATTTGCAGCAACAGACATGAAACATCAGCGGCCAGAGAGAGCGGTCTGTACCCAGATCACTGCGGCATGCTGGAAACAAACACTCACTTCACATGCTTTGATATGTCAGAGCACATTCGCACGCTGATCACAGCAGAGCATGTAAACAAGCAAGCTGGGTGCTTGACATGGATTACAGATTTCTTCAAATGAAATGGGACTAATTTCTCAAGTGAACAGAACAGATACAATATTTCCAGACGTTAAATGCTTTCAAAAAATGACGTATTCTAACGTCAGTCTCATTACGGCTCAAAATATAGATGAAGTTGCACTCATGCTGAAAGAACACAGAATATTTGACTAGTTTTTACACTATCAAAAGCAGTACTAAAAGTGCCAGTACTTCTAATATTCTAATGTAAGTCTTTCCTTGGTGGAATAAACTGATACCTTTAAAAAAAACTGAGAGCAACTTGAAAATTAGTTTCCATTTGATTTTTTTCTCAAGTAACAGGGAAGTGGGCAGGACATGTCCCATTAAAGTAAAAATGTCTTGACTCGCACACTGGAGAGAAAAATTCATAGATCTGTGCCGCTCAAACACTTTCCCCACCATCTGTAACTGACAGCTGTGGAGATGTGCAAATGAAGCCCAGCAGTCTTCCGAGCAGACTGAGAAGATTTGATAAGCTGAATGATTTATCTGGTTTACTGAACTTATCATTTACATATACATACATAAAATGGCGGGGTCCAAAAGCCTGAGAAGAGGAGTGCAAATGCTTCTGTTTTGCATTATACTCTAACTGAATGCAAAATGTTACTGATAACAACATATTAACAGCATAACAATTTGAGTGAAAAGTTCATATATAAAAACAAACAACTGGAATATCTTAGTCTTACTTGGTCTGTAACTCTTTGAAAAGCTTGGATTTGTAATCTGATTTAAACCTGAAAATGTAATAATTAAGATAAAAAAATATCTTTCTTTTGCCACACTTAATGAACAAATCTGTGCAAAACCTGAGGATTTTTTTAATATAAATATTGTTCAATGTATATCATAATGAGCACCGGTATAGGGGAAGCTAGTCTGAAACTGTAGCTTGTCAAGCCAAAGATATTCATAGTTTAACTAGTTACTCTTTTGAAGTAGTGCCTAGCTACACTACCTGCAACTAACAAAAAGCAGTACTAGTATTGCCTTTTAAATATACAACAGTATACACTTCCTTTCAAAAGTTTGAGGTGTGAAAATTTGGGATCAGTTTGGGGGTAGAAATAATACTTTTATTCAGAAAGAATGCGTTCCATTAATCAAAGTGACAAGACTTTAATATGATTGCAAATTAATGAATTAATATATTTCAAATAAATGGTGTTCTTTTGAATGTTCTATTCATCAAAGAATCCTGAAAAAAAGTATTATGGTTTTGACAAAAAAGTTAAGCAGCACAATTTTTTTTAACATTCATAATACTAAGAAATATTTCTTAGTCCTAAAACTTATTAGATATTAGAATGATCACATTAGAATGATTTCTGAAGGATCATGTGACACTGGAGTAATGGCTGATGACAATTTAGCTTTGCATCACATGAATAAATTAGCCTACATTTTAAAAGATATTCAAATAGAAAACAGTTATTTTTAATTGTTATTATATTTCACAGTATTAATATTTTACTGTATTTTGGATCAAATAAATACAGTGTTGGTGAGCATAAAAGACTTTCAAAAACATTAAAAAACTTTTAAAATTGTAGTGTAGGCTATATATAATACATCAGTTTCAGAATCAGAATTCAAATCCAAGATTTTCTATGTGGTCCCAGACCTCACTGTATAATTTATGCAGATGTTTAGTGTTGTTTATGCTTCAGAGATGTGGGAAATAAATGTTTTAGCCTCTCGTCTTTTTTCTCGCCTTAAACAACTTGCTAAACGCATACCATCTCATTTGAGAATCAATCACTCTCTCTGACTTTCATATTTCACTCCCGTTAGCATTCTTACCACATTATAATGGGACGACTAAAGGAGCGCATTAATGCAATCTCGGAAAAAAATGTATGGTACATCTTTGACTTGCATTTTGTGGAGGCAGGCAATCAATAAGAACAGAATTACAGCGCAGTGGAGTGAGAGATTTTAATCTGGGACTAAATATCATGCAGTGGATTAGTTTTAGACGTTTTCATACCCCCAGTGTTCTTCATGAAATATGGATAAGGCAGGGAGAGGATTATGAAAAATAAAGGCTTTTTCCCAAAACTGCCTCCATAAGACGGAGATCAAAAATGGGAGATAATGGGCGGCTAAAGGATTTCTCCACGCTGTTCCGCAGCAGATGAAGCACGGCTCCTCGGCCCCCGGTTTGGGTTCTAGATTAATGAGAAGCCCCCTGGTACGATACCTTTCAGCAGTGACAGGGCACTTCCTCAAGAGACTCTGCCTTCCTCTCTCTAGGGCATATCTCATGGTCACTCCTGCTATGATGAGCTAAGAAGCTTTTATAGAAGGGGAAAAAACACAAAAAAATGCAAATGCATAAGCATCATTTACATACAGAAAGATTATAAAGGTGACATTGATACAGCACTGATACGCTGTAATCCTTCCCAAGTCCTTGGACAAGCTGTTTCCTGTGTGCTTGATTCAAGGAGGCATTTCAACCTTCTTGGCTAAAGACGAGGATGTAATTAGGGCCCCTTTTTCCCTGTGTGATCTAACACTACAGATATAATGGGAAATCTGTGTTAGTTCCTTGCAGCTTGTGGACTGTAACTGCTTCATAGTATTACATGAAAGGATGATGCGTATTAATATTTATGAGGATGCAAAGGCAATCCTTTTTTGGAATGTATACGGCATTTCAGCCCTTGTCACCTACACGCGTGTCTTGCCCCAGGTGAAACAAGCGACCTTTTGCCTGGTGTGTGAGATTTGTTTTTGTGGAAAGGCCTGTGTGTGAACATGCATGTAAAGTTCTATGACTGCCACTGTTAAGAAAGCTAGTTTGAAACTTGCCATGCTACAAGCTACTCGTAGTAGTAAATTAAACTAGTCAAACCATCCTTTAGAAGTAGATAGCTACGTTAAAATCTACTGTACTAAGAAAAAGTAAATGGTTAACTTCTTAATAAATAGCAATATATTTAATATTTACAATAACATTGCCTATTTAATTAGCTTCAAGTTAGATAACTAAATATATATTATATGAAAATCAAGTCACCCTGGACGGACGGACGGACGGACGGACGGACGGATTTATCTAGATAGATAGATAGATAGATAGATAGATAGATAGATAGATAGATAGATAGATAGATAGATAGATAGAGATAGATAGAGATAGATAGATAGGATTAGATAGATAGATAGATAGATAGATAGATAGATAGATAGATAGATAGGATTAAATAGATAGATAGATAGATAGATAGATAGATAGATAGATAGATAGATAGATAGATAGATAGATAGATAGATTTTTGACAGTTTTCGTTGCTGTCGTTGCACAAATAAGTGCCAAACCAGAAAATTAAGTTAATAACGATGATACTTGTATTTAATTAGTTCTTACAAATCAGGGGAAAATGATGATCAGAGTACATGCATCAAAAAAGAAATCCAAATGGGCCAATAGTCAAACTCTCAGACAAAATGTTCTCAAATTAAGATTAAGCACATGAAACAGAATCTGACTTATGGGTAGTCCCTCAGAGATAATTAGCTTTGGTAAAAAATTCTCTATTCTCTTGCAAGATGAATTAAAAGTGAGGAATCAATGAACATCTTTTTCTGTTAATGCCCTTTAGTAGCACAGATCAGAAACAGTGATTACAATTAGATGTGTAATTGTCTTTGACAAAATACAGCTGGTGACGAAGATCGATGGGGAGGGTTTTAGAGGGACGCGTGACAGGGAGAAAGATAATAACAGTAATCAGTCTGTCATTATACAGATAATTCTGATTTTACTAAGAACCTCAAGGTCTCTTCTGTGCATCTTAAAGTATTAATATGTTTTCTTGAAATTGCAGCCAAGGTCATTTTATTGAATGGCTCAAGGAATACAGTGCACTGTAAACAAGCTTGCTGGGTGGTTGGCACTTCTCAACTGGGTACAAAATATTTTACCCCATACTCTCGGATGCATATGCCACAATCGTTGAGCCTTCTGCTGGAGATAGCTTATCTACGCAAGGTAAATGAGCTCAGACGGTGCCAAGAACAGTTAAGTTGAGCCCAACTATAGCATATCACCTCATCTTTTCCCAGCGTAGGTCAAACCACGTCGTCCCAGTGAAAAGCGGCAAGTGCTTCACGGTCACCCCTAAATCTGTGATTTACCAGCTGAGGGGCTTCTCTTCTCTTCTGTTCTCCAAACAAAGCCTCCTGGCCATCCCCATCAGTGCATCTGTTTAATTGTTTCCACACATTTCAAATAAATCAACTGACTGCACTACTGAAACAAGCCAAATTGCCGTTCACCCGGCAGTGATTTCATACGACCAAATTGTGTTATCCATTCTCCATTGATGACCACGGAAAACTATGAAGGGAAAGTCTGAAATGATGCATTCAGATCTGGAGTTTGTCAGTGTGAACAATTAGTCATCTAAACAGCTTAACGTTCAAGAGCAGCAGCAAAACAACAAGAACTCCCTCCAAATGGACTGTGCACCATTATTTCACCTCATTACTATGTATACTCCTATTTTCAAGATATACTCAGTTAACTCTACTGTAATGGATCTCATTTAGGCAAGCAGAGAGGCAGTTCTCCAGGACTCTGCTGTTCAGTTCTGAGTCACACTCTATACTGTGACATCTATTCTCCATACATACCAGTATAATAGCTGCCTGCCAATCAATAGCCTGGATCAGTGACACCCTGAAAGTCAACAGTGGTACGCATCGAGACAGACCAGGCTGTACCTGGATTCTTCGGACTGCAACACGTTTGCAGATGCATGCCACATTCAGGAGCTATAATAGGTGTTTTGAAAATCCATATTTATCTTCTTTCCAAATTATTACCATGGTTACATGAGAAGAAATTACTCAAGACTCAGAAGATGTAGTTAACGAGCCAACACAATGATTATATTTTCATTTTTATTTTTAAGTCAAGCATGTTTGGGTATGTTATTTAACTTAAGGGAGGGCACCCACACAATCGGGCCAATCGTGGGCCCAATTCTCCCATTTCGACAAGTAAAGTTCTGATTATCTTGCTGGTTCTACAGATTATCTTGACAACATACGCAGATCAGCATATTATAATGATTTCTGATGGATCATGTGGCACTGAAGACCAGAGTAATGATGCTGAAAGTTCAGCTTTGCATCACAGGAATAAATTAGATTTTAAAATATATTAAAATAGAAAACCTTTATTTTAAATTGTAATAGTATTTCACAATATTCCGTTTTTTTTACAGTATTTTTGATCAAATAAATGCAGCCTTGCTGACCATAAGAGACTTTCAAAAACATAAAAAATCTTACCAACCCCAACATTTTGAACAGAAGTTTACAAAAACCCATATACTTACATTGAAGGCAGGAGTCAAATTATATCTAGAGACCAGAATATTGTAAAAATGATGGGAACTTTTGACTTCAGCCAATAAGTTAAAACCATGTAACCGCATGCCCTGCTACAAAAACGGACTAAATCGAATCAGTGAATCGTTTTGTGAATTATCCAAACAAATTGACTGACTAAAATAAATCAGACTCTCAAATGTTGAATATGAGGGAGGACAGTTTAAGAGACCAAACTTAGCAACCAATAGCAGCATATGAAAAGCCTCAATCCACAACACTATACCTATAGTACGCTTTACTACAAGGACAATCTCCCTAGAGTATTGTCCTGGTCAAGGGGATTTTTTTGTACAAATAGTTACCAATCAAAAATTCATCACAAAACATTCAGTAGACATACATATCACAATGCATTTCTAATTTACTGAAAGTATATGGAGAACAATAAACAGATTGAACAATATAAATGGTCAGTTTCATCTAAAATGAACGAAATGTTGTTTCCATGGACAGCAGCGTAACCTCTCCTCTGACAGAGCTGGAGCACTAGAACGGAATTGCTTAGTTGATGTAGAGGCGTGAATCACGCGGAATTGACTACATGACTCTGCGCTAAACGCTAACAGTGAGGAGCTCAGCAGAATCAAAGTGCTGATAAATTGAGAGCTTTACAGCAAAGAAAAAGGGGTCATCAGAGGCTGAAAAGAGATGTGCATGCATAAACAGCACTGCTGGCATCAGTTTAGCTGTTGGTCGGTTAGCACAAGGAAATATCTTTAATGAAATGTGCACTGCTCTGACGCACAAGACTCATAAACCCACTAAAACTATTTAAACACATATGGATTTAATATACAACAATATATCCTAGCTCACATCTTCTTAACAAGGAGTCTCAAAGAGGTGGAGAGAGAATGATCTTACTTGATGACCAGCAGTAAAGAAAGATTATGGCCATAGATGCACGCTCTTTCCTATTTGTCATGACAAAATGTTCTCCAATCAGAGTACTGCCTTACTCGTTCTCTTTTTCCCCTTCTGAATCTCTCTCACTTTCTCTGTCTGAGTCTTCTTGCCGGCATTAGAATTCCTTTGAACACTCTAATGCCCCATCAAGGATAAATGTTAATTAGATTTGTTTGCAAACTGGAACCCTTCTACAGCTCACTATTTAGGACGTGTAAAAGCATGTTTCTTTGGCCTGTTAAATATTAACGATTGTTTCCTTGCACTTAAAGTCCCTCAGAAGAACTTTTTGGGTAATTCTCATAAAACAAATTTGTATTTGCATAAAAATGAAGCATATTTTAAGCTGTGACATTATTTTAATTACATTTGTGCACATTTTCCAACTAAATTCTCATTACCCTAAAGCATATAGAAGTTTGCTTGATTGTAATTACCATTAGCAAAATGCAGTATTAAAGTACAATATTTAAAACAATACATTTATTTAATTCGGCATGATTAATACTACAAATACTTCAATGATGTATAAATACTTTTACATTTAAACATCATTATTTTATTTTTACATTAAACTAATGAGAATGAGATTTTTTCCCCATTATGGTAATGAGACTTGGGTTTGGGGTGTGTTTAATTGTTAAGAAAATAATGTCACAATGCAAAAAAATCTTAATGGTCCTAAAAATAGGCTTCATTAGGTTTTCATGAGATTCACCCTTATACCAGACCAGAAACTGAAATCATGTTGTCATTAGAGAGCAAAAGAAAGAGAGAGAGCGAAGCAAAATAAAGAAAGGTCAGGATAAAATTTTAACACGAGACACACACACAAAAAAAACTTTTTTCGTTTACAAGCCGCATCTAAACTCTCCCACATTTCAGCTCCCCAATGTGTTCAAAATAAAACAAAATCCATCCATAACCCCTTCAATATACCCGATACTTCATCCTTCCTGCCCCTCGGAGATAAACAATGGCAAAACCAAAGACCCTTTAGGCTATTTGATGGATTCAATCAAATTAAAATGAACAAATGCACTAGAAACATGTTAAATAGATAAATTGCATGAGAAATGAGAAGCGAGGAGAAGAGAAGCTTTCTAAGGTAGAATGCTAATTTCATGGATCAACATTCTTGTTGGTCTTGGAACAACATTCCTTTCAACTAATCAGATTTCCGGTTTAGGTTTCAACTTATCATTGTTTGTCTGACAGGACCCAAAAAAAGATGTTGCTCCAGCACCATTTTTTTAGTTTCAGCACCACGGACAGCTCATTTCTACAGGAGCCTTGCAAAATAACAGTTACAATCAGCCCATACTTTGTATATGAATACCATAAGCTCACAGGAAACTTGACCAAAATAAAGCTTATTCCGATCACACTTGGTCTGACAGCAGGTATGGAAGCGTTCACCAAATCTACAGCTGGCAAATCCCTCAAAAGACTTCACAAACTCCGTAAGCTGAAGGTTCTTTGGATGAGGAACTGAGTGGCAGCACACAGTTACTGATTACATGCCTGACAAATCTTCAGGGCAGATGTTTTCACTGCCTCCCCCAGATATGTTCAGCTGCTTTGCCACATTGCAAAAATTAATTAAAATTAAAAAACAGAGGCAGAATTTGGATGTTTCCCAGGGTGAGTCAGCTAGAGAACACTCTTTGTTCTGATGAGTTTGAATGACAGGTGTCCAGACAATATGTGCAACCTGCTTGAGTGCAGAAACAACTGGATGGAGTTGCAAAGATATGTTATACTTGCTATGGATGTAGACCACTAACTCAGGTTAGTTTGTTGCAACCACACCAACCAGCTTATGAACCATAATATTGAAACACAACAATACAAAGGTACAAGATGATGTAATTGAGATAAAAACAAGATGCAATTTTGTTTTTCATATTTGAATTGAAATTAAATTAAATTAAATAAATGAATGGAATTTCATATAAAATTTCAATATACAAAAAGTGTCATCAAGTAAAAAAAATGGTAACCTTAATATATAATGCATTATAAATGTATTTAATACATTATGTATGCCTTGTAATGCAACTTATAATGCATTGTATGGTCTCATGAATACTTGTAACCACAGTTATAATACATAATAGTAACCACAGTTATTATACTATTTATATTATACTATTATATTAGTAGTATTATTATATATATTATTATACTATTATATAATAATACTCTATTAATTGAACACACGTTTAGAAAGTATAATGGATTAAAACATAAAAAAACAACCAATTTAACATGTAACAAGGAATCTGCAAGTATTATAATGCATTTTAACTGTGGTTACAAATATTTATAATGTACATTATGAACACATTTACACATTACATTAAGGCTTTAAGTAAAGTTACCAAAATGTTTGTCAAGACAAATTTTGAATCATTGATGATTCAAATTTTATTGATCAATTTTATTTTATTTTACAAATTTTTGAAGGTTTCATCATAAGCCTTGCAGACAGAAAAACATGTCAAATCACCTTTATTTCTATAGTGCTTTATATAACATAAACATTACTGATTTCAAAGCAGCTTCATGGTGATAGACAGGAAAATAGTGATCAGTGATGCAAACGTCATCAAATATGAGTCATGTCATTATTCAGTTGAAGTCAGTTCAATGTTAATTCAGTTTTGTTCAATCACTGTGTAAAGTTCATCAATTATGACATGGCAAAAGTCAATGTGGCATAATTTAAGGCCCCGAAATACTTCAAGCGAAATCGAAGAACAAACTGGTGTGACATCATTTTGAAACAAAATTAGGCCAAAACGTAGTTAATATGGAGTTTGTTTCGGGAGTTCGAAACAGCTCGCCAAAGCGAACTTTCCAGAAAAGTTTGCTCCGGCTGGTAAACACCTTCGAACTACCATTGGTACGTGGCTATTTCATCATAGGTAGGTGTGGCTCTGAGGCTCCGCCCTCTTTGACGTGGAAATCTTCTCCGGTTCATTTCCTCTGTTGAGTCCGTCGAGGTCAGACGTCCACGAGTAATTCTAAATAAATGCATCGCAAACACTGTTTTTTTCATGTTTAATACTGTAAAGCTGTTTGGTTTAAAGCAATCTATTGTATACAGTGCTATATAAATAAACGTGATGTGACTTTACTTGACTGCAGTGACTAATTGCAGGGTTTGTGCAAACACCCACATCGCAATTACCAGATGCTTTCTTAACTGCCGTTTTCTCACCGGTGTCATGTTTGTTGTGTGTTTATTTTGTTAATGAAAGGAAAGAGAGCAGCACATATTTACATATTCATCTAAACGGCACTCTCGCTAACAGTATATCGCGGAAAAGGTATTTCCAACTTCGCTGTAAGTATATTGGGGCCTTTAAGGGGGCCCTTGCACGTTTATTTTATATATACTTTTTTATATTTAATAATAAATGTATGGACCATTTCCAAAATACTGCAAATAATCAGATGCATATGAACATTTATGTTTTTTGAGAGTGCAGAGACAGACTCGATTACGTCACTAAGGTTAAATCACATTTTCTTTGACAGAGGCATATACCAACAATTAACAACCTCAGAGATCCTGCTAGGTCTGTCTTGAAAGGTTTATATTTCAGCACTAAAATCAATTTCTCTATGGAGACAATGAATGGGATTTTTACTTCTGGAACCCTGCTGTTGCACTCTATAAGAGAAATATGATCAGATCAGCATTTCTTAAGGATGCCAATAGCTCTCTACTGATGGAAATATTTTTGTTTTTAAATATAATGTTTGAAGGGTACTTGTTTCACCTGTTAAAGCTACTAAATATCCAAACTATAATATATAAATAATATATAAATACTATATTTTGAATATATATTTACGAATGGTTTGTTTGATTCCTTTTTGCCAATTGCACATATGCAAGATTTTTTTTCAGGAATTGATTTCAGAAATAAGATGAAATCACAAGCAAGGTTTGAATGTTAAATTTAGATACTACACATGACATCTCATATAAGAAGCTTAGAAATTATGATCACATTGCATTCATATGAATGATCTCAATCGCACACAAACACAGATAACCTTGAAAACACACCCACAATGGGACTTCAGATAAAAAATTTTAGTAAAATAAAAGAGCAAATCTTTCTCTCAAGGCAACATCTACAGAAAAAAAAAAAACAATGTTTTGTTTCTATTTCTGCCTCCCTGGACTTTCATGGCCTTGCTAAGGTCAGTTTTCCGTAACAGCTTTGGCAATTTATTAATTTGGGGGTTCATTTGCTCTGAATCTTAGTGTGTTTACAGTTACAGCCTCTCTCTCATGAATTATTGTATGCACAGACGGTGAGCAACTGTCTACAAATGAAACAGTGCAGTTTGCCTCTGATTTATGTGCACACTAAGACAAGGCTGAAGTTTTTTTTTTGTCACAAGTCCAAGTCAATTCTCAAATTCCTTTTTGTTAATAGTCTCATTTGTTTTTTAGCTGGCAAGGAAGGGATGCACACCTAAAAATGTATTCATTGGAAAACCTTTAGGCAAGGTTTTTTTTCCTCCTGTAAATGTCACTCGATAAGAAAACATCCTCTTTGATTTCCCTATAGTAAATTATAAGGTAACTATGGTAACAGGTCGATGGCATCATGTTGAAGCCGCAGTGTACATAGCAAATGAACGCATCATTTGTGCTCAGGAATCTTTTTATATGTATAGAAGACATTTCTCTTTGTGTATCTGGACCATGGTGTTCATGAGTTCGAAATAATCCAAATAAGTATATTTATTTCAACCTGGAGTTTCCATCTCTGCTGTCAAGCTTCAAAAAGCACACAAATAAATGAATTAATGAAAAGGCAACATAGCTTCAGACTTGGAATATTGCACATGAGTAGCATGTACTACTTTGTGGTGTTTTTTTGTCCTTTTAGGAGCTTGAGACGAGTGCCGTAAGATTCTTTAAAGAAATGTTGTGTTCTGTTGAAAAATAAAAGCATTCAGGTTTGACATGATATGAGGAAGAGTAAATAATGAAAAAATATTAATAACTTTTAACTATAACTTGAAGTAAAACCAAAATGACAGAATATTGTAAGTGCTCAAAACTTAAAGGATTCACAAGAGAATTACAATAGATACAATTTTTCACTTTTTCTTTTATTTGTCCTTTACTTACTTAAAGGCTGAAATCATGTCCTATTTTTTATTTTATTTTTTTAAATCAGTAATGTAGTGAAAAGTTCAGAAATTCCCCATCCCTTTTTTCATTAGGTCCAGGACAGGCCTATAGATAGGACTTTCTTTGTTGAAGTACATGTACATTTGAAAATCACATTTAAAATGCAGATTACACAGAAATGTAAATTTCTTTTCCAGGTGCACAGTTTTTAATACAGGCCTGCCTGTCAAGATGACAAATGACATGATTAAGCTCTCAGTCAAATCAGTTCTGAGGTGGTCAAAAGGGTTGAAGCATTTTAAGTTTCAACCCCCTGAAACTGTCTCGCTAAAAGTGCAGCAGAAACTTGAATTCCAGCACAAACAGTAGTTATCAGTAGTTTTCTACACTGAACAATTCCCCTCAAGCAACTTTAATGATCAAGTTTTACCCTGCTAACATGCGTTTAACATATCTCATGATAACAGGTCTCAAAATAAAAACATGGAATTTGTGACTCTAATGCTTATAAAACAGTAACGGGACACCAAAGTCCAGTATATCTGTGGAAAGTGCCAGTAGCTGTTTATTTCCTGTCAAAATAAAGCGCACAGCTCTGGATGTTTGTTCAGCTCAATTCTGTGTTTGTTTGTACAGTATAACAAGAACTAATTGCTGTTTACTTATTTGAACAGCACTGTAACTCCATAGGCTACTGCTTTTGATCACATAATGACAAGATTAATTGTCTCTTTTTGAATGTTTTATCTGTTTTTATTTAACAAATTAACTAATTATTCATAATTTTACTATAGTGTAACATAAGATATACTGAATGCAGGGGCTTTCCCCAGGGCTGTCGATTTATGAAAATGTTTTAAATCAGATTAATTATATGGTATTCTGATGAATTGATCAAATTAATCAACATTAAAGTGCCCCTATTATGCTATTTTAAAGGTTAACTAAACCCTAAAACAACTTTTGTTAGTTAATGATCTGTAAGACTGGGGCTTTATTAATGCTGTTCATTGATTCCAGTAAATTTTTTTACATTTGGGTTCAAAGGGTTTTAATTCTACAATATATGGTTTAAAAAAGTCTGAGTGCTGCCCTCTTCAGGTTGAACGGTGGCTACTGCAGTTGAATTTTCCTATTGGATGTTGTGGTACTGCGTGACATAAGCAGGCACCAGCTCACCACGCCCTTGCCTACAGAGAGACGCGGGTCTCAGGTGCACACCCCCTCTCCGCTGGGCTCTGCCCACTTTTCCAGCATTTTTCAAATATTGCCAGTGGGTGGAGTCAGGCTCTGACCAGGGGTTGAGTTACCCTTTAAAGGTCCCTAATTTTGTTTTGTTACGTGAAAGGTAATATTTGAAAAAGCATAATAGGGCACTTTAATCACATATATCAATATTTACTGAGAAAAGCCCCAGGTAGATTCAAAGACATTATATTATTATGGTGCTTGTCATGAAAACATTGAATAGACATAACAAAACAAAGTGTGTCCTTTTCTTGGCAAGGCACATTGCCTAAGGTCAGAAGGGGCATGATTAAATGCACTCATTTTTTAATTGGCTATTTTTTTTTAATAAATAGATGTACTACATTAACATGTTAAATTGACAGCCCTAGTTGTTTCACAGAGTCTACAGTTGCTGCACACCCACACAGGCCAGATTTGAGCGCCAACAAGTGTTGTCACACACTAGTTACCTAAACTGCAGTCACATGCAACTTTCGCAGAATATTGCAGAATGTTGCATGAACAGTTATGTTGCACATAACAAGCTGGCGTGACATGGCATTTGAGGATCTGCAAAGCAGGAAGCCTGACAGTTTTGTCTCTGTCTTGTAATTTCTGTCAGCTAGGTTTCGGGATTGAAGCTCTTTAATGATATACCAGAGCAGCTGACTATGGGACGGCAGCCACTTGGTTGCTCATATTTAATTGGATCCACAGAATTGAATTTTTTCCCTCATTTTCAACGTGTAACAAGTTCCCCTGCCCACCTTAGGATATCAATTTTATTACACATATTGTTGACAACAGCATTGCATTATTAAAAAAAAGTTTTCTTTAAAAAAAAAAGGATGTTTAAAAAAAATAACTAGCTAAGAAAGAAGTTTGTTGAATCAGCTGAGAAGAAAATCCAAAAGGGAAAAATGCATATTGAATGCAATCCCTGTGGGCAACTAACTTGTTACGCTTAATTAATTTCACCAATATTTGTCATGTGCACCCAGCCTGAAGAGTTATGAACTCATCATTTACATACTGAGAAATCATTGATCAGGACAACTGCATTGATTCGTGCCATTTATATAAGCGTTGCGACACCCACGCTCATTGACAGCAGAATCAGTCATGTCAAAGATGACTTCATTAGCGCTAACCATTTGCATGCCGAAGAACGAGTCATAATGATGTGAAATATGAGCTAACAGAACCAACATTACAATGCACCACTGATTTCTACCCCCTGCGGTAAAAACAGAACAGAGGACATTTGTGAACACATTTGAACACACAGTTGTGTTTTTTTAGACCGAGGAGCACAAGAAAAAGCCTGTTGAACCTCCACCGCAGTCCTTGAACTCTAATCCCACATGCCCCTGATCGGGGTACACAAAGGACCCTTGGAAAAGGCCATATCAATTTACAAGGACAACCCATACTAGCCTGCTAGACAAAGGAACAATGGCTGATGGCTCATGAAGACACAAAGATTCATATGGATTTTCTTTTAAAGGTAATACGACTCTCAGGGGGCCGCCGCAGCTCAGTTTGAATTTAGAGACACAAACGGTGATAATTGAAAGCGACAGCAGGTTGAGTACAATGACTGAATTGATAACAACAATCATAACCCCGTAATCATCTCAGCAAGGTACGCTCAACTTTATAGGTAAACAAAATTACCAGACTGACACCCACCATCTTGTTTCTTTGCCTCTTTTGGCCATTGATCGCGATTCACACACCAAAGCCCGCAAACAGAAGAGGACCAACGGAGCCGGGAACAGTTTGTCCTATATTCGTGCAGGAGGCAGCGAGAGCGGGAATGTCATTCGTTGATGCCTCACTCCACGACCTCAGGGAAGACAAATGCCACGAACGGACACCCCCTGCCCCACTTTCCCTCCTCACTGATGTTCACCCCGGTGTGCAGGTTTGTGTGATTGTAAGACTAAGCGGTATGATAGTATCCACATGGCTATCAGTGGACAGGACTGCTTTACACCTGAGAAAATAAAGAAAATACAACAAAGAAAATAGATAAAATATGATAATATAGATTGTGAAGTGATACTGTTTTGAATTTTAAACAATGCAACATCATAACTTTAATAAGAAATTGGTTTTGGTTTGTGTACATGCAGCATTCATCTCGCAAACAAAATTACTGGGGAAAAAGTTTTTTTTGAATGTCAACAATTAGACAACTAAATGATTTTAAAGGGGACCTATTATGCACTTTTACAAAGTCTTGATTTTGCTTTTGGGGGTCTACTAAATAGGTTTTCATGCTTGAATGTTTACAAACATTATTTTTCACAAACATTATTGCAGCACCTCTCTTCACAGTCTGTCAGTAACGCTCTGGGGTGTGTTTCCCGTACAACAACTCGCTGCTTAACCACCATATACGATGAAATGTTGTAGAAGTTAGTCACAGCTGTATCACAAAAACCGGTCGCACCTAGTTTAATAGTATAGGACTACTGTTAATGACATCACATGCAGGTGGTGGAGTAATAACTTCGAATTAATCGATTCGAGATTATAATTAATGCATTTAATATGATTATAGTTAAATTATATAAACAACAGAAAGCCGTTAATTATTTAAATCACGCGGTATTTAGTGTACACTTACTCCAGTATCCATGCCTTCATTCAGTCAGCAGCTTTCTCCACAACATATTTTTTAATGACATGTTGCTGAAACAAACTGATGAGTACTTCATTTTTTTTGTTTGTCATTTTGCTTTATTTGATGTTTTGGCACGCTAAAATATATAGATTAAAATGTATGTGTGTATATATACATACATGTATATATTTGCCTGGGATTAAATATATAGAATGTACCAAATGTTAGCTTACTTATTGTTCCCAAGAGCACTAAGTACACGTCATTTTAACAAGAAACTATGCTTCTAACCACGTCTTGAGAGCTGTAGCTCTAACCACACAAGTTTGCGAATGTTAGTTGGAACTATGGTTTCGGGAAATGCCAAATCATTCAAATCGCAATGTGCAACATGAATGATCGGCTGCAACAGCCTGTTGCAATTGGTCAACCGCTTTGAGAAGTTTACCATAACCACGATTTTTAACACACTGCTGGCGTATGCTTTGGGTGGGAAATATTTTGGGAATATTGTGACGTGTCCAGAGACGGTGTTTACTGATATAGAGAATAACTCCCTTAGGAGCAACATTACACTAAAGAAAACTGAAAATGTATAATAAATAAATAAATAAATATTGGTTCTCTTTAATTAAAACATACTTGACGAAAATCTGAAACAATACCACAAGATGAAGCACTTTTCTACGGAGTTGATTAACTGAATTGATCAAATGCATCCTATATGAGATTAATCAGACACAACATGAACATAATATTGCAACATACATCAAGTGACCTTAAATGAAGTCAAATGCTATTCAGCATGTGTAAGTCATTTATTATTATGATTACACTCTTTTCATAATACGCACATTAGAACACAGATGATGACAACTGTAGGAGAAAAAGTTTGAACTAAATCTTGCTGATCAAGATAGTTGCTCATCCACTTCAAACATCATCATCATCATCATCATTGGTCAGGTCCCCTGGTATGGAGCTCAACAATATGTTTCCACAATTCTCTATTCTTGGTGATGCTGATGATCACTTTTGTTTCCTCTTCCCTTTCGACATGGGTGAGTGACTGACTGCTCTTCCCTGCGGGGAGAGCTATTTGATTCCGGGCTTTTTGACTTTTGTTGTACTCGTCGATATAGCTCCGGATTTTGTGTCTGAAGGTTAGGCGAGGGGCTCCTCGCTTGTTCTTATCACTGACTTCTGAGTGATAGATGGCGTAGATGTGGGCTGGTTTGTTCACTTCCATGCGAAGACAGTGGCCCTCGAACTCTAGCTGTCGCTTGCGGATCGTCACTCCACTTCAAACAGCACAAACAATTAAAAACACAACAGAGTTTTTACCATTACAGAAACTCAAGAATGTATATGTACCATTGAAGTGCATACATACTATGCATCGACCAAGAATTAACATTTTTATGTAGCCTACTTGCATAGAGTATGCTCTGGTCTTAAGTATAAACACTACTGCTCAATATAAAATGATTCTGAATAACAGCCTTTCATCTTATGTGACTGCCATTGTGTTTCTGTACTCTGCTGCTGAGTAATTTTCTGTCTTGAAAAGAATAGATGTTCTGCGGATCCTGTTATGATCATAAAACTAGGTAAGTGAAAATGATTTTTCAATCACCAGGTTGCTTAAAATGATCTATCAAGAAGACATATCAACCGAAGGAACAGAGATCCACCTGCAGTGAACTGCTTTTTGTTTTTTTTTAAATACATACAAGTTTAAACGATAACACTCCAATCTCTAATCTATCATTTAAAACTGAATATAGTGCAAGAAATAATCACCTCAAATGCAATGCATGCTTAAAGTTGAAATTTGTCAATTACTATATAGCTGGAGAAAGCAATCCATTACTTTCCCCTTCATCTCAACAATATTTACAAGTCACACTTTTAAAAACTACTAAACTATAAAATTACAATTTATGTTGCTTGCAAGAATTTCAAAGGCTGCATTTGATCGACCATTAATAAAATAAAATTTTTTGCAGCACAATGATGTTTTCGCACTATTTTGAAAAACAATCACTTTTTTAAAAACTGGAAGAACAAACCCATGCCATTGGGTGAGTCATTTTTGCTATTTTTGGCTGACCAAGATGCTCAAACAAACAGATCTATGTTTTAATAACGCCACAGAGTCAGTGTTTACATGTTTCAGAGAAATCAACCCACAAATGGCTCGCTTACAGTTCTGCATATTAACGTGAGCGAAGGCACTGAAAACATTACACACTTCACCTCTAACAGCTTATATTCAAGTTAATGAGTTCTTATGGGCAAAATTCGCATGACTCATATAGATAAACGTCTGGACTCGACAAGAGAAAACATTGCTGCAGGAATTATAAAAAAATATTCTTGAACAAAGCTACTCTAAATGTGACCTATCTTTTCAGTCTCCTGTATCCTGAGAAGATGTCTGTACGCGCAGTGTTGACTCAAGCAACAGGGAAAAGGAATTACAGGTTCACATCCCCTGGCAGTGTACCTTGGCCCTGTTAAGAAAGAACATGCTCCACTCCGCTTCCCAGAACATCAGATGCTTTTACAGGATGTTTACTCCTCAGGGGCTCAGATTCATCCTCTTTGGGTTCAAGTCACCTCTCTTTTTCACTCTTTCTCTCCCTCCCTCTGTCCTAACACCATGTACCATATGCACTACCAACTCGATGATGGGATTCCATCAACATGTACATGGGTATTTTAATGAATTGCATGGCCCTCAGTTGATTAATGCATGGGGCTTGGCTTTTCACTGGGGTTAAATTAATCTTAAAACAGAGTGTCGACTAACATACAAGCTACACTTGGTGCACTTGGTCTTGTGGAACGGTATCAGTTTACGCAAACATAAAATCTCAAAATTGTCCCTTTCCCTAGATTTAATTATTTATTTATTTCTTTTTGGCAGTGACCATTTGCACTAGCGATAGATGCTATTTACACTAAGTGATGCTAGTTCCGCTAAGTGAAAATAGCATTTTTTCTTGGTGATAGATGCTATTTGAACTAAGTGCAAGTAGCAATTTATTATATTTACACTAAGTGACAATAACAGCATTTTCTTAGCGATATGCTATTTACACTAAGGGAAAATAGCGATTGATTCTATTTACACTATGCTAAAATAACAGTAGTTAGATGCTATTTATACTTATAAATAGTAGCAGATATTATTGGCACCTCAGGGTTGTTGTACATTAAACGTTTTGCAATAACTAAAGTAGTTAGTGTAAATAGCCTCTGCCAACAAGGCTGGCTATCTGCACTTAGTGTGAATAAACACACTTTTTTTTTTTTTTTTTTTTTACTTTTTAATAAACTAAAAGTAAAAGTACAGTGGAGCCTAATAAACTGGGACCACATTGAAAGTCACTTAAGCTGTATCATGATGAACTCTCACAACTCAAGATGGCCCAAGTTAATCTGTAAGTGTACGCCCTATGCACAAAGTAATGAGTGTAATCTTGGCACTTTGGTGAAGACCCTAGATGTGTCCTATCTTGGCAGGCACACCCGCCTGCTATTATTTATCACATAATAAATTAATAAAAAAACTGTGATCATCTTTACAGGGACTCAGTTGGGGGCAAATGCCACAGACATTTTTCACACCACAGCTTGTATAGGCCACATGGACACATGCCAAAACTGCTTAGGAGACATCTAAAGATGAAACGTGTTGCTCATGGGAGAACAGCACTTTTTAAAGGGTGTTTGTACAAGGTCTATTTCACCGTTTCACCCTTAACATCTGATGCAATATGAGCAAAAGTGAGAAAATGACACACAAAGAACTTGAAAAATACAATTGCTATAACAATTATTAAATACTCTTAATACTACATTCCATGACACAACAACAGTATTACTAAAATTATAAGGGGTGATCTCTTCCACCATTGTCATTCGCTGGAACAAATGCGAATATAATATATGTTGCTGTAGTGTTAGTTGGAGATACCAGTTTACATTTCCAAACATTCCTTTTGTCATTAATTGTAATAATCCAGGGAGATTTTTGTATGCACAAGGAGTCTGACAACAGACGGTATGATCCTCATGGAGATCTGATCTCATCATCATCGACTCCATCTGGAATTACATGAAGAAACAGAAAAAACGGAGACAGACTAAATCCAGAAGAACTGCGGCAAGTTGCTTAAAGAAACTTACCTGCAAACTGGCTGTTGTCAGACTCCTTGTGCATACAAAAATCTCACTGGATTTTTACAATTAACCTCAAAACTTTGGAAATGTAAATTGATAGTTCTCTTACGAGAGTATCTCTCGTACTGCGTAATATCTTACGCTATGGGGAAAACCTCTTTTCCACGAGATATTGAAGCCAAAAATTATCCTTAATTTTGAATTAATGCAAAACGCTGTGCAGCAGCATGCAGACATAGGCAAGACGGCTTGCGTGCCTATTGGCTGCCCTGCGGCAACAGCAGCAGCCTATCGAGAGTGGCCCTGCGTGACACATACCCAATGGGGGCACTTCGCGCCCATTTCGTCACGTCCCGCCAGAAAGGGCGTGGTCCCGCCCTTATAAATACGGCTCGATTAGGCTGGTATACTGATTTTCATCTCTTCAGCGAAGCATCACGCATCGCTGGATCCGGAGTGAGAAGCCGCGCCGTTGAGATAAGCACACAGCGGGACGAGCCTTTGAGTCTGAAGTCGCTGGCATCGCCGCCTTTAGCCGCCGTACCTGCTACGCTTTCCGGCGTCATATCCTTTATTGCAAGTGTGTGTGTGTGTTCGCCGCTGCGACACACATTTTTTCACTGTCTCTCTCTCTCTCCTAAAAGAGCTGCGTCTTTTTCAAGATGCATAGGTCCTGCGGCTCGTGTCGAGCCACACTCAGTGAGGAGGATCGCCATGTCATCTGCGTTTCCTGCCTGGGTGAGGATCATGCGGCTCTCGCTCTCGTCGACGGCGGATGCCATCACTGTGAGCTACTGCCTATGGTGACTCTGAGGACTCGCCTGGCATCCTTCTCAGAGCCTGCACTTCAGCCCGCTGTAGCGCCGCGCCGCAAGAAGCGCCGTGCCCAGCGCGGCCCCGAGCCTTCTCCTGCCCGCGAAAGCTCGCCGGTTCGCCCGCCAGCTTCGCCGGCGTCGCTCGAGTCCCTCCCCGACGGACAGCGGCCGCCGCTCGCCGCCGCTTCCGCCATAGAGGTCGACGAAACAGCCGAGGCCTGTTCTCTCCTGGCATCAGATAGTGAGGATTGGGCGAGCTCTGTGGACCTCCCCTCTGCTATCCGCGAGCCTTCAGGAAAACGAGCCGGCATTGAATCAGAGCTGATGCGTCTGCTCTCTCAAGCCGTCGACAACCTCGGCCTCGACTGGGAGGCGCCCGCGCAGCCCGCGCGCAACCGACTGGACGGATGCTTCCTCAAGAAGGACCACGCGCCGTCACAATCCAGGCCCGCGCCTTTTCTTCCTGAGCTTCACGAAGAAGTCGCGAGGTCCTGGGGCGCCCCCCTCTCGGCCAGGGTGCGTACTTCTGTCTCAGCTGCATTCTCCACTGTGGACGGTGCGAAAGACAAAGGGTACCTTTCTCTTCCCCCAGTGGAAGCAGCGGTAGCTTCTCATCTCTGCCCGCCCTCTGCTGGACGGCGAGCGCAGACAACGCTACCATCTAAAGCCTGCCGAGTGACGTCAGCCATGCACGGTCGCGCATACACCGCCGCCGGGCAAGCCGCGTCAGCCTTACACACTATGGCCATTCTGCAGATCTTCCAGGCCGACCTTCTCCGAAAAATGGACGAGGAAGGCGCGGAATCGATCAGCGTCGCGGATTTAAGGAGCGCTACGGACCTGGCTCTACGCGCTACAAAGTCCGCTGCACAGGCCATTGGGCGGAACATGGCCTCTCTCACCGTGGCTGAGAGACACCTGTGGTTAACGCTGTCTGAAATGACTGAGGCGGAGCGCTCTGTATTCCTGGACGCGCCCATTTCGTCAGCTGGCCTCTTCGGATCTGCCGTCAAGGATTTCGCGGACAGATTTCAAGAGGTTCAAAAGACATCGCAGGCGATGAAGCACTTCCTCCCGAAGCGCTCGAGTTCCGCAGCAGGTCGCTCTAAACAGCCGCCTGCTCGAAGCTCCCAGCCGCAGCATACACCACCCGCCGCCGCTGCTTCTCAACGCCGCCAGGCCCGAGAACAGAGACCGCGCTCTCGCTCTGCTGGACGCCGCCCCCCTCAGCGCGGGCCCCGGCCGAGGATCGAGATCAAGCCCGAGGTCTAAAAGCCTTCCTAGCCGTGCTAGGAAAGCGACGGTGTTCAAATCCCGCTGCGGCCGGATTTTCACCGAAACGTTTCGCTCGTCCAGTCCCATGCAATGTGACTGTTCCAGTGCACTTAGCAGTCAACAAGCCGGTCCATTTGCCCGCTTGCCTGCACACAAAAGCCGTTTTTACGGCTACCCAGATAAATCCAATAAAGAGTGTATTTTCTGGTGTTCCGGCCACGGCCGATGGTGTTATGAGTGTTGTAAGAATGCCCACGTCTCAGTGCCCATTCCCACACGCAGACACAGCCCACCACAATACAGGGCTAGCACGAATAAAATCGACTCATGTCGATTGTGCAATGAATATAGTGTACGTGCCCACGACACAGTGCCCACAAACACTACACGAAGCATGTCCCACGGTTTCTGTAAAAACGAAACCAACACATTTTCAGTCGGCGCGAGCCGACAGTGTTCTCAGTGCAGTGAGTGTGCCCGCTATCCCGCGCCCACATTCCCTCACAGACATGCCGAAGCCCACGGGGTTCGTCCCGCTCGCCTTCTCTCCACAATCTGTCAGAGAGAAGCCGAGCGCGGTCGGGCTGCCCGCTGTGATCAGCGCACCCCCCGCCTCGCGCATTGCAAACACAGTGTTTGTTTCTCAGCACACCGGAGCTCTCCGGCCGCCGCTATGCCGCGGCCAGAGCCCAGATTTCATTCTACCTCTAGCTATTCACGCACATGCGTGGGCAAAGCTTCCCGGGGTATCAGAATGGGTGCTGAACACTATAAAAAGAGGCTATTCGCTGCAGTTCGCTCGACGCCCCCGCCGTTGTGCGGCGCGAGTCGAAACGACGGTAAAAAACGAAGTATCTCATCTACTTCGAGCCGAGATAGCGAAACTACTGAGCAAAGGGGCGATAGAACCTTTATCTCAGGCTCAGAGCGAAGGGGGTTTATACAGCAGGTATTTTCTGGTACCCAAAAAAGACAGGGGTCTCAGACCCATTCTAGATCTGCGACAGCTGAACAGAGCGCTCACGAAGCGCCAGTTCAGAATGATTACAACCAGGAAAATCCTCGCGCAAGTTCGCCGGGAAGACTGGTTTATGTCAATAGATCTGAAAGACGCCTATTTTCAAATACAAATAGCGTCACGTCACAGGCAATTCTTGAGATTCGCCTTCGAGGGCCAGGCATACCAATACAAAGTCCTGCCGTTCGGCCTGTCCCTGGCACCCCGTACATTTACGAAGTGCATGGACGCGGCTCTCGCACCCCTGAGACTCCAGGGCATGCGAATTTTGAACTACTTGGACGATTGGCTGATTCTAGCTCGATCACGATCAGAGCTCATAGAACACAGGGCCACATTACTCGAGCATCTCGAGAATCTGGGTCTCACAGTCAATTGGGCGAAGAGCTCGCTGTTTCCCAGCCAGAAAATTTCTTTTCTGGGAACAGTGCTGGACTCGCTATCCATGACAGCGCGTCTGACGCCAGAGCGCGAACGGGACATTCAGAGCGCCGCGAAATCCTTCCGCCGCGGCTCGGTTGTCCAGCTCAAAAGGTTTCAGAAAATGCTGGGCCTCATGGCCTCAGCAGCTTCAGTGCTCCAGCTGGGTCTGCTTCGCATGCGCCCACTGCAGCTGTGGCTGAAAGCGCGAGTTCCTCCCAGGGCATGGACCGCTGGTCGGTTTCGCCTCCGGGTCGATCTGAAATGCGTTTCAGCTCTGGAACCTTGGAAGATAACCGACTGGTATCAGTCAGGTGTGAGTCTGGGGACTCCCTCGAGTGTGAAGGTGGTGTCCACGGACGCCTCCACCTCGGGATGGGGAGCGCTGCTCGAGGGCAGACCGTTCTTTGGCCAGTGGTCAGAACAGGAAAAGCTCCTACACATAAACTGTCTGGAAATGATGGCAGTCGACAACGCGCTACGGCGCTTCTGTCCCCAGATAATGGGCCACCACGTCTTGGTCCGGTCGGACAACATGTCAGTGGTGGCATACATAAATCGCCAGGGCGGCACCAAGTCCCGAAACCTTTACAGGCTAACGGAACGCCTCCTGGTCTGGGCTCAGCACAACCTGCTTTCACTGAGAGCGGCGCACGTGCCTGGTCGCCTGAATCTGGGACCAGACAGACTGTCCAGAAACAATGTCCCAGCAGGGGAATGGTCGCTGCACCCGCAGACGATCCAACTGCTGTGGGAGACATTCGGCAGAGCGCAAGTGGACCTGTTCGCGTCCCACGAGAACGCTCACTGTCCGAAATATTTCTCCAAGAGCAAGGACGCGCTGGCCCACGTCTGGCCCCGCTGTCCCCTCTATGCTTTTCCCCCCGTCTCGCTCCTGCCTCAAGTGCTGGAACGAATCAGGGAAAATGGATGCCCAGTGCTGCTTGTGGCTCCGCTCTGGACAAACCAGACTTGGTTCCCAGTCCTGATGCGGCTGACCAGCACTGCCCCGTGGCCAGTACCGTTGAGGAAAGACCTCCTCTCTCAGGCCGAGGGCTCGATTTGGCATCCTCGCCCGGAACTATGGTCCCTACATGCATGGGCCATCAACGGGTACCCGCTAGCCTCCCGGAGGGAGTGCTAAACACGATCACGCAGGCAAGGGCCCTGTCTACTAGACGGCTCTATTCCTCGAAATGGTCTGTGTTCTCTGCTTGGTGTCAAGCTCAGCGCTTTTCACCTGTAGACTGCGGGGTCACGGAAGTACTCTCCTTCCTTCAAGAGCTGCTGGATAAGGGCAGGTCCCCATCCACGCTCAAAGTGTACGTGGCGGCCATAGCAGCGTTTATAAAACCTGTGTCTGGCCAGTCACTGGGGAAGAACGACCTAGTCGTGCGATTCCTCAAGGGAGCTCGAAGGCTGAACCCTCCCAGACCTCCTTCAGTCCCGGTGTGGGACCTTTCTACGGTTTTGGAAGCCATGAAAGGTGCCCCGTTCGAGCCACTCCATTTGTCAGACATGAAGCATCTGTCTTTCAAAACGGTGTTCCTTTTGGCTCTCGCTTCAGTGAAGCGCATAGGGGACTTACAAGCGCTTTCGGTAAGCGCGTCATGTATGGAGTTTGGGCCTAATGACTCTAAGGTCATACTCAAACCAAGGCACGGGTACGTGCCCAAATCCCTCAACACACCGTTCAGGGCCCAGGTCATTTCCCTGTGCGCTCTCTCGGTTCATGATGAGGAGAAAGATGCTAGTCTCCTTTGCCCTGTCAGGGCACTGAGAGCTTATGTGTCCCGCTCGTCTGTCTTCAGACAGACCGAGCAGCTCTTTGTTTTGTTTGGCGGACGCTCCAAGGGCCTGGCCGCATCAAAACAGAGCCTATCCAGATGGGTAGTCGACGCCATAGCACTGGCTTACACTTCTAAGGGCCTGCAGTGTCCTTTGGGTGTCAGAGCGCACTCCACAAGAG
This sequence comes from Gila orcuttii, assembly GCA_026230005.1. Taxonomy (NCBI): domain Eukaryota; kingdom Metazoa; phylum Chordata; class Actinopteri; order Cypriniformes; family Leuciscidae; genus Gila; species Gila orcuttii. The sequence goes on along the minus strand of JAPDVR010000016.1, from coordinate 9,024,789 downwards.
GCGTGGCCTCGTCGTGGGCGTGGTATAGTGGGGTTACCTTGCAAGATATCTGTACGGCCGCGGGCTGGGCCTCGCCGTCTACATTTATAAGGTTTTATAACCTAGAGGTTCCCGCCTTACAAGCCAAGCTTCTGTCGGTTTAGAATTCAGTGCTATCTGCCCCGCAGTGCGGCCCAGATGCTGAGTTTGCCTGTGCATCGCTCACTGAGCGATAGAAACTGCCCCTTGGGTGTTGAATAACCCGTACTATTACCCAGTTCAGGCTGAACACGTTCACCCTGTCTGCGTGAAACACTGTTAACATAACTAGCTCCTGTAGGATGCTATTTTATGGGGAATGATGCTTGCAGCCTCTCTTCTCCGACTCTCTGTGAGTCTATGGTGATTATGCACTATATGAGCCCCGGGCTACTGCCCTTGGGACTTTGGTGTCGGATCCCATTACGCACGGCGTTTTGCATTGTGTTCCCCATAGCGTAAGATATTACGCAGTACGAGAGATACTCTCGTAAGAGAACGTACTCGGTTACTAACGTAACCTCGGTTCTCTCTAGAGAGGGAACGAGTACTGCGTATCTTGCCGTGCATACACAGCTCTGGTTCGCTTCGGCGATGAAAACCAGTATACCAGCCTAATCGAGCCGTATTTATAAGGGCGGGACCACGCCCTTTCTGGCGGGACGTGACGAAATGGGCGCGAAGTGCCCCCATTGGGTATGTGTCACGCAGGGCCACTCTCGATAGGCTGCTGCTGTTGCCGCAGGGCAGCCAATAGGCACGCAAGCCGTCTTGCCTATGTCTGCATGCTGCTGCACAGCGTTTTGCATTAATTCAAAATTAAGGATAATTTTTGGCTTCAATATCTCGTGGAAAAGAGGTTTTCCCCATAGCGTAAGATATTACGCAGTACTCGTTCCCTCTCTAGAGAGAACCGAGGTTACGTTAGTAACCGAGTACGTTCTTACTGTCACACTACTGGCTTAAAACCATTTTTTCTGGTGAAAAAACTAACATGCTATATTTACGTTTATTTATATAATGTGCTAAGACTTTTGCACAGTAATATATATATATCCTTCCTGAAGTTTAGCTTCAAACGTAATCAGACTCACCTGAACCACCTAATTAAAGGTGAAGTATGTACAATTTTTACCCCCGGTTTCACAAACAAGACTTAAGCATAGTCCCAAACTAAAATGCATGTTTGAGCTGTTCCCTTTCGAGAGGTCTCTCCTATTGCGTAAGTAGCTTACGCTATGGGAAAACTCCTTTTCTCGAGAATATTGAAGTCTTTATGTAAAACGCATTGCAGCTGCACAGCTGACAGCAATGAACGAAGGAACTCGGTCATTGGCTGTGCTGCGGCAACTTGCTTGAACCAATGACGGGGCGACTCTGAATGCGCGACCAATGAGCGCGCTTCGCGCCTGCGCGCGTCAGAGCCCGCCAAGATGGGCGTGGCCAAGCTATATATTGGGCGCCCCGTCATGAGAGTTCTTTAGATTTAATCTCCTTCAGCGAACACCTTCTTCGCTGGATCCTCCGGATTATTGGAAGCCTTCGCCGCCGTGGAAAAGCATACCAGCGGGATTGCTACGAGGACGTCGGCACCTTCAGCCGCCTTCAAGCACCTCCTACTGAGCCATCCGGCGCGCCATATACGCAAGTATTTTACATCTGTCCGCCCCGCGACATTTGTGAAAGAGCAAATTTCCATTAAGGCGTTGTTTCAAATGCCTTCCTGCGCGTCGTGCAGAGACCTTCTCCCGGACGGGGATCGTCACATCATCTGCGCTCGCTGCCTGGGCCGTGACCACGCAGAAGCTGCATTGACCAAGGGCGGATGCCCGGAATGTGATGACCTGGGTCTCTCCGCACTACGGGCTCGCCTCGCCGCTTTCGCCGTGAGCGAGCCCATCGCCACCCCTCTGTTTGAGCCGCGCACTAAGAAAAAGCGCCGCTCACAGAGGCTTCCTGAACCTGAGCTCAGTGACGTCACGCCGAGCCAGTCTCCGCGTGCTTCACCGCCGCTCTTGCCTTCCCCACCGCCGGTTCAGTTCACCCAGCCGGACCCACACCCCTCTGGCAGAGCGGTGGGCCTTGTGACTTTCGGCGCGTCCGAGGACGACGGGGGAATGGACGACAGCTTGTCCATCGACGCTGCATCGGACGACTGGCCGGGCTCCACTCTCGACCCCGCCCCGTCGACGCTAGCTAGCACGAGCGGGGGCTCCACTATGGATACTGAGATTATCCGTGTCCTCTCTAAGGCCGTGGAAGACCTCGGGCTCGATTGGTCTTCTCCCGAAGAGCCAACCCGGAGCCGACTGGATGAGTGGTTTCTGCAGGGGCGCCAGCAGGCCCCTCGGCAAAGGCCTTCTCCCTTCTTCCCGGAAGTTCACGACGAACTCACCAAGTCGTGGAAAGCCCCCCACTCTGCGCGCCTAAAGCCTTCTTTTTCTTCTTCGCTCTCCTCAGTGGACGGCGCGAAGGAAAGAGGCTACGAGGGAACGCCGCCCCTCGAGGAGGCCGTGGCCAATCATCTCTGCCCGCCCTCCACCTCCGGATGGAAAGCCAAAGCTTCCCACCCCTCGAAACCCTGCCGCACTACCTCTGCTCTCGCCGGTCGCGCCTACGCCGCCGCCGGCCAAGCTGCATCAGCGCTTCACTCAATGGCGGTACTTCAAGTGTTCCAAGCCAAGCTTCTCCGCTCTATGGACGAGTCTGGCCCCGAACCCGAAGCCTTCAGGGACTTACGCAGCGCGACTGATATAGCTCTGCGAGCCACGAAGGCCACCGCCCAGTCCATCGGCCGTGCTATGGCTAATTTGACTGTTCTCGAGCGCCATCTGTGGCTGACTCTGACTGAAATGAAGGACGCGGATAAGGCGCCATTTCTCGATGCGCCTATCTCCACCAGCGGGCTGTTTGGACCGGCGGTTAAAGGTTTCGCCGAACGCTTCACTGAGGCCCAGAACGCTTCACAAGCTATGCGTCATTTCCTGCCAAAGCGCTCCAGCTCATCGCAGAGCAGACAGAGACCGCCGCAGCCGCAGCGGGCTAGAACAGCCCCCACCGCCTCTCAGCCCGCGCCTCAGGCTGACGCTCGACGCCGCTCGCGCTCTCACAACCGCAAGCCGCCTCCTGAGCGACGGGGTCCTCGGCCCAAGATTGTGCTGAACCCTGAGCCTCGAAAGCCGTCCTAGCCACAGAAATGAGAAGAGAGAGTACGTGTCTCGCAAAAGCCGGACCACTCTCTCCGCAAAAGCTCAAACATTACCCAGTCCCCTTACAGGCGGCTGGATATGTCCATACAGCAGTCAATGGGCCAGTCACAGAGCTCGCTCACCTGCAAACAAACGCCGTTTTTACGGCGACGCACAGAAAACACAAAAAGAGTCTTTTTCTGCCTGCATCACTAAGGGTTCACATGTCCACAAAGTGTGCATTCCCAGATACTGTCAAAACAGTGCCAAATTCATTCCCAGCTCAGGCTGCGCTTCCCATGAATGTAGATCACGTGCCTACGGTCATGTACGCACCACTACACACAAGCACTGTTCGCACAGTTATAAATTCATCCCCAGTAAAAGCGGGAAACATTATAAAAGTGACGCGTGTGCCTACCACTGTTTATGCACCCCCACTTATAAACACTGCCCTTACAGTGTCAAACAAAACCTCAGCTCAGGCTGCGAGTTTTACAAACACAGCGCGCACTGTTGTAATCACACACGCGCCCATTCACTCAGCTGCTCAGCGCGCGCCCGCGCCTCTGAGAGCTATGAGCTCAGGCGATTCGCTAGCCAGGTCCCTACGTCACAGCGGCCCGCCCCTAGCCTGTATTCAGCCCATATCTGTACACGCAGCGGCATGGGAAAACATTCCAGATATGCCGAAATGGGTATTAAATATAGTAAAGCACGGATACTCGCTCCAGTTCGCTCGCAGGCCACCACGTTTTACGACTGTGGTCGAGACGAAAGTGAGAAAAGAGTGTTCACATGTTCTACGCACCGAGGTGCGCAAACTAATAGAAAAGGGCGCTGTGGAAACTGTTTCCCCCTCTCTGCGCGGGACAGGTTTTTACAGCCGCTATTTTCTCGTCCCGAAAAAGGATGGCGGTCTCCGCCCCATCCTAGATCTCAGACACCTGAACAAAGCACTAATGATTCGCTCGTTCAGAATGTTAACAACCAAGCATATCCTCGCGCAAGTGCGCCCAGGAGATTGGTTTCTCTCAGCGGATCTGAAAGATGCTTACTTTCACATTCCAATAGCGCCTCATCACAGGCCGTTTCTGAGATTCGCTTTCGAGGGACAGTCATACCAGTACACAGTACTCCCATTCGGCCTGTCCCTGGCTCCCCGTACATTCACGAAATGTATGGATGCAGCACTTTCCCCCCTAAGACAAAGGGGAGTGCGAATACTGAATTATCTCGACGATTGGCTGGTTCTAGCACAATCAGAGAGTCAGCTAATAACACACAGATCTTGGATTATCAGCCATTTAGAATGCCTGGGTCTAAGAATCAATTTTGCAAAAAGCATACTATCTCCCAGCCAGAGAATTTCTTTCCTGGGTATAGTTCTAGACTCGATGCAAATGACAGCGCGTCTCTCATCGGAGCGCGCGCTCACCATCCGGCGCCTTGCAACATCATTCAGAGCGGGCGCGCGCGCCCCCGTCAAACGGTTTCAGAGGATGCTCGGTCTCATGGCCTCAGCATCGGCCGTACTCCAGCTAGGATTGTTGCATATGCGCCCTCTCCAACGCTGGCTCAAGAGCCGCGTCCCTACTCACGCGTGGCGTTCGGGCCACTTTTTAATCAGAGCGAACCACGGCTGTATAAAAGCCCTGACGCACTGGAAAGCCGCCGACTGGTACCAGTCAGGCGTGAGTCTGGGTGTGAACACAAGGAGAAAGATGATAACGACAGATGCCTCCAAAATAGGTTGGGGGGCCCTTTACGAGGGCAGGCCTGTCTCCGGCTTTTGGTCAAACCCGGAGAAGCGCCTACACATAAACTGTCTGGAAATGAAAGCGGTCGCTTTGGCTCTCAGAGCCCTGCTCCCACATCTAAAAAACGAACACGTCCTGGTCCGAACGGACAACATGACGGTAGTGTCGTACATAAATCGCCAGGGTGGACTCAGGTCGAGCTCCATGCATTCAATGGCCAGGAGACTCATTTTATGGTCCCAGCACAACTTGCGCTCGCTGAGAGCAGCGCATGTGCCAGGCGCCCTGAACCAGGGGGCAGACATGTTATCCAGAGACAAGATTCTCCCAGGAGAATGGGCTCTCAACCCTCTGACGATTCAGTGGTTATGGAAAACCTTTGGCAAAGCGGAGATCGACCTCTTCGCCTCCAAGGAGAACGCGCACTGCTCTCTTTTCTTCACGAAAAGCACGGACGCGCTCGCCCAGAGCTGGCCGAGCCGCCCCTTATATGCCTTTCCCCCGATCGCGATGCTGCCACAGGTCATCAGTCGGGTCAGAGAGGAGGGAAACGCAGTGCTGCTGATAGCCCCACTCTGGAAGAACCAAACATGGTTTCCAGATCTGATGCAAATGCAATCTGCACCACGGCCGATTCCACTGAGGCCAGACCTCCTCAGTCAGGCCAGCGGGATGATATTTCATCCCCGCCCCGATCTGTGGGCCCTTCATGCATGGCCCCTCAACGGGTTCCCAGGAACCTCGCGAGCGGAGCACTAAAAACCATCGCTGAGGCGCGGGCGCCCTCCACGAGACGCTTATATGCCCAGAAATGGAAAGTGTTCGGTGACTGGTGTAATACCAAGGGCCTGAACCCTGTAACATGCGAGATTACGAGTGTACTCGTTTTCCTACAAGGGCTTCTGGAGGCGGGCCGCACCCCCTCCACGCTCAAAGTATATGTGGCTGCCATCACAGCGTCACACGACCTTGTAATGGAACGTCCATTGGGAAGAAACGACCTAATTATTCGTTTCCTAAGGGGCGCCAGGAGGATGAACCCTTCACGCCCCCCCTCAGTGCCGATCTGGGACCTAGCTACGGTCCTAGACGCTCTTAAAGGGCCCCCGTTCGAACCACTCCGAACCGTGCACCTTAAACAGCTCTCGCTCAAGACGGCGCTCTTGCTGGCACTCGCCTCGGTCAAGAGAGTGGGCGACCTGCACGCGCTTTCAACAAGCGCTGCCTGCCTAGAATTCGGACCTAACGACTGCAGGGTCGTCCTTAGACCGAAACATGGGTATATTCCTAAAGTGCTCACCACTCCCTTCAGAGCACAGGTTATCTCCCTAACTGCGCTTTCGTCTTCAGCAGACGAACACGACGCTAATCTACTCTGCCCCGTTAGGGCTCTCAGAGTGTATTTGGAGCGTTCTGCCCTATTCAGACAGACAGAACAACTGTTTGTATGCTTTGGCGGCCGTACGAAAGGTTCCGCCGTTTCAAAGCAGAGAATCTCTCACTGGATAGTCGAAGCTATAGCTCTGGCTTATGAAGCTAAGGGACTTCAATGCCCCTGGGGAGTCAAAGCACACTCCACCAGGAGTGTGGCTTCTTCCTGGGCATGGTCGAGCGGGATACCGATCGAGGATATTTGTGCGGCGGCAGGCTGGGCCTCACCGTCCACATTTATCAGATTCTACAACCTACAGGTCCCGACATTGCATTCCAATGTGCTATCAGCATAATGCTAGTTGAACTGCGAGTTCGTATCTAGATTATGTATGTGCTTGTGTCACACTGAGCGCCTTCTAGCCGCTCTGTATTTTTTCCCACATATAAAGCTCGCCTCTGCCGGCTAGTTGGATGATAACTTTGCTTTTTAGCTCAGGCACCTGCCTCTGGCTATCATAAGGCGAAGTTCAGCACGCACGGCGTTTTGCATGGTGTTCCCATAGCGTAAGCTACTTACGCAATAGGAGAGACCTCTCGAAAGGGAACGACTCGGTTACTAACGTAACCTCGGTTCCCTGAGAGGAGGGAACGAGTATTGCGTAAGCTGCCGTGCTTGTGCTTGGTTAGTTCGCTTCAGTCGTTTTAACCTAAAGAACTCTCATGACGGGGCGCCCAATATATAGCTTGGCCACGCCCATCTTGGCGGGCTCTGACGCGCGCAGGCGCGAAGCGCGCTCATTGGTCGCGCATTCAGAGTCGCCCCGTCATTGGTTCAAGCAAGTTGCCGCAGCACAGCCAATGACCGAGTTCCTTCGTTCATTGCTGTCAGCTGTGCAGCTGCAATGCGTTTTACATAAAGACTTCAATATTCTCGAGAAAAGGAGTTTTCCCATAGCGTAAGCTACTTACGCAATACTCGTTCCCTCCTCTCAGGGAACCGAGGTTACGTTAGTAACCGAATCGTTTTACAGCAACTTGCACTGACATATATTAAAATATGTCAGTGCCATTGTTTTATCTCAAGATGCACACCGATAATGTTTTCTTAAGACACGTTTATAGAAGTTACATAAATGTCCTAATTGAACTATGGCCTAATACTAGCTTAATCTAAGCCCTGTCTGTGAAACCAGGCCTTAATGTTTAAATACAGTACATTCTCTTAACCCAGTTTATTGTTCATTGCATACTATAAGCTTTCCATTCATAGGCTATCTCCCCCAAAAGTGTAAACATTGAGCCTCCCAGGCACAATCAAAACATTGAGAGTGGTCCGCTAAGATCCGTCAATAACTTTCCAGCTCAACCTATAGTGTGAGTTTGGGGCGTGGCAGCTGTAGCAGGCGGAGCCAGAGGGTGTTTAGCTGAGGGAAAAGACATTCTGCTTCTGTTACTGAAGTGCAAAGTGCACTGCATTTAGACCTTCAAAGTTTAAACAGGTCAAAGCGAACAAAGTGTTGTGATGCAACGCGCTACAATGGACATTTCAATACCATACAGCATCATCATGCACAACCCAATTTATTATATTTATAATGTTTACAGCCTCAATGTTATTTGAAAATATGCATTATTACATACTTCACCTTTAAGGTCATCAGGAGGAGTATACTTTGAAACAACAGCCAATTGTTTCTTAGTAGGACTGGAACTGATGTCTGATAGCCCTCCAGGGACAGGGTTGGCCTATACTACGGTCTATACTGTACATATTGTAGTTTAATTGCCAATATATGCCTGTAAATTTTCTTCCTTTGAAAGGTATGACAAAACATTAATTTAGGATCTTAATCATCAGGTTTTTTTAAATGAGAGAACATATTATAATAAAAAATTGTTGTTATATTGTGACATTAAATATATCTACAAAACTGACCAAAAGCCCCTGTATATAAGACTCTGGATGTTCCCCAAGCCTTAAATGGAGACTATGGTTTGTTTTGGTAAGCACACCGCGTAAGTCTTGTCAATAAATTGCTCAGAATTGCAAGATAGATGATTCAGAAACGCCAGTGATCACTCTCCAATCTCACTCACAGAAGAGCATTACAATTAACCATTGTGCTAGGTGACAGTCTGCCCAACTCTCGGATCGGAGCCGGCCTCGGAGGAAGAAAAGAGATGAATCCTGCAGTTCGAAGACCAAATACACATCATTACCACCCAGAAAATCTCCTTCTGTCCATCCCAGCCTGCCTTTCTTCTGTCAAAATGCATCTCCATTGAAAACATTCTGTTGTTATTGACAGTCAGGGGAATCAATTAAAGCCTCGGCAGTTTATTCTCCAGCCCAGCGAGAGCAGTCTACAGGCGGGCTCTCCAATGACGGAGAACAGTTAACATTATAACTCATTTCCTGTGGAGCCACAAAGGGCCTCCTGGTGACACAATGACTTCTGAGTGCTTTCTAGAGCTCTCTGAAAGAAACAGGAAATGTGTTAAAAGGACATAATAGGTGCCATGCAGCAGGAGGATGGGCAGACCCTTGTACAAGCAACTATTTGTTGGATTTATAACCCAGGCTTTCTTCACATATGCCTTAGTTGAAGTTTCGGTTGGGTGAAGAAATAGTTCACCCAAAAATGAAAATTAGGATCACCTAATACCCCACATGTCATTCCAAACCCTTATATGTCTGACTATCGTCTGTGGAACACAAAAGAAGCTGACACAAATTCTTTCTGTTCCTTACACAAAGCTAACCTAAGGCATCAGAAGACTGCAAATAGCAGTGAGCATGGACCACTCATTATGTGCTTAAATGATGTTCAATCATAGGTATTAAATTAATCTGTGCTAAAACTCCAAACAGTCAAATCATAAAATGAATCAAAATAAAGCTAATTTAAAAAAAAAAAAAAAAAAGTGAATGATTACAAAACTTAAAATCTGCATGTGCACATGCTACACAATTTTTTTTTTAATGTTTTTAAAAGAAGTCTCTACTGCTCACCAAGGCTGCATTTATTTCATAGAAAAAGTTATTATAAATTTTAATATTATTTCACAATATTACTGTTTTTAGTCCATTTTAATATAATGGAATAAATAAACTGTTTTCAACATTGATGAAAATAATAAATGTTTCTGTGGCGAACAGGACGGCCGAGGGACGTGAGAGAACGGCGCGAGGCCGGTGGTGCGATTGCTAATGAGCAACACCTGTGAAGCACACCGGTCTCGCATCTCTCACGGAGGAGCGGAGGCATAAATGAGGAGCGACGACGTTGATGATCGAGAGAGGAACAGGCCTGATTTTAGTTGTTTGGTTTTTGTATTTGTGTTTTATTTTAGCCAGCAGTCGTCCGCGAGGGGCTGCTGGCCGTTATGTTTATTTTGGGTAAGCCAGCAGTCGTCCGCGAGGGGCTGCTGGCGGTATTTTAGTTTGTTTATTTTATTTTTAATAAAGTTTGTTTGAATGTTCGCCGGTTCCCGCCTCCTTCTTCCCTGAACATTGCTACACTGGTGCCGAAACCCGGGAGGAGGGAGGAACGCGCTGTCAGAGAGTCCTCGCCACTGTGGGGAATCCGTGGTGCCATCGAGCATGATGCGCGAGTCGCCGCCGCTCGCCGTGGGCCGGAGCCGGCTGCCATCCGCCGAACGAGGGGAGGAGCAGGGAGCGGGGGACTCGCGGCCATGGACGCTCGAGGCGGTACGCTGGAGTGAGTTGCCGGTGGGACGGTCGAGCTCGCTGCCGGCCGCCTGGGTATGGGAGGGGCGGCTGCCATCCGGGAGGGAGAGGGGGGGAGCCGCCGCTCGCCGTGGGCCGGAGCCTGCTGCCGTCCACCACTGAAGGGGAGGAGCAGGGAGCGGGGGACTCCTACCGTCTGCCCAAGGCACCCGAGGAGCCGTCGCCGTCCACCGGGCGGCGGAGGAGCGTCGAGCCGTCCACCGGGGGCTACCCAGCGTCGCGGCCAGGCACCGCGGAGAAGATTGCCCAGCTGGTTGGAGGACCAGATGGCAGCGCGTTGTGGGAACCGGACCAATTTTTTTTTCCTCTCTCCCCTCTCTCGATCTGTCGCTCCTCATGCTTCCGTCTCCGTTTCCCTCGGCTTGTCGGTCCATACCCCCCAGGGATCGCCGCCGCCGGGGGGGGAGTAGGCACAGGCTCGTGGGTACCCCCCGGCCTGTGAGGGGCGATGGGGGTATGTGGCGAACAGGACGGCCGAGGGACGTGAGAGAACGGCGCGAGGCCGGTGGTGCGATTGCTAATGAGCAACACCTGTGAAGCACACCGGTCTCGCATCTCTCACGGAGGAGCGGAGGCATAAATGAGGAGCGACGACGTTGATGATCGAGAGAGGAACAGGCCTGATTTTAGTTGTTTGGTTTTTGTATTTGTGTTTTATTTTAGCCAGCAGTCGTCCGCGAGGGGCTGCTGGCGGTATTTTAGTTTATTTTATTTTTAATAAAGTTTGTTTGAATGTTCGCCGGTTCCCGCCTCCTTCTTCCCTGAACATTGCTACAGTTTCTTGAGCAGAAAATCAGCATATTAGATAGATTTCTGAATGATCATGTGACTCTGAAGACTGGAGTAATGATACTGAAAATTCAGCTTTGATCACAGGAATAAATACATTTTATAAAATATTCAAATAGAAAACAATTATTTAAAATTGTAATAATATTTCAATGTTTCTTTTTTTATCAAATGAATGCAGCCTTGGTCAGCATAAGATACTTATTTTAAAAACATAAAAAAATCTTACTGTGTATATTTATTGAATTATTTATAGCAAGAAAAAAAAAGCATGAAATAGTATCAACTAACATAATGGAAAGCCAAAAATATGCAGTGTTCTTCTCATATAGATGCTTTAAATCTGCTGAGCGGCTTTATGGTTAGTATTATCTACAAAATGTCCATTTAGATAACCTAAAGGGTCAACTAACATTGACTTTAACACTTTGAGATCAGCGATCTCATTATTTCTCACTCGAAATAAATACTTGCTTGCATCTTTGCAAAATTGAAAAGGGAGAAGGGAAAAAAAATGAAAAGAAAAGAGTGCTGCAAATGAATATTGGTGATGGATTCACTTTCACGCTCTGTATTAGGCGGTAAATTGTTGTGCGGCTTCTAAAGTGCGTGGCTTTATCGGTAGGCATGCAGGTCTGCTGAATTTGAATCTGCTATTTGTAGGCCTGTGATGTGATGCTGGATGTCAGGCCTGTGTTAATTGACTTTCTGCAGGTGGTTTCCCACATATCCAGCCTACAGAACCCAACTTTCACAGTCTCCATCTGGGCTGATGGGTTTGGATTTTTCACACTGTTCTGCTCTGAAGACTGACTTCAGTGGGAGAAACTCCAGACGCCGCTTTGCTCAGGCTGTTTTTAAAGGCCACCTGCACATCAGCTGCACGGAAGAATATACCGCACATATCGCATTAACTCTCCCCCACACGCACATGTGTGCTTACCCTTCTTATTCTCAGCCAATACTTCAAACTCACTACTTAAATAATTCACTAAACTACAGTGTGCTTGAGTGATTCAATATTATATCGCAAAAGGGATATTTGAGCAGACATCTTGACAAACAATGTATATGTCAACAAGAGAGATACAATTGTTCTGCAAACATGCATTTCAGATAGATGAAGTTGACTTAAGCAGATATTCAGCAAAAGATAAGCCTATTGCTTTGTGCTGTGAAATTGAAAAAAGTTTAATTTGGGCTGTGTTAGAAATGGAGTATTATGAATACTGAATAAAGTCAAGTTCTGGCTTATGTAGGTCATTCGGGTGTTCTTTGTATATAGAAAAATGTATTGTACACATTGTACACATTTAGAATGGAATTCTAGGTTACTACATACAGTACTGAGTATATACTCTCCCTACTATTTTTAAGTGAAACAGTAGGCACAATGCTAAAACATTTCAAACAGTAGTAGAGTATGCTACGTTGTTGTGATGTCCAGATATCATCTTGGAAGAGACATGGTTATTGTGTATTTTAGTTCAGTTTTATGTAAAATTATTGAACTGAACTGAATCAACACTGAAATGACTTGAGCTGAATAATGCCAATATTATCTTCTTCTTCAAAAAATTATAGTATAAAAGATGTTAACATTTGTGGCTGACTTTACTTCTGGTTCATTGGATACACTGAAAATGAAAGGTCAAGTTGAGCAAACTGTATTGTGGGATATAGTACTCCAGTGTGCTCAGTTTGGTGCTCAGTATAAGGCACATTTTGACAAAAGAAGTAGGTCATCTGTTCCATGCATACAAAAAAAAGGCATAATGTGTGCAGTATACATACTATATATGAGTAGTATGGTAGCTATTTTGAACATTCAAAATGGAATACTAGCTTACTACTTACTATTAGGCAATGTACAGTACTCAGCAAGAAGTATTTAGTATGTGAAATTAAACATGCAGTGATACATGTTTTAAATGCTAGTTTTCTACATTTTGTCATGTTGAATGTTTAATTCAGTATTTCAGGAAATGATCTATTATGAAAGTTATTTTGGATTATTAATCCTCATCGTCAAGAATATGAATACTGCTCAGATAGACATATGTAGTTGCTCAGTCCATGCATATAATATGTGCACCATATACATGCTATACACTATATGATAATTCTCTGGAGAAATAGCAAGAGTACTATGTTAGTATGCTGATCACAAAGTAATCTTTGCATTTCAAAAGCCCTCAAAAATTTAGCTATTTGAGATATATTTTGTGAGCATCAGCTCACTGTCGGGGTCAGATAAACACCCTGCAGTTAGACTACCCCACTGCACCTCTGTCTGAGTGCTGTTGCCTGTTTCAGAGAGCTGTTTCATTGGCAATTCTCATTGGATGATGATGAGGAAAGCTATCATAAAATCTGTGAGTTTCCACATATACTGTGCAGCTCATCGACTGCAACGTGAATGCAATCTAAAGTGAAAATCCTCAACTTATTGGATCAGATTTCACAGGTAAGAGACATACTGAAATTAGCATCTGTGCTCTTCAGACATGTGAGTTCGACCTTGATGAGCATTAAAAAAAAAAAAAAAAAAAACTAAAATGCAATAGAGAGACTATAAATCTAGCGTTTCACCCTATCAGAATCTCATGATACAATCAGAGGAGAGAGAGATGCCCAGAAACCCACTCAGCGGTGATATCCGCTGGCTGTGGAACCTGACCAGAACACTGTGGTATAATGTAGCTGATCAGTAAAACTGACAGACTCTGGGGGTGTGAGAGTAGAGTCAGACAGCTGGAAAGGTCACGGGATACAAAGTAGCTATACCTCTTATTGTAGAATGAATCAGCTTAGTGAAGCTGCCCTTTCCTCTCTGTCATCCCACTAGAATCCAGATGGGCTCTGATGGAAAGCCCGTCCACAACTGAGGATGTGGGATCTGGGTATACTTCTACAGACATTTAAAAATGGTCATGAAACCGTCTCGGTTACGTATGTAACCCTCGTTCCCTGAGTAGGGAACGGAGACGTTACGTCGGATGACGACGAATGGGGTTTCGCTTAGAAAGCCTATCAGCTTCGAGTATTACAAAACGAGCCTATGGCAAAGAAATGCCATGGGTCTGCGGAATTTGCATGACGTAACTCCGCCCAACCTCGTGGGTATAAAAGGAGGAAGTCCGCAACAGCAGTTTATGTTTCTTCGCTGAGGAGCCAAGACTGAGCTCAGGCGATCCCCGCGGTACAGCGGAAAGTGGCAGGCAGACGTAACGTCTCCGTTCCCTGCTCAGGGAACGAGGGTTACATACGTAACCGAGACGTTCCCTTTCGTTGTCACTCCGAGTTACGTCGGATGACGACGAATGGGGTTACCAGTCTAATCACGCCACCTTCTCAGCTGTCTTCCAGTGCCCTGCGTAAATCGAGATCCCTGTCATAGACTGGACGAAGGACTCCATTTAACACAGGAATACCAAGGTACACTGGGAAGCATATCCCAAGCTAGGGGAAGTATGCAATTAATGCCAACCCAGAGGGGGGGGGACTTAGAGAATACACATATGACCCGAAGGAAACATATGGAGAACACTGGGGTGTCCAGCCGCTGGTGGAATATTTCAACCCCAGGGGTGGCAAGGTGGCTTGCCAAGGGAAAGCCACATGCTCAGAGAGGCTTACAGTGGAAATACACATGTGGGGGTCGCTCAGGGGAGGGACCATGCACACGGGAGGCACCTAGCCGACGCGCAGGCAAGAGACACTGGCGCCGACGTCAGGAGTGCTGGGGGAACTCAGGGCTTTCGGGGAAGCTCACCTGAGGAGAATATCGCACGTATCCAGTCCGTGGAGTGGAATGGCGAGCAAGCGAAGACACCTGAGCGGGTCCGGTACTAGCTTGTTGAAGCGAGTACATGAGAGGACACTGGCTCCACTCGGAGATTATAGAATCTGGCGAATGTGTTAGGTGTCGCCCAGCCTGCAGCTCTGCAGATGTCTGTTAGCGAGGCGCCATGCGCTAGGTCCCAAGAGGATGCCACACTCCGGGTGGAGTGGGCCGTCACACCAAGGGGGCACGGTCGACCTTGCTGCTGGTAAGCCAAGGCAATGGCGTCCACTATCCAGTGAGACAACCTTTGCTTGGAGAGAGCCTTTCCCTTCAGCTTCCCACCATAACAGACAAAGAGCTGGTCTGAGGTCCTGAAACACCGCGTCCTGTCTACATAGGCGAGAAGAGCGCGTACTGGACAGAGCAGTGCCAAGGCTGGGTCTGCCTCCTCCGGGGGCAGCGCTTGCAGGTTCACCACCTGGTCCCGAAAGGGAGTGGTAGGAACCTTGGGCACATATCCGGGCCGGGGTCTCAGGATCACGTGAGAGAAAGCCGGTCCGAATTCCAGACACGCTTCGTCGACGGAGAATGTGTGCAGGTCCCCTACCCTCTTGATGGAGGCCAGTGCAACCAGGAGCGCTGTCTTCATTGACAGGAACTTAAGCTCGACTGACTGCAGGGGCTCAAAGGGAGCACTCTTCAGGGCAGTTAGAACCACTGAGAGGTCCCAAGAGGGAACGAGAGGAGGGCGAGGAGGATTTAGTCTCCTTGCTCCTCTCAGGAACCTGATGACCAGGTCGTGCTTCCCTACCGACTTACCTTCAACTAGGTCATGGTGTGCGGCAATGGCGGCAACATAGACCTTAAGGGTGGAGGGAGACAGCCTTCGCTCCAACCCTTGCTGAAGGAAGGAAAGCACAACGCTGATCGAGCAACTCCGGGGGTCTTCTCGGTGAGAAGAGCACCAGTCGACGAAGAGGTTCCACTTCAACGCATAGACGTGTCTCGTGGACGACGCTCTAGCAGAAGTGATGGTAGCCGCCACCGCTGGTGGAAGGGTACTCAAACCTACCTCGAGCCGTCCAGGAGCCACACGTGGAGGCTCCAGAGATCGGGGCGAGGGTGCCACAGGGTGCCCCGTCCCTGAGAAAGAAGGTCCTTCCTCAGAGGAATGGGCCAGGGAGGTGCTGTCGCGAGGAGTGCAAGTTCGGGGAACCAGGTCCGGCCGGGCCAATGCGGCGCGACCAAAATGACCTGCTCCTCGTCCTCCCTGACCTTGCGCAAGGTCTGCGCAAAAAGGCTCACTGGGGGAAACGCATATTTGCGGCCCGGCGGCCAGCTGTGCGCCAGTGCATCCGTGCCGAGCGTGCCCTCGGTCAGGGAAAAATACAGGGCGCAATGGGTCGAGTCGTGAGAGGCAAACAGATCTATCTGTGCGTCCCCGAACTGGTCCCAAATCAGCTGAACCGACTGGGGATGGAGTCGCCATTCTCCAGGGAGGGGCTGAAGCCGTGAGAGCTCGTCGGCTGCACAGTTCAGGGCTCCGGGAATGAAAATGGCTCGAAGCGACCTCAGATGCTTCTGACTCCATAGAAGGAGGTGGCGGGCGAGTTGTGACATACGGCGGGAGCGTAGACCACCTTGATGGTTGATGTACGCTACAGTAGCGGTATTGTCTGAGCGGACTAGTACGTGTTGACCCCTGAGCAACGCCCGGAAGCGGTGCAGGGCAAGGCGTACTGCCAACAACTCGAGGCAATTGACATGCCATAGCCGCTGGGGTCCTGTCCAGGAGCCCGCAGCAGCATGTCCATTGCACATGGCGCCCCAGCCCGTGGTGGAGGCATCCGTGGAGACCACAACATGCCGGGAAGCTCGTTCCAGGGGGACACCCGCCCTGAGAAAACTGAGGTTCGACCACGGGGTGAGGAACTGACGGCAGGTCGGAGTAACTGGTACCCGGAGCGTGCCTTGATGCCATGCCCACCTCGGGACTCGGTCGCGAAGCCAAAGCTGAAGCGGTCTCATATGAAGCAATCCGAGCGGCGTGACCGCGGCTGCAGATGCCATATGCCCCAGGAGCCTCTGAAAATGTTTCAGTGGAACCACATTCTTGCTCCTGAGATGTCTCAGGCAAGTCAGCAGTGACTGCGCGCGCTCGCTCGTAAGCTGCGCGGACATGGCGACTGAGTCGATGTCCATACCGAGAAAAGAGATCCTCTGCACGGGGCAAAGTTTGCTCTTCTCCCAGTTGACCCGAAGGCCCAGACAAGCTAGGTGCCGGAGCACTAGGTCCCTGTGTTCGCAAACCTGATCTCGAGAGTGAGCTAGGATCAGCCAGTCGTCGATATAACTCAGGATGCGAACCCCGTGTTCCCGAAGGGGAACAAGGGCAGCCTCGACGACCTTCGTGAAGGTGCGAGGAGACAGGGCTAGTCCGAAAGGGAGAACCGCGTACTGGTATGCCTGCCCCTCGAAAGCAAACCGTAGGAACGGTCTGTGTCGAGGAAGAATGGAGACATGAAAGTAGGCGTCCTTCAGGTCGATCGCTGCAAACCAATCCTGGGGCCGCACGCATTCGAGAACGCGTTTGGCGGTGAGAATCTTGAACGGCAGCCTGTGAAGGGAGCGGTTCAGCACGCGCAAGTCCAGGATTGGCCGTAACCCACCGGTTTTCTTGGGGACAATGAAGTAGGGGCTGTAGAAGCCGGACCTCATCTCGGCTGGAGGGACAGTCTCGATTGCACCCTTCGCCAGCAGGGTGGCAATCTCTGCTCTCATGATAGGGGCATTGCCACCGACCAAAGTGGAGCGGACTCCCCTGAAGCGGGGAGGAGACCGTGCGAACTGAATCGCATAGCCGAGCCTGATGGTGCGCGCGATCCAGCGGGACAGACGGGGAAGCTCTAACCAGGCTCCCAGGAACTGAACCAGCGGGATCAAGCGGACGACAGGCGTCCCCCCGGAGGGGCAGCGAAGCGGAGTAACTGGCCCAGACGTGGACGGCATAGCGGCCCGGTGTGGGGGCACAGTTAGCAACCGCTCCCTGACAGAGGGGGCCAGGGGAGGACCAGGCTGGTCGTCCCGCGGGGGCCTGCTCTGCCAGGGGTCTGGCGACAGAGGGGGACAGGGGCGAAGCGGTCCGTGGACGGCACGCCTTGTCAACCGCCTCTGGGACAGAGGGGGGCGAGGAGAGCACGGCTTGTGGGCGGCGCTCTGTGTCGCCCGAGAACTCTGTGAGCTCAGGGAAGAGAGGGTCGTTTCTGTCTTTAACCACTTTAGGGTGCTGCCCACCCGTGGGTGAGCAGCGGGGAGCGGAGAACAAAAGATTCTCCCCCGGCCCTCCACCGGGGGAAGGAGTGGTCCTGCTACCATCTCCTGAAAAACGACCATCTTCCCTGAGCAGCCCGTCTCAGGAGCGCCGCTTGGCCCGGCGTTTAGCGGGGGGCGGGGCGGGAGAGGGCTGTGGCGCCTTCTTACGGCTTCCTCCGCGACCGGCCCGGGGTGGAGGCTGCTGCGTGGGCCGGGCGGGAGGGGCGGGAGCCTCAGGAGGGCGCCCTCAGCGGGAAACAGGACGAGGCGTCTGCCCGGCCGGCTGGGTGGAGGCAGCAGCTGGCCGGCGGGGCAGAATGTGTTTTATGGCCTCGGTCTGTTTCTGGGCGGTTGAAAACTGTTGGGCAAAGTCTTCAACCGCACCGCCGAAGAGGCCGGCCTGGGACAAGGGGGCGTTAAGCAGACGGGTCCGCTCCGCGTCCCGCATGTCAGCCAGGTTCAGCCAGAGATGTCTCTCCTGGACCACGGCTGTGGACATCACCAGACCCAGGGAGTGCGCGGTAACCTTCGTCGCCTGGAGAGCAAGGTCGGTCGCGGCGCGCAGCTCATTGAAGAGCCCTGGGTCTGTCCTACCCTCGTGCATGTCTCTGAGCATCTGGGCCTGGTAGACCTGCAGAGTGGCCATAGCATGCAGTGACGCAGCCGCCTGTCCCGCCGCTCTGTAAGACTTCGCCACCAAGGTCGACGAAAATCTACAGGCTTTGGATGGGTGCTTAGGCTCGCCACGAGAAGAAGCACTCTGAGGACATAGTTGCATGGCAACAGAGCGTTCAACCGGGGGGAGCCCAGTGTACCCACGGGCGGCTGCATCATCGAGGGGAGGAAAGGCGGATGAGACCAACGAGCGGTCACGGGAAGACAACGGGGTCTTCCAGGACTTCGAGATCTCATCATGCACATCCGGGAAGAAAGGTATTGGGGTTTGCCGAGGACGAGGGTCGGCGGCCTTACCCAAAAACCAAATGTCCAGCCGCGAGCGCTCAGGACAGGGTGGAGGCCTCCACTCAAGCCCGATGCTCGCGGCTGCCCGGGAAAGCATGGCCGTCATCTCCGGATCAGACTCGAGCACAGCCGTATGCACACCGGAAGGTGGCAGCTGTGACAAGCCCTCACTTCCAGAAGAATCAAACCCACCTTGTGATGCAGCAACAGACATGACATCATCCTCTGTAGCTTCAACCGAAACACGCGGGCCACCAGAGGGTAGACCCGCGGGAATCGGCAGTTCACTAGCGGGCACCGTCATTGAAGAGGGGGGCTGGGGTCGCGGACACATAGTCGGCGCCTTGTTCCAGACCGTCACCCTCAGGTCACCCTGGCCACCAGCCGCAGGGCGGGGGGTGGATGAGGGGACTCTCACTCTTGCGAGTTCACCGAGTCTCGACCGTAATGACGCGATGGTCATGTTCCCACAGAGAAAACATGAGTCATCCACGAGCGCTGCTCTAGCATGATCAATGCCCAAACATACTATGCAACGCTCGTGCCCATCAGAGTCCGATACCAATCTGCCGCAACCAGAAGTACACGGGCGAGGCATCTTTAAAAAGACGTGCCGCGTGTAAGCTCTTTTAGTGAGAGAACTCAAGTGTTGAAGCACCCGGGGAGAAACGCGCCGACTGGCAAATCACTGCAGCAGATCAGCAGGAAGCACGCTCTCGCCGTAGATCGCCGTCACACCAACACTCGAGGCACTCGTTCGTGAAGCTGACAATTCAGAGATGGCTTGTGGAGAGAAGAATAAACTTGGCTCCGAAGCGAAAACATAAACTGCTGTTGCGGACTTCCTCCTTTTATACCCACGAGGTGGGGCGGAGTTACGTCATGCAAATTCCGCAGACCCATGGCATTTCTTTGCCATAGGCTCGTTTTGTAATACTCGAAGCTGATAGGCTTTCTAAGCGAAACCCCATTCGTCGTCATCCGACGTAACTCGGAGTGACAACGAAAGGGAACTCACTTAGTGTCCCGTATCACAATCGTCACAATAAAACAGTCCAAATACAGATTTGATGGAGGCATTTTCAAAATCATAGTGCCATGCTGATAAACACACACTACTGACTGGACATCATATTAATGCTCAAGTTGCTACGCTGATTTGCAAACAGCTGACAGATAATGAACGTTATTGCATGGATCTCAGTCAGGAATATTTGATTCTGATTGGCCAGTTTACAGCATTCAAACCTTTGCTTCCTATAGCTGTGTTCTGTCTCTCCACAGTCTCTACAAGTACAATAATAAAATAATTCAAATCAATATTTCATGTCCAAATATGTATTTATACTTCAAGTAGTTGTATAATAATTCAGTCAGACAGCCATTATTGAAAAAGAAAACAGTGCAGTTGATCGGGACTCAAATCAATATTTCATGTCTGCATTTCATCATAAAATAAACACTTTCTTATCACTTTGAGGTTTATTTAGCCAAAATTAACATCTGAAGGTATATTATTGTTTACATATTACATGGTGGACAAATGTTGATCATAATATTAATGTAATTTGTACAGAAACTAAAATGTAAATAACTAAAATTTGCTGCATCTTATATTGCTGTTGCCATCATTTAATACTAGAAGTAACGATTAACCATTTAACTATGAATAAATAACCAAACATGAACA
The DNA here is from genome assembly GCA_026230005.1 of Gila orcuttii. Lineage (NCBI taxonomy): Eukaryota > Metazoa > Chordata > Actinopteri > Cypriniformes > Leuciscidae > Gila > Gila orcuttii. Next base: position 9,004,157 of record JAPDVR010000016.1, on the reverse strand, counting down.
TGCATTTTGTAGGATAGAAAAATAAACAGGCTTCTCAAGAAAATTCATGAAACCATTGAAATTCAAAATACATTTAGAAAACACATTATTCATTTTGCATATCATTGGTTCTATGCAGCTCACAATAATATTAATAATACATTAAAAATTAATGTATTTTATTATTTTGCTGATGCATGCATTTTATAGTAGTAGGAATCTACTCAAGGCCATGCTGTAGAGTGATTTTACCACGATTAATGTGAGTTTAGGAACTCCAACTCACATAATGCCACAGGCTAAAAAAAAAAACCTGGTTCCTGGATGCTGACTGGTCGATACAGCATCCCAACCAAGCAAAAGTCTAGGAATTTATAAGGATACTTTTTTTTTTTTACCAGAAAGGCGCAAGTTAATATATTTTCTTAATAAATGTACCCATTATAAAATCACTATACAATCTCCTCTCTAGGCTTATTGGTTAATTTGAATGTAGATGAGATAGTAGAGTCAAAGTCACCCATTTTGTTCAGGTAAAATCCGAGACATAGTCAGGATAATTAGACTGCATTTGTATTTGAGTGCAGGCAGGAACTCACACCCAAAAATTATTGAATTTTCCTCTCTCAAGGCATGTTACATATGGAGGACACCGTCACATCTGAGCCACCACAGATCAGAGCATTTACCAGCCCGAGCAACAACACCATCAATAAAATCGGCCGAGAATTTTACATGCTGTGTGCTTAACAATTATCGAACCGCAGGCAGGAAGGAAAGAGAAGGAACACGAGAGAGAGAAAGAGAGCAAGAGGAAAAAAGGGAAATGAGCTTTAATTGGTTATTTAAACCTGCTGGACATCAACAAAGCACAGCCAGCTGAGAGACCTGCATTATTATACGCACGAAACGTGCACTTATTTTATCCTAAAATGATGGCCCCGCTGGTCAGCTTCGAGCGCACAGGGCTTCTGAAGATTAATCAAATCACTCAGTCATTTTTCCTTATAATCACAAAGCTAATCCACACTTCCGCATTTAAAAGACTCAAATCGCACGATTTCACATTATGCCTTTGATTCGGCATCCATTTGCTCGCCGCATGATAAATTGTTTTAGAAAATGACTGCGGATGTATTTAACCTGCATGTGTCTGACTGCAATCATCATGTCCAGGGCAACAACTTTTGCCAAACACCACTCCAAAATAAAACTAGGATGTGAAAATAGTGAAAAAACAATCAATACCTGGTTAAGACTGTAAGAGTGCAAATGTTGTGTCTTTCTTGAGCTAGTGTGGCATTACTCATGGCTGTAAGGGCAGAAGAAAGTGGAGGGATGTCAACTCCATTACTTTGCTACCTGAAATGGACAGGTGACCTTTCTAAATTCAGATCAGATCTGTATGTCACATACTACTCCATGCAGTGCAAGAAAATCATAATATCTCTAAATGGGATGACATTCGGGGGCTGCAATGATATTCCCGGTGATATGTGCGAATTAAGAATTCTCCGTGCAGGCAGAAGCTCAGCTTGAATCGAAGTTTTTGCACAGTGGGAGCTTTCCCTCTGGGCCAAGGTTTTAGAAAGTGATATAGCAAGATTTTAATATGCATTTCAATATACAGAAACTAGCTTTTATTGCAAACGAATGTGCACATTCCCAACTAAATTATTGTTTTTACATTACTCTTGATCTTAGTGTGGTTTTGCACACAAAGAAATATTTGCGATGTATGCATCACCAAAATAAACATTATATGAAGGGAGACTAGTGAGATAATGACATGTCAAGGAAACACCTAGTATATTCTAAATTAAGTAATCATAATATGCAGCTGTGTTATTAACAATACTCTTCACTCATCACAAATCAACATAATGATAAATGTAGCTATACCTAGATGTATTGCACTTTTCATTTCAGGCTATTAGCTACCGTCCAAACACCACATGTCCGAAAATAAACACAAATGTCAATTCATCAGCTGAACATCACTCTGGCAAAAATTAATGAGAGCATTTTGTTTCTTCTACACTTGACTTCTTCGAAAAAACAATTGTATCACCACTTTGGCATTAAGGTTAATTTCATGAGCGTGTTATAAAAGCAAGGCTTTAAATAGCAGTCCAGTTGGAGCCAGAGGAGAGTGCAGTGAATGAAAAAGCAAGTCTTTCTGGGATCAATGCAGTAGGTTAACCTATACTGTTGTATCAGTGTAGTCAATGTGGACACATCAAAGGAATATGTCAATGAGGAGAGTTAAAAGAAGTTAAAGGGCAACCCTGTGGGATGGAGATCAAATTTGGGTCAAGAAAACATTCCAATTGGGTCAAAGGATGATGTGGCAGTGGTTGAAACAACCCTTCAGACTTACATGAGTCAAAAAGACACATTTTCTACCTCTAAACAAACCCTTAACCCCAAGATTCAAAGAGGACCTACTGCATTATGCTTTTTTACATTTTCAACTTTCTTTAGTGTGTAATGCTGCTGTTTGAGCATAAAAAAGGTCTGCAAAATTATAAAGCACAGATTCCACTCCAAAGGAAGTTGTTCTGTATATCAGAAAGCACTGTTTCTGAACTCCCTGAAACTCCTCGATTGTAGTCTTGTTTTCTTACCGGGAACATATGTCACAATATTTCTCATTTAAGAAATATGCGAAAAAAGGGGCAAGGCCTGGTTGAGTTTCATTAGTAGTGTGTTGAAACTCGCGGTGATGGTCAGTGTTGACACTGGTCAGTGTTAACGGATTACAAGTAATGCGAGTTACGTAATCAGATTACTCTTTACAACTAGTAAAGTAGCGCATTAATTTTAAATTTACAACAAAATATCTAAGTTACTTTAACGGAAGTTATGTTTTCCCATTTATTGACTCACACCAGAGTTTCCGCTAGAAAAAAATGGTGCCTGTCAGAGTGACCGGCAGAGGTTTCGTTTTACGGACATTTTGATGATATGCCGGTCAAATATCGCCTCTTAATTAGTCAAGTTGAGGAAAACTGGAGGCAGGCTAAGTAACTTAAAAAAATTACATAATCAGGTCGTATAGAATGCAACATGTTTGCAGTGGCGGCTGGTGATAATTCTTTTTGGGGGGGCGGGGCGAAAATAAATTTCAGATAGCTGTTTGAGGTCTCTTACCCCCGTTATTGTCCACAAAACTTCAGTGCCGACATGTTTCTTATGACAAGCGCGGGTGAAGCTCCGGGTGAACCTCGTCCTCTGTCACTGGCTGCTGCCGGATTTGTAAATCGGGTTGGTCCGGTCCGAGATCCTTTATTCTTTTTTTTTTTTCTTCCAGCGAACGCCTTGTGAAAGGGTTTTTTTTGTAAATCAATGACAGGTTAAATTTGGTTTAACTGCTGCCATTATCTCTACGAAAGTGATCAGCCTAGCAAGGTTTTATCGAAGTCGCCTGCGCACTCGCAGTAGTGGCCCAAGAGCGTAAAGTTGAATGACAGGTGACGAGAACCAATCAGATTGGATAAGATAACATGTTTCAAATTCTGATTCGCCAGGGACGCAGCGACCAGGGACGGAGGCGCCCCAGCGCCCTCTATTGACGAGCCGCCACTAGCCTAACTTTCAAATAGACAGAAAAAAACATGAACGTCCGGTGGTGGTGGAGCTGTCTGGCTCTGGACATCCGAGGCTTCAGGCGTTCCTGATTCACCATCGTCCGTCGCGTCTGGCCTCTGAAAAAAGCTTTTAAGGCTAGTCTGCCTGGGCCTGGCCATATTTGAAACGTCTCACTCAATCGTTCGTTGTTTAGGTCTATATTACAGCCGTTTTTTTAATAAAGCCGGTAATTACCGGACAACGGAAACCCTGACTCACACCACACCTGTCCCTACGTTGAAAGAAATCGGGAGTAAATGCAGAGGCATTGTGTGCGCTAGGAGTTGAACGACTTCGGATTTTTTTAAGTCAACATTTATGTGATTACAGTCAAGTCGACGCCGACTATTCGCTGATGACGTCATTAATAAATAACACAGTCTCATCCCAAGACGTCATATGACTGACGCTTTTGACCATACGTCAACATCCGACGTTTTAGGGTACCCTTTAACGTCAGTTAGATGACGATCCTAGGGCGTCATCTACTGACGCTTTACCCTTTAGGGTTAGGATTAGATAGCGTCATCTAACTGACGTTAAAGGGTACCCTAAAACGTCGGATGTTGACGTATGGTCAAAAGCGTCAGTCATATGACGTCTTGGGATGAGACTGGGCTGTAATAAACAAATAAGCCTGGACCTCGAGCCTAGACTCGAACGCGGGTTGCCTTGTGCACAGCTACATATGATAGTACTGCCAAGGCTATTGCTCCTACATAACAGCTTATTTTTAATCAGTTCTTTTGTCTTTGGGTTGTTCAATTTCTCACAGATTTCTGCTCATTCTAAATCAGATACAGCTAAAGTAGCACAGTAAATATTACAATTATATGAATGCCTTAATGAGAAAGCGATTGAGTGTGAATTAATTATACCTATGCAGCGTGTCTCTAATAGTGAAGCTGTGGGTTTTAGTTACTGAGAAATGTATGCTAGAACCTTTCATTTTCTAAGCTATTTTATTGGTAAATCACATAAGTGTTGACAATACATTTCTGCGCAACTGAATGTTTCTGTGGCAACGATCTGCAAGTGATGTGCGAGCTACTGTCTGTATGAGTGTGTTACAATGCAGCAGCGCATTAGTTTATATATGCGATTAACTTACGTGTACAATAAGCTGATTAAAACGTGCATTCACCCGATCAATTTTGAGCATCCAGATGGTATAATCAAACATATCTTGTGGAGCGCTCTTAGAGGATGCATTTATTTGTCATTTTAACAATTAACAATTTGTCATCAACAACAACAACAAAAAATAATAAAAAATAATTCATAGACTTTCATTGACAGTGACACCATATCTTTAGACCACAATATAGCTTATTTTGACTTGGGCCGGTAAACGACAACCTAGCAGTCGCACAGCAACACCCTAGTGTAAAAGCAATTAAAAACACAATATGTTTTCCATGAACAAACATGTACATAATAAACCTGTGAAAAGTTATCATAGAAAGCATATTGCATTTTCAAATGCTTTTTTTTAATAGATTAATGGAGGTAATGAGGCATTGCTCCAGTTCCTAATGAAACGGAATGGCTCCTCCAGCCGTATGAGGTGCCCGTCCATAGTTTTCATCGCATTCAGCATTTTTTTACAACAACCCATGTGTAAATTAATCTACTCAGCTAAACGGGCATCTGAACATTTGAAAGTACCTAAAAATGTGCTGGAGCAGGCAAGTCAACACAGTCCATGCTAGTAGAGAGTTGTTACAGCTTTATGGTGCTTCTTTATTTTTTATTGGTGTTACTCATGTCTGAATAGAGAGTATTTTTCTCTCCTCTGTCAGATAGTCGATATCAGCTGAAGTTTGTTCAGGCCATAGCCTTCAGAGGTTTGGTTTACGCTTCCCCTCCTGGAATACAAGTAGATGCTCAGTGTTTGGTTGCAACGGCAACTAGAACTGGCAAGTTGAACATTCTTGAAAAGAATAAGACTTTAGTATAACATGAAATGTGTACTAATGACAAAAGAAGACGAGTTCTTTCTAGCTGAAAATGTAATTGCATTTGACATCTAAAGGTCAAGAGGCAAGACTTGCACAGAGCAGATGGGCAAATGCAGTCTGTCCTCATGTTAAGGCCATTACTGTATACATGTAGAATTGAGGAAGGACAAATACTGCCAATATAAATCAATGAGACATGATAGTTCATTTTCAATGGATCTTGTCAAACAATAAGTCTGTTCCTCAACAAGCCATGAAGGTCAGTGGATCTCAACTGGTGGGTTATATCTCATGTTAGCAATACTAAATGCAACTATTAAAACACAAATAACTATAATCATACATTGGTATGACAGTAAAATAAATACACTTTTCAACTTTTAAAAAGGAGAAAATTCAGAAACCACTGCAATTAAAAACACTACATTTATCATATTATTGGGTTTATACAGTTCATGATAAATTAACATTAATATTAATAATATAAAAAATACAATAATAATAACAGTAAAACAGTTATTATTGTTGTAATTAATATTATTGTTACAAATAATTTAATTAATAATTTAATAATTAATAAATGTGTTGATGTCTTACTTGATGTCCAAAGTAAGCCCTAAAGAAAAAACAGTTATGCCACTGATATAGCTTGATGCTTTGTAAATGTAACTGGCATGAAAGCAATATCACACTCTCAGCCCTGCTGTTGTAGCTATTGAACACCACCAGTTTCATTAAACTGCAGACACAAAGAAACAGTATTTGTAAGCAGCCTTACTCGTGTGATATAAAGGAAAAATACTTTAAAAAATGTGGTTACAGAAGGAAATGAAACAAAAGTAAAAGTAAGAAATGAAAAAAGACAAGTAAAAATAGCACCCTTGTTTGGCAGACCAGGCTATGGGTTAGTGAGTTCAGGGCTCAAAGCGAATGTCAGAGGGATCATCAAGGATCTATACAGCACCGAATGGAAGCTGCCGAGCACTGGTCCAACCTCCATGGCAACCACATGCTCGGAAAAAAGACGGTGAGAATCGCACATTAATAAAGAGGCTGCACATACACTGTGATTTCAATAAAGCAGAGAGAAAACTGACATGTCTGACATGCAGGACAGAAGTCGATTCCTTCAACCTTCTGGGGATTCAGCATGTGCACTGAGGCATGCTACTATTCAGCTCTCATGATCTATGAGAGTCACCATTCATGCTCATAAAGAGAGATCGTATAAGATGCACAACCCTGTCAACCCAGTTGGCAACTATTACATCTTCTAGTGTGCATTCTTCAAATGAACATATTGAGGTATTGAAGGTTAAGGAACTATATTAAATTGTAGTAGAAGTATGTACACATTTCATCGATTTTTTTTCTTCTTTCTCAAGCATATACATCTGAGGTCAATTAGCCGATTGTGGTCCAGATCCGGACCTTGAAATGGTTCCATCCGGACTGTGTATTCATAAATTAAACAAACATATGAGGACATAAAATAAGAGAACATGTCTACACTGGAAGCTAGTGGCACACAGTGCAGTGAGAAAACTAGACTGCTCTCATTATAATCAAGAGTTGTTTACACATTACATTTACATGCATTTATTTAACAGACGCTTGCGACACACAAATGAGGAACATCACAAGCAATTTATCACAACTGCAAATTCTGATGTACATTTTGTCACTTAGTAGGCCACTACTAACGTTACAATTATTTTTCTACTTTAAAAGGAAATTTGAATGCCACTGAATTTCCATTGAAATAAAAAGGCATATAGAGATAATTGTGCACCCATAAAGCTCCTTAAAGCTTGTAGATTCTTACAGTGTATACCAGGGGTCTTCACCAGGGGGTCCGCCAATTATTTCTTATTGAAAAGAAAAACAAAAGCTGAAGTTTTAATAGCTTTACAATGTAGGCATAAAGTATGTAAATACATTAATATAATACTACATTCAATCCAACAAATCAAAAACTAATGTAGATATAAACTCACCTAAAGGATTATTAGGAACACCTGTTCAATTTATCATTAATGCAATTATCTAATCAACCAATCACATGGCAGTTGCTTCAATGCATTTAGGGGTGTGGTCCTGGTCAAGACAATCTCCTGAACTCCAAACTGAATGTCAGAATGGGAAAGAAAGGTGATTTAAGCAATTTTGAGCGTGGCATGGTTGTTGGTGCCAGACGGGCCGGTCTGAGTATTTCACAATCTGCTCAGTTACTGGGATTTTCACGCACAACCATTTCTAGGGTTTACAAAGAATTGTGTGAAAAGGGAAAAAGATCCAGTATGCGGCAGTGCTGTGGGCGAAAATGCCTTGTTGATGCTAGAGGTCAGAGGAGAATGGGCCGACTGATTCAAGCTCATAGAAGAGCAACTTTGAGTGAAATAACCACTCGTTACAACCGAGGTATGCAGCAAAGCATTTGTGAAGCCACAACACGCACAACCTTGAGGCGGATGGGTTACAACAGCAGAAGACCCCACCTGATACCACTCATCTCCACTACAAATAGGAAAAAGAGGCTACAATTTGCAAGAGCTCACCAAAATTGAACAGTTGAAGACTGGAAAAATGTTGCCTGGTCTGATGAGTCTCGATTTCTGTTGAGACATTCAGATGGTAGAGTCAGAATTTGGCGTAAACAGAATGAGAACATGGATCCATCATGCCTTGTTACCACTGTGCAGGCTGCTGGTGGTGGTGTAATGGTGTGGGGGATGTTTTCTTGGCACACTTTAGCCCCCTTAGTGCCAATTGGGCATCGTTTAAATGCCACGGCCTACCTGAGCATTGTTTCTGACCATGTCCATCCCTTTATGGCCACCATGTACCCATCCTCTGATGGCTACTTCCAGCAGGATAATGCACCATGTAACAAAGCTCGAATCATTTCAAATTGGTTTCTTGAACATGACAATGAGTTCACTGTACTAAAATGGCCCCCACAGTCACCAGATCTCAACCCAATAGAGCATCTTTGGGATGTGGTGGAACGGGAGCTTCGTGCCCTGGATGTGCATCCCACAAATCTCCATCAACTGCAAGATGCTATCCTATCAATATGTATAGTATTACTTTATTTGATACTTTAAGTCTTTCAAGAACTTGATGTTACATTCAGTAAAATGCAAATGTGTTTTGGCATTTGCTAATTTTACTCATGGAACTCTTCTCTTTACTTTACACAACTTATTCTATTTGTTTACAGAATAAGGAAATAGATTTGCTGTAAGTCAAAGCTTGTCTAAGCCTATATAGTTACGTCTCTCTCATGCATAAATGCTGACTTTTCAGCGAGTGAGCAGTTTTGATCGCTAGGTAGCTCTCTGCTTGTAGATGCAGCTAAAAATTTAGGTGAATTACATCAATCTAACAATAATTTGTAAGGCCTTTACATTGTAGAAAGGGGGGCATCACCCAGGTCTACGTATATATAACACTGTCCTGAGCTTTCTTTGTCAGAAACAGGTTTAGCAATACTGCAATTTGGATTTCTTTAACCAAAGCAGGATGGATATCGGTACACTTTACAACCTGCTGAAATGAGATTCCTTGGTCAAACAGACTTACGCTTTAATGCTGAACTTACTGATACCAGTTGGAAATCTAAGACTCTTTCACTTACAGTAGAGATGTCAATTCCCGCTATCGTTTTATCTGCATTTTGACAAGCCAGCAACCAGTGATCAAAATGCGTATCGCATGTTGTGTTCCAGTTGGAACGCAATGGTCAAATGCATGCCTGTAGGTTAACAGTAGTTTAAAGCTCAGGTGGTTTTCCTACACTCCGGCATCAAGGTGACGTATGCCCTATTTGGAGCTAGTGTTTCCTGTAACCCTTCATTGTCATGGAAACTAATGTGTAGCAGTGCCAATTCAACCAGCATGTAGCAAATGTTTGTTTCAAAAGAGTCGTGCATAGTCTGTTGGCAGGTGAGGCTAACACGTCCATTCAAGATTTTCTTTATATCAGTAAAATTCTACTTTTACTAATGCAGAGTCTTGCTGCTCTTTGAGCACAAATTTTCATCTACTTTAAAAGTTTTATGTCCTATGCTGACCAGGGACTTTTTAGCAGAGTCTTGCATTGTGTTCATGCTGTGTGCCTTCTGGTTTTGCAGTTCAGAATCAAGGGGGTCTTAGGAACCCTTTCTGGGGAGGCCTTCTGTGTTAGAGGCCTTCTGCATCAGGTCACGCATCGTTGAGTGGGCATTGCGTGGGGGCAGGTGAAAATATGGTGACTAACTGGTTTTGGAGGAAAAGTTTCTTGAAGCTGGTGTCCTCCTCCGTCACAGGTTCATTGTAAGTTCCACAGAAAACTCGTTCGGAGTCGGTGGTGGTAACACAGGCCCTTCTAGGTCTGTCCTGCTTGGTGTCTGGGCGGGGCCCAGCTGGGCTGGATGTGTCCAGATCAGATGGAGTCTGTCTCGGTGTGCCACACCGGTTGGAGACTTTTCCTCCTGCAGCTGCAGGGGCTCTCAGGACACTGGCTGGTGAAGTGTTAAGCCGAGGGCTTTGGCTCCTCCCCCCTTTGTGCAGGGCTGGGGAAGCTTACGCTGCTAATGTGAAGTTCAGCAGGGTACATCTTTCTTGTGGGGTCCATTTGCAGTTGGTTGGACTGTTGCAGTTCTCTTTGGACGACATGGAGTTTGTCCATAATGTTACAGCATCGCTAAGTCAGTGTTCGGACTTCAGCTGCATGTTGATGGCTTTAGCATCTCTCTTTAAGTTCAACCAGTTTTAAGTTCTTTAAGTGAAACAGTTCTTTACCCGGTTGTTGGCAGGTGCTCAGTAGCTGTCAGCTGCCTGAAGACTGGGGATCTCTTTCAGTTGCTCCGCTCTGTCATGGTCTTTGCCTCTGTCCTGTGTCTTCTACCGCTGAGCAAGGTTCGTTCTCTGTGGAATTCTGTGGCTGGCAGTGTTAATTCATTTACCTCCTGTTTGAGGCCTGTGGGAGCGTGGCCAAGGAGAAGATGAGGCTGGTCAGCTCTTGGTGGCTCAGGGTGGGTGTCAGAGGTCCACTTTCGTTGTCGTCTAATGGTTCCTTTCTCTGCCATGGCAGGTCGTTGCCTGCTTCCGGCTAAAGGATGTCCATGACACTGCTCTGCAGGGTCTCCAGGTGGTCCTAGTGGCAGGGCTGGGTGTCTGAGGCCTACTGGCACACTTGTGGGAACACGAGAGAGAAATGGCAAAGGCAAATGCAAGTTTCTACAGAGGTGGTGAGCTATCTGTGTGGGAGAACGGCTATGTGGAGCAGCTAAAATTTAGTGTTGGGGAGCACACATAAAAAAAAAAATAAAAAAAAAATGGAGTATCTTTGACGTGCTTTAAGCAGCATCGACTGATGACTGGGCTCTTACATGTCATAACCTATTACTCAAAAATGCTGATGGTTCTTCTCACATGTTGTGCTACGAGAGTAACAGATAGAGCAAAACCAAAATACAACAATAGGATGAAACCAGAAAAGAAGAGGAAGAAAGGAGTGTTTTACCTATTTAGGTTTAGCTAGGAGACATAGGTAAACAGGAGTCACTTATGGGTTATGCTGCTGTTAGACTAAGCTAGCAGGGACACATCAAACATCTCAAGGTCCAAAAGAAGAAGAAGAAACAACGGGAAGTGTTTCCAGTTCTGTCTGGGGCCTACTGTGCGTTTGTGTTTAGCCGTACTTCATGTACTTAGCTTGGTGCTAAGGAGTAAGGATGGGTAAACACAGACAGGAAGTAGGATATTAATGACCTGTGTAACTCGCTAAGGAAACAACAGTCGCTAGATATTGTAATCCTAAAGAGAGAGAGAAGATGAGGATAGTGACTAGTGATCTAAAATAAGGTAAAGGTAAAGTAAGAACGTCCTTATAGCTCTAAGAAAACTAAAAGGGAAAGGGAAGCATATCAAGTAATTTAATTAAATTTCAAATTTAGTTAAGCTTTATTTAGCTGAATATAAGAATTCAGGCTCAAACAAAAGTAAATAAATAAATTGAAATTTAAAAATTAAACATCGAGTGTTCTCATAGCTCTGGTAACTAGAGGGGAACTTGAATAAGCAAATTGATTTAATTAAATTTCCAATTTAATTAAATTCAACTTAACTGAATAGGACTATTCAGGCTCAACAGGTGTGACGCGCGGGCCATCACTTGTATATAAGCACACATAGGGAATACAGAGCAGCGCGGGCGTGGGGTCTGTATAGGCACATGGCATAATCCCATTTAGTGTAGCTCAACCAGGAGAGCTGGGTCATGTGAGAGTGATCTGAGCAGGAGATCTGGGCAGAATACACCTCTCGTTCAGACTGACAGCAGTTTAGCCTGCAAGGCGGGAACTTCTAGGTTATAAAACCTGACACAGGTAGACGGGGAGCTCCAGCCCGCCTCTACGCATATGTCATGGATAGAAATCCCGCTGGACCATGCCCACGAAGAGGCCACGCCTCTCGTGGAATGAGCCCTGATGCCCAGAGGGCATTGCAGACCCTTTGACGCGTAAGCGGCCGCTATAGCGTCTACTATCCATCTGGACAGGCTCTGTTTCGAGGAGGCGAAACCCTTGGTGCGCCCACCAAACGAAACAAAAAGCTGTTCCAAGTGCCTGAAGGAGGCGGTGCGCGTAATGTAAAACCTCAGCGCTCTGACGGGGCAGAGGAGGTTCACATCACTTTCACTGTCAGATGCTGGGAGAGCAGACAATGAAATAACTTGCGCTCTGAATGGAGTGCCCATCACTTTGGGGACATAGCCATGTCTAGGTCTGAGGATGACTTTAGAGTCATTTGGTCCGAACTCAAGACACGACGCGCTGACAGACAGCGCATGCAGATCCCCTACGCGTTTTACTGATGACAGTGCAGTCAGAAAAACCGTTTTCAGTGATAGATATTTCAACCCCACGGAGTCTAGTGGTTCAAAATGAAAAGCTTTCAGGGCCTCGAGGACCAATGAAAGATCCCACATAGGAACCGACGGGGGGCGCGGCGGATTCATCCTTCTAGCTCCTCTAAGGAAGCGGATGACCAACTCATGTTTTCCCAGTGACTGGCTGTGCGTTGATTCTACAAACGCTGCCACGGCCGCCACATATACTTTGAGCGTGGAAGGGGACCTTCCCTTATCCAACAGCTCTTGTAGGAAAGTGAGCAGATGCGCCACCCCGCATGTCCGCGGGTCCAGACCTCTGTCGGTGCACCATCCGGAGAACACCGACCATTTAGACACGTAGAGCCTTCTCGTGGAAGGGGCTCTAGACTGCGTAATCGTGTTCATCACTCCTTCTGGCAAGGTAACGAGTACCCGTTGATCAGCCATGCATGCAGCGACCAGCGCTCTGGATGGGGATGCCAGATCGTGCCGCGAGCCTGAGAGAGGAGATCTGCCCTCACCGGAATCGGCCACGGAGCTGTAAGTGACAGCCGTGCTAGTTCCGGGAACCAAATCTGATTCTCCCAACGCGGGGCTATGAGGAGCACCGAGTGGCGCGTTTCCCTGATTCTCTTGATCACCTGTGGTAACAGAGAGACCGGAGGGAAAGCATATAGCGGGAGGCTGGGCCAAACCTGGGCCAGCGCGTCCTCGTCCTTCGAGAAGAACATTGGGCATTGAGCGTTATCTTTTGACGCAAATAGGTCGACTTCCGCTCTGCCGAATAGGCGCCACAGTTTCCGGACCGTTTGGGGGTGCAAGGACCATTCCCCTGGGGGAACATTGTCTCTGGACAGTCTGTCTGGGCCGTCGTTCAGATGGCCAGGCACATGCGCCGCCCTCAGCGAGCACAGGTTGGTCTGAGACCAAATAAGGAGGCGTTCCGTCAGATTGCAGAGATTTCTGGATCTGACACCGCCCTGACGGTTTATATAGGATACCACAGATGTGTTGTCCGAGCGGACAAGAACATGCTGGTCCTGTATGAACGGGAGGAAGCACTTCAGTGCGTTCTCGACCGCCATCATTTCCAGACAGTTTATGTGAAACTCTTTCTCTCAGTCTGACCACTGGCCAAAGGCCGGTCTGCCCTCGAACAGCGCGCCCCAACCTGAGTTGGACGCGTCTGTTGAGATGACTTTTCGGTAAGAGATGGTTCCCATCGCTACTCCCTGCTGGAACCAGTTGTCCGCTAACCAGGGCTGCAGAGCCGCTATGCACTCTGATTTTCTGGCCGCCAGACACCCAGGCTCGGGGGGGCACGCGAGCATTCAACCAGCGTTGGAGCGGGCGCATGCGCAGTAGGCCCAGCTGGAGCACCGCTGCAGCTGATGCCATACAGCCCAACATCCTTTGAAAAGTTTTCAAAGGGAGGAAGCTGCCCTTCTGGAAAGATGCGGCTAGGTGGCGAACACGGCACGCGCGCTGTGCCGACAAACGACCCGTCATGGTTACCGAGTCCAGTTCTATTCCTAAAAAGGAAATTGACTGGCTGGGCAGTAATGAGCTCTTGGTCCAGTTGACCGTGAGACCCAAGCTTTCCAGGTGACTGAGAAGCACTGTTCTGTGAGATAGAAGTTCCGTCTCTGACTGTGCCGATACCAGCCAATCGTCCAGATAGTTCATTATTCGCAGCCCCTGACTTCTCAGGGGGGCGGGCGCCGCGTCCATGCACTTTGTAAATGTACGGGGTGCCAGGGACAGGCCGAACGGCAGGACGGTGTATTGATATACCTGACCGTCGAAGGCGAATCTCAAAAATTGCCTGTGACGGGGTACTATCTGAATCTGAAAATATGCATCCTTCAGATCTAGAGAAATAAACCAGTCCCACGGGCGAACGTGCGCGAGGATTTTTCTGGTCGTAAGCATTTTGAACGGTCTTCTCGCAAGCACTTTGTTCAAATGTCTCAGATCTAGGATGGGTCTGAAGGCTCCGTCCTTCTTGGGCACGAGAAAATAACGGCTGTAAAAGCCTGACTCGCTTAGAGAAGGCGGTACCCTTTCTATAGCCCCTTTGCACAGCAGCTTTGCTATTTCTGCGTGAAGTAGGTGTGCTACTTCCGCATTCACTATCGTCGCGGTCCGGGCTCGAAAGCGTGGGGGCACAGATTTGTGGACACATTTCTTACATTCAACACTCGAGCGGCTTTTCTGCGCTTTATGAGAGTGTGCTCTGTGAGTGACACAGAATTTTGAGTGCTTATGTGTAGGGGTGAACACTGGGGCGTGGGCACTTTCACTATACTTAAAACATTGACGGCGTGAGCCGGACCAGACATTACACTATTTTTGATATTTCTCTGGGTCGCCGTGAAAACGGCGTTTGTGTGCAGGCGAGAGGGTGAATAAACCGGCTCGTTGGCTGCTAGTTGAACTGCTGCAGTAGCCTGTTTGAAGGGGACTGACAGGGAAATGAACTTTGACGGTGGTCCGGCCACAGCGAGACACGCGCGTCTTTTCTCTCTTACTGTTAGGAGGGCTTCGCGTGCTCAGATTTCAGTGTGATTCTTTGCCGAGGCCCTCTGGGAGGCGACGGTCTGTGACGGCTGTCTGAGCGCGATCTAGAGTGGCCGCCCTGACGTCGCTGCGAAGGCTGAGGCTGGGGCTGTGCTGGACGCTGGGTGCTGGTTCGCACAGGAGGCTGGCTTTGTCTCTCGCGAGAGCGGCCTGTGGCGGAACTCGAGCGTCGCGGCAGGAAGAGATTCATGGCCTGTGTGCTCTTCTGTACCTCAGAAAAGCGATCAACGATCCTGTTCACCGCTGGGCCGAAGAGACCGGTGGGGGTAAGCGGCGCATTCAGAAACGTGGCTCGCTCAGATTCCCTCATATCCGCGAGCGTTAACCAGAGGTGCCTCTCCGTAACAGTTAACGCGGCCATGGCTCGTCCGATAGCTTGGGCTGCTGCTTTGGTGGCGCGGAGAGAGATCCGTTGCGCTTCTCAAATCCGTAACAGCAGCTGGATCCCGGCCCTTCTCATCCCATTCACTGAGGAGGTCGGCTTGTAGGATCTGATGCACAGCCATAGAGTGTAAAGCAGACGCGGCCTGGCCGGAGGCAGCATAAGCGCGGCCGACCAAGGCGGACGTGGCTCTACAGGCTTTAGACGGGAGGGCTGACCGTGACCGCCATCTCGCAGAGGGCGGACAAAGGTGCGCTGCGACCGCCTCTTCCACCGGTGGAATAGCCGTGTACCCTTTCTCGGCGGCGCCGTCCACTCGGGAGAGCGACGCGGAGGCCGGTGACTGTAGTCGAGAAGAGAACGGAGTACTCCACGACTTCGTCAGCTCCGCATGAAGTTCCGGCAGGAATGGAGCGGGCCTCGTTGCTGAAGCTGAGCGGCGGTGACTTTGAAGGAAGCATCCGTCGAGCCTGTTCGGCGCGGGTTCCTCTGGCGGCGACTACTCGAGCCCGAGGCGGTCAACGGCCTGAGTTAGCAGGCGCATTAGCTCAGCGTCAGCTCCAGCGCGGGTACGGGTGGATTCCTGGATCGACGAGGCGGCGGAATGAAGCGACCATTCCTCGCTGTCCGATGCCAGGATAGAGCAGCAGTCCCTCGTGGCGTGTCCCTCGGCCTCATCCTCCGAAGCGACGGCAGTGAGGCTCGTGAGCGGCAGCTGCACGTCGGAGAGGAGAGGCGGGGAGGGCGAAAGGTGGCGGTCCCCGGCGCTGAGCGGGGCTCTACACGAGCCGCAGGAAGTGCGAGGCATCTTGAAAAAGACGCTCGCTGCTCTTTTAGAAAATATACAATCTAAATAGCAAGGCAAAAGGATACGTCGCCGGATAGCGTAGCTCGCACAGATGGCTGAAGGTGGCGAAGACGGCCGGCTTCCTCAGCGCTGTCCTAAGCTGGCTGTTCGCTGTTCGACGGCGGCGGTGGCTTCTCTCAGATCCAGCGATGCGAAGAGCTCGCTGAAGAGACAAAAATCAGGGAAGCAGCCTACAACCCCTTTCCTTTATAGGCTAAGCCACGCCCATTCTGGCGGGCTGTGACGCTATGAAGGCGCGGGCGCCCTTCATTGGGCGTGACGTCACGCCGGGCTCACTGGTAGGCTGCAGCAGTTGCCCGCAGGGCAGCCAATGAGCACGCAAGATAGCCTGCTCTAGGTCTGCTAGCTGCTGCACTGCGTTGACAAGGTATACAAAATTAAGGATAATTTTTGGCTTCAGTATCTCGAGAAGATGAATCTTTCCCGTAGCGTAAGCTAAACTTACGCAATACGAGAGAACCTCTCGTAAGAGAACTGATTATAACATGTCACATCCGTGAATGTCATTCACAAACATTACTAGGCAACCAGTAGTGGGAACACCCACAGAGACCTCACTGCTGGCCACTGGCGACATGTGAATCTGCACTTGAGAAAAAATGTCAACACTCAAAAGAATATAAAATTATAGCCAAAAGTATGTTAACACCCTCTTCAAATTAAAAGGTTTGGCTATTTGTTAACACTTTACATAAAGCCATATATATTGCATTATATAATGCATTAAAATAAAATGCATTTTAATGCATAATTTATTCATGGTAATGCAGCTTATAATGTATTGTATTGTCTCATGAATAATTGAAACCACATTTATAATACATTTATATGGTTATCTAATCACTGAAAACACTTCCAGAAGGTATACGTTAAAACACATGACTAACGACCAATTTTAGATGTAACAAGGAATCTGCAAAAATTATAATGCATTTTAACTTTGGTTACAATTATTTATGAAAATATATCATGCATTATAACAGACATTATGGATAGCTTTATAAATGCATTATACATAAAGGCTTTAAGTAAAGCCTAATCTTAATGCTGTACTGTAATCAGTCCACTGAAGGCGAGTTGAATGCAAACCCATGTGCTGCTTATTGAAACAACCATTAAAAAACAAAACAAAACGACGACTTCAACTAAACTTGACAATAAACATAACATAACCATAAACGTGAACATAAACTTGACGTACTTGACTGTGAACTAGACTCACCTACAGTGGTTACATGAAACGAAGCAAGATAATATATAATGATCACATGAGGGCTATTTAAACTTAACAAGAAACACCTGAACACAATGAACCAATGAAAAAACAGAACTGATGAAGCAAGAACCAATCAGAACATTACACGAGACTAGAGAAGCACAAGACATGGGCAGCGTCTGAAATTGCATACTCTCTTGAGTAGGTATTCTTCAAAATAAAAAACATGAAACAAAACCCAAAACAGACGTGACACCTTCTAAAGAGTAGTGTGCTTACAGTTTTGTGGAAACGAAGGAATCTTTTTTTAAGAAGGCAATGCTCCTGTTCACAAATTCATCCAGAAAGACCATAAATAAATGGTTTACTAACTCTGATGTGGAAGAACTTGACTGACCTGCACACCTTTGGGATGAATTTGGACGTTAAATGTAAGTCAAGCCCTATTGCTCAATGTCTAGTGGAAAGCATTCCCAGAAGCATGGAAGCAGTTAGGTAGGACCAGCTTCCATTAAATGGCAATGATTTTGAAATGAAATGTTCAGCGTGCACACTTTCAGCCATATATTGCATTTTCCAGAGTTTTCCTTTCAACGTATCCCCGGTGATTTAAGTACTGGTAAAGCACAATGATTTCAGCATTTGAAGATGGGTCATTTCCCTATAACCAAAGTAGACTCAGAAATACAACAGAACCTCAAAATAGAAGCATTTTACAGATCAGGCATGTGGAAATCCTGCAGGGCGGTTCTTATGGTTCTTGATTGATGTTTAGTTGTCCTCAGATTTGGATTTCAAAGCTTCTCCTCTCTTTCACAGTCTTTACTCCCGAGGACGCCTATGAATATCTCACATTTCTCAAAGCATTAAATCCGTCCCCCGTCACTATGGTTACAGACAGCTTACGTACGAAAGCAGCCGTAAGGTCTCCCAGAAAGCCTTAGGAGGTCTTCAATGTCTTCCTTTCCCATTAACAATACATGAAACTCATAACTGGTCCCCTATATTAGTCAGCAGGTTTCCATCTGACTAATGATAAAATCAAGGAAGCCATGCTGAAGACATGATGTCTTCAATACATAGAGAACGAAGAAAATCGTTTCTGAGCATGAGCCTCCTTACGGTCTCATTAGATTTACTTGTGATGAATGACTACTTAGATTTCCATAAGCAGTTGAGAGGTTATCATTCAATGGAGATATTAAAATATTGGTCTCGCATATGAAGATATTAAACGAAAGCTTTAAATTATGTTTTTAATCAACAAAGCTAATCACCAATATCCTGCGTGAGAGATATTCAAAGGCACGTTACCAATCACTAATGAAACTTCCACTGTCACATGACAGATATTGGACCTGGGGAACGAATACATCAAGCTGCTTAGGATTCAAAGAAAGTAGTTACAGTAGTTTATCTGCTGGAAATAAATGTGGATTGAAAGATGATAGAAATCTTCCCAACTAATACTTTTCGCTATGTGGTTTACACGGTATTGCCCTCAAGGAGAAAATTGTGAAAATAACCTAGTGGTTACTTAGGTTAATTAAAGAAAAAATCATTGCACATATTTTGTAAATAATAAATGTATTGCCCAAACCACAGAATAATATTTCTGGTTGTACAGAGTATGTTGCAGCATAATAAAGCATTGATTTTTCCAGCCTGATCTGATAAGAATTCAAATATATAAACTGAAACATACAAAATAGATGTATTGATATCATATAAAAAATATTTAATGTATGTATTTAAAAAAATACATTGAATGTACAGCTTCTTTTATTAGATATTTTATTAAAATATTTAGGTACATTTTACGATATAGACATTTTTGAGCTCTTAACTCCTTACCTACCTTAAACCTATAGTTACTTTTTAACCATGTAAAAAAAGGTAATAGGTTGATACATTTCTATACCCATAATGGTTACAATTTATTTTGATAGTCAACTTTAGACATTAACAGTAAGTAACTTTGCAACTACATATTGAGGACACAATATGTAAGGTTTTGGGATTAAAATATCCAAAAAAACATTAAAACATTGTTATTTTGTTGACTTGTGTACTTACATTATCCCAAATGTTTCCAACAATGTTACAATTTTAGATGCTTTAGTTCCCTTTCGAAGGGAACTCAACAATACGTCAACGACGTGACAAATCATCTCATCGTCTTCAGGGACTGTCTGTTTGAAAACGCTACTCAATGAAACGGTAAGAAAATTAAATGTACAGCACACGAGTGTGCTTTTCCTGCCTGGGAGAAGAGCACGCACGGTTCTCGAGGGAATCCTCTGTGTGAACTGTGAGCGTTTTTCTCTTAAAACGCTCCGCTCTCGTCTGGCCCTCTTCTCGAGTGAAGGGGGTTCAACGTCTGGTCCTCGTGGTCCCGCTCGTGCCGAGGCAGAGCGGCGACTTGCATCATGAGCTTCCAGATAGAGCTCGTCGATCATCTTGAGAGTGCTGTAAACCTCTCAGATGATTCGACGGCTGACGAGGGCGAACTGCAGGTCGATGTTGAGGATTTTTCACCGACAGTTTCCTGCAGTTGCTGCTCTTCAGGACGAGCAGGAGATGGCTGAGGAGGTTTATAATCAGGTAGATCCAGAACCCTCTCAGCCACCCTGCCCCGTGTATGCAGGTCTGGTGGATGTTGTGGAGCGCGCCGCCAACAGGCTGTAGCTGCCATGGCAACGCGCTAGAGGAGAGACCGCTCGCGGTAGGCTCGGCGATCGGTTTCTCCCCGGCCATACACCACCAGCTCAGGTGAGCCTTCCATTCCTTCCTGATCTTCACACAGAGATCTAGAGGGCATGGAAGAGCCCATACTCTGCCAGTATTCACTGACATAAGCGGGTTAATTTCGCTGATGTTGAGGGGATCGCAGAGCATGGGTATGTGTCGATGCCGCCCATTTGACGAGTCGTTTGCAAACTATCTCGTGTCTAGGCAGGCGTCGACACTGAGAGCTCCATTTCTGCCATCCAAACCGCTAAAGACAACAGCGCGTTTGAATGGCAGAGCATACACGGCAGCAGTTCAGGCTGGTGCTTCCCTGCACACCATGGCGGTGCTGCAGGCATACCAGGCCGACCTGCTGCAGGATCTCGACCAGGGGGCAGGGATGTCCCCTGAGGCGGTTACTGAGCCGCGCCGAACCACGGTTCTTGCGCTCCGGGCCACCAAACAGACTGCTGCCACGATCAGTCGGTCGATGGCGGCGATGGTGGCCACGGAGAGACAGCTTTGGTTAAACCTGGCCGACGTTGAGGAGAAAGAGAAGGCCTTTCTCCTCGATTCGTCGGTTTCGCCCTCTGAACTCTTTGGCCCCTCCGTGGAGGCGGTGCTTGGGAAGTTCAGGGAGGCGAAGGCGCGCTCAGCTGCTTTTAGGACCTGCATATCGCTGAGATCCGGTTCCACGCCCAGGCAGGCGGGAGGGCCTGGCCCTACACGGTCTGAGGACCGTAGACAGGGCCAGAGAGCCAGTGTCGCCTCTCGTGCGCCCCCTCCGTGGAGGAACAGGGCGCAGAAAAGGCGTGACTCCCGCAAGAAGAGGGATCTGAGGGAGGTTATCCAGCACAAGCGCATACAGCGTTGCTGATGGATAATCTCCCCGGAGGGCTTCATTAAAAAGAAATCCAGCCCTCTCCTCTCTTCTGACTCCCCAGACGTTCATTACATCAGGCCTGGGGCTGGGCCTGTGATAAGAACGATGTTCCAATGGCCCGCCTAGGCTTGGTTAGTAGAAACGCCTCTTTCAGGCATGTAAAGTGGGGACCCCAGGTTCATAAAGAACTATCTGGCGAGTCTTCACTCCGCATGCCGCAGGTGAGCTGACTGGTCTTTTCAAGAGTAAATTTTTGTGAATTAAAATTCCGAAATGTATCTCTCTACAGACCTCGTTCCCAGGCTGGCCCTCACCAGGGCCGCCTCTGTAGCTGGCCTAGGCTGTGCCAGGGATAATAAAGGCGCTCTGCTAAAAATTTAGCATTGCTTCCTCTGAACCTTCACTTTGTGAATGTAGGTTTCTAGCATCCCTGTATAAACAGCCTCCTCCCATGGGAGTCGTTAGGCCAAGGCCCGCCCCCTTCTCTGCATTCTGGGGTGACTAGAGTAATGCAGCGTGGTGCAAAGGATGGTTTGTAAGGACATGGTAGGCCTCAAACAGGCCTCCGTGGTATTTATGTCTTTATTGAGCAGGGTTAGGCCGTCTTTCGCTTCACGAAGAAGACTGGGTTTCCTGCCCGACCCTGCCATGCAGAACTGGCCTACGGATTTAGGCCGCCAGTTTAGGCTTCACTCACCTCGCTGAGCTACTGCTCGAGCACTAGGTTGTAGGTGGTTGGCTTTCATTCAAGCCCCACTCCCCTAGGTTGGGCACAGATAAATTTCTGTCACCCCTAGAGCTGCTGGCAGGCCCGCACCGTGGTAACCTCAGGGTGAGGTGTGAGTATCCCCCTGTGATACAGGGTAGGTCTGAGCACTTCACTCCCAGTTCTGTTTTATCCTACCTCGCACCACTATGGCTCGGGTCGAGTATGAAGTGAGCTTCACTTCTTCTTTGGTCGAAGTACGCTCCCCTGAAGCCAGAGCATTGCCCTGAGCTGACGCCCATGCATAGATGGTAGGCCCCTGACTAACTGGGGCCTCCGTTGAGGCAGAGTGGCGTATGTTGTACTCCCCTTGTTTTGAGGGTGCTAGCTTTCTTGCGGAGTACACTGCCATGGGCAATGTGATTAGGCACCAGGATGCTGTAGGCGCTGTGTAAACAGCTTTTCTGCCAACGAAGGCTGCGCCATTAGGTAGTAGGCCTCAGCAGGCCTCCTTGATTGGACAGCCCCCTAGAGGGCACTGTAGGCCAGCTCACTTTACGTGGTTGGCCTTGGTGGTTCGGGCAGTTGACTCACTGATGGGTAGTAGGCCTTTAAACAGGCCTCCTCGGAGGTGAGTCCCAACATTGTGGGACATACCTTATAGCGCAACTGGAAGCCCATTAGTAAATTATGCTTGTGTGGTATGGTTCCCAACAGTGTACTTTATGGCAGAATATGACTTGCTATTAGCTAGTAGGCCCGACCAGGCCTCCCTGATAGGCGAGTCCCCAGCTGGCTGGCCTTAGCAGGCCACCTTATACTATCACCCGGACTCAGGGCTCGAAGCTACCAGTGGTTTTCAGGTAGTAGGCCACTCAGGCCTCCCTGAAGGTGAATTCCCACTTAAGATGGTTATCAGGTAGTAGGCCTCACCCGGCCCCCCTGAAGGCGAATTCCCACTTACGTTGGCTATCAGGTAGTAGGCCTCTCTGGGCCTCCCTGAATGTGAGCTCCCAAATATTGTGGCTGTCAGGTAGTAGGCCGCTCTGGGCCTCCCTGAATGTGAGTTCCCAAATATTTTGTCTGTCAGGTAGTAGGCCTCACCAGGCCTCCCTGGAGGTGAGTTCCCACATGCTGTGATTATCAGGTAGTAGGCTCCTCCAGGCCTCCTTGGATGAGTACGGTTGGGTAGTAGGCCTCACCAGGCCTCCCTGAAGGTGAGTTCCCACATGCTGTGATTATCAGGTAGTAGGCTCCTCCAGGCCTCCTTGGATGAGTACGGTTGGGTAGTAGGTCTCACCAGGCCTCCCTGAAGGTGAGCTCCCCACAAACTGTGATTGTAAGGTAGCAGGCCTCACCGGGCCTCCCTGAAGGTGAGTTCCCACGTACTGTGGTTATCAGGTAGTAGGCCTCTCCTGGCCTCTCTGAAGGTGAGCACCCCACATACTGTGGTTTTCAGGTAGTAGGCCTCTCTGGGCCTCCCTGAAGGTGAGCACCCCACTTACTGTGGTTATCAGGTAGTAGGCCTCACGGGCCTCCCTGAAGGTGAATTCCCACTTACGTTGGCTATCAGGTAGTAGGCCTCTCCGGGCCTCCCTGTAACGTTCCCTAGTGGTGCTGGGTTTATGAAGCTAGTGGTCTCTTGCTATCAGTTTCAGCTAGCCTTAATAGGCAGCTTCTGAAGGCGAGCTTGCGCCCTGGCTCGCTAAAGTGTTCATTCTCTGCTATTGGTTCCCTCTCGGAACTTTTTCTGCCTACAGCCTGGTTCGCCTACCAGGCAGACCTGTGCTCCCCTCACCGAGGGTCTCTATGAGCATGCGGCTTCCTGAGTCTGGTCAGACGGTCGTAGGCCTCTCGTAAGGCCTCCCAGTTAGATTAGCCCTTAGGCCTTCACAGGCCTCCTCAGTGGTTTGAAACACAGACACTGGGTTGATCCGTGGATCGAGTAGAGAAACTCCCCTCGCTAGCAAGGGTTGGAAAGCACTATGCTGAGTCATACTTTCCGGGATATCCCGTCTCTGAGATCCGGGCCGAGGGTTCACTGCCAGCTTCGCAGTCCCTCGGGTTGGATGCCTTACTTAAGGCTTTGTTGTCCAGAGGCTCTGTCTTCAGACAGACAGGATTTGGCCAGAATAAGTGTCTATGTACTGACGCCAGGTCAGGCCGTCCTGGTGGCATTTCGGGGTGAGTACGTTCCCCTGAATAGTGACTGGCTGGGGTTCCTTCAGGTTCCCTAGCCACATTCCCTAGAAGGGACCCCTTCTAATTGGAAGCTGTGGTTCCAGGCCCGGAGCCGGCCCAGGTAGACCTTTCATTTAACCATGTTTATGAAGGTTTTTCTGTGAGGCTGTAGCTTGGGCTATGACCGTAGGGAATGCTGTCACTGACAGCCCAGTGTGACCTGAGGGTGAGTGGTTCTAGCGTTTCATTTGAAGTTGCTGGTTCTGACAGTTGTCACTGCCACTTGGCATGCACTCCCCTTAGCATGGCGGAGTTGGTATATCGTTCCCCATAACGTCGTTGACGTATTGTTGAGTTCCCTTCGAAAGGGAACGTCTCAGGTTACGACTGTAACCTATGTTCCCTGAGAACAGGGAACGAGACAATACGTCTCCCTGCCATGCCTCGGGGCTTGCCTACCGTACAGTCCCTTCAGACGATAAGGTGATTTGTCATGTTTGCAAGGCGCCCTTTTATACTTCCAGGTCGCACGTTAATCATTCACGCTAATGATTCACGGGCTGTCGCCGGTCAATATGATTGACGTGATTTGATAGTGATTTCAGACACCTGTCACGCCTGAGGCGTTCCCCATAACGTCGTTGACGTATTGTTGAGTTCCCTGTTCTCAGGGAACATAGGTTACAGTCGTAACCTGAGACGTTTTCAATTTTTAGATGTTTAGTTTTAGATGCTGTTAGTATGTTCATAATGCATGTTTCTATGTCTATGCAAAGATATGAAAATGTATGGGTGCTAAAACTGTACTTTAAAAACCTGTGATTTATCATGCACAATAGATAGGTAATTTGGGGATGGAAGGTGGGTGTCTGTGCCAATCAATCCTTTATGAAGCTGTGTGGATCAGAGGCAAAGATGACAGTATGCAGATTAAGTGTCCTGCACCCATCAAGCAACCTACATTGTGATTAACAGGAATGCTAACGGATAGCTTTCTTCAAGTTTTCTACATCTCCTTGATGTGGACTGGTGGAGACTATAATACCCCCTGTTCTCATCTAAATGGGGGAAAAAAATATCCAGAAAACATTCAGAATAGGAAACTGAGTCTCATTCTGACATGGTGTATGAAATTATTCACACGGGTGATTCAACATTAATTTCCCTCTTTATGCTTGGCAGAGATGAGGCTCATGAGAGCTTCATTTTGTGTTAAATATATATATATATATATATTGACACAGGATTTTGCATTAGGACGTGAAGCTATTAATAATACAGTTATCCTCCTCGTCCAACTCCAAACTTTAAGACAGCAATCCAGCTTCCAGGGGGCCATTTCTCACTTTTATAATCCTTAGAACAAAACCAGAACTTCAGGCAGCTGCACATTAATTTAGCCATTTAGACTTTATATTATGCTTGGGTATTCACAATTTCAGAGATTTCTGTTGTCATTAATTATATAAAACTAACAAGGACTTTCTCAGAGGAATTCATTAGCCACTGTGCATTTTGCAAAAGAGGAGCTAAGAAAGGCTAAAATAATAGAAGAAACAAATACTATATTTTAAGGTCTTCTGAATATGCAATCCCAGTGTGTTTAATATGCTGTCGTGCAAATGTAGTGCTCACAATTCATGGAAAAATTCAATCATAATTCTGAATAATCATTTAAAAAATATAAACATTTGCCGAGAAAACTCCCTAAATGAAGACAATTCAATGAAATTACATTTTTTATGTTGCAGACAAGTGAAGCATCAACTTTTTTAAAATTAAGTTTTAAAATCACTAAAATTTACAACATTTCTTGTCTTCTGACACCAATTCCTTTTTTTTTTACTTATAACACAAGATCCAATCAATTCCTAATGGATAAAAAATTGGTCTTTACACTGTAAATAATCAGAAGTCGAGAAAACTCAAAAACTTGGAGCAACCAGCTTCACAACTTTTATTGAGAATACTGAAAAGATATGTTGTATCAACTTAACTAAAATTGGTCTGTGCTTTAATCAAGCATAATATGTCAAACTCAAATCTAATGTATTTACACATGAATCGATCCAAGTTCAATAAGCTTGAATTTTAAGGTAAGCTGAGCATTAACATTATTTATGCATAATGTTGTAAACTCGCGCTTGATCGGCCCAAAGTCCGGCATCCGACCAGCACGGAAGGTCTTCACGTGTTACTGTCTTTTCTTGCGGCAAAGTATTTTTGATTAAATTCAATACATTTTCTCATATGTATTAACTTGTTATTTATCTGACTCCATAAATGAAAAAGGTTTTAATGATATCCGTACATCATTAAAGGTGAGCGAATGTTTGATTATTCCTGTTAACTCTAATGAAAATAATGTCAAAGTCAGTTAGAATAATCAAATGTAACAATTTATTATGTCAGGTAACTGTCATTACAATTTCATAATCAGTTCAAAGATAATCAATACGAAACATTGAATGCTCTGGAATAAAGAGGAGAAATGTTAACCCGACATTAGGAAATACGTGAATGCTGAGAGTAAGGCGGCTCTCAACATTCACGGGCTGATCTGAGGTACAGAAAAAGCACTGATCCTTTTGCTCCATTTCATTATATAGACAGACCTCATTTCAAATGTAAACATGAGTTCACAGTGGAAATTTACCTGCGGGTAACCATTTGCTAGCAGTGGAAATTTGCATTGAGTTACAGTTTTTTTTATTCGCTTTGGTACTATTTTCACAAGTAAGATGTACATTTTCAAAACTCCTAGTGCTGATATCACAACAGATCATCAAAAGTGCACTTTTTTCAAACATTTCATCATGTTTTCAATTGTGTTGGTACAATTCACAAAATCACAAAGTATCCTTTACACAACACAAAATAAGTGTTTCATCTACATAAATGTTTCATTCACAGTAACTGCCTTTCATAAAGCTCTTACTATCAAACTTTTGATTTGCATCTCTTTTTGTTCAGTTTAATACATTTGTCTATTATTTAATCCAACTGATCTTAATGGTTAATCAATGAATCATTTGGTACACCTATAGATTTCTATAGATATTGATTCTATATACAGTTTCTATAGAACTTGTTTGCAATTTCCAATATGGATAACCAAATGTAATGAATTCTTTTTACATTAGTGATTTATAGATACTAACCACCACTGTGTTTACGTAAAGTGTGTGTGTGTGAGAGAGATATGTGTGTGTGTGTGTGTGAGAGAGAGATACAGAGAAATTTGTGAAATTTGTGAAAACACTGTAAAGCAGAATAGAGTATAAGGGAGAGGAAACGGTCAGTGACTGTAAAACATTAGATTGATCAGAAATGCATCAGTAGAAGGGAGAGAGATGGCATAAAATACATCATTTTACATTACAGTATGTATGCCATTAGGGTTGGGTACCGAATCACGGTGCCAATAGGGAACCGGTTCCGACGTAAACGGTAGTAACCAGACCGAATAAGAACGAAAATTTCGGTGCCTGATTTCGGTGCCTGACTGCGGTGTCATGAGGCGCACACACGCAAGGTCTCTCGCTCTCTCCCTCTCCGCCGTGCGCGCACTATACGGGTTGGAGCACAGTCTGTTCTGTCTCGCATGCGCGCTCTTGCTCGCTCGCTCTAGATTCCAGGAGATTTTAACTAATTTGCGGGCATCAGGGAGCCGTTATCAATATGCGGGAGACTCCCGGAACGTCTGCTGATTGCGAGGGGATTAATGAAGATGTCGAAGACAAAACGCTCCAAGGTTTGGCTGTATTTCACGTGTAAAATTACGCGTCAGAATGCCCTTTGGGTGTGCCGATTGTCTGAAGCACATATAGAGTGCATAGAATTTTATTTAATACTGGTTTATTTATTATTACCATATATGTTACTTGTATTTATATTGTTTAAAGATTTAAGTTAATATTGTGTCCAGTTTGGCCCTGTAAATAAAAGGGTATTATTTTTTGACAAAGTGTGTGCGGTTTCGTTTTCTTAAAGGGATAGTTCACCCAAAAATGAAAATTCTGTCAGTAATTACTCACCCTCATGTTGTTCAACCTCGTAAGACCTTCGTATCTTAATTCGTGTTCCGAAGATGAACGAAGGTCTTACGAGGTTGAACAACATGAGGGTGAGTAATTACTGACAGAATTTTCATTTTTGGGTGAACTATCCCTTTAGGTACCGTTTCAAGAACCGTTTAAGCTCCGGAACCGTTTAAAAAATACCGAGTAGGTACTGGTATCGGATAAAACCCAACCGATACCCAACCCTATATGCCATGCGATACTGTAAACAGATTACTATGGTAGAGACTGACCCATTACTGTAACTCAACCTTCATCTGTAAAGGTCCACTACAGTATAGATTCAGTCAAATGGTATAGAGTGAAATCATTTACTGTATTGCCAGCAAACTCTGTTCTAGCACAGAACCTCATGGCTGTGTCATACTTCATCACAGCTTTTGATAACTCACTGCAGATACTACTGTATTACAAACATTATGGATTCAATTACATAGGTAGGTACATACATGGCAACTGTAGGCTAGCCTGTATTACTGTAATTATTTCAGCAACAAGGGTGATTTGAAACATGTGTCTTGCATTGTTTTCTGTTGAATTAACTGATTGTTAAAAGTACTAAATTGAAAAAAGATCATACGGTTGTGATTCTGTGATTAAACCAAACGTTATCATTACATATTACAATAATCTTGTGTTTGAAACAATGATTATGCGGACTGAAAAATGTATAACTGTAATGAAAGCATGGGATCATGTTTTGAAAGAATGACTAGCTGTGTTACAAGTGTGATCAGTTTCGATTTTTGTACTAAGAGTTTTGAAAATGTACACCTTATTTGTGAAAATAGTACCAAAGCGAATAAAAAAAACTGTAACACCTTCTGACCATTTGTCTGAAAGACACCCTTCTGTGTGCAAGATATTTCTAAACTCTTATATCTTTTGGTTTACTTCTTTGGGAATGAGACATTTGTACCAGTCGCACTGAGACATTTCAAATAATACCAAACATGTATAAAACTCGATGATAATCATTCACATTAAATCATTTAGATTCTTGTGTGAGTTTGGGTAATCTCTGCAAGAGTGAAGAATGAGGGGGGTGAGACCTTCGTCTCGATAGTGCACGAGGGGGAGTTCAAATGGTAATTTCCTTTGTTAGCCCTCTCTTCCAGTTCTTCCAGTTCCCTTTCGTTGTCACTCCGAGTTACGTCGGATGACGTCGAATGGGGTTTCGCTTAGAAAGCCTACCAACTTCGAGTATTACAAAACGAGCCAATGGCAAAGAAATGCCATGGGTCTGCGGAATTTGCATGACGTAACTCCGCCCCACCTCGTGGGTATAAAGGAGGAAGTCCGCAACAGCAGTTTATGTTTTCGCTTCTGAGCCAAGTGTATTCTTCTCTCCACAAGCCATCTCTGAATTGTCAGCTTTACAAACAAGTACCTCGAGTGTTGGTGTGGCGGCGATCTACGGCGAGCGCGTGCTTCCTGCTGATCTGTTGCAGTGGTCTGCCAGTCGGTGCGTGTCTCCCCGGGTGCTTCAACACTTGAGTTTTCTCTCACTAAAAGAGCTCGCATGTGGCACATCTTTTTAAAGACGGCTCGCCCGTGCATTTAAAAAAAAATAAAAAATGAATGGTGCGGCAGCTTGGTATCGGACTCTGATGGGCACGAGCGTTGTCTAGTATGTTTGGGCTTGATCATGCTAGAGCAGCGCTCGTGGATGACTCATGTTTTCTCCGTGGAAACATGATCATCGCGTCATGTAGGTCGAGACTCGGTGAACTCATATGAGTGAGAGTCCCCTCATCCACCCCCCGATCTTCGGCTGGTGGCCAGGGTGACCTGAGGGTTACGGTCTGGAACAAGGCGCCGACTATGTGTCCGCGACCCCAGCCCCCCTCTTCAATGACGGTGCCCGCTAGTGAACAGGTGATTCCCACGGGTCTACCCAAAAAAAAAAAAAAAAAAATGGTGGCCCGTGTGTTTCATTTGAAGCTACAGAGGATGATATTATGTTTGTAGCAGCTTCACTAGGTGGGTTTGATTTTCCTGGAAGTGACGACTCGTCGAGTCCGATCCGGAGATGACGGCCATGCTTTCCCGGGACGATTGGTTTTTGGGTGAGGCCGCCGACCCTCGTCCACGGCAAACCCCAATACCGTTCTTCCCGGACGTGCATGATGAGATCAGGGACCATTCGCTGATCTCATCCGCCTTTCCTCCCCTCGATGGGGCCGCTGCCCGTGGGTACACTGGGATTCCCCCGGCTGAACGCTCTGTTGCGATGCTATGTGTCCTCAGAGTGCTTCTTCTCGGCGCAATCCTAAGCACCCGTCCGTGGCCTGTAGTTTTTCGTCTACGCTTGTGGCGAGATCCTATAGCGCCACGGGACTGGCGGCCGCCTCACTGCGTGCCATGGTCATTCTGCTGGTCTACCTGACCCAGATGCTCATGGACCTGCACGAGGGCGGGACTGACCCAGGGCTCTTCACTGAGCTGCGCGCCGCCACTAACCTTGCTCTCCGAGCGACGAAAGTGGCCGTACGCTCCCTGGGTCAGGTGATGCTCACCATTCGGTGGCCGTACCTGTTTGATGTGCTGGATGTCGCGCGGACCCGTCTGTCCGACATTCCCATATCCCAGGTCGGCCTCTTCGGCGGTGCGGTTGAGGGCTGGCCCAAAACCTCTCAGCCGTCCATGAGCAGACTGACGTTGATTCTGTCCCGACGGCCCCGCCGTCCGCTCAGATCTCTCGGTCTGCCCACCGCCAAGGGCGCCCTCCCGCGGCTCCCACCCTGCCCGTTCACCCGGGCCGGCTCTGGGGGCCGCGGGCGGACGCCACAGCCCTCTCTAGCCCCGCCCCCCGCTACACGCCGGGTTAAGCGGCGCTCCTGAGACGTGCTCCTCGGGGATGTAGCAGGTTGAGGTCGACTCTGTCCCGACGGCCCCGCCGTCCGCTCAGGTCCCTCGGTCTGCCCACCGCCGAGGGCGCCCCCCCGCGGCTCCCACCCCGCCCGTTCACCCGGGCCGGCTCTCGGCATCTTCACGAAGGTCGTCGAGGCTGCCCTTGTTCCCCTTCGGGAGCACGGGGTCCGCATCCTGAGTTATATCGACGACTGGCTGATCCTAGCTCACTCTCGAGATCAGGTTTGCGAACACAGGGACTTAGTGCTCTGGCACCTAGCTCGTCTGGGCCTTCGGGTCAACTGGGAGAAGAGCAAACTTTGCCCCGTGCAGAGGATCTCTTTTCTCGGTATGGACATCGACTCGGTCGCCATGTCCGCGCAGCGTACGAGCGAGCGCGCGCAGTCACTGCTGACTTGCCTGAGACATCTCAGGAGCAAGAATGCGGTTCCACTGAAACATTTTCAGAGGCTCCGGGGGCATATGGCATCTGCAGCCGCGGTCACGCCGCTCGGATTGCTTCATATGAGACCGCTTCAGCTTTGGCTTCGCGACCGAGTCCCGAGGTGGGCATGGCATCAAGGCACGCTCCGGGTACCAGTTACTCCGACCTGCCGTCAGTTCCTCACCCCGTGGTCGAACCTCAGTTTTCTCAGGGCGGGTGTCCCCCTGGAACGAGCTTCCCGGCATGTTGTTGTCTCAACAGATGCCTCCACCACGGGCTGGGGCGCCATGTGCAATGGACATGCTGCTGCGGGCTCCTGGACAGGACCCCAGCGGCTATGGCATGTCAATTGCCTCGAGTTGTTGGCAGTACGTCTTGCCCTGCACCGCTTCCGGGCGTTGCTCCGGGGTCAACACGTGCTAGTCCGTTCAGACAATACCGCGACTGTTGCGTACATCAACCATCAAGGTGGTCTACGCTCCCGCCGTATGTCACAACTCGCCCGCCACCTCCTCCTATGGAATCAGAAGCATCTGAGGTCGCTTCGAGCCATTTTTATTCCCGGAGCGCTGAACTGTGCAGCCGACAAGCTCTCACGGCTTCAGCCCCTCCCTGGAGAATGGCGACTCCATCCCCAGTCGGTTCAGCTGATTTGGGTCCAGTTCGGGGACGCACAGATAGATCTGTTTGCCTCTCACGACTCGACCCATTGCGCCCTGTATTTTTCCCTGACCGAGGGCACGCTCGGCACGGATGCACTGGCGCACAGCTGGCCGCCGGGCCGCAAATATGCGTTTCCCCCAGTGAGCCTTCTTGCGCAGACCTTGCGCAAGGTCAGGGAGGACGAGGAGCAGGTCATTCTGGTCGCGCCGTATTAGCCCAACCGGACCTGGTTCCCCGAACTTGTACTCCTCGCGACAGCACCTCCCTGGCCCATTCCTCTGAGGAAGGACCTTCTTTCTCAGGGACGGGGCACCCTGTGGCACCCTCGCCCCGATCTCTGTAGCCTCCACGTGTGGCTCCTGGACGGCTCGAGGTAGGTTTGAGTACCCTTCCACCAGCGGTGGCGGCTACTATCACTTCCACTAGAGCGTCGTCCACGAGACACGTCTATGCGTTGAAGTGGAACCTCTTCGTCGACTGGTGCTCTTCTCACCGAGAAGACCCCCGGAGATGCTCGATCAGCGTTGTGCTTTCCTTCCTTCAGCAAGGGTTGGAGCGAAGGCTGTCTCCCTCCACCCTTAAGGTCTATGTTGCCGCCATTGCCGCACATCATGACCCCGTCGAAGGTAAGTCGGTAGGGAAGCACGACCTGGTCATCAGGTTCCTGAGAGGAGCGAGGAGACTATATCCTCCTCGCCCTCCTCTCGTTCCCTCTTGGGACCTCTCAGTGGTTCTAACTGCCCTGAAGAGTACTCCCTTTGAGCCTCTGCAATCAGTTGAGCTTAAGTTCCTGTCTATGAAGACAGCGCTCCTGGTTGCACTGGCCTCCATCAAGAGGGTAGGGGACCTGCACGCATTCTCCGTCGACGAAGCGTGCCTGGAATTCGGACCGGCTTTCTCTCACGTGATCCTGAGACCCTGGCCCGGATATGTGCCCAAGGTTCCTACCACTCCCTTTCGGGACCAGGTGGTGAACCTGCAAGCGCTGCCCCCGGAGGAGGCAGACCCAGCCTTGGCACTGCTCTGTCCAGTACGCGCTCTTCGCGCCTATGTAGACAGGACGCAGTGTTTCAGGACCTCAGACCAGCTCTTTGTCTGTTATGGTGGGAAGCTGAAGGGAAAGGCTCTCTCCAAGCAAAGGTTGTCTCACTGGATAGTGGACGCCATTGCCTTGGCATACCAGCAGCAAGGTCGACCGTGCCTCCTTGGTGTGACGGCCCACTCCACCCGGAGTGTGGCATCCTCTTGGGCTCTAGCGCATGGCGCCTCGCTAACAGACATCTGCAGAGCTGCAGGCTGGGCGACACCTAACACATTCGCCAGATTCTATAATCTCCGAGTGGAGCCAGTGTCCTCTCATGTACTCGCTTCAACTAGCTAGTACCGGACCCGCTCAGGTGTCTTCGCTTGCTCGCCATTCCACTCCACGGACTGGATACGTGCGATATTCTCCTCAGGTGAGCTTTTCCGAAAGCCCTGAGCTCCTCCAGCACTCCTGACGTCGGCGCTAGTGTCTCTTGCCTGCGCGTCGGCTAGGTGCCTCCCGTGTGCATGGTCCCTCCCCTGAGCGACCCCCACATGTGTATTTCCACTGTAAGTCTCTCTGAGCATGTGTCTTTCCCTTGGCAAGCCACCTTGCCACCCCTGGGGTTGAAATATTCCACCTGCGGCTGGACACCCCAGTGTTTCCCATATGCATCCTTCGGGTCATATGTGTATTCTCTAAGTCCCCCCCCTCTGGGTTGGCATTATTTGCATACTTCTCCTAGCTTGGGATATGCTTCCCAGTGTACCTTGGTATTCCTGTGTAAATGGAGTCCTTCGTCCAGTCTATGACAGGGATCTCGATTTACGCAGGGCACTGGAAGACAGCTGAGAAGGTGGCATGATTAGACTGGTAACCCCATTCGTCGTCATCCGACGTAACTCGGAGTGACAACGAAAGGGAACGTCTACGGTTACGTATGTAACCCTCGTTCCCTGAGTAGGGAACGGAGACGTTACGTCTGCCTGCCACTTTCCGCTGTACCGCGGGGATCGCCTGAGCTCAGTCTTGGCTCCTCAGCGAAGAAACATAAACTGCTGTTGCGGACTTCCTCCTTTATACCCACGAGGTGGGGCGGAGTTACGTCATGCAAATTCCGCAGACCCATGGGATTTCTTTGCCATTGGCTCGTTTTGTAATACTCGAAGTTGGTAGGCTTTCTAAGCGAAACCCCGTTCGTCGTCATCCGACGTAACGTCTCCGTTCCCTACTCAGGGAACGAGGGTTACATACGTAACCGTAGACGTTTTTCCAGTCTTACAATGTAGTTTGCTTAACTTGTTTCACTTTGTTTAGCAAATTGTATGTAGAGTTACTTCTAAATTTTTCATTTAGCTGACGCTTTTATCCAAAGCGACTTACAATTGCTATATATGTCAGAGGTCGCTCGCCTCTGGAGCAATTAGGGACACAATGGTGCTCACAGTGGATTCGAACCCGGGTCTCTCACACCAAAGGCATGTGTCTTATCCACTGCGCCATCACCACCCCATACTTCTATACACCAAAACAAGTTGTACTCATCGAAATGGAAAAACATCTTCTGAAACATGGACTTAACGGTCACACGCACATGGCAGCCATTGTAAGTCCACAAGAATGTAAGTGAAGTAAGCTATTTGGGACAGGGCCTATATATGCAGGGGATAATCAGGAACTAAATAAGATACAGTTGATGATAATCACAGAAACAGAGACATTATCAGAAATCAAGACTGTGTCCGAAATTACCCCATATACCCCATAAGTATAGAGTAAAGTGCTACTTGAGAGGACAGGCATTTGCAGTGGTGTCCGAAACCATAGTGGAGTTATTGAGTGCACTCATTCAATCCCATAATAATGCACCAAAACACAGAGTGTACAACCGATGTATGTTAGAGAATACCCATAATGCACAGTGAGATTCCCGTGTCTCATCAGAAGATGGCGCCCGCAGCTGAATCATCCATCCATCCATCCATCCACCCATCCATTTTCCAAACGGCTAGTCCAATGTGGCTACAGCGTAATACCATACAGGTTTAAATCCCTTTTTAATTGATTATTGAATTGTTAAATTAAGCTTTATACATCAGGGTTCTCAAGTCTCACGCATTGGCCGTGGGACACACGCAATTCAACCAGTTCACACACGCTCACATGCCACACCGTGTATTTCTCACGCTGAAAAGGCAATGCCAATCAAGTTGTCCTGCAAGCTTTATATAAATGTTGTATACGAGGCGCAGGCACACAAAAATTGAAGTTTCCTGCCGCCAGCTCGTATCTCGGCCAGATTGCGTTCGTTACTAGGCAACATAGATGCGCGAACACACGGAAGTTGACGGAACATTCTCGGCCACCGTACGTTCGTTACTAGGTAACCAACAACATTGCGCGAACACTGTCGTGATGGAGAAGGTAAGTTGGAAGAAAGCTCGTCTAACATTTTTAGGCTAGAACATTTAATATATAGCCCATCGTATACATTATTATTGATGCAGTCAAAAACTCTACAACTACTTTGCAACCAGGCCAGAAGCTTTGGCTCAGTTTGGCTAGCTTACGTTATCTGAAACTAAGGGAAATGTTAGGGTATGGGAAGGAATGAAGATGTATTTCTTCATTTTATTTTAAATTATATATTATACTGTATTAATAGTCTTGCTAGTTACATTAAGGCTACATGTATTAAAGCAGAGTGCTCTGAGTAATATTTTATATCCTGTCAAAACATACATTAATCATTGCCATTGCATTTGTATTTTTCAAAGATGTCAGGGAAAAAGCAAAAATATTTGTTTTTCCAAACTTTTTGGAGCAATTTGTTATATTTTTGTAATTTTTGTATTTGTAATTTTGAAACATAACATTAAAGAGTATATTTGATGTGATGAATTGCTCTGTCATTTATCAGATTTACCAATTGTTATAATTTCAATTTGTGCTGGTTAATTATGAACAATGGGTAAAATTGGGGGGCGGGGATGGGCGGGGCGGGGGTGGGGCTCCATTAAGGCTCCTCCCCTAACCGCATGTGATCTCACTCCAAGCTTTTGATAAAACTTGAGAACCCTGATACATGTTAGTTTCCATGACATGACATGACATGAGTTCAAGATGAATCTTTTCATTATTACTGGAGCTGTTAGTTTGCTAAGTTTCAGGCTTCAGGCGCACACTGTGTCCGAATTCACTCACACCTTCAAGTGGACTATATTAGTGGGGTGATGAAGGGAATAGTAAACGAGGGTATAGGGGGCGATTTCGGACACAGTTGAAGGAAACAAAAACTAAACAGAGCAGGGAAACAGGAACTAAAAAAAATTGAACAAAATATCTAAATAACAGTCAATAACCGTAACACTGACCAAATGGAAGTTGCATTTTTTTTGCAGTGTACCTTTTTCCCTCACTGTATATCTTGTCTCACTCAGATCGTCAAAAAACAAACAAACAAACAAACAAACAAACAAACAAACAAAGGGTTTTGAATGTTGTATTTGAGTTGCCTGGATTGCCTGGAAGCCTGGATTGCCTAACATAAACTTGATCCTTCTCTCATTTCTTGTAGTTTGTTACCCAATAGGTTAAGACCTGTCAAGGTTTGTGTAAAAGTGTGTGTGTGCGCTTTTTTGGCACAGCAAAGGTGATGTGTCGGGCGTTGTCAGAATTGTTTTTGTCGAGTGTAGCACTTGGCACCCCATAAATTTAGCTATGCTGATAAATTTCTGTCATTGTGGCTTTCCATCAGTGACTGTTGGTGACACAGTAGCTTCTCTCCAAAGTGCTTACTGTACTATTGTTGTATTAAAATAAACAAGAGCCTGGAGGTAAATAGATGCATGCCAATGAGACAAGTACTGCTCTCATGCAAAACAGGCAGAGACAGACGAGAGAGCAGAGGAGAGTAACTATGATAGATACGCCAGGAACATTAATGAACAATACATTTTGAAAGACGTGGCCAAATTATATCTCAACAACAGGGTTGTGGTGATATGTATAATTGAATAGAGAAGGACTTTAAAATTCTTGAACTGACAGCAAACAGGAAGTAGAATGAAAGGCAAGAAAATAACTTGGTAATATAAATAAACAGTAAATTTGAGAGAGTAGGACGTTTTTTGTTACGTAACGCTTCAAGGAACGTTTTTGCTGTGTTGGGTTTTGGGTCTATGTAATCACAAATTCCAGGCTTATTGTTTTACAGGCAGAAATGCTCAGATTTCTGGATTTGTGCATTAAAGATGCAGCCTAATAAAATATTAAGATCCTTTCCAGAAGCCATGAAGTCTGAACACGAAAAAAAAAAAAAATCACTGGAAAAGAGCTTTTTCTTTCCTATGAGCACATCCACACGGGAGAAGCTTTATGCTGACTTCACATGCTGGGAACTACAGAGATAATTTTGTTACCTCATGTTACCAATTTGGGATGACCCATAACCTTAAACATGGTGGAGAAGACAATATCAATAGTAAATAGTAGGTAATTTTTTTTTGTCATTTTTTCGAAAATGTGTCTTGCTAGCTGTTGCAGTTTTGATCATATGTATTTATGCATATCTAGGCTACATCTATGTACCCTTTTACATAGATTTAACCATGTATACAAGAATGAACCTGTCTTCCTCCATGTTTTGTATTCTCTCCAACCCCAAAGAAACTTTATTTCAGAAGTGGAAAGTAGGATGTTCCAGCACATGAAAGCAGGATAACAGTGACAAATCCTTATAAACGATTAATTTCTCAAAACTGGTGTCGAGAGCATCTTAAAACACAAATCACTGATCAGACAAAACTATAATTTCTTCCCCCCCAAAAAATTCACAAAACATTATATGCAACACCAATGCAAGTTAAACGATTAAAAAATATATTTAAAATATAATTAACTTTTATAATCTCACCCTGTGCACATTTCAACAGCCTCTTCTTCATCTGAACTTTGACCTTGGGAGTACTTTCTCACTACATTTTGCATTTTCAAAATACTTTTGCATTTTCAAAATACTAAATTTTCATTGTTTTTTTGCAAGTTTGAATTTTGTCCTTGTTTGTATTTAAAGGAACCTATGTTTACCTGTAACCTTTTAGCCCTGATGAAGGCTTGTGCACCGAGACGCGTTGGCAAAATAAAAACAGTATTACTTTTTCAGCTCCACTTTTTGTTTGTTCTGGTATTGTTAAAAAAATAAAATAAAATAAAAATGTATATACATATATATATATACATATATATATATATATATATATATATATATATATATATATATTAGGGGTGGCACGGTTCACAAAACCCACGGTTCGGTTCGTATCACGGTTTTAGGGTCACGGTTTTCGGTTCTGTACGGTTCTTGTTGTTATTTTTTCTTTTAATCTTTAACACTCCAGAAATGTACTTCAGCATATGATATAGGCTATAGCTTAATTATCCACAATTCAGGATACAGTATTAAAAAAAAATGTAATCATGTAATCATGCACAAACTGAATCTGACTTGACTTTAAGCACATTATTGAGACCATCTCTGAGGAAAGCTAGGTGACATTTTGATACAGCAAGAAAGACATTGATGAAATGCTTTTGTTTATTCGGCAAAAAAGGAGAATGTGTATTGCTATCTCTACAGGGACTTAAACATTTTGTAAGAGCTACACTGAAGTTGACAGTTTGATAAATGCAAGTTAATTTTAATCTTTGTGTGCTAAAAATGCATATCTTTTAATAGAAAAAGAGAGGAAGTCTTAAAGCACTATCTTTTAAATAAGTCAAAATATGTTACACATAATTGCCTATAATGAGGCTATAACAATAGCAAAGGCATAACCATAAAGTGAAACATAAGTTCAACCTCAACACAAACAGTATCAACAATGCTTCTATTCCCTGAGAGTGAGGATACATTTTTTTCACTTGAAATTAAAGGGCAGTATTTGGAAACATATGACTGGAGTTCTTATCTAAACTTGGTGTCACTGTATACATTTAAATATCATAGGTAACATGAAATCCAAAATGTTCCCACACGGACTTATACGACGCTGGCGCATCCTCCAACTCCGGTTAGCCTTCCTTATATCTCCCACTTGCCATTTCTATACGTGACGAGACCTGCAGCACTCCATACTCCACTTTTACTGTCTATAGGTTTGTTCGACTTGAACCGGCGCTGCACAGACCGATCGGTTTATGACATCAAAGTACCGCGAGAGTGATTGAAAAGCATACGGAGCCGTTGCTCTCGCGGTACTTTGATGTTATTCATCGATCGGTCTGTGCAGCGTCGGTTCAAGTCGAACAAGCCTCGTATGCATGGCCATTGTCATGTCCACACATCTCTTATTTCGCGCGAAAAGTAAACACTGTCTGAGGTCACGGGCAAGAGGTTACACTGCGCATGCGTCGAACCGTGCGACGCACACACACACCGAACCGAGACAAGCGAACCGAACGGTTCGGATGTTTTTTCATGTACCGTGCCACCCCTAATATATATATATATATATATATATATATATATATAGTCCAACATGTGCACTATTTCCTATAATTTAGAATGTCTTAAATATGGGGTTTCTGTCAAGGGACATGTTTGCTTCCAAATGTAAATGACCTAAAACTGAACTCGTGGACAGCAAGCTGAATTGAATTGCATGCACACAAACTCAAACAAACAATCCCAGCAACATGTTGACATTACAAGATGGGCAGATGGATGCATTAGCACAATCCCCTTGTAGGTGACAGAATGATTCGCCCTATTTCACTCAATCAGACAGTTGGGACAGATACGGGTAGATAAGCTGAATTCAAATCACTCATGCATTGTGGAGAAGCCCGCAGCACATTCACTTGAACTCTAAACCCTTGAACAGAGAGAGGATGCATCCCCTTGATCCTGTGACAGGCTTGATACGTAACAAAGAAACCCATTGTGGCAAACTGATACTCAAAACTTGCTTGTTTATTCTTAAAAATTAAAAAATTTTGTTTGCTACAGTGCTCTGCTAACTGATCTAGCGTTTACATCCAAGGCTATAGTGAATCATCTGGTGTGTTAGAAAGCACTTGATATATCTAAGTCTCTTCCCAGACGGATAAGATCTTGTGTCCAGGAGCAGCGCTGGTCAGGCTGAATGACTGCGACTGCCCTGTGTGACTGATCTACAGCCTCTGAGTCAGCCCGTATCCCTCGGCCACGGCCTGTAGAACCTCACTAATAAATGACACTGGAGGACAATGTCCTATTTCTACTGTGGACTCATCTGTCATAGCATAGTGTGAACAGCCCAGAGACGCCGCTTAAACTGCTAACAGATGACAAACATTACCAGGCTAGAGTAATATTTGACACTGTCTATCTCATAATATTCATAATCGTAGTCTTTCGGGTAGCACTTTGTTTGTCAGTCCTGTTTCGCATGAACATACTATGTACTTATTGTAGTAATGACACTAACTAGGTACTAACCCTGAACCTACCCCTAAACCTTAACTTAACCCATGTAGTTATCTTACACTACACTATTACTTTTGTGGTAAGAACACCGTAAGTACATTGAAAGTGCATGTACTGTAAAATGAAGTGTTACCGTATTTCGTAGGTTTCAGACAGCCTGCCAGACCATTTTCTTAAGCTCTAATCTGATTGGCTGGCTGTACACAATTTCTGGGAGTCAGGGTTCACAGGTTTTTAATAAGTCTGTCATACTATCATACATGCACCAAGGAAAGAAAGAGTCAAATTGGACTGGCCAAAGCCAAGTTTGTGGCATAAAATCTTTGAAACCAAACAGTTGATGGACCCCATTAACTTCCATAATTATTTTTCCTACTATGGAAGTCAATGGGGTACATCAACTGTCTGGTTACCGACATTCTTCAAAATATCTTCATTTGTGTTCAGCAGAAAAAAGAAATTCATACAGGTTTGGAACAACTTGAGGGTGAGTGAATGATGACAGAATTTCAATTTTTAAGTGAAGTAATTCCTTTAAGTCAAACTGTGGGATATAAAGTCACATTATGAGATATCAAGTCATAATGTGAGATATTATGACAAATTGTGAAAGTCACATGAGATATAAAGTCAAATTTAAGATACAAAGTCACATTGTGAGAATTCAAGTCAAATTGTGAGATATAAAAATCAAATAGTGAGATATTAAGTCAAAACATGAGATATGAAGTCACATTGCGAGATATAATGGCAAATATTGAGACATAAAATACCACTGTGAAATATAAAGACATATTGTGAGATATAAAGTCAAATGGTGAGATATAGAAAATATAGTTCCTCGCACACCTGAATAATTTGTAAGGGTGTTGAATAAAAAAGTCCAATATAAACCCCAAAAAATGTTATAAATCCTGCACAGTACTCAAGCTTTTATCATCACAAAACATTTATTTGACAAGCCTGAATTCCTTTATACTGCAAAGTAGAATAGACTAGTAGTCCAAAGTCCAGCTTGCAAGACTACTGAAAATATCAAGATTTCAGCCGCTATCCTCATTATATCCATGCTACACAGGCACAACATCTAATTTGGTGTATTAACTGCTTAATTAGGCTTCGGATTGTATTAACGGAGTGCCAAGAAAGACATCTTGAGATTTAATATCAATTTGTAGGTTAATCAGGTCAGCATGCGTCACCTGCCAAAACTCACAGAGCCTTTGAAACACTGTTTTAATTACCAAAAATCCTGCAACCTGCTCTTTTTAACATTTACCCGCAAACTTTATTAGAATATTCTCAATATAGCTTTTTTCTGACAGTTGTTTTAATAATCTCTCAGAGTCTGTGGGAACAGTTTAATGAGCTGGATTTAAATTACAGTAATGTGATTTTTATTGAGGCTGCATTAGTAGATTAAATGGGTGTAATAATTCATATTTTCCAGTTCCTCTGGGGTGAAACCCTGGTGAATAAGTTCTGAACTTTTTTTGCATCCACGCGACTGCTTAACATTGACAAACCTTATTAATATTAAAATGCAAAATTAACTCCGGGTTACACTGGAAACGGGACAAGTGAAGCCCAGGGGAAGATGACAAGACCTGCTGAATGATGGTTAAAATAAATAACGCCAGCTAGGAAGATGAAAAAACAGCTTGATTTCACATTGAATTCACCTTACTACAAATTGCAGCTAATGTCAAAGTAGGAAATATAAACCTAGGGAAATATATAGTGTGCATTTCTATAGGAAAATGTGACATATACTTAGGGGTAAGCTGTGCCAGTGATTCAAATAATAGTTATACTTTGATACTGAGCTTTGTACTCAAATTAAACACTATTAGATACTATAAATGCTGAAAATTGTTCCACTAAAACATTCTGAATATGAAACATTCTTCTGAATGGTTACTGCAAATGTTAATATGCAGCAAAATAAGACTTAAAAATGGAATAGTGCATTAGTAAAAAAAAAAAAGGTAAAGAAATTTGACATGCAAATCGTATTACACAATTATTCAACTTACCCACATGACACAGTTTACCCCTAACATGAGGGTTAGTTTTCTAAAACGTCATCTTTCTAATTTCATTTCAACATCCTAAAATATAATTAGGCATATTAGTTTTACCTCCACCTCATTTACCCTTGCCTAGAGGACAAAGTACAAAGCGCCACAGCTTCAGTATCAATACACACAGGTGCGAACTCTCTCAATCCACAATTCCTAACGGTTTCTCTGATTTGCACAGTCAAAAATTAACACAAAACAAAAACATTGCTCATTTTCAACATCAAAAATAGAACCAGCAGTGTGATACTTCTCACCTGGTTTTCTTCAAACCCCCCACACCACCACCACCACCCTCTTTCTCTCACACAAACACCCCTTTTCTTCTCTCTCTCTCTCTCTCTCTCTCAATACCTGTTTCTCTGGAGAAAAATGTTATTTACATGGTGAGAGGAAGCGTTGTGAATGCTTAGAGTGAGGCACCTGGTCGTTCGCAGGCAGAGACAGAGTGCCTGCAGATAGAAATCTAACAGCACTATCTATCTGGGTTATTAAACCTGCCCCTCAGGATTCTTCTGAACAGAGGACTGGCTATTATGTAGGCCAGAGAGAGACAATACAGGAAAGGCCACGTCACCAAGACTGTGCCTACGTAGGACGACACTGGAATTAACTGAGTTTTGCACATTAAACTCCAGCAGTAGCAAAGCGTCGCTGATCGCCGTTTCACAGTCCATCAAAGCAAAAGTCGCACAATGACAGATAAATAAATAATGTGCAAGGGAAAAACAGCATGGGTGCAAAGATCCCACCAGAAGCGAGGAGAAGGAAACAATTATGCAATGCCATGATAAAATATGCACTAGTGCATTTTACCATAAATAATTGTTTTGTTCTACAGGGAAGCAATTTCGACACAGGAAAGGGAATGAAGCAGGAAAGCGTGATATTGGAAATTCCGCTGTAAATATTAGCACATGAGAACGCTGTTTGCCAGACTCCAGAGACGACAAAGCGAGGCAGGAGGCGAAGAGGATGGAGTAATTGATCAGGCTACAGCCCTTGTACTGCCTGTTTTGAATGTTCAAAGAAACGCTGCTCTGGCTGATAAATTAAATGCGATGGAGGATGCGTTTCGATGCCTATTCGGTCCCCAGGTGGGAAGGAGGAGCGCATTTGTTGGTGTACATAAGGACACTGAGCAAATTTGAGTTGCTCTCTAGCGATTTAAATACTTCTTGTTGTTTACATTAGTTATTAAATTAGCAGAATAAATTTCTCATTAGGTAACATCTCGCCGACTGCTCAAACTAAGGTCCCTGCGTTCGTTGCCTTGCAATGGAAGTGACTCAAAGCAATACGAGAAGACATAACTTGTCTGATACGCAATTACAGATGTGTGGGTTAATACAATAAGGTGGAGATTACAGTATAATGTGTGTGTGTGTGTATG
Organism: Gila orcuttii; assembly: GCA_026230005.1. Taxonomy (NCBI): domain Eukaryota; kingdom Metazoa; phylum Chordata; class Actinopteri; order Cypriniformes; family Leuciscidae; genus Gila; species Gila orcuttii. The sequence continues at coordinate 8,960,152 of JAPDVR010000016.1, read as the reverse complement.
TGTGTGTGTCTCATTTCTCTTACACACGCACACACACCTGCAATTCTCTGACAGTCAAGTCATTACGGCCGATGTTAGTCCGCAGCATTTAATTAAAGCTTAAAAATGAGGTCAGCTTCAGAAGGACAAACACATTCTAATGGAGTCTGAATGCACATGAAGAACCTCTTCAAAACTGCTTATGTAGCCGGTTTCTGTTTGGCTTCTGAAGGCCTGTCAAGGCCTAAAAGATCCTTTACACTGCGGAAATCAATCTGGACAGGTGGATCTCCGGGGCCTGTGTTTGAAAGAGATGGGTCAGTAGTGCAAGATATGCTTGACCTTGACTCTATGCCGGTTCTGACACGGTACACCTGCCCGGGCCGATCTGCATCACATGTCAGGTGGCGAGACACTCGGGTCACCCGCATTCGGCGTCACGGAGCACCGATGCGGAAACATTGCGGGAACACGTTCACCTCCGGGATCTCAGAATGAGCCGCTGGTAAAATGTTAGAGCTCTGAAATATTTACACACGCCATGCGTGTGTATCATCCAGGATGTCTTCTACTGTTTACTGACGGCACACAATCTCATCTCTAGAGTCTTTTAGCACACATGGCAAAAAAAGGTCATCGGATGTCAATGGCAGAGCAGAACGGACTCCGATATCATGTAAAATTACATTCGTCATCTTCATAAAACCACTTAAAGATTTCATAAAATGTGTATAGTTGTTGATAAAGTAGGAATTCATGCGTTACGTGGAACAGGACAGGCTTTCAAAAAAATTACGAGCAATGGAAATGACATGGATGATAATGGCAACTGCTATTCTTGGATGGTAATCGCTGGCAAATGATTACAGGAAGCATGCAGACAGGCAAGATTTCCCGTTTGCTCTCAGTTTTACTTATTTCCCTCTCCACAATCTCCAAGAGCTTCATACGAGAGCCCAGACAATTTATATGCTGAGTGGAGTTTGAAATTCTTTTTCATCAGGACAAAAATGACAGTTTGCACTCTTCACGCATTCTTGCTCCAGCGTACGCTGACGGCTGTGGCGTAAAACAGCCTGCCGTCAGGGTGAAAATTAAAGCGAGTAATATTATTTTTTCCCGTCATATATATATATATATATATATATATATTTTTTTTTTACATCATATGCGTTTTAAATATTGATCAAATTAATGCAACAGCTCATGCTATCATCCTAAAGCAAGAGTATCACAACAAGGCAAATTTACAGTGTTAAAGATCTGAACGTTGACTGTTATAAATTATAAGGCATCTGATTAATATTCAGGTGCCATCTAGGGAATCTAATCCTATACTATTCATTTTCAGTGCCACTGCACAGGTTCCCATAACTCATGGCAAAAATGAATCAATAAATCATGTTTCATGGCAGCTATATGGAGGCCAAATATTGTGCAGCCACTAGGAAGCCTTTCAGGAGGTTATTTGCCACAGTCGGATCAAATAGTACCATATGTTCAATGGCGACATGACTGCGGTACCACCCACAACATTTCAAAGGTCTCAAGCTGAAGTCAACAATGATGTAACTTTGGGTACGACCTTTCACAACAATTATATTATGAGTGTGTCAGATCCTGCCATGCACAATTCAAAATTTGCATCATCATGGAAAACAGGATATTCAGTGCTTTGAAATAAAAGAGCTAAATATAGACAAACAAACACAAAGCACCCTTTCTAGTACGTCCAGAAAATATATGGAATATAAAAAGCAAAATCGGGTCATTCTGTAATGTACATTTTTAATGTATACCGAAGCTGAGCGACAAATGCAGCAATTAAACTATACGATTCAAAATCGCAAAACAAAACTAGACACATTAATATTAAAACTGTCTGAAAATTATAATTATTTGGCTTCACTACATTATAATATAACAAAATGAATGAAAGTGGATAAGCATTTTGAGATTGGATAAAGATAACAATTAAATTTGTATTTGTTTTACAAAACTAATTTAATTTTAGTTGAGCATTAGAAAATGGGGGGAAAAAATCTGTCCAAAAACCAATAGTACAAATATCCCAATACACCCTGTAAAATGTAGTTAAAATAATAAAGGTTATCAATGAATCATTGAATCCGAGTTTTGAAAAAGGAAATGATTCATTGAAACAGACTCATCCAGTGAAATTAATCTAAATTTGAATTCAGACACTGCTAAAACATCTTTGTCTAAAAAAACATTGACCAAATAAAAAGCTATTTAAAATCATTGTAATATCCCATTTGTGTAAGCAAATCATGACAAGCATGGTTTACATTTACTATGAAGGCCATAGATGACAGAAGTAATTTTCACATGGAAAAAAATAGCATGTTTTATTCTAAAAGTCATAGAAAGGGTGAAAAAAGTGTCACTTAAAATGAAATAAATTTTAAACGAAATTTTCCAACATGTCCAAGCGCACTTAAAAAAATCTGGTCCAATGCAGCTCCCCATCGGCCACCCGGGGGAGAAAATTCTGACACCATTCTATGTTTCTCATGTTAAATGTCAGAGTCCATTTGTCTTTCAAGTCGCCTTTTTGAGATCTTACTGGAAACAAGGGGAGCTGGGGAGCCTGCAGCACTGGGAAGTAGCTCTCCTGCAGCTCCAAACTGTCATACCATTACAGTTAATACATACTCTGCAGTTTGAAAAGAGGGCATTTGGAAAACTGCACACCGCTGTGATAACCGGGGAGATGACAGGTCTTTTTCTCCCTCAGCCTCACCTGCCACTACCTGTCCCCGCCATCTCCACTCAGTCAGCCAAATGTCATGAAACAGAACCTGAAATATCAAAATGGCATCCGATCCACCGGTGAAATGACGGGGCGGAAGGAAGCAGTTTCTGAGATGTTGTCCTCTGAGGTGGAGCAAACATCATGCAGTCCTGCTCTCCTGGACTCACACCATTCCAGATGACAGCTAACCTTCAGAGACTCAACAGGGACAGATTACAGCTTCATATGTTTGCCACAAGGTATCATGTGATAGTTTGACACTAATCTCACCTGTTTCAATGCTGCCACATCATATCATACTTTGAAAAAAAGTTGTGTTTTTTTTTACATGATACCATAGAGTGCAATGTAAATGCTAAAAGCTAATTCTTCAGCACCAGAGTCTACAAAGTACCATAGTTTTACAATATCACTGCAGCACGCACTCTTAAAAATAAAGGTTCTTTATTGGCATCGGTGGTTCCATGAAAAGCTTTTAACATCCATGGAACCTTTCAATTCCACAAAAGATTTTTATGAAAAAATGTTACTGCAAAAGGTTCTTTGGGGAATCCAAAATTCTTCTTCTATGGCATCATTTTGAAAACACCCTTTTGGAAAATTTATTTGGAGTGTGGTACCAATAAAGTACTTTTTGTAAAAGCATTCAATGCCATCATTTACATTAAAATACCATTTTATTAATGTTTTGGACACGTTCCGTGGTAAAACTGCGGTATACTTATAAAGTACTTTATATACCACACTATTCAAGTGCCAAGGCCATTCCTGTCCTATTTCCTGCGATAGAATGTTGTGCTAGGAGTTCAAACTCCAACAACTACATTTATTCTAGTCAGTGCGAATCCACTCCTAAAAAAATATATCCGAGCGCCTCACCGGGAAGGCAGGATTTAATATTCAGAGTGAGCCATGCACCATCCCAAAGGTGTTTAATAAAAATGATTCTGCTTTATACACAGTGTAGTTTAATAAAGTACAATAATTTACTGTTTCTGCAGTTATCTGCACACAGTGCACAAGTTATGTGGCACAAGGTCATGTTTTGTGAGTGCAATTGCACAGCTTTCAAATCGTCATGGTCAGCGTCAAAACACTGACATGAGTTTGCAGCACGTTCTCTCCTGAAACTGCCACGTTAACATAAGCCCAACGAGCTGTCAACATGTGGCAGCCAGGTAATCCTATTCAATTTTCTAAGTCTTGTGACTTTAACTTTGAAAAGTTTACTTCCTCTCCAGGGTCACATATAACAAGGCTTGTCTCCGACCTTATATGGAACAACAAGATGGCAACGAATCAATGTGGTGGAAAAAATCATTAATAATAATCACAGGGTTTATTGGCATTTGTAAGATGCCAAATCCCAAGTGTGTTATTTCGATGACTAGAATCATTTTAATTCATGGTGCAGATAGATTTATTGTGACCCCAAATGACAAGATCTGCAAGAATATGATATGAATGTTCTGGAAATGCAAGACACAAATTCACATGATCCACAGCAACAAAAAGAAGGTCCGATCTGGCCAATATTTAGCAACATATTTGTATAATATTTTATTGTTTCATATATATATTTATTTATATATATAATATATAATTTAAGTGTCAGGATATATATATTGACATATTTTGGAAAATTTTATGATTTCATTTAAAATGATAAAACTAATATTTTGCCAATGAATAAATTTATGATGGAACCAGTGAACATAACACGTTTTTTTTTTGTTGATGGGTCTGAAATCAGCAAAATTCCTGTTTCCTTCGTTGAACAGATTTTTTAAAACAGATGAGCCCTTTTGGCTATTTGTTAATCAACCTCTTATCTCACACCTAACACGAGTGTCCAGAGCAAATCCCTGTGAATGGTAATCAAGGCTATTTTGCCATTGTTGAGAGGCCTTTTTCCCTCCAGTTGTTTACTAATGAATTCCTAAAGTGCTGCAGCAAAGTTGATTAGAATGGATTAGCTGACCTCTCCTCATCTCCATTTGCATTCTGAGAGGAAAGACCAAGTGCTCGCCTGGCCATACCGGCAGCCAACCTTAAAATATCTCAATCTCCCTAATGGGATTGCAACAGATCCAATGGAACTTTCCTCGGCTGGTCCTTCATGCCTCATCCGGTCCGGCAGCGCACACGGGTTTAAGAGCACTGAAGCTAAAGAGCCACATCTGGAAGGATTCGAACCAAGAGCTGTGGGACTTCTTCAGAACATGACCCCTTGGGCGCATTCTCCAATCATTTTGGTCAGCTAATTAAGGGGCAATGTTCCAGCTGATTAGTTTCCATTGTGTAATTACCATGCAGTCTGTTGTGGGATGTTTCCGTATGACTGCAAGCCGCTCGTGACTCACCACAAAGAGAGGAAGGAGGAAGGAGACGGTGGCCTTGGAGATAAAAGAGGGGTCCCTCACAAATACTCAAAGAACATATCTGGGAAGAAACTAGCAAGAAGAGACGGTGATTTACATAGTACTGACACATGCATTTCATTGTTCTGTTATAATGAACAGTGTCGGGAAAACACTACTTTAAAACATTAGCTTGCTAAACTACAAAATACAATGTTTTTTTTAATGAAACTCTAGGTGGCGCAGGCTGATACTGTAGGTCCTTAACTTAATTTGTTTGCGATCACATCGATATCTAAATAGTGCATCTGATTGGTTGCTGTGGCATGCGCAGCCAATGAGCTTGCTGTTCAACATTCAAATACTTTGCATTGTTTGCTGTTAGCAGTGCAGTATGCCTCAGAAACCATCCACCTTCCCCAGCTCCACCTGTACAGATCTGCTATTGGGGTTATTTCATGTACGTTATATGTGCAGCAGCAGCAAGTCTTACATGATCACAGCAGCATGCCTGTAAAGTATTGGCAGTAGCAAGTCTCTGTACTTGCTCTGCAGCAGCGTAGCCGATCTACACCACCAAGACCAAAAACATTAACATTGCCATATCCATTATCATTCAAAAAAGAAGAAATAGTGCACACATCCCAAAAACTTTTGGCAGGTGCTTGATCAAATGAAGCATCAAATTAAAAAATAATCAAGAATGGGCACACTGCCACTTCTGCTCCCAAGGATTTATTAAAATTAACAAAGTTTCGACCCAAAGGGTCTTCGAATACCCTTTGGGTCGAAACTTTGTTAATTTTAATAAATCCATTACTTTGAATATCCATTACCATGCCATTCTCTCCGAGAGTTGTCATGACAGAACTATTTTTATAGGTCACCCAAAAAATATCAATTCTGTCATTATTTATTCCAAACTCGAATGGATTAATCATAAAAGTGCTCCAATCTGACTCATGCACTATAATAAAGTATACTATTATGAGTCTTCTGCAACTTGCAATTTATATAAGGAGCAAATCAAAATTGACTCACTGAAAACCTGGCATTTTCATGAGAGTTTATAAGAAAAGTAGCAATTTCTTCCTTAGTGTTCCACAAAGTCAAAGAGGTGAGTAAATGATTAATTTTTTGGATGAACTAACCCTTTTATTTGAACATGGCTGGGGAATAAACTAAATTACTAAATGTCAGTGTTTTTTAATGTCAATTAGGCTATGTACTGTGCAAACAGCTACATCCTCAACACTCCTCATATGTAGTGTTCACGCCTGATTCGTTCTGAATCTGTTTGTTCAGATTATAACACATGAACCAATTCAAAAACTGATTCACTGACTAAATTCTCAGCTATTCTTTGTTATAGCAACATGTAAAGTTAAATAAAAATAAAAACATAAAATGAATGCCTGCTGTTCATTCCTGTTTTTAGTTCTTATCAGTTCATTTCAAGTTTATTTCTACTATCCTATTAAAATTGTTAATTCATTCAAAAGCATATGTATTTGTTACAGAAAAAAATATATATATTTTATTAAAAAAAAATAAGAAAAAACTTCCAGTAGTACTCTGTATTTACAAAGAATTTGACTTCTGGCTTGAGTGGAGTTACCTACTATTTGTTATTAGCTAGTATTACTTTTGTTGAACTGTAGCTTGTAGCTTAGTATCATTGTAGCTTCTGCGGTAGGGACATATCTTTGAAAAATGTTAAAAGAAAATTACATTTCTCCTGACTAGAAGAACCAAAGGCCACAAGTCAGCAAAACTGCTCCCTCTAAAGGAAAATCTGGGCAAAACTTCACTAATACATTATGGAGTTGGAGCACAAAAATGTCTGAAACAGTTTAATCACAGAGGGCCATTCAGGGGACCACTTTTTCCACAATACTTTCAATTTATCAGATGGAAAACGATTGTTGCAGAGAAAAGACTAGAAAATTGCTTTTTTTTTGCCACACACCCAATACGGTCAATTCAATTGTCCAAATGGCGCTTTAATAGAGGTACTTGTAGCGCAATAACAGAATAATCAACGTACTTCACATTCAATATCATACAACGATTTTACAGTTGGATTCCGCATCCTCCATCTCTTCAGCCAGGCCAGTTTATCTTTACAATAACACTTAGTATTTATAAACTCTGTAAGCCATGCACAACTAATAACCCATTTCCTCGGATGTTTGTCACGCACTGATAGCTCAGTTATATTGGAACTGGCTTGAGAATTGGTGGCGGTGGTATCGGACATATGAGCCTCAGCTGCTTGGTTCCCATTTGTTGGATTTGAGGTGGCTAGGATGATGATAGAAAATGAAATAATGCAAAAATCCATCTTCCCCCCGCATCGTTGAGCAAGCAAACTGAATTTTGCTTAATCTACAAAGGGCTCACAGTCAAAAGCACGCTATTTTTGGAGAGCAGGGAAAGAAATCTTACCTGACAGTCTACAAAACACACGCTACAAATAGATTGCCACCCGTATCAAAAATGAGTTTCCTGGTGTGATTAAGGAAATAGCAAGCCTGCTTTCATAGCAAGGAATTTGCTTACCCTTGTGTTTCATTTAAAAACCTGCATTCAAAGTGCAATGCGCTTTTCGAGCACCCCTGCGGGAGAGCATTTGTGTAATGATGACGCTTTCGTGAGATGCAACAAGAGGCAGCCAATCTGTGTCTGGAGCCAATTAACACTTGAATCAAACTAGGGTGGCTTCATTTGCAGTTTTAGAATAACTGACAAACATGTTTAAACAAGCGTAGAATCAACTACAAAGGTGCCACAGGCCAGAATTCACAAGCAAAACAAACCGAATGAACAACAAGATTTCCCCCCGTTACTCTTCCTGTTTGTTCCAGGTTCCAACATCATAATGTACATGATCTAATAGAGTCCTCCTTAAAGAAGCAGTAGGAAGTGTCACAGATTGCTTTGATTGCGAGAAAACTCGACTCGAAACACTGAAGCAATATGAGGCACTGCAGAAACACATAATGCCATGCCATTTCTTCCCAGCTGGTGGGCAATCTGGGCAAATCTCTCACCGTGAATCGGGAATGACACGAAGACGGCTGAATACCGCTGCAGTGTTTTGTCAAAACATGACCCGTCTTCACAGAAGCAGAATTCATTTGCTGGAGAGCTTGGAGAGGAACAAAAACAGTGAGATATGATATATAAGAAAAGATAGTTTCATCTGACTTCTCTGTATTTTTGGATTTATCTCACTTATACTAATCTTCAAATAAATTATATAGCCAAACAGGCTTATTATATTTGACAAAAAACTTTAAAAAACAACACATTTTTGAAATAAAAGTTAACTGAAATAAAAATGAAAAGATACTTAAACATGCAAAAAGCAAAATTTTCATTAAGTTTAACTTGTTAAAACATTAAGACCTTAAGATGTACTTAAAATAACTAAAACTAAAATAAAAATGAATAAAATCTATAGAAAACATTAACCAATAAAAACGACAAAACACTACAATATACTAAACCTGTACAATTAAATCTCTCTCTCTCTCTCTCTCTCTCTCTCTCTCTATATATATATATATATATATATATATATATATATATATATATATGCTTGAAGAGCATTTTAATAATCTAAAGAATATTTTTCCAATATAAAAAATAAGGTTCGATGAAGGTTCTTCATGACAGTAAAAAAATTAAAAAGTTGCTGTCTTAAATTAAGTACAATGACCTTACAAGTCATTTCAACTTTAAGTACATTATACTGACTTAAAAAAATGAGTTGAATCTTGTATAACATAAAAAAGAGTTGAGAATTGCTTAACATACATTGATGAGTTAAAGTAATATAAAAACATAATGTTGTCATAACTTATATTATATTTTTTACAGTGATAGATGCCAATAAATCATCTCTGTGACAATAAAATAACAGTGTAATCAAGTCAAAGTCAATAACATTTCTATTTTTCTGAGCACATATTTTCACACATGCATCTCAACTGAGAATCTACAAACGTAGAATTGAAATGTTTTATTCAAGGGTCAGAGAGGCTGAAAGTGTGTGTTGAGTGATATCTTGATTGTATTATGCAAAATGAGGGATGCTCATCTCCTGCCTTTCTTTTCCCTGGAGTGGACAGGGTTTAATCTCAGCCTCTCTACTGTTTTGTCAGAAATGTCAGTCAGTAAACAGGAAGCATTTGCGAAACCTGACAGGATCAACAATGCAAACACCCCCTCAGATGTGTGCGGGGTGCTAAGCCACATCGTTACCTTCGTAGGTGAGAAATTATGCATGGACATGACGCAGTCTCATGGCCCTGTCCATCTTGAGCTATCAATGAGATTATTTATTCACAGTTTACCATCCATTCTCATTGTTCAGGGCTGCTGTAAACATTTGAAAAGAGGTAAACTAGCCTAGCCTAGCGGGTTAGCACTCCCGCTAGCATGTGAAGCCTTGACTTTAACACTGTGGCAGATGTCAATATGAGTCAACGTGAGACTCGCAGACAGATCTCTCTCACACCACCTACACGTTCAAGCTGACATGCGAAAAAAAAACAGAGCCGAGGAGCTGGTATCAAAATATATTCGATGGGAACATGAAATGCCATGAGCGTTGGTCAGTGCGGCCCGTGTCGTGTTGCTGTGGAAATACTGCAGGGTTTCATACTGATAACCGTCCTAAGAAGGAGCCATGCAACTGGGCAGCTTGGCTGAGGATAAAGGCAGCGAGGAACAGACAGGTGGATGGCTTAGTTTGATATCTCGTTACTCTCATTTTATCTCAGTACGCCCCCAAAGCAAGGCATCGCATGAAAGCCCCAGGGGAGCAAAACACAAACATCTTTCTTCTTCCTTACTCTCTCTCTCTCTCCACTGCCTGTTATTTATATATTTCTTTCTGTGCATCATAGACTGTTCGGCTTCATTAGTTTTTAGTTTAAGTAGCTCAGTCTGGCTGAAAACCCTCCTGTGGAGCAAGGTAATACCAAAGTTTCTATCTGCAAAATAGTCAAAAGTCCTATTGTGTTTTCGTCTAGTCCATCGGTTCCCAACAGGGGGGTCTCAGCCCACAAGGGGGCCTCAGTGAGCTCTTTGGGGGGTCGCGTCATATTTTGAAAAGTGTTGAACAGTGAGCATTAAAGCAGCAGTCGGTAACTTTTTTTGTGTTCAAAATTTACTACATTTATATAATGGAGCGAACATCATGAATCCATTTTCCAAACCGTGTTTTTGTCTTTTCCTGAGTCACTATGGTACACCTATAATAAGTGTTTATATTGGGACTATTTTACACTGGTTCGGGCCTGTGTGACTCGTCATAGACATAATGACGCAATCCTCACACTGATTGATAAAGCCTCACAAATAACATGCAAATATTGAGGTCCCAGACACCAGTCATTTTGTAATAGCCTATATTATTTTTTGCCCCCTACACACTAGTTTGAATACTGATATTTTTGTTATTGCATTTCAAATAGGGCCAATTAATAGGCTACTCAAAGGCTTAGCCTACGTTTTTAAATTACAAACGGCCTACTGATGTTTTTGTTATAGTATTTTCAATATTATACGCTATTATTTGTGCATAAACATATCTGGTTATAGTAATAAACATACTGTTTGTTTAAAAACAAAACATTTTGTCATCCTTGCTGCAAGCTTACAAGAGCGACAATATCATTAAATTTTTTAGGTATTTTATTATCTAAAATCAATATTCTTATTCATAAATATATCCTCAATGGTGTACAAATACCTCTGCCAATTATCTGACTTATCCTCGTAAACGAAGAATTTATTATCTTTATATACATGTGACGGGTAGGTCCACGGAGGTTTCCATGTAGTTCCGCCATCTTCAAAAACTATAATAGCAGAAAGGGTCAAAAAGTACTAGGCCGACACGTTTCCACAACGCGTTTCCGTTCAGAGCCAGCGTCACGTAACTCAAAGCAGCAGAAACAGAGGAGCAGAGCAGTGAGAGGCGCTTGTCACTGCCCCGCAAGTTTAAAAGGCTGCATTGCACTGTTATTATTCATACTGTAACATTCGTTTGTTCGTTGTGTCAAGTTGCAGTTTGTTTGAAATAACAAACCTGTTCACCCGAAGGAAAACTCGACGAAGTGCAATTAGAAGACATCCTGTCATAGCTTTTTGGTACATAACAGCTACCGTAGATGCAACACGCATTTGAAAAAGCGAGGCGCTGGAGAGCACAATTCGTTTGAATGCAAAATACAATTTCACCGCTAGATGGGAGAAATTCCTACACAATGTCCCTTTAAATGTGAAGGGGGGCCCTAAAATATTTTCTAGGGAAAAAGGGGGTCTCAGACAAAAAAGGTTGGGAACCACTGGTCTAGTCTATGTGTGTGTGTGTATACAAAAAGGCAGTGTCATGAAAAAAAAAAAAATCTTTTAAATTGCAAACATTCTTTAAAGCCAAATTGAACAGCCTATTTGCCTTAAAGGGGTCATCGGATGCAAAATTCTCTTGTATATGGTGTTTGCATATAAATGTGTCTTTGCAGTGTGTGGACACAACCACCATACAATGAAAAAAAATCCTTTCTCTCCTTTTTTTAATCCTCAAAAAGTCTAAACACTCTCAATAATCAAGCCATTTGGATTTTCTGAGCAATAATTTTTGTGTGACTTTTTTTTCAAAAAGTGACTTTTTGTGAGTCACTGACGGACTGTCCCGTATTAGCATATTTCTGCCCTCAGCCATTTGTATACTTTCACAGTTTACCATCCATTCTCATTGTTAAGGGCTGCTGTAAACATTTGAAAAGAGGTAAACTAGCCTAGCCTAGCGGGTTAGCACTCCCGCTAGCATGTGAAGCCTTGACTTTAACACTGTGGCAGATGTCAACACTCTCAATAATCAAGCCATTTGGATTTTCTGAGCAATATGATTTGTGAGTCACTGACGGACTGTCCCGTATTAGCATATTTCTGCCCTCAGCCATTTGTATACTTTCACGGACGTGATCCCTAACACAGGGTCTGACAGAGGGACTGGTTATGCATTATTTTTTAATCCTCAAAAAGTCTAAACACTCTCAATAATCAAGCCATTTGGATTTTCTGAGCAATATGATTTGTGAGTCACTGACGGACTGTCCCGTATTAGCATATTTCTGCCCTCAGCCATTTGTATACTGTCCACCAATGCAGGTTGCCAAGACAGTCTTGTGTCGACACCCCCCATGGAAGAGAGGGGGTGGGGTGAGCATGCACCGAAACAAAACAGATCGCTGTCAACAGAGCTGTTTTTGAGGAGGTAAAAAGGCTATTGTTTTACACAACCATTGAGAAATTTTAACCAAAGTATGTTACAAACTTTACATGAAGACCCTAAACCCTAAACCTTTACATGAAGACCCTAAAGAATCATATCAACTTGTGGAAAATGGGCATCCGATGTTCCCCTTTAATAAATTTTCCTGGTCTTATTGTGCATGTTACATCAGTGCACGCTATTCTTTGGATTTTTTTAAAGAAATATGTCTCAATTGCGTACAGTCATACTGCTTTCAATGAAGAACGTGAAGAACGGCTGTAAATAAAGTACACTTCAATTCAAAATTTTAAATTAAATTCATAACGTCCATCCATATTTTTATTTTGTTTTTCCAAGAATTGAAACAAGAACACTCAAGACTGCATTTATTTGATCAAAAATACAATAATACTGTGTAATATTATTGTAGTTTAAATTATTTTCAATTTTAATATATTTAAAAATCTTATTTATTCCTGTGATGCAAAGCATCATTACTCATCATTAATCATTAATTTTCAGCATCATTACTCTTCAGTGTCACATGATCCTTCAGAAATCATTCTAATAAGCTGATTTGCTGCTCAAAAATAATTTCTTATTAAGCAGCACAACTGTTTTTAACATTGATAATATTTTTGTGGAAACTTTGATAAATGTTATGTTCGAAAGAACAGCATTTATTTTGAAATAAAAATCTTTTGTAGCATTATGAAGGTCATTACTTTCAATTTTGATCAATTTAATGGATCCTTGCTGAATAAAAGTATTAATTTATTTATTAAATCTTACTGACCCCAAACTTTTAATCTGAAGTGTACTTTCTTTAAGTATGCTGATGCGTAATATGAATACAATCTGCATATCTGCCATGTTGGCACTCATGTGACGCTGCCTCATGGGAGTGTCCATCAAATGCGCACTTCAGAATTCTGCGCATACAGATATACTAGACATTTAATATACTGCTTTCGACATACTAAATACAAAGGAAACATTTACATTCAGATACTTGATTTTTGTGTAATCTTTCATCAGAATGTAATAAATTGCTCCACCTCTGAAATAACTTTCCTTTCCATGTGACATCCCCAATCCCTTAACAACCAAATCAACTCCTGATGAATAATAATAATAATGTTTTTCAACATTAAATATTGTATAAAGTTTTTTTTTTTTATTCAGAATTAGATCACGTTGTGGATGTAAAACGCCAGTTTAACGCTGACCTGACAAAGCTTTATAACAGTGAATCGTATTTTTTTTGTTAAATTTGCGACCGCCATTCAGGCGACAAATACAGCTGTCACTTCCTTTCAGACAACTAGAAACATAACGGACGTGATCCCTAACACAGGGTCTGACAGAGGGACTGGTTATGCATTATTACTGAGAGAAGCTCATCCTGCTCCCTTCAACCCACGGCGCGTGGACAAGCCTGTAGCGGGGGCATCCACAAAAGAATGAAGATCCGGCAAGTGTCTCAAAATAAGAACCTCCAGCTGTCATTTCAAAATCCTGGAGACAAAGTCACCTTGCATTCCCCTCTGGACAGGTGACATGCAGTGAGTGGGTCGCAGGGCCGAGGGTGGTTTTGATTTGAGGAGAGTGAACAGAGGTGACAGGCCTGGAGCTCCGAGCCCAGGGGAACAAGCGTCACAATCCCACACCTGCAGCACACAACATGCTGCTTCAGCAACATTTCCCTTTTTCTTCCTTTCTTTCTCTCTCTCTCTCTCATCGTTCTTTATCTACCCCTTCACCACACCGCCCCCTCCACCTGCATCTGTTTATCGTCTCACCCTAGACCCTCAAGGCAGGGGCATAAAAAATTTATATGGTCAGTGTCTCACGTTGCATTTTACAGTAACGGAGTAAGGGTATATAGATTTCATCGTTTGCTTCATCAATACTGAGAACAAAGCAACAAATACAGTGCGTTTTCCTGTCTGCAATGCGGTTGCTATGCATCCGACTCTCTAAAACTGACCCATCACCACAAAATTACACCTCTATAAGCAACATCACAAGAGCACAACAGGTGGTTGGTGGAGAGGGGTCGAAAAATCAAAGGACTTGATGGTGTCATCCGAAAAGGAAAGCTGTTTCAGAGGAGGAGCAAGATTTTGACAAGATCACAAAGACAAAGAATCATTCACAATGCAACCAGGAATGTATTAAAAATGTAAATAGGGTTCGTTTTGATTTAATGTTGACTTGAAATGAAAGTACATACATGCTCTGTGTAAAGCTCTTCCTCTTTCTTTGTCTTTTCTTTGGTCATTTATGAAGTGAGTTGACGATGCTAAGGAGCAGAGTGCATCATGGGAGTCTGGCACTCCCACCCCCTCAGCTCAGGATCCATCTCGGCTCAGGAGGTTGTAGCTCCTCTGACAGCTTTGTCAATGGAAATTACTCCAATCCGTCTGGAGTGGTTGCACACGGCACCAGCTTTACCTCTCTCCTCGGGCTTTAATGTGGGTAAGCTCAAAATAACTGCCCCAGGCGTTAACCCCCCAAAACAAAACAGTCAGGTTTCTGAGATCATTTTATTTCAAATTTTAAAGAAGAGAAAAAAAGCTACACAAATAGCACTAGGGGTCGAATTTGCGGTAGAGTTTGTTTTTGTTAGTACAAAAGTGTCTCATATTAATTCCCTATTTTTTATATAGTATTTATTTCTAGATGCAAAGGCCAAATAAGATAGGCCATTTTGTGTTACCTTTTTGTCAGTTTCTATTTTTTGAAAATTTGGTTGGATTTATTGGTGTTTTGCTTGAGGAAGACGTGGCCTATTTTTTGTGCTTAAAATAAGGTCTCAAAGGGGTATATTTACAAAATAGCAAAGAGCTAATATATATTTTATTTCAGTTATCATTCAATCACTCATATATACATATATAATGTAATTATTTGTGACACTGAAGATGGCTATAACCATTCTTTCACAATTTGAGCCTGATGAATCTTGACATTGTCAACCTGGAATATGTCTTCCTACATGGTTGTTTAAGAAATGAAAAGCTACACACTCCATCAATTAGGGTTAGAAGAACTTTTGCCACATCATGGACTGTTAAGCATTTTGCCTATTTAAATCCAAACAGTGAAACTTTTTTTTGGCTGGGCAGTGTATTTTATCTCTCTTCATAAGCATAATCAAACAATAAAAATGCATACAAGCATGAGGTCACTTCTGTTTGTGATATCACCATGACACTTGGTGTCATCTCTTCATAAGCACAATCAAACAATAAAAATGCATACAAGCCTGAGGTCACTTTTGTTTGTGATATCACCATGACACTTGATGACACTCAACAATCAGTGCAACCTTGGACCAATTTACTCACAGTGAGCATGCACGGGTTATGTGTAGAGGTCAAACACAGTATACTATGGAGATTATGACCTTGACTGTCACCACACTCCACACACATCCATAAATCAGTGTTAGGGAATACCTAGCTAAATGTAGCAACAATACTAAACTACATTTCAGTACCATAACAGTCGCCATTTACAAAAGGTACTCTAGTAAAACAAGCTACGTTTTTCAACATGTAAAGGTGTAACATGACAAAATACTACATTGTTGCTTTGAATATCATAGTGCATTGGTTGAGTCAATGTGTCTGGCTGGTCAGGATGCACAAAACAAACAGAGCAATGATTTGAAAGCACCTCCGAGCAAATCATCTAACGAATGGCTTACTTAGTTGTCTCCACAGCAGCGATAGGAGAACGTATTTAACAAAGAAATGTCATACTTCAGCTTTAAATTATATGTGCTAGCTACAGTTTTAAAGCAATTTACGCAGCACAGCATTCAGCCAGCAAAAACACTTCTGTATTCATTAGTCTAACAGAGAGGGAAACCCCATTCAATGTGATGTGTGGGTTGAGATGCTTATTGTCTCTAGCTGTGTACAGTGAGGCCTGCTGTAGACTAACAGCAGCTGTTTCAGAGCTGGTGTTATTACTGGGGGGGTGGGGGGGTTGGCAGTGGGAAACATCTCTGAAGAATCTTTGCCAAACGTTGTAACTCGGGGAAACTATTATTTGGCCAACACATCAAACAGCTTGCGCGAATGCTGGCCCCCTGCCACTGCGAAGGGGAGCAGAGGAACCAATTATTTAGCAAAACAGCCATAAAGAGGGCTCTGTTTTAATGATGTGACACCGGCAATGCACACAGGTTTTAAAGGGGAGGGATGAGTGTGTTGTGGGTGGCGATAACACAACAAAAAAAAGGAGGGAATGAACAATCAGAAAGTTGTGCTGTCATTAATGCACTCACTGACTGCCTAAAACCTTTGCGAAATCAGAGCTGTAAGGTACAGTGTAAGGTACATTATTACTACACTCAGAAAAGACTTCAGATTACTATATCCTATTTTTTTAAAGGGGTCTTTCCATTCATAAAAAAACAATTTTTTTTTAATTTAATAATTTAATGTAGACTAACACATTTCCCTGAGTCCTAGTGACTTGCATAGTCAAGACATTGAAAACCTATTAAACAGGGTGCTTTACAAAGTTTGTTCATCACGTTACTTTAATGAGGAAAACCTCCATTGTCTCTTGTTATCATGCGCCTAAAGCTAATCAAAGGTTTACTCTTTTTTTTTTTTTTTTTTTTTTAGTACAATTTAATAGAGTAAATGTTCGGCATACTTTAACTTTAATATTATGTCTCTGTTCAATTTCGCACCTTTTTCTAAAACAGACGCCAGACGTGTTACATCAAAGTCATGCTTATGATCTCGCATGAACCAAATCACATACGGTGCTGCGCTCTTCTGTGCCGAGAGCTCACAAACATAAATCAGCATGCATTTGCTGCAACGCATATGTTGCGCGTATCCCACTTGCACCTGTGCTATCAACACTCATACGACCAAATTGTATGCATTCCGTGGAAATGAAAGCTGATAAGGGCATAAATATATAATGATGTTGCTGTAAAGCTTCAAACTGCTTTTGATCTCAGCTGGGTATCCAATACCTGGGAACTGGGAGCAGAACACATGGACTGGGCAGGTAAGATTGCCTGCCTTCAAGCTCGGAGATACGGCCACCTGTCACTTGTCCAGTAACACAGCACGCAATCATCCAATTTCAGCCCCACTCGCGAAGAAGGTCACCGGCAAAGTGCTCCATGCTTTGCTGAGGGACAGAATCACTCTTACTTATAAAAGCACCCACCTCCAAATCCTTTGACACGTGCTTTTCCGTCACTGGCACTGCAAAACACTGCACAGCCGATGCACAGATGGCCCTGCAATGACAGGGTTAATTTCAAATTAAAATGACAAATTTCGTAGTTCATAATATGCGCTTACCTCAGCAAGTGTCAGGGACATGCAGAATGTACTGTGTATATGCCAGTCATGCCTACGAATACCATGTCTAACCTAAATGAGAAAGCGAAACAGAGAGAGAAAAGTCTCTCAAACTCATTCATTTCGCACAAATGAAATAATTCACTAAATTACGTGCATGCACCATCACATTAAATAATAAAATATATAATAAACTCTGTGTTTCTCACAGTGTCAGGGGATCCAGAAGATACTCGATGCAAATACAACCCAAAAATGTGCTGAATTCAATCTGCATGCTGCAGTTCCATTAAAGTCTATCACAATATGGCATGCGTTACAGAAACTGCAGAGCATCACTCCACCACTACAATCCAAGCATCTGAATCAACTCTTTGAAATGCTGAAAGTGTGCTTGACTGCAGCCCATTTGGATATATGCCTGGATATAACGCTCTTCTCAATCATTTGATCATTGTTTGATGAACTACTACTGTAGTTCATGGTCAATAGTATAATATACTATTGACCATGAACTACATAACATATTATGTTGTCTCGAACATCTCTAAATACACTTTTTAAAATGTTGTAAAATGGCAGTATATTTATATATGATAGCCACGTTTAAAAAAAAATATAATAATAATTTAAACAAATGTTTAATTTATTATTATTATTCAATATTTAAACTTATTACATTTTAAATTAATAATTGTAAACATTCTTTATGTATTGGTGATTATTATTATTATCACAATTAAATAAGTTATGTATAGTTTAAATATTGAATAAATTAAATAAATAAACATTTAATTATTATTATTATTATCATCAGCAGAATTATTGCCGTTATTATTATTATTACAGTTATAATTATTACAATAATTATTAGTTTAATTCCATTCAAGAATGTTATTAGATGTTTGCTATTAGATGATGTACTGTAGAAGCTGAGAAGGAAGCAAGAGATCAGAGGTGGAAAGAGTAATAAAATATTCTACTCAAGTAAAAGTACTACTACTTCAATGAAATTTTACTTAAGTACAAGTAAAATTACCGGTCTAAAAATCTACTCAAGTAAAAGTAAAAAGTAGCTCATTTAAAATTTACTCAAGTAAAAGTTACTGAGTTACTTTTTTAACAGTGGGGGGTGGGTGAACAGTGGGTGGGGTGGGGGGACTCTCCCGTGTAGGGTTGTAATGGTATGAGATTTTTACAGTATGATAACGTCTCAGAAAATATCACGGTTTACAGTATTGATCAATTATTAAATAAACGGTATTATTAAATTATGGTTATTATTATTATCATCAGTTAAAATGAAAGTTAAATTAAAGAAAACAGTTTTTTGGGGGGTTGAACAAATGCTTTTATTATAACAAACTTGAAACCATTTGTTTTTGTTTATTAAAATTTCAATAGAACATGTCTAATCAATTAAATTAAATAATTGATAATGAATTAGATTAACAACTCATTTTTAACATTAATAATTTATTAAATTTTTAAGAATAATATAGTCCTATGAAATGTATTTTATTCAGAAAATTAATGTTTCTTTTTATGATTTAATCATATTATCAAAAACGGTGGCAATCAAATGAAAATTTAAACTTGTGTCCTTTTATTTTTTGGGGAAGAGCTGCAAAAAACAGATTTACTAAATGAAACCATGGACAAAAAATATATGCCTTAATTAATGTTTAAATAAATGGTATTATTATTATTGTTGTTGTTATTATTATTTTGAGAAGTACGTTCTATTGTATGCCTACAATAGTAATATATTTCTGTCATAATTTCTCCTAGTTAAACCAAACTTTTATTTTGACGGGTTGTAGTCAAGACCTGTTTCAAAGTGTAAGCCTATTTGACAATATTTTTTCTCAAATAAAATGATGAAAATGCTCATTAGGCGTTCTCTCAGAGCAGCTCTGGAAATGTTCATGTATTCATCATGTACTCAAATTGTTTGTGAGACGCTGAAAACACCACGCGTACTAGAGTATGTAGTAGACGAAGCAGAGCAGCTCATTCACACCGATTCACAGAAACGCAGAACAAGCAGGTTATATATTTACATAGCAGTATTTTTGCGCTTAAATATTCACAGACCATGTCGCGATTGGATTTATTGCACAGTTCTACTTTCCATGTATTCATCCATCCATCATTTTGCGTGTTTTACATGACATCTTCTGCGTTATGTAAATTCCATTTTCATGACTGGATTCCGGGATTCCCTCTGTATCACGTAAATCATTCGGCCTTACGTTATAATCGGGACATACCTTTATCTGCAGGAGGGATGGTGTCCTATGTATCCTCCTTTTGCAGCCACTTTGTGTCCACATTTTTTGCAAATTGGATATCTATCCTCGAGGACAACCACACTTTTTTACACTCAAAGTATTTCCATACTGGCCATAAATCGCTTCATAAAAAAGCGGGGGCGCTTCGCTTGCAGCTTCAGCTGGGTCTGCGTCACCTTTTTTGCGTGTTTGTTCTCCCGCCCTTCAATCAATGCAGTAGTTTCCGGAGTGTGATTTTTTTTTTCTCCCTTGTATTATTATTTTTTACTCAGTAACGGATATGATTTCAAATATAGGGAAGTACAATACTTCAAACAAAACGTACTTAAGTAAAAGTAAAATTACAGATTTTTAAAACTACTTAAAAAAGTAGAAGTACACAAAAAAAACACTCAATTACGTAACGCAAGTAAATGTAATTCGTTACTTTCCACCTCGGCAAGAGATACACCGTTGCCCTCTATAGAGATCAAATTTATTGCATCAGTTTAGATCCTCAACAAAAAAAAAGAGAGAGAGAGAGACAGAGAAAGACATAAAAACTGCAGACTTTGAGGTGAGAAAAGAAAAGAGAGATATCTGAAAGATAAGAGGCACTTCTAACGCTCAGGGCACACAATAAAAACTGACTGAGAAGTAATCAACAACACGTTGATCGTGGAAGTGCCAAAAGAGATTCAGCCATTGCGGGGCCTTGGATATTCAGTGGTGGTCAGGAGCTCCATGAAATATTGAAGGCTGAGGTATGTTTGTGTTGACTTTGATCCCCCCTCCGCATGCCCACCTGTCTTCAGCCCCTGCGCCCACAGCCAACTCACATCAAAGCCGAGACTTCACTTTAAGAGTGAGAGATTTACCCTCTTTCAGATTCACACACTGTGTCTTATTATCACAGAGGGCTGTTACTGTTCACGCTGTCTTGTTCTCTTTATTAATTTACTTAGTCTCAAGAAGACAACGAGTACGACAAAGCCACTCTCGCTTACGCAGCTTCCTGACAAGTCATCAGAGAAAACGGATGCAGGTGATTTTTGGTGAACCGTGGAGGGTTTGACTGACAGGAAGGCGCTGCTGCTGTGCTCAGGTGTTACCTAAAAAAAAACACATTCCCCTCGAGTATAAATGAGCGAAATGTCAATTTCTCCTCAATCAGGGGAGAAGTTCAGTGACAGATGACATGAGTGCAATTTAAACTGTGATTGAAGAAACAGCTCAGGTGTAAATATCGTGACGGAAGGTTGCAGCATTTTTTTCCCACCTAAATAAAAGAATGCAAATCGATCTAATTGCAAGTAAAGAATTGGTGTAATCTAATTGGTGTAAAGTGTTCTTGCAAGTAGATGTTATCTTAAAATAACTTTTATCTTTTACGTTCAGTGGTGTGTAAAGATTTAGGTAAAACGCACATTCCAAGACGCTCATTATCCTGCACACATGTAAAAACTCAAATTTTTGCCAATTAAAAGGTCGTTCTCCTCCCCGACTGAAACGATGAACCTGGAATACATTCTCACACAAACGCATACACATAGCATAGCTACAGTTTATTTTTGACAACATTTCAACAAATAACATGGAGAATGATCTTGCACTAAATTTTGCACTGACTTGAAGGAACAGGAAAAAGAAAAACATGTCATAACCGGAGTCAGCAGCAAGCTGCCACTTCAAACTAGTTTGAAATGTGTCAATAACTCTTCAGAGCATGTCACAAATATACAGTAACATTAAAAACATGTTTTGTTATTAATATAACATGGATAAGGAATGTATATATTATTCTTATATTATATTATTATATTATAATGTATATATTATTATTATATTATATTATATTATATTCCGTGTTTCCCCTAGAAATTTTTCCAGCAGCGGTGCTGTTACCGGGGGGGGGGGGGGGGGGGGGGTTTGTCCGGGGGCATGCACTTCCAGAAGATTTTTTTTTTTTTAAATAACCCCTTAAACCATGACTTCTGCCAAGTTTTGTGGATAGAAATGGACATTTTGAGAAAAACAAATATGACATACCATCAACAGATTCAAGGCATGATATTGCAGCACGTACCTTGAACTGGTCACAAACAGAAACCTTCATTTTATAATTTTAGACAGGATTATTCACGTTTCTTCTTTTGTGTTCATTTTCAGAATTCTTTAGGGGAAAAATGAAACGGCACAACCCAGAAAAAGATTATTTACAATTTATTGAAAATTTTATCTTAATGGCAAAGGCCACACCCAATCTGTGAGCACTTAATTTTTCTGGGCTTTTCATAGAAGATCTCTAAGGCTCTTTGGTAATTGAATGCTATTGTGGGGGTATTTTTTGTTTTTGCAAGAAGTCTTATGCTCATTTAGCCTGCATTTATTTAATCAAAAATACAGAAAAAACTATTGTGAAATATTATTACATGATGTTCTTTTTAACTTTTTATTCATCAAAGAATCTTAAAAAAAAAAAAAAGAGCATCACATATCATCATATTAGAATGATTTCTGAAGGACACAAACCAGTTTAGTAGACTCATCTGAAAAATTAAATATGATTTAACTATCAGGACTATGAGCAGTAGGTGATACTTCCTCGTCCTAATGCATATCTATGGTCCTAATGGAGAGCGCAGTTCGTACCGCTTTCTCCTTTCCACAATCGCTTGCTCTCCCGTGGCGTCTGTCGTTGCTATCCAACCATGAACAGAGGCGCGCTTGGAAAAACGTGCGAGCCGCGTCGCTTTTATTATGAGCACGCTTGAAATAACGAATTTGCACACGCACAAAACGCACTATGTGAACGGCCCCTTATGGCAACGTGACATTAGCCTAATCGAAAAAATTTTCAATTGTGGCTCTTTCCTCCTTGTTAACAAGTGGATTCAGAGCCACCGCATGCAGCGCCGCCGGTCGCCATGTCTCAGTGTTTTTAGGTGTGTAAGTGAATAAAGTGAATGTTGTGATATTACTGATCATGGAAATATTTTGCAGCGGCGCTGACAATCCAGCGGCGGCGCTGCGCCGCTGCTGAATACATTGTAGGGGAAACACTGATATTATATTATACTCTATACTATAGCCTAGTATTATAATCAGGCATTGTCAAAAACAAATCCTAAGAGTAAAAGCTTCCATGTGTATTTGTATATTTCAACTCAGTAGAAAAGCATCTCAATGGACCTAATTTCAACCACTGGCCAATTTCATTTGGGAATTCTCCCAGCATTCGGACTGAATTTCCTCCCAAATATCAACACAGTTCTAAAGCAAATAAACCAGTGAGCAAGCAATTGAGCCAAATGCATGAAAAACAGTTGGGTATCTAAGAAACAGATGTCAGACATGGATTTCGTAATGAGCTCAGCGCAGATCAATTTATTCCAGTGGCCTACTAGATCCCCTCACACTGTGAGAAACACAGAGGTCAGAGTTCATCTCCCATCGCCTCCTCCGACAGGAAGTGATGGAGAAGATCCGCCGTGCCCAAAACACAAAGAACCCTCTGTAACACGGCAGTGACAAATGGCGGAATAACGAGTCTAGGGGAGCGCATGACTTCCGAGAGGAATTAATCAGTGGGGATCCTGAGAACATGACGCAGGGAGGATGACGTTTGCCTGAGCAGCCTGAGTGTTCTCTAGAGGTCAAGTGACTAACATGTTGCCGGTCCTGTCACTGATGTGTCATCAGTAACCTCCATAATCTGCCCATTGTCTTAATGATGCTGTCAATGGGCACCTAATGGCGGTCCACCGGCATCGCCTGGCTGCTCCATATTAATTTGAGCAGGGCCCTTACTGCGAAGGTTATTTTTTATTGTGTCTGTCAGGGGCTGATAAACCTGCTCGCTGCCATCCATCTATCAACGCCGTAGCTCTCACTTTCTATTTTCCACCACCCTCTCACGCACGCTCGCCTCCCCTCCGTCACTCCCCGCTTGCTATTTCTAACCCTTTCGCCTTGCCTCGCTCCCACTCCCTGTCGCCCCTTACCTCCATGGGGCTTTTTTAAAAAACACATTGCAGCTTTATGTTTTCTCGTGTGGCCCGCCCACTTCTCTCACGTAGTGATGAATGGCCATGGCACAGGTATCGATTTACAAACTGAAACAATTTGGACACAAAACAAGTAGCAGTTTATCATATTGATTTTCCTCCCAATTTAGTTTCTCCCTTTAAGGTGACACACCGACGAGAATGAATAAATAAACAAATGAACGAATGAATAAATAAAGACAGGTGCTGAGTTGTATCGATGATACTGTCCGACCGAGCCTGTCTTTGGTGCGTTTCGTCGTTTTATACTCACTCATGTTTTTATTTATGCATTTTATTATT
Organism: Gila orcuttii; assembly: GCA_026230005.1. NCBI lineage: Eukaryota > Metazoa > Chordata > Actinopteri > Cypriniformes > Leuciscidae > Gila > Gila orcuttii. The sequence continues at coordinate 8,935,776 of JAPDVR010000016.1, read as the reverse complement.
TTGAAAAGAAGTCTTGAAAGTTTCTGGTTCACTCTTGATTTATACGTACATTCATGCATGCATGTATACCACTCTTGGGTTAATATGATGAATCGAGTATTGGGATACTGTGACAGCGATTTAAAAATACAGATAAAAATTACCACCCTGTCACATATTGCTGTGGAAGTGCTTTCAGGCTTGCAAAGCAAGCTGGTTAAGAAATGGAAGATTAATCTAAAAGTCACTGGAATAAGAAACCCAGGGTTTCGCAAGCTGTGACACGCTATACTCCATCTGAAGCATTTTTATAATTCTTTTAGAATTATTATGCATGCATATTTAATGATTTCTCATTACCTGAGAGACTACACAGCATAATAGCCACATGGCTTTACCACATGTAAGGGATGCTCTTAGGCAAACAAGAAGTGTTTTAACATGAACAAAGGTGAAAGTAACATGAGGGAAAAAAACACATGATTACAATTCTCAATATCAATAATCAGAACAAACAATTATTAACAGCACAAGAGAGAAACACTGATTCTACTCTGAGCTGTTCATGTCCTCAAACTAAAAAAATACTTGTTTCTATGGCAACAGCCATAATGCCAATATGGATGCATGTGAGGTATTGCTTATGATGATGATGATGATGATGATGATTTATCACTTCATTAATTCCCCTTTAACTTTTATACTTTATCCCATCTGATGTGTTATCTTAGTTAATTAACAAATATATGTCACAACAGACTAATATATATATATATATATATATACACTCATCAAGCCTGCATTTATTTTATCAGAAATATAGCAGAAAAAACAACAGGAATATTGTGAAATATTATTACAATTAAAATAATGGCTTTCTACTTTTATATATTTTAAAGCATAATTTATTTCTGTGATGCAAAGCTGAACTTTCATCAGCCATTACTCCAGTCTTCAATGTCACATAATCCTTCAGAAATCATTCTAATACGCTGATTTGATACTTGTTTATTATCAATAATCGAAAACAGTTGTGCTGCTTAATGTTTTTGGAACCTGTACTACTTTTTTCAGGTTTCATTGAATAAAATGTTAAAATGAACAAGTGAAAGTGTGTCTAAGACATCACTTCAATACAACACAGACTCCTTTGAGATCAGACTTCTCTGAGAACCCAGAGGGAAAAAAAGATCACAGGAAAAACTATTAACACTTTTCATCTAACATATAAACAATGCAGAGAGTGTTTCTATAGCTGAGAGAGCACAGCGGTACCTGAATGCGAAACTCAAGAGGAGAAAATATGTTTTCGATCCTGGTCTCACAGTGCTACTCTCATTTTAAAAGAAACCATTCAAATCATATAGAAGAACGAACAAGCAATTCTCCTGCAGCACAAAAGAAGCCGGTCGCCGGGGCAAAACAGACTGTGGCGAGCGAACGCTGAAGATGCAATATTCACATCGCCTCGCCGCACACCGCGGTCATTGGGGACTTCGCTTCCTCTGCAATCGCATTACACAAAGTTTTTGTTTTTCTTTTGATGGAGCCAAATGTCAAGAGCATCTTTTAATAACAGATTGGATTTGATTAGATAGTGCTGACGAGGCACGATGCTGGGCACCTGAAAGGCGTGAAGTTCTGCCCTGAATACATTAGCGCTGACGGGAGGGGGGGGGGGGGATGGCGATGCGACCGCGGCTGCCCTTGGCTCCTGATCTCACGGCCGCTGCGGCAAACAGCCAGAACATTGCGAGGGGCCTCAAGACAAGGATGATGTCCCAAAATTGTGCAGGGAATAAAAAAACGAGTGGCCCTTTCAAAAGCCAAAGACGAGGAACCATAAGCGAGGGAGGTGCGACTCACTTAATATCAGCTGCATATTACAGAGTTAACCTCGTGTCCTTTCCCATCTCTGGCTTTAAACACCCCTACTGTTTAAATTAGCCCGACACCCCACCATGTCCTCGATTGAAATTCTCTCTCCATGACTCTCTCTTCTTCAGTGTGCAGGAATAGCTGGGCAGTAACAGGTGCCGCTTTCGGGAATAATGGTGATGATGAAGCTGAAGAGAACATGCTTAGCAAGAATCTAAACTGGGTAATGATGGGAGATACAGCAACACTCATTTCTTCCGTTCTTTATATAACAGCAGCAAAGAGTTGTGCTGATGATGTGCTAAAGGAGGCAGTTGAGAGAAAGAGAGAGAGAAGGTGAGCCTTTTCTGTAACCTCACCGTCACATATGAACACATCAACCGCTTCCCTGCCAGCTGGAGAGCGTTCCCCAGGGTCTACACACAGAAAAACTGTCTAAACCAGCACAATGTTCCCTAATTTTTCATCTCCACAATGAACAGTTACACAAAGTCAGAGGTCTTCGAGTTTTACTTCTCAACACAGCAGCTAAATTATCAGATAATGACTCTTTCTTCAACTACAGGTAAATTTTTGTGCCATGGCTTGATTCAAAATCAAATCCAGACTTCCCCATTCAAACATATCTGAATGAAAGAGCTTCTTGAACAAGAAAAAAAATGTAGGATGAGACTGGATTTTGTCCATTGGGAATTTTACACTATATCACTGAAAATAAATATAAAAATAGGAAACAAAGTGTTAAAAAAAATAAAATCAGTATTTATAGTGTGAATTTATATTGATTTTTGCATTAATTTCCCTTCTGGCTTCAGATCACCTATTACAAACACTTTTTTTTACTTTTTTTTTATTAAGGGGTCAATGAATACTTTCTTATTCCTGTTTGTACACTGTAAGAAGGCAAATCAAATAAACTAGTGAGAATGTAAGGGTCACAACAAGGCCAAAAGTTGAAGAAACACCCTTAAACCGATTCACTGCTCACTCTGTGATTAAGAAGTATAATATATATATATATATATATATATATATATATATATATATATATATATATATATATAAAGCAAGTTCATCTTCAGACGCTTTGCACCAATTACCTACTTTTCACATTTTTCAGGCAAAATGGTTGCATAATTCACACCCCTTAAAATCCAGCTCTCACAGATAGAGCTCAATAACTCTTTTGAGATAATTGTCTGTTTTGTTTCTCTCAGTGCAATTCGCTGCACTTGGAACTTGATCTGCAAATGACCCGCTCCTGAGAGACGTTGACCTTTTGTTGACACGCTCTGTGATTCGGGAACAGAACATGCAGCTGTGCACGAGCGCAAATGTAATTCCTCTGGAATTCAGGAAGGCGGTCGAGGGACTTGGAAGTAAGGGTTGGGTCATTCCTGCTATGCAGCACATTTTCATGTCCCCAGCAAATGTGTCTTAATATACTGGATAAAATATTAAACTTGTTTAATACACGGTTTTAAAGTCACCATGAAATCAAAATTGACAATTCTACTTTTTTTTTAATGGAATATTGCAGTATTTAATGATTTATGTTTGCACATTGTATTTTTTTATTCACATGCCCTCGTAAATTTTAATCAAAATAACTTCCCCTCCCTCTTGCAGCGACATCTCTTGTCTTCTCTGATGATGTGTTTACTGGTGCGAGGGCGGGACAACCTGTCACTCACATGAGAACGACCAATAGCAAACCATCCAATCAATTCCCTGAATTGTCCCACCCTCATTTTTTTCCTGTTCGAGAATCTGTTTTATTTGGATATTACAATAGGGAATAAAAGACTCACAACTTTTTTGGATGGATGGAAATCATATTAGGGTTTTTTTTTTCATAACAATATCATAAGTTACAATTTGGGTGAATTTTAAATAATGTCACTACTTTGGATTGAGCAGATGTTACCATTTTCTTGTCATTGAGTAAATAATCAATGTGTAATGAAGTTTAAGTGTCTCAGTTTGACCAGTGTATTTCTGAAAGTCTGATTTACCCTTTTAGAGAAAAATGCCCTTAAATTTCCATATTCATTTAAAAAAAAAAAAAAAACTACATAGTTCAAAAAGTACTGCATAGCAGAAAATGTTCAACTAGAGAGTTTTGGTGAACTGGCCCTGACTTCTAAAAGACCATTAAAGGTGAGTTAAATGTAGCCAGCAGCACAGCGGAAGTGAAAACACTTGATTAAGTGATCCTCTTCACATTTAGCATGAGAGCAGAGGGATGTTCAAAGTCAAATATGTTGATTGTGCTGGTTATCAAATGATGATTGTGATGAACAGAGTGAAGAGAGAAAGGTGCAGTAAAGCAGTGGATGATTTCCTTCAACAGAGCCTATTCCATCAGTGACATGTTTAGTTAGGAATCACAGAAGAAATTTCCATAGAGGGAGAAATCCCTTCAGCTGCAGAGTAAGAGAATGCAAAGATGTTATTACAATGCAACAAGCTACATCTGCCTATATAGACAGCTTTTCCCAAGGAAGTCAGATACCTTGTTTAAGCCAATTTCAAAAGTAGCATAACATATATCCTTCATGGAAAAGACAATCTTAAAGTGCAGTACAGCCAGTGTTGTTATTGTTATCTAAAACAATTAAAATTTCTTAATTGAGAAAAAGCTGAAATAAAATAAAATGTAAATATTTGATGAAAAACTTGCCGTGGCCACTAGGTTCAAGTTGAAGGGATAAAATTACAACAACAAAATTTACAGTGTAGAAATATTTATAAAAAAAATATATAATATTATAAAAAACACATACTGAAATGACAAAGGCACTGAAAATGGCTAAAACTTAAAACTAAAACAAATATTTAATAAATATAAGCATAAAAGCTAATTCAAAATATTAATATGATAACAGTATAGGCTATAAATAAATAATACTAAAATAATACCTAGCTCAGTGAACATATCTAAGTTGGCAGACAAGGAAATAAAACAAAAAATATTTTTAGAAAGCACTGAAAAGCATAATTAAAAATACTCCAACTAACTACTGCAATCCTACTGGAAACAATTGTGAGTCGAGTGAGTCTCACATGCACTTTTGAATGTGCTGCCTAGAGCGTTTCAAAACAGTCACTTTTAACATTAACATTTACTCATATAGGCTAACAGATGCTTTTATGCAAAGCAGCTTACAAATGAGGAACATCACGAGCAAAAGAGCTGACAATATCCATAATACACAATGCCAAGTTCAAAGTATAAACTAAACTAGCACACAAGCTAGGGCAGATGTGAAAGGCAGACATAAAGATAAAGAAAATGTACTGTAAATATTTTAATAAAGTCCTGTTTCATTTAAGTTTTGTAGGAAGAAGACAACACGGCAGCTAACTACACTGCCCAGCCAAAAAAAAAGTTGCTATTTGGATTTAAATAGGCAAATGTTTAAGAGTCTACGTTTCTACTAGCATGTTATATGTTTGGCAACAGTTCTTCCTTAATCAATGTGTGTAGCTTTTCATTTTTTAAACAACCATGTAGGAAGACACATCATGGCCATAATTCAATGACAATGTCAAGATTCATCAGGCTCAAACCTTGAAAGAATGAGACAAGATCTTGATCAAAAATATATGCACACCTTGATAGAAATAAATGTTGTGAAGTTATTTCCATCAAGAGGAGCATTTTTGGGAAAGATCTTGTATTATTGACAATGCAAGAGTCGAGCACTCTATAAAGTCTCCCAAAAGACTTTAAAGCACATCCCAAAGACTTTCAATTAATTCAAGGTCTGGCCTCAGAGGTGCCAATATTCATGTGAGAAAATGATTCTTCATGCTCCCTCCCAAACATTTTCACAGTTTGAGCCTGGTGAATCTTGACACTGTCATCCCGGAATATGTCCATGATGTGTCTTCTTACACGGTTGTTTAAGAAATGGAAAGCTACACATCAATTAGGGTTAGAAGAACTGTTGCCAAACATATAGAAACATAATAATCACTGCAATCCAATCACAGACTCTTAAACATTTGCCAATTTAAATCCAAATAGCAACTTTTTTTTTGGCCGAGAGGTGCATGTTTGGGAACAGAGCTAAAGTTACTTTATTCCTTAGATCTCACTCATAATAGCACACATTTAGTTACCTAAATATTCACACTCACACTCTAATTTGAATTCTTTTCCCCAGTTACGCAGCGGGCACATCTGGCGCAAAACAAAGCATCAGATAAACAAGCAAACACGGACAATGCACTCGCTGATATGTGGGTCAAGGTAGATAGAGCGGAATATACAGCTCCCATATGTTTGGATTCCTGGAGATCCGCTGTTGTCTTCCCACGTATCACAGCAAGCTGACCAAACTTAGAAAAATCTCCAGGCCCGGCGAATCATGTAGCCAGCCTCTGAAGTCTCGGGGGTCTTGTGTCGGCTGAGAGTTCTTAAACTCAAACAATAGATTATGGTCACCTCCGCAGTGCAGTGTGTGCTGTGTTAGGGAGAGCTCTCTCAAAAGGACAATGGTGTGCAAATTGATTTATGAGGATTCTGGGAGCCATAATGTGCAGTTGTAACAAGGAATCAATGGGCTAGAAAAATGCTAACAGCAGACCTTTATGTCCTGGGCCTTTGTCCCCGCACAATTTAATTAATTTTCCTCTCTCTCTCACTCTTTTTTTTTTTTATATACGTGCTGTGACAGGTGATGGAAAGCTACATCAGTGCTGCTCGCGGTTCAGCAGAGTTGAGCCACGGCGGTGTGAAGCTCATCTTACAAGAAAAAGAAGAGTAAATATGACAGACAGAATGAGGTTTCTCTCTCCGAGGGATTGTCTCCAGGTGAGAAAGTTAACTGGAAAAAATTAAAAGGTGAGAGGACTGTGATTTGGGGCAATGCTCAATATTGAGCTGGCTGTATATTATATATATATATATATATATATATATATATATATATATATATATATATACTTTTTTTTTCATACGTCCTATAGAGAGGGAACATTACATAGAGAGAGAAAAAGATGACGATGTTTGCTTTAAAATCAGCTGTCATCTAAATGTAGGTTCTCTCTTCTCTCTCAGGTCTAAGTTATTAGTTCCTTGTATTTTAGCGGTTGACATGAAAACACTGACAGTACAAACAAATTGTTGTGACATTATATAGTAATGAGTGTTTCTCCGTGCAATGCTACCAGCCATGCACATCATGCCAACGGCAAAAATAAAAGCATTATTTTCCTCTGATAGGGTGTTTATTACAGTAAACAACCAAAACTTCATGCACTGGGATGTGTTATACTTGCTTTGTTTGCCCTAAAAATAGTGTAGTGTGTGTACACACATACACACACACCAGGACTAATAAAACAGGAAATTGGAAACAGGATAATTAGCTGTGGGTACTGCTATTGCCCTATTACCCAAGACCTCCTAATCCTCTAATTACACCATTTGTCTATCCATTCCTCCATTTTCCTCAAGCTGTAAGCAAGAGGATCACTGTAGTAATTACGCTTTGCATTAGAGAAACTCGGCTCGGCTTGTTCCTCTGCTTTCGACTCTGAGGTGCACAAAGAAAGCTTAAGCGGACACAAACACACAGAGACTTTGGTAATCCTCTTAAAACATGTTGAATACAATAATCATAACTAACTGAATTTACCATAATGTCACAAGTTAGAATGTAGTGGTTCTACATTTTCACTTCACAAACAGAGCTCTGAAAAAGCAGCTCTTTGATAGCAAACTGTTTTCTGTTGTGCAATTATATGAAGGGGCATTTCTGGTCTTTCATTAGCACAGGCTCCTCATCAAATTTATATACATTTTTGTTTTTGCAAAAACAGACATTGGGAGTAGAATTTGTACATTGTCATGAGCACTAGAAAGGCAAAAGCACATCAACCACACACTGTCCTGTGACAGGTAAGTTTGCCTCAATCATGCTCAGATTCAGAGAAAAGGAGTAGAAAGAAACTGATCAACCAAATGAATCAAAATACTTTAAATGCATTTTTCTCTTTCGGTGTTGGTGTAGTAACTGCATTTTGCTGCACAAATTAAATATATTATTTAACTTCTGCAATTCTACATTCGTACAGTGTATTTGAAGGCATTTGATCTCCAAAACTTGACAATTATTTTGTAATATACAAATAGGCTACTTGCAATTTTCTGTTACAAATATTTGCAATTGTTGTAGAAATATTAGAAAACAAAAATACCTCAGAAGAATGATTAGATATAGACCGACAGATAAACAAAACGATAGCACAATATACACTGATGCATAGAATATAGATTTATAGATGAATAGATATAGATATATATAGATAGAAATGATATACAGACTGATAGACAGAGAGCAATAGAACAATATATTGAACAACAGATAGAATGATAGACGATATATTGAACAACAGACAGAATGATGGATAGAAAAATATATAGAACTGTAGATAGAATGATAAAGTGATATAGAGAATGATAGATAAAACCATAGAGCAATATATATAGAATGTTAGACAGACAGAAAGGACAGGACAATAGATCTAAGACCCTGTTTACACTTGGTATTAAGATGCATTTTGATCAATCAGATCACAAGTAGACGAGGGAAACATACTTACACCTGGTGATTTAATGAGTCTCTTTTTTCCACTTTCGACCACTTCTGTCCTGATTTCTTCAAGGGAGGGTCTATGGGCGGGTAAATGTATGGGCTTTTTCTCAGATCTTTTGATCTAATGGACAAAATAAGCTTGTGCAATTTACATACGAACGTGACTGGAGACGAAGGAAAAACATACGAAGAGCAGCAGCTTTTTGTTTCTGCTGTGATAGACGGAAGACCACGTCGAACGCAGTGAGAAATCTAACGCAGTGAGAGCGCTTCTAATAATATTTACACATTAAGTCAGTAGGCGGAGAGTAGCGTCTTTATGGCAGTTCGAACACATTTGACCACGTGAGTGTCTACACTAAGAAAGCAATCCGGTCGGATGTTTTCAACTACTTCTGGAAGTGGACAAGTTGAAAATGTTTTAGACCCCGTTTACACCTGTATTTGGCGTTGCCCACTTGTGATCCGATCGACCACAACGCATTCAATACCAGGTGTAAACAGGACCTAAATCTAAAAAAAGTTTTTTTTAATGTGACTGTCACATTCTTAAAACTTAAAAAAGTAAGTTTTTTTAAGGGACAGATAGATAGAATCTTATACAGAACAATATGTAGAACGATATAAAAAACAACAGAGATAGCAGAATGATATAACAAACAACAGACAGAGATAGCAGAAGCAAGTTTAATCAAATAAAAGGGTTTTGCAATGTGGCTATGACATTCTTTACACTTTACACAAAAATCAGAATAATAGATAGAGTGATCGAATGATAGATACAATAGATGACAGATAGTCATGTGTGGACGTAAGTCGTACAATCACAGCACCTTCAGCTTTCATCTCTAATGCACTGTACACATCATCCAGCTTCTGTTGTTACCATGGATACTGCACCTGCTTGAACACATCACGAAGACATTGGTTGTATACTCATACTGTAAATCAGCTAAATTAACCTTTTAGTCTACCCAGACTATTTCCACTGTGGTTTTTCATAAACATCCTCCAGAGAAGAATCTTAATTTGACAAGACCAATTAATTGACACAAGTACATTCCTTGCACATTTCCATGAGGGAGCTGTTTTCCTCACATCATAATTAATACATGTGTGCCAAGCAGAAATGTATCGGGCCGTTATTAATCAGAAGCAATGATCAAATATTTGATGCTTGAGCCAAGACTCTCCCACTATGCTAACGCTCTTTTACCTCCAACCTTTATTAATTATGGATATGAGTTCTGGAGGAAACAGTTGTTGAAAGGACTCTTAACCTAATGCAAAAAAACAACAATTCCCTTCAGTGCAGAAGTTGCCGTTAGACAGAAGCTTCTGTTACAGCCTTGTATTCACTTTATAGAGCAAGTACACAGAAGTGCGCAAGTTAGAAAGCAAATCTATAAAATATTAATTTTTTCATATTTCAAACATCTGTGTCAGAGGTGAAGATAGGAAGAAAGCAGAATGGAGTAACTAACTAACGCCTAAAATCATGTTTCATTTGTATTGAAATGTTTTTAGTTAGTGACTGTTTCATTTCTTTTATTTGATTCGTTTAAAGGAGTAGTGCAGGTCCTCTGAATTCATATGACAGCTTTGTGTGAGCAAAGTCATTACTCACTGAAAATCTTGACATCCACCTTTGCTCTCCTTGATGAGTTAATGATAGTGTTAGTCGTGTATGAGAGGTGAAAGAATCATTATTTTGCGTCATATTTTTTGATTAATCAGTTGAATCACAAAGGGGTCTGAATGATTCATTCACTAATCCAGTACTCAAATTAAACTCACTGACTTCGGTCTGGGTGGAGAAGGTCCGCGAGTCATGTTTTTTTAATTAATCAGATGATTCAGAAAAGGGTCTGAATGATTAATTCACTAATCCAGTGCTCAAGTTCAATTTGCTGACATCAATCCAATCAGAGAAGGTTATTTGAGTCTTTTTTTTATTTATCAGTTGATTTCAGAAAGGGGTCTGCATGAATCATTCAATAATCCAGAGCTCAGGTTCAATTTGCTGACTTCGATCCAGTCAGAGAAGTTTCTTTGAGTCATGTTTTTTAATAAATCATTTGGTTCATAAAGGGGTTGAATGATTCATTCACTAATCCAGTGCTCAAGTTTAACTCGCTGACTCCGATCCGGTCAGAGAAGTTAAGAGCAAACTAGAGTGAAAGATTATTATGAATAGCGTAAAAAACAACCAGGACATTACTCAAAATTTCTTTCAGAATACAATTTTGGACCAACCTGAGGGTGAGTAACTGAACATAGATGTTCATTTTTGGGTGAACTATCTCTTCAACAATTTGCAATGCTGTGTCGTGAACCTGTCATCGTGGTGGGAAAATAATGTCATCATGAGCTGAGCTTGAATTCAGAGCCCACAAACAACCAGCATATAAATTAAGTGCTTCTATTCAGCCTTAAACAGAAACTTTCCAAGTTATAAACCAGACATCTCTTGAATTTTATGCTAAGGGCTGCAGTATTGCTCTCAGTGCATTATAAAATATGATAAATTACTTTTTCAGCATGCTGGAAGACTAAAATAGACTACAGTCACACTTCCTTCTGCTTTCAATTAAAGGCATGCAACCTGTGAGCGGCTGAGAAAGCAAATGGATCCGTGAGCTTTCTGAAGGAGAGAATGAAGCAAAGGACTTTAATGATTGGTTGTTTGGGTCAATGAGCATCCTCTCTGGTTTGAGCATAAAAATTTAAAAGTCTTTTGGAATTCTTCCAGAACCTTCCCCGCATCAGCATTCCTCTCAATCAATGGTTATTGACGCAGGTAAGTAGGTGCTTAATCATTTTTAATTAGTGATAATCAGACATCTTGTCTGTTTCGGTAAAGAGGCTGCAATCCAGGCTTGTTAGGTCAAGTTTCTATTCAAACGGCTTAATTGCGATTCATTTTATCTGGTTTCTGGAAAATAGTGTGAATATCTTACCACTAGATAATGTTGTGTTCTTGGAAAGCCAGCATAAACAAAGACAAACACCTCAGCTTACTTTAACAATTCTTTGCAAGGTATTCCCTGTTTAAACTATTCATTTGCAGAGCACACTTCAAAGTCAACATTCGCAACCCATTTTAGTTCTGTAACATTACATTTCCAGCTGAAACAAAGTAACGGACCCCAGCTAGTAAGAGCTGTGCAAATAAAATCCTCACTTCCCTGTCCTCAAGAGGCATGCTAGCGACTGGCACTAAAGGGTGTGGTCTTTCTTTAGCTTCCTTGTTAGCGCTGGAAACACCGGTTCGAATCGCGCTCGGAGCGGAGCGAGTAAAGCCAGACGGGTTACCATTGGTTTGGGGGGGGGTGGATGTAAACAAATCCATTTTGGATCCATTTTGGAACAAATCCTCTTCCCCGTGAGGAGCTATATCTGACATGATAATTTTAAGAATATCTTGTAGTGTGTGATGCGACACGATTTTCAAATCTTGTAGTGTGTGCAGGTTTGAAAGAAGATTTGAAAGAAGAATAATCAGAATCTGTGAAGATTCTCCTTATGTGTGTGATGCAACCAGAATTCACAATCGGTTAAGATTTAAAAACTCCTGCTGTCTGAGCCCGGCTTTAGAGAGCGGGGTGGCCGATGAGTGATATAACGGTGATACATATATCATCACACCATTTAATTTAAACATAGTAAAAAACACATGCATAATTGCTGAAATTGCTGTATATTTATTTGACATAATATTAACTAAATTATACATAATATTCAAGAAATTTGAATTTTTTTTTAACTTAATAATTTTAGTAAGATAATTTTAAATATCTTTAAAATAAACATTTATACAATAAATAGTACTTTCTTAATTCTTTCCAAAGTTTGCAATGTTTGTGAAACTAAATATAAATATAATAATATACAAGGATATAAATATAATAATGGCTTTTTTTATTTCTACCACTAAAACTAAAACCATTTGGCTATCAGTTAAAAGGATAGTTCACCCAAAAATAAAAATTGTGTCATCATTTACTTACCCTCCAGTTGTTGCATGACTTACTTTCTTCTATGGAACACAAAAGAAAATATTCTTGAAAAATGTATGCGTTTCACAAAAGAAAGAAATGCATTGAATCACACTACCTCGTAATCTGCACTACCTCGAAGACATCATCTGACAAGAGATCCATCTGGACATCGTTCCAGCGTAGGGATGAGCAGATCAATCTTGAAATATTGGATTTTCCGATACTGATGCTATATTGAGAGGATTGATCCTCACATAAAAATATTGATGCATTTTTTTTAAAGCATTTACTAATGCTTTTGAATAATACATTAGTTTTTAAGTAAAAAAAATAACTTTGTTATCAAAAGGATGAGGTATTTCTACTTCTGCTCATCTGAACTCAAACAGAAATGCTGAACACAGTCACAGAGAGCAGTGTAATATTTAAATATTTAATTTCTGTAAATAACCAAGCTAATTGTTATGTTCGTTATGGCTATTATAGTTAAAAATAGAAGTAACCATAGAAGCTGCTCAATGATTGATCAGGTTGTATAATTGTTGTTAATAAAAAAGGTCTGATAATTAGCAAGTGTGGCCTATTTAACATTAAAAACGTTTTCTATGATTACCCATTTTATCCTCAGAAATTACATGAATTATTTGCATTAGTTTCAGCAATATTAGCTTTGATAATACTTGGTATCAGATTGAAATTTAAATAAGTTATATCACCCATCCTTAAAGGTGCAATGTGTAAAGAATTTGAGTATCTATTAACAGAAATGCAATATGACATCCATAACTATGTTTTCAGTGGTGTATAAATAACTTACTTAATAAACCGTAATGTTTTTATTACCTTAGAATGAGACATTTATATCTACATAGGCACGGGAATCCCCTTCTATGAAGGTCGACATATTGTGACGTCATGTTTCTACCGTAGCCGACAGCGAACACTCAGCGCTACAGAGCGCGTTTCATCACTACCTTGAAAGAGAAGCCGCAGAAAGCTAGAAGCTAGCCATAAACACCGTGAGTATAGTGACTTTTCCCTTGTCAGTGGTGTAAAATATGTAGTTGGATTGTTTCATGTAACTTAGTTCTTCTCCCTCGCTGTGTTATGGCTTTGCTATGTGGTGATAAATGTGCTGGTTATGTTCGTGAGACAGCTGATTAGTACTCTTGTCATTGACCGTAAAACAGTAACGTTACAGGAATCACCAACCCGTCGATGACCGCGAAGAGTTTTCAAAATCAGAGAAAAAAAGCCTATTGTGTGTAGTAAACGGTGTCTAGGGGATGCGGAGGCGCGCGCGCTGTTACAATCATGCCATTTTTGCCGCGCGCACCTTTGGGCTCATGCGGACGCGTCGAGTTTAAACAAGGCTTTACGCTTTAACCAGCTCAGCCATAGTAACAGCTCATATTTAGCCAGCTAAACTTTTACTACCCTGTTAGAAAAAATATATAGTTGCATATATTTTCATGTGTTTCTTCTCCCTCGCTGTATTATGGGTTTGCTATGTGGGGGGAAATGTGCTGGTTACGTTTGTGAGACAATCAGCTGATTACTATTATTATATTATATATTAAGACCCTTGATCCTCACCTGACTATGGCTTTGTAAACTTTATCCATGATGTGGTTTATAATGGACTGTGGTACAGAAACAGTGACAATGTTACACACTCTTCTTGGCTTACTCTGGCTATTCTCTGCTGTCTCAGACGACGATATGTTTGTCCAGTTTCAGGCACCGTAGCTTCTTCGAAAGGGAGGGGTGAGCAGTGGGCTGAGCCAATAGTGCAACTCGCAACCGAACCGCTAGATGTCGCTAAAAATCACACACTGCACCTTTTAATTCAGAGGTAAACCAAATTGTTATAGACCAACGCTACTTTTGCGTCATCGAAGGGTAACGCCCCTTTCTGGGGGAAAACAAACGGATTCCTCTGAGAACAGAACTCGCTCTAGATCTGCAAAGTTTCTTGATAGCAAAAATGGCACAAACATACACACTCTCTTTGCCGGACTATTCAGACATCTACCACTATCTTGTGGAATCACCAAGTAAGTAGCCTATTTTTTTTGTCATTAACACACTCACAGTATGACAAACTAGACGATGAGGCCATGAGGGATGTTCCATTGTGGCGGTTTGTATTTTGGTGAAGAAATTACTTTTTTTTTTTTATCTGACGGATATTTTCTTCATCTTCCGAGAATTCAACACCGGTAAATACACTATTATCTCAGACCATGCCTCGGTTCGTTCAAGATAGCTTGTGAAATTATATATTAAAGATGTTAACCAAACCTAAAGTGATGGGAAAAGATGAGATGCCTAAAAGATTAGGCTATAATAGTTTTTGCGTTTAACATTACTTGCATAACTTTTGTGTTGATATAGGCTAACTTATATATTTCCTCCCAGCTCTTTATTTCCTTCTCCAAAGTTTCTCTGGGGAAATTTTTCGTAGAAATTTTATGACCGAATAAAACTTTCTCGGGCAATTCAAAAGTTTTGCAAGTGAACGCAGTATACAGATAACGTTAATTTGTTTGGATCATATAGACCAACGCTACATATTTTGCCGTACACTGTAAACCTTTTTACAACTTTCAAAGTCCTAGCACTTTCTAGACACAAGCAGAAACCAGCCAAGTCCACTTAAGTCCTAGCCTGCCACTATTTCAACAGTAAAATCAGTTAATAGCCAAGGTAGCGTGCCTAGTGAGAGCTAATCACGTAGCTGCTAGCAGCTTCGTCTTTCTAACGTTAGTATAGCTAGTCGACAACAAAACTGTCAATAGTTTAAATCAAGTTAAATATGATCCAAGTGACATGGCCTCATCGTCTAGTTTGTCATACTGTGTGTTAATGACAAAAAAATAGGCTACTTGGTGATTCCACGAGATAGTGGTAGATGTCTGAATAGTCCATATATTTGGCCACTGCGTGGGGTCATTAATCCAGTTTTCGACCATTTCAAAGGGACACCTCTGTAACCCCGTATCCAGTAGCTTCTTTAAATACCGCTCACGGTCCTCGGCCGGCAAAGAGAGTGTGTATGTTTGTGCCATTTTTGCTATCAAGAAACTTTGCAGATCTAGAGTGAGTTCTGTTCTCAGAGGAATCCATTTGTTTTCACCCAGAAAGGGGCGTTACACTTCGATGACGCAAAAGTAGCGTTGGTCTATATTTGAGGATTACAAAGACATTTACTTTGGAATAACATTAGGGCCAGAAATGTGTATTAAGTTTTGATTTCACGTTAACTTTAAACTTCTTAAACATGTTGCATCCTCAAATACAACAAAGCTGGCTAGGTTTACACCTCTATTAGTTTCCTTAGATAACGAGGCCTTGAGATTCCAGACTCCTTGCCTCCCCCAACCCCCCGCTGAACGTTCATACATCATTAATGCTCACACATCATAGCAGTGATAATTGCGGAGGACGTGAATGTCACACGTGTCACACCTCCCAGACACCGACTGACAATTCTCCGGCCCCTGGTGCCCCGGCTGCCTGGCGTCATGCGAGAGTGCAACATTCGCTCCCTGTCCTCTGACGCTTCCCGTTGCGTATGTGAACTCGCTCCAACCTCTGCCAGTAAAAAACGCAACCTAGATTTGGAGTATTAGCGCAGTCAAATCCTACATAAGCTACTCGAGAAAAAGAGAAGCTGTTTTTATTGTATTTTTTGGACAGTTGCCTACAGCATATGGCCTGTTTTTATTTCTTGCTTTTTTTAAATCAATTTTAGCATAACTTACCACAAGTAACATGGTATTAAAAAAGCAGAGATCGATTTGGAGAGTGCGCTAGCTAAGTGAGCTTCTTTGATCCCTGAGCTTAAGGATCAAGCCTTTCTAAGCATCTAAGGATGATTATACCATAAACCAGAGCATGTCTACAACTTATCACAGATAGCTCAGTGTTCGCTGAACCGCAAACATCACATGGATCAGTCCCTAATTAAAGTACACCCCCACAGCTGTACTGGCAGGTAACAAATCTGAACATATTTATTGCCATGATTTTCCTCCTCCATCACATCTCTATCATGATGCTCTGTGCTCGTACCTGTGCGTTGTACTCTAATAACAAGCCTGGCATAGTTCGGATTGTCTCCAGCAGTCATCAACTTCACAACATGGCCTTCCCTTTGCCCCCTGAGCTCCTCTTAAAGGTACAGCTATCATTTTCAACAAGTGACCACACTGCCACCTACTGCAGGAACTCTCCCTAAAGAATACATTTAATAATGTTTTCTGAAGAAATAGTCTCTACTTAACTCAAGACGACGTGCACATTTTGTTTATTACCAGAAAAAAAGGCTGCATATAGTTCTAATTTCAACCAAAAACTTTTCTGGTATCTTCTTTCGTCATGCACGCAAATGTTTTCAGAGAAGTTCAGAGAAATTCTCAGATCTTTTCCAGGAACCCTCACAAGCACAAGCAGTGTCTTCATACGGAGTTATCCTCTCGAGCACAGACACCATTTGCCACACCACAGAGTCGCGGCGTGACAAAAACGACGCGCAACTAGAACCGCAGACTCATCTCCCCTTCATTGACCGCCAAATCTTACATCCCCGAGCACATCACAAATACCTCCACTTGAGAGATTTCAGCTGCGGTCAAATCTGCATTATTCATCTGAGGAGCATATTTACTTTGAGTTCGCAGTGATTGAGGCCGCCGGCCCCATATTAACCTTCTCATCTCAGAACGCATCCTCCCCGCGGAGCCGCACTCTGTCTGGGGGTTCATATCGATCAGCGGACCCTCAAGGGGTGGGTGCGTGTGTGTGTACATATGTGCAGGTTTCTGCAGAGCTCTGCTGAGGTGCTGGGTGGCAGGTGGTGCTTGGCTGACGGTGAGTCTGCTGGCTTCTCTGTTTGAGTTATGCCAGCAGTGAGTATAAGGCCCCTGCAGTCTGTCTGACGAGGCTTGTTAGACGCTGCTTAAAATAGAGAGAAACATCTCTACCTGCCACTCAGCTCCAGGCAGAAGGTTACCTGGCGCCCAAAGTGCAGCAAAAACACAGAGCAAGGGAGGATCTGGATTGTTTATCGGAGTTCTCCCTCAGCACGTTCTTATTGGAGACAGCCTGCCGAGATTTCCCCCAGGACGCGGGGCGCTACGCTACAGGGGAGTTGGGGAGGAGAGAGGGCACCGTACCAACCTTCACTTCATCACACAACAACACCTCTGACTGGAAAGCTCCCCTGCTAGTTACCTGCTCCTTTTGTTTTGTGCCATTCCAGCTGAATTTTCCTCTTCTAGCAAGCCGCCTGCTAGCAGGTAATGTAGCACAGATACAGCAGATTATTCCAAGATGTGAGCGAGATATTCATCCCAAAACTTGGCTGCAAAAAAAAACCTTTGCATTGTGCACAAATGTGTAAAACAGATATGGGGAGAGCTAATATCAATTAGCATGCAGCATCAATTAGCATGCAATCTCACAGCAAATTAGGGAGGGTAATGGCTTGACCCCAAATTCTGCAGGCTTTAAAACACTTCAGCAAGTCCTTCTACAACTTGCGTGAAAGTCATTCACGCGCTATCAGATCTTTCCATAAATGTAACGTGAAAGAAATAATTACATCTGTCCGACTAAAGTGTGTGCAACTTGTTCTGATAATAAAAAGTGTGCACAATGATTTTGTCACAGTTTCTGAACTGTTTTATAAAGATTTGATGTTCATTTTTGGACTGTAATAAAGTCAGAGAGTCTCGAAACCACTCGAGATAACTATGAATTAACAGTGTCAATGGTGTGACTTATTCCTTCTCCAGATGTGATAAAGGCGTGTACGAGGGTGTGAAACAGGCGAAGAAGCGGCGAACGCACCTCGCTTTGATTCTCATGAGTTATGCTGTTGTGAGCCCATAATAACCCACTCCATTAAACTTTATGAGGGGTTAGAAAAGAAAAATTTCTTGCTGCCACCTCAACGTGATCTACAATGTTCTCTCTTTCTCATTTTTTAGCGATAATATTGTCCATATTCATATAACCTGGTCTGTGGTCATAAAGACACTATTTGAAATGGGCACAAATTTTGATGCACTCCATTCTGCATTTGAAGATGAGGGACTATGTTGCCGGCCAATGGACAATCTGTCTTTAACAGAGAGGCTAGCGCAGGACAAACACCTGGTAACAAGCCACTGCATGTTTAAAATTGATATATAGACAAACAGCCAGAGTCACAACGTAAAACAAAGAAAGAAAAAATCTAATAATGCTGTATACTAGTCATGATACATTGTCACCTCTTTTGCAGTATATTACTCCCATAGTGGGTTCAATGTTATTTCTTGTTATTTGGACATTAATTGCAACAAGAGGAGCCTCTAGAGAACCTGGGGCCCTGGGGCCACACAGGACCATAATCAGTCCTTGTTTAAGAGCAGCTTCAATAGAAGTTCATCACAACGGAGCAGACCACAATGCAATAATGGTGTCATTTAAACAGTGCTACTGTAATAGAGCACAGCAGGGTTCCAGAAGTAAAAATACCATTCTTTTTCTGCTTAGAAAGAAATAGATTTTTAGCAATAATGTGCATAAAACTTTCAAGATAGACCTACCGTGTGTTCAGAGCCACCAAGTATCAATCTCTGTGAGATATAATTTAATGTTTATTGCAAAATAAAATAAAATAAATACAAAAATATAAAATAAAATTCAAATGTTTGGGGTCAACAAGATTTCTTTAATTATTTTGAAAGAAGTCTCTTATGCCCAAAGCTGCATTTATTTGATCAAAAATGAACAGTAAAAACAGCAATATTGTGAAATAATATTACTGTTCTCTATTTTAATATATTTTAAAATGGAATTTATTCCTGTGATGGAAAGCATTATTACTCCAGTTTGCAGTTTTACATGATCCTTCAGAAACCCTTCTAATATGCTGATTTGCTGTTTGAGAAACATTTCTTATTATCAGTGTTAAAAATGTATAATATAATATGAAAACATTAATATAATAATGTAATATAATATAATATATAGGAAGATTATTTTGCAATAATCTTTAAGTAGTATCTTACAGAGATAGATTTTATTAACTACATTTTTTTTTATTGCATTAATTCTTGGTTAATATAAATTTCTTCAAAGACTTAATTGCTTTTTTATAAATTAACCTTATTTTATTATGAATGAACACAAATTAACAATGACTCTAAAAATAATTAACATTAACTTAGATGAATACATTTGTGTTAATACTAATTTACCCAATTGTTTTTTATTACCTAATATATAAACTAATAAATAAACAAAAGAAATTGAAGAAAAATGTACAGTACATTACTTGCGGAGCCAAGGTGACTTAAAAAGTAGCCAGTCACTGCCAATGCACGCGTTCTGTTACTGGACCTTTTTGGCACGCGGTTGAGAGAAACACATGGGTGATGTAGGCAGAATCAGGCCTGAGTGCAGGCCAAGGGCGAGGGATGATATATGATTGAATGTGCATCTCTCCCTGGGGAGCTTTCTTCCAGTCGTCTGAAAGGAGGCTATTTACTCGGTCACAGTGCTGCAAAGGTGCGAGACAGACAGGGACTGAAAGTGCCGTTAATCCAACCCGTTTAGGCAGGCCTGCGACTCCATCTCCAGCCAAATAGCTCTGCAAGCGGCAGATATACTGCTTTTGCAGAGGAGTGACAGTGACATATGAAGATTAAGGGGGAGTCTGGCATCCACTGTCTCCTTAGTGGGCTCATGCTGAAGGAATATCGGAGAAGTTTGCAGATACAGAGATGCTTTTCCCCAAAATGGCTTCCACACGCCTTGCTGTGGATGGTTGATAATGCCAGCCAGCAAACAGTCATGCGCAGATTAAGACATAAGGCTGTTATAATTATCGTCTCTCTTTGTAACCAGGTGGGAAGTGCCTCTTTGATGTCCTCTGATCTATACGTGTGTCAAGTCTACACTAGCTATTTTATGCCACATCCTGCTATCGTAAACCGTGCAAAGTGTGCCTATGGCGACATATTGAACACTGCAAACTGACAGGGCTTTTTTTTTCTCTCGGTTTGTGCCTATGGGACTAATGTTTACAAAGTCATCCACATTACACACACGTCCACTCAATCGCAGCTGCTCCAGACCTATCGCGTGCCAGAGAGAGGCAGACAGGAGAACGTTAGATTGGACGAAATCAGCTCGATCACCCATTCAGTTGACCTTCCAGTGAATCCCTTGGAAAAACAGATCTTGTTTATTTAATTACACATGATAAGGAAATTACCACTGGCCAAAAAGACAGCAGTCAAACTCCATTGTATCTCAGATCCCAGATGAGGTCACTGAACAGAGCCGGTATCTCAAAAATTAAAAAAACAAATGCAAAAATCAAAGGGTATCACACATTTTTATTTTCTAATCTTGAATTCAGAGCCATATCACACAGCTAAATCCGACATCAAACATTGCACCGATCCAGAAGAAGAGTTGGATCATACACATGAAAATTAATAACTGTTGAATGTTTGCTGTTTATTTTGGTATTTGAGCAAAACACTATTACTGTGAGCATAAGAGTTTGAGCTTATGAGTGACAAACTTTGGCCTGTAGCTCTGATCAAATCGGCTCAACTGTTGCTTGGGATTTTACAATAATTAAACATCTAAAATTTTGTGCATTTTATATTGTCAGTACCACAGGGTGTTTTTCCATATTTTTATTCTTGCTACAGTGAGATACTTAATTTATTTTAGAGGCTAGATCTTAGCAAACAACTTTAGCAAGGATGCATTAAATTGATCAAAAGTGACATTAAAATACTGACAATGGAAATTGTATCTTTTTATCAAAGATTCTTGAATAAAAAAACATCACAGTTCAACTGTTTTCAACATTGATAATAATAAGAAATGTTTCTGGAGCACTAAATAAGCATTTTAGAATGATTTCTGAAGGATCATGTGACACAAAAGACTGGAGTAATGATGCTGATAATTCAGCTTTGCCATCACAGTAATAAATTGCATTTCAAAATAGGCCTATATTAAAATGGAACAGTTAAAAAACAAAATCACAATATTAGTGCTTTACGATATTTTTTATCAAATAAATGCAGACTTAGTGAGCATAAGAGACTTCTTTTACAAACATTTAAAAAAAAATCTTACTGACCCCAAACCTTTGAACAGTAGTGCATATATATTAAAAAAAATAATAAATCAATTTTTTTCATGATTGCACCTATTGTTTTAATAATAAATGTCTTACAGGTTCTGCAATGTGTACAGTATGTAAACTTATGAGAACAACAGTATATGAAACATACAAAAGCGTCATGCACATGCCCCCCTTTTCTATGCAACTTCCCCAAAAAATTTTTTTCTACTTTGACAATTAAATTGAACCATTTTTGCAGGTTAAAAAAACTTGTCTAAATCATTGCTGTAGAAATTACCATTCAGATATCTAAGTGTGGAGACACCTTCCACAGATCACTTTAAACTGAAAATCCCTCATGTAGCCAAAGACTATAGATTTACAAAGACTGTGCACTCCTATTACTTATGAATGGTAGAAACTGCTATGTGCAATATGGTGGAATATGTCCTGTCTTCTAAATAAAAGAGCCAATCACTTATAGGTAAAGTCATTGCCGTTACACCGTGTCCACACTGGGCACAAACGTGTGCAATGCAACGCCAGAAAAGGCAATCGAACCCATAATAATCAGTGTTGTTGTCTACACTGGATGTGGCACGGTGTGACGCAACACCACAAAATCACCAACAGTAAATGATTCCTTGTTCTATTTATGATGTATTCCAAGCACTCGCGATACTTCTTATAGGAAGGACAAATATTTGCAACGGTCGCTTTGTCACGTCCAGTGTAGACAGAGTCTAGCTGTTGCTGTGCAGTGCAATGTGAGGCATCAAAGGTTGCATCCGGTGTAGACAGTGTTGACGGTGTTGACTGCACATGTGCACTGCCTGGCCTGAAAAATTATATTTTTTAATGCTATTTGAGCATATGAAACAACATTTATAGGACTGTACTTGTCAGATTTTGTTGCTGGCTTGAAATACAGTGCTGGTCAGAATTATTTGCCCCCTTGGTAAATATGATCAAAGAAGGCTGTAAAAAAATAAATCTGCATTGTTTATCCTTTTGATATTTGATTTAAAAAAAATGCAAAAATCTAACCTTTTATTGAAGTAAAATAATTGAAAGTGGGGGGAAAATCACATTATGAAATAAGTATTTTTTTCTCCAAAACACATTGGGAACAATTATTTGCACCCTTTTATCAAATACTTTTTGCAACCTTCCTGTTTCCCAGATAAAAGCTCTGAGTCTTCTCCTATAATGCCTGATGAGTTTGGAGAACACCTGACAAGAAATCAAAGACCATTCCTCCATACAGAATCTCTCCAGATCCTTCAGATTCCCAGATCCATGTTGGCGCTGCTTCTCTTCAATTCAGCCCACTCATTTTCTATAGGGTTCAGTTTAGGGACTGGGATGGCCATTGCAGATGCTTGGTTATGTGCTAAGTGACCCATTTTTGTTTTGATTTTGATGTTTGTTTTTGGATCACTGTCCTGTTGGAAGATCCAAACATGGCCCATTATGAGATTTCTATCAGATGCTGTCAGGTTTTTTATCTGTTGGTATTTGATCGAATCCATGATGCCATGTATCTGAACAAGATGTCCAGGACCTCTGGCAGAAAATTAGGCCCACAGCATTAAAGATACAGCAGAGTATTTCATTTTACACATGGGGTACTTTTTTATCCCTGTATGAACCAAGCCCATATTAAAGGGGTGATGAACTGAGAAATCAAATTTTCCTTGAGCTTTTGACATCTAAGAGGTCATCATATTATAAGAATATCCTGTAAATTTCAGAACTGAAAACGTCCTTGTTAGTCCAATAAATGCTTTTATTGACACCAGGCTCAGCAAACGACTCGTTTTTCAAAGTGGGGAACTATGACGTCAAAGAGGATAAAACACCACCCCTGATGAAGAAGATAAACGCCTACTTCAACACAGCTACTTTAGCCCCGCCCACCGATTCGCGCATTACACGCATAACTAAATAACATGGGCCTACCTCGTGATGACAAACCGGATCGAGCTACCGAGCAATGAACATGACATTTACAAAATATTGTGCAATGCCTGGTTGTGGAAGAACACAGTCGTTGCATAAGCTTCCTCTGGATTCCAATAGGAATGCTTGGTTAAACTTTATTTTTAATGACGTTCCAGCTGATGTGGGTAAAACATTGTCCGTTTGTTCGCTTTATTTCACTGAGGATTGTTTAGTAAACAAGACACAGGTCGAGACTGGATTTGCAGGCCGATTAAGATTAGAAAACGGTGCTGTGCCTTCTATATTGGATCCGACAGGAATGGTGCAACACACTTATATGAGTAAAATTTTTATTTAAAAAATAATAATAATCTGATAGGCTAGTATTGCACTGTTACAGATCGTTTGATATCTAATAATTATGTGTACATGTGTATCAGTCTAATCGTTACTGACAAGTGAGTTGAAACTCCTTATACTATGCAAAACTGTTATCCACTCACAGCAGTGGGCGTTTACTTCCAAGTCTTCAATGCGAGGCCCATAAAAACCGAGCGTTTTTGAGCTAGGCTCAAAACTAGGGTAGAAAATAGCCTATTACTTATTCATTTTGATGTTTTTGAATGTAAAAACCAAGCGAACGTCATAAGTTGACCTCAGACAACAATATAACATTTTTTAAAAAGCTAGTTCATGACCCCTTTAAGTGTTTACTGTCAAAAATCTCTTTTTCTTTTTGTTTCATCTGTCCATAGAAGGTTTGAAAAGTAACTGACAATACTGGAACTTCAAACGGGACGGGTTCAATGAAACTCATAGACTGACTTATTGCATAAAGGAAGTTAGAGTAATGTCGGGCTGGAACGACGTGTCGACGTAATCGATTACGTAAATTAGCCGATTTGCGTGAAATGTGTCGATTCGCTGCGCTGTTTATGTTCCCCATGCTGAAAATCAGCCGTTATTACAAAAATTTATTTTGTGCCTGATCTAAAGGGTGGGAATTTTTTTAGCAGAGACTGAATAAAATGGTGCTCTGCACACTCTGTGAAAACCAAAAGGGCAAACCATAGCAGCACAACTTCTATGCAGGAGCATCTGAAAAGAAAACATTCTCTTATCTCGAAATGACGAGACGGCAGCGTAAGTATTTGGATTATTACAGTGAAGTTTTACACAGCTCTAGAATGCGGTTAGTCCCATATTTTGTGCTTAATACGGCTGTGTTGGACTAATTTAATTAATTCATATTATTTACGCACTGTCAATCGTTGTAAAACTTCAAGGTTTTATGGCCATGTTTGATACCGTCACTATGGTTACCGCTAATGTTTGTTAGAATGAGGTTGTGACTTCAATTGTTTGATCATACATACAACATATTCAAGCAGCTACAAGCAGCTATTAATCTCCTAAATGAACAAAACATTTCATTTCATTAAAAAAAAGGGGGGGGGGGTTATAGATAAATTACCCAGATAAATCCCCGATTAATCAATTAATTAATTGAATTTTAATTGAAAAAATACTCGTTAGTGTCAGCCCTACTGTAATGTCAAATCTGCTATTTTGGTCTCTTGTACACTAAAAGATTAAACTGACATTTAAACTAGGAATTTTTTCCCCTTTGTTCTTCTCTTGCCAAGGGCACCAAGGGAGGCAGAACTGCCACTGGTGCCCCCTGAAGAAAAATAGGTGCATGACGCCCCTGGAAATGTAGTATATGAATCCTGATGAGGATGCAGGGTTAATTACACACACAGGCAGCTAGTGCAAAGTTTAAAGATACCACATTACTGCCTTTGGCAATGCATTACTGTAATGAGGATGTCGAGAATGTCAAGATTATTAAAGGTCAAACAACTGCTATTTGCAACAGAAACGCTCTACTGCACTCTCGACATCAGATGTTGGTAGAACTACTCTTACAATCATCTTTTGATGACTGAGAGGCTGTAGATATTACGCCGGGACAAACCAAGCCAACCGTCGGCCATTGGAAAATGTCAGGCCGTTTTTGAGTGTCAGTCAGCTTCGTTTTTTCGGTGTGTTCCGCACAGTTGGCTCTTGTCGGACTCCGCCTGGGTTTATTGGGCTGATTCAGCATGTTGATTTGGCATAGAGTCATCTGTGAGAGAAAGAACTCTGATTGGCTGTTTAACTTAGTGAACGAGTCAGTGCACAAGAATAAAAGTGAAAGTGATGAAAGCAAGCATATAACGTTATAATTTTAAGCCATTTTACCTGAGCATTCGAATGCAGAAATATTTTCATAATAACATGAGCCGACTTGAATAAAGAAAGTGATCGGCGTGATTGACATTCAAAATGGTAAGCAAGCGCTGCCTCTTTTACATTTACATTTATTCATTTAGCTGACGCTTTTATCCAAAGCGACTTACAATTGCTATATTTCAGAGGTCGCACGCCTCTGGAGCAACTAGGGGTTAAGTGTCTTGCTCAGGGACACATTGGTGTCTCACAGTGGATTCGAACCCGGGTCTCTCACACGAAGGGCATGTGTCTTATCCACTGCGCCATCACCACCCACCTTTTACGGTTTGTATATCTGCAGTCCTAATTTCAGTTTCTCTTTTTGAATGACGAAAATACACAATTGATACCTGCTGATATAGACAGATATATACTTACATGCCGGCGCAGAACACACGTGCTAGCTGACACCTTTAGTCCTTTTGGGGTGTTCAAGCTCAGCTTTTTGGCAGAGACGCAGCCGACAACACAGTCAGCTTTATTTTCCGCTAGTTCTTTAACGTTGACATGAAATATTTGAAAGTTTTTTCCTGTAAAATAATTCTTCATGTCTTAAAATAGACAATGTAACTATACACCCTTGCTTAATTTAGTATACGAGGATACATAAATATGCAAATTAGCCCCCCCTGATTTGCTAAAGCCCGCCCCGCACGTTGGCGTGATTGGTTACAATGTAGTTTTTGACATAAGGAACACCAACGATTTAAAAACACACCTTTTTGTCTTTGGTTCACTGCAGTTTTAAGGAGAAAATACTCAGCAATGGTGTTCACTTATGAATTTGCACATGGTTTGCCTTAAAGCATATTATAAACATCCCATAGACATATAAACATTTAAAAATGTATTTTCACCACAGAGTTGTGCAATCTTTAATGCAATCTTCACATAACAAAGTGAAAAAAAGTTTAAACCTGTTAGTTATGATAAAATGTGCATGAAACTACTCGAAGTTGAAGAAACACCCTTCTATATAATAATAATTGGTTATTTCGACAGCTAAAAAGAAACCTGTCTATTCTCACAGACCGACTGAATGACTGAGACGTACATGAAATTCAATTGTTTCCAGACCACATTATCCATCATTTTTATTAGTGCGCCAGTGAGATAAGACTTAGTTATCTTTTCAGGGAATCCATTTGCTCCACTTGAGTAATGTCATCGAAAGAGAAAATCTCGATCTGGGCCTAACGGCACCACAACTCATGGGACACACGTCCCTGTCATTGATTAGAAACAGTTAAAGTGAGACGTGTTTGGGTTGGGGAAGGTGCTTGGGCATTTATGTTATTTCAACATCATCAGATTAGAGTCACATTCAGTGGGCTGTTCCTTGAGAATTTTTGCCAAGAAAAAATGAAAACACTATGACGGATTGAGATGAATGGGAAGCCAAATGAGCTGACAACAAAACGCCCCAGGCAATGCTTTACTATTCAATTAGTCTTTAAAAGGGCTATGGGGAGAATGGGTTCCTTCCATCAGTCCACATGAAAAGAACTGGTTTCATGCAGTATTCTCATTAGGGAAAGCTTTAGGGGGATTCTCATTCATTCGTCGCCACCCATCAGCCCACCCAGGTGTGCATTATCTTCAAACTTAATGAAGGAGGTCTCCCTCCACAGGTCACTTTCATACCTGTCAGTAAAGAGCAGAAATGTCCTGAAAGTGTTAAGCCATGGTACTCATTTGGACAATGCAGGTTCAAATCCAAATAAATTTTGCTACCAAAAAGGGAAGTTGATTTTTAACAATACATTACTCAACTTTCAAACCATTAAAGACAGCCCTAGATTTCTCCATATTTTTTTATATAATTATGTTGTTTGCAATGATTGATTGGATTATTGCTCTTTCCCTCATTAAAGCCGTTAAATACACAGTCTTGTACCTTTGTCTTTTTGTCCAATTTTAAATACTTTTTTGCTTCAAAACACAGTGTGCAATGTTGTGATTCAACTTGTAGGTGGTTGGTTCGGCTTGTAACACTTTAATGAAGACCATTTAGAAATCCCTATGGGAAAACTGTATGAACCAAGAAAACAACGCAACTGAAAAAAATATTTCTAAATACGTAATATAGCAATGTAAAATCCCACCAGTCTAACAGCACACCTTTACTGGGTTTATAAGATATTTTATGAGCACAGGGAGACAAAATCTACTACAAATCTATCATAAAAACTGATAAACACACAAGACATAAAAATCACATTAATGCATTGTGGCATGGGTTGGTTATGTTTTAACCTGCGGGTTATAAACGACTCGGCAGGCTGATAAGGATACATGTCGCCTTGGGCTCACGTTTTCCCACCGCTAACGGCAACGATGGGAAAAGTCAACAGCAAAAGGCCAGACTCTGAAACTAATGACAGCCAGCAGCACCTGCCGAGCACAGCACCAACTTTCCTCATTTCTACTATGAATCAATTGTGTTTTTTTTTTTTTTTAATTATGCCAAGATGATGATGTATGCCCCCCTAATAAGACATGAATGGAAAATGAAAGGTCGGTGTTAGCTAGATAAATGACCACCATTATTTCACCAATCGGAGAGAAGCCCTCTATATGTTCTAATTTGAATGATAATAAAATTCTGAAATGCTTTGTCCTAGCAGGCCACTTTCTCCATGATAAGCAGCTTGGCAAGGTAACCTTGTCCGGTAAACCCAGGCTATTACGGGCTTCTGAGAGCCGCTGTGCTTCCAAATGAGAGGTACAGAAAATAAATCACAGTTCCTTACGAAAAGACAATAGTTACATGACAATACAAAAACTAGTTTTAGCTTTTATAGATCTTTAACTTCAACCTGTGCTTAACCCTGGGTCTTTTTAAATCCCAAACCAAGTCCACTTTTTACCCTGGGCAAAGTAACATTCAAAATTGCAATTCTGAATGAGTTATCAGCAAAGACATACAGAAGTAGAGTATTAATTAAACTTAAAACAGCCAGAGGAGACTTTGATGGCATTCTATTTTTAGTAATAGAAAAGAGGTTCCGAAAAGGTCACATGATTTTTAAATTCCTTTTCAATTCCTGAATTTGAATTAAAGTAACAAATAGGATGCTAAAATTTCAATTCAAATTTAAGAAAGCAGTATTAAAGTTAATTGAAATTCAAAGAGTGTTATTATTTTTAAGTAAAACTAAAACTATTAAAAAGCATTTTGTTCATTTAAATAAAGCTGAAATAAATAAAAAAAATTGACTAGATGAAGAAGGGAAAGTTCACAAAAAACTTAAACAAAAATTAGAAATGTTGTTTTTGCTTTGGAAAAACTGAAATAAGTTAAATTAGTTGAAGCACTAAAATTACTAACACTGAAATAACATTTTAGCTATATAGAAATATTTTACTTAGAAAAATAATAAAAATGACAAAAGTACAAAATGACAAACAAATGAAAATATAAAAACAAAAGCTCATTTAAAATATTACTAAATGCTATAGCCTAATATATAAATAATACTTTAGACAGATAAGAGAGAACCAATTCTGAAATTTACCCAGCCATTGTCAAAAGTGGTTTTCATCCAATCATTGCCTTGACCTCATAAATATGCTAATAAGAACATTAACCTAGGGTTTACAAATGTATAGTGTAAAATCTTGAAACCAGACCGACCACTATCCCAGGAACAGTCTAAGTATAAAAAATGAAACAAGATAACCCACTGTATAATGGCCCTCGGCTGACAATTTCAAGTTTGAGAAGCCCAAAAAAGAAAGATCGCTATTTTAAGCCATCAAGAAAGAGTTTTATCTCACATCCCTGGTGTTTGATGTGTCATTCGATGTTTGAAGTCTTGGCTAATGTAGCTGACACACAAATCTCTGATTAACCTTTTTCACAAAAGACGATTCGGTGCAACTTCCTCCCTCTGTGATTACATAAGAGGATTTCCCAGAGCAGATATTCCTCATTCAGCTTTATAATGGCAGTTTGAACAAATGAGGTGTCTAGACAAACAGTCGGGTTGGGAGAGGGAACCAAAAGCATGCTGCATTTCCCATGAGCTTGGCTGTGCATCAATGAAAACAATCTTCAAAGCCAATTTATTTATCACTAATGTGTTGTTTCACCGCATGCGAACCATCATTAGTGTTTCGGATCCTAAATAAATAGTGTATTTTTAGCCTGATGGAAGAGAGGTATAGGATGGCCATGCAAACATAAATAATAAATCACATTGTCCTTGTCTTAAAATACATCTGAAAAGCAATGAAATGTGATAAACTGTTTCATCCGGATCGCCTGATATTTGTGGCAGTCACTTTCGAGATGATAGCACGACTATATAAGTTACTGATAGCACTGCAGACTGAGTCTCTGTGGGTCTACAGCTCAGGAAGAAAGAGGCAAAACAAGTCGATCCGATATTGTAACTCAGCAGCAGTCCCAGTCGAAGATAAGTACACGTCTGGTGCAAGACTGTCAGGAACTGCAACACAAAAACACAACCTTCTGTGTCTGTCTTCGCTGACCAGCAGTATTTCAAACCAGCTTGTCTGTTCTCAGCACTGTGGTTTTTACTGTGTTTCTGAGAGCTACCACACACATCCTGCTCTAGTTCAAACCAGTTAACTCTCTTATTAGTGGTGCTTGCTTATGCTCACTCTTGGAATTAGGGATTTTAACCCCAAGTGTTATGCAGGCTTTTTTGAGTTAGTGCCTGTAATGATTAAAGAAAGAAAGAAAGAAAGAAAGAAAGAAAGAAAGAAAGACAGAAAGAAAGAAAGAAAGAAAGACAGAAAGAAAGAAAGAAAGAAAGAAAGAAAGAAAGAAAGACAGAAAGAAAGAAAGAAAGAAAGAAAGAAAGAAAGAAAGAAAGAAAGACAGAAAGAGAGGAAAGAAAGGAGGGAGGAAAGAAAGGAGGGAAGGAAGGTAGAAAGAAAGAAAGAAAGGAAGGAAGGAAGGAAGGATTGAAGGAAGGAAGGAAGGATTGAAGGAAGGAAGGAAGGAAGGAAGGAAGGAAGGAAGGAAGGAAGGAAGGAAGGAAGGAAGGAAAATGTAAAAATAACTAAACTGAAAGAAACAAACTTACAAACTAAAGAAAGGATGTTTGCTAGAAATATTACTGGTACTCATTTATGAGCAGATAGAGGTGTAAAAAAATACATTTCCCATAATTCTCTGTGACAGGACGAGATAAAATACACCAAAAAAAAAAAAAAAAAATTCTTGGCTGTTTGTTATATGTCGTAAGTGGTAAAAAAAAAAATAATTTAATTCACTTCATGTTAAATCATAAGATGGAACTTCGCGAGGAACACAGCACAAGGAGCCACCTAGCAACAACCACAAAACTGAAAGCAATGAATTGATGGACAATTTTATTTAAATTTACAGAATAAAGACGCATTTAGTTTGTTGCTCCATAGAAATTATCCTAGTTCCATGTGCAACAATAAACTATTGAAATATGTTGTACTGAAATAGTGTGAGAGAGAGAAAAAGAGGGAAAAAAAGGAAAGGTTTGAGAGGCATGAAAATGTATGTGTGTAGTGTGTATGTGTGCACACCTGGGAACAGTGTGAGAGATGATGGAGTGGATGAGAAAATGAAGGCTGGCGCTGAGGGCACAGTTTTAGCACAGAAGAATAAAATTGGTGTCCGGTGAGCCAGATCTTTCCTCCAAGCACCGATCAAACCGTCAGCTAATCCCTCACAACCAACCATCAATCGAATACAAACACATTTACCACAGCCAACAAGCAACATTCAAGAACATACACATGCAAAGTAAGCCTTAATAATGAATACATTAATATTTAAGCATGCTTGAGCATCTGTTGAAATTGGTTGTTTACATTTTACTTGCTAAAAAAAAAAGAAGTCTAGCCAGTTAAAGGGATAGTTCACCCAAAATTTTTTATTTACTTTCCCCTCATGTCAAAACATCTATGGCTTTCATTCTTCTGTGAAAAAAAAATGTTTTAAAGCCATCACTGACGTCAAACCTGACAAAAACGTCTCGAAGCACCATTTACCTGCAACAAAAACAGCTTAACCACAAGATTTGTTCATCTAAAACAAGTTAAGACTCATTTTATGAATGTTTATGTATATTTCTAAAGAAAATATCTCTTATGTTGAAATATATGCCATTTTGTGGTACAGTATCTCTGCGTCCTATAGATTTTCTCATTAGGAAGGTATATGCATGATCATTTTCTTCGCAAGAAATTTGAGTGAAATTGTCCATGACCTCCCTCACTCTCGTTTGAAAGCGCTTCAGTTCCCCTCACTGAACATCATTCTCAATTAAAAGGAATGAAAAGCCTTTAAAAAGCTGAAGGCAGCAGAACATGAATTGGTTCACATCATCAAGATTGATTTGTCACTCAAAAAAAGGTGCGTTCCCAGCCAACAATGGTTCCTTTTGAGCACATCAAAGCTGAGTTTCCCCCCGCAGGACACAATAGTGTGGTGCGCCTGTTTTAATCTCAAAATTGCTGTTCTGATGTTTTCAAAAAACTGTCTACTTTGTCACAAACTTCACACTTCAGTCCATACCTTCCAGTCTTTTACACCTCCTTCCGACCCACAAATACACTCTCAGCTTTACACAAAGCACACAAAATATTTATGACTCCACTTCTCTGGCATAGTACGCTAGAAATGTACTTCTTTAGACAGGCAGACAAATTATTTGTTAACTAGCATATTTGTGTTTTGGTTGCAACATAAAGTTGACTACAAATGTGAAATCT
Organism: Gila orcuttii; assembly: GCA_026230005.1. Taxonomy (NCBI): domain Eukaryota; kingdom Metazoa; phylum Chordata; class Actinopteri; order Cypriniformes; family Leuciscidae; genus Gila; species Gila orcuttii. The sequence goes on along the minus strand of JAPDVR010000016.1, from coordinate 8,903,221 downwards.
TGGATATTAATGTTTAATCTGCCCCTCAAAAAAAAATAGCCAAATGCATTTACTGTGGGACTTCAGACATAATACAATTCTTTCCCAGTTGCTTAAACAGATTTTCTGAAACCAATAGTAAACTTCTCAAAATTATGAACATGAAAGCAAAAGTAAAACTTAATTGTAACTCAACTTTAAAACTATATTGATACTAATGTAATATCATTAAAATTATACCTTCCATTGGCAAACAAATAAGATATATTCTACATATCGTAAGTCTCTTGAAATCTTTGTGTGCAGATCAAAATTCAAGTTGTTATTGTTATTGAAACTCGCTGCCCCATTGTGCTACAGACATTAAAAATACCTCAAATAATGCAGTTTGTTTAGGAGAGATGTGCTATTGTTTTTCATATGCAATCTATTGTCTTAAAAAATCCCCTGGCAGTCAATAAAATGCCTTACACAAGAATACAAAAAAAAAAAAAAAATGTGTAAATGAGCTTTTTTGACTTGGGCCCTGTTATTTTAATATCATTTCAATTATGGCAATTTGATTAGTTTCTGTTCCTGAATACCTGAAAATCTTTTTGTAGTACTTTTTTTTTATTATTATTATTATTATTACTGAGCGGCTAGTTGTATTTGCTATGGTATTTTTAAACCATAGGCAAAAGTTCCTTGTGTAAGTGTTCTTTAGACTGTTGATTTTTATTCATGGGATTCAGCTGTAATGAAACGATTTAAAAATAAGACTTAGAATAAATATGAATGATATCTACGTTTTCTTTACCTTATTTGAATCGAAATTAGGAAACGATAAGAATCGTAATCGATAAGCAGATTTGTAATCGTTACAATTCAAAATAATACCCAACCCAAGTCAAATGGCAGTAGAAATGTGTAAACAACTACTTTACACAGGCAGACAAATAAATTGATTGGACTAACTCATAATTTCTGCTTTGAATGCTACATACAATTACATACAATCCCTTCTAGTTGCAATCCCTAACAGATGTGATATATTCTACATTGTTTACATCTCCTAAAGAGACACAGCTTTGTGTTTTTATGGATTTTGATCTGTTCCTCGCAGTTTGAGTCTCACTACTTAACAGACTTATCATATGCAGTGGTATGGAGCACTTTTATGATGCCTTTATGTCCTTTTTGAACCTTAACAGCCTCAGTCCTCATTCAGTTGTTTTATATTGAAAGGAGTGGCCAGGATATTCTTAAAAAAAAAAAAAAATTCACCTTTTGTGCTCCACAGAGGAAAGTGAGATTGAGCAAATTACAGAATTTTCATTTCTAGCAGAACTATTCCTTTAAAATAGAAACAGCTTGTATAGAGAATGCGAATCAGCATCTTCAGGGTCAGGCCAGCGAATCTCATCTACATCACAGACAATATTGCACTGTAGCTCAGGCCAGACAGTGGGAGGAAAAAGCTCCTGTTTGCCTCATGAAGTTCAGGCAAGACTCCAAGGTAATGTTCTCACAAGCCACCTCCACTGCCTGCAAAAAATTGTACTGCTCAATATGCAGATTTCTATCAAATACTTTCCAGCATTCCATAAAGATCAACTACAGTAAAAGATCTCATCACAGACAAATGTTATCCTTGAGCTTCCTCTCCTGCATCCTCTTCTAATTTGAGCAATTTCTGCATTGTTTGGATTCAAAGCCAATGAATTCAGTCATCTGTAGCTCTTTTTAAACATCCTGAAGTTCTGCCTGAACAAATTCACTTACTAGCATTCGCATGGTGAGAAGGCTAGTTAAGTGTACTTAAGTTGTGATGGTTTTTGAATGCCAGTGCTTTCTACATGAGCAAATGTTGTCAAAAGCTGCACAGTTTGAAAATAAGGTTAAACAGATTTGCAATGTGTGAAACAGATAAATAATGTTTGTAGTTTTGATAAATGACTCGTTCTTTTAGTTTGACCAATTTTATTGCATAAGCAATTGAGAAAAATTTCAACGGACTGCAAAAGCATTATTTTGGAAAAACTCTTGCACATTAGAACATCTCAAAAGTTAATGGTTAAAAAGAGCTATGCCAGCAATTCCAAAAGTATTACGGAGTATTTATGGTTGGATTAAATCATGAGAGATGATTATGTAAAATTTCTCATACTACAAAAGGGCCATAAATAAACTGGAGGCGTTCATTAGCGCTTTGGCGTTGTAATGTATGGACCTCGCGAGTTCGATAGGAGGGTTAGTTAGCCAGCTATCAGCATGATGCATCAGTCCAGGCTGCCGTGCTCAGCGCTAGATTTGAAATGTGTCAGAAGTAATGGGAAATATCGTCTTATGTTTTTGCTATCATGACTTGCAGTGAGTTTAACTCCATCAAAGGTGCAGTGCTGTGTGAAGAGAGAAAATGCTCTCTATCCAAGATTCACGATGAGGCAATTCCCATCGCATTTCATATCGAATAATATTATGTTGCAGTTGCACGGAGTACATGATGCTTTATATCTTCCACTCAAGATTTAGAATGCCAGCCGCATGAAAATACATTACAATGACAGTAAATATCTAAACAGGGTTTTACAGAACTATTAACAACAAAAGACTTACACATGGGACACGATTCCACCCATCATTCATGCCAGCTATATGCTGATCCACTTCATTTATTTCCATTCATTTTTAATGGAAACACAAAAACGGCTTTTTCATGTTGCAGCACGCTGAAGCGTGCGCATCTCTCCCTAGAGAAGGCAAACAAAGTCATCTCAGCAGGGTGCCAAAATTTATTTCACCCTGTCCTTTCTCTATGGCCCTTAAACTGCAGCTCCACACCCCACAGGGGCGTTTTTGCAGAGGATCAGAGGGAGGCAGGGCCTCCTCCAAGAATTCAAATGAGAAAATAATTGGCAGTACAAATTTAAAACAAAAAGTATGAGATCAAAACACTCTAAAGTAACACTGTTTAACAATGACACCAGAGAATTTAAAATTCATAAGACTTGTAAACAAAGACCGCGGTGCACTATTTACATCTTAACTTATGAAGTAATGTCGCCATTTACGTCTAGGGATACATCAAAATTAACATTCTGGGTGATATTAATAAGCAGGTGATTATTTTTATGTTATGCTCAATGACTGATAAAAGGTCTTTTTATTTTGTCTAAAATGATGATGTAAAAAGTCAAAATCAATCATTTTAAATGCTACAAATGAATTTAGGCATCACAACATACATGTACATTTAAATTCCTTTTGAGATTTGCTAAAAATTACATGTAAAGTCGGCATGATATTAAAATTCAAAATGAAAATATTTTCTAATTGTATGTTACTAATCTTTTTTAGTAACATGCATGCATGCATGTTTTGACCTTGTAATTGTTAATCAAAATGTCATTACTCAATCTTCTGGTGAAATGTCAGACTTGGATTTGATGTCAATGTTTTTGGTGTGAACGTGCCTTTATTGCTACAATTTCTGCACTGATTTTTTGGGACAATTTGTGGATTGGTGGCATGCTGGAGTTCTCCAATTATTTGGTATGCTTAAACCCCACCCCTTTCTTACAATTGACTGCAAGCGCATATTCAGTCAACAACCAATGGATTGAATTAAGTGCCTGCCCTAAATTTTTATTTTATTTTATTGTATTTTAACAGATTATCCGTTTTCCACTCAGATGTACGTCACAATTCAGAAGAACAAGAGCTGTCGCTACTCCGCTTCACCGTGACTTTACTAATTTAGTCATAAAAAAAATAACATAGTTAAAGTGTTAAAGATTAACTTTAAATGAGCATGACAGCAAAGTTCATCTAAATGTTAATTATTAAATTAAATATCCAGCATGCACAATTAAATATCCAATATCAGCCGCATAACAATAAATTGAAAGTAACCAATACATTTTTAAAAGCTAATGACCGATATATATTGTAATGCTTCCCTAATGAGATGATAATTCGGTTCTGAAGATGGTGAACATACAGGGCTAGATCTTAAAAAAAGAAAGAGAGAGAGAGAGAGAGAGAGAGAGATTTGAAGCTTCTGTGGCCAAGCACCACACAACCACCAGCACCATTTTGGTAGAAAAGAGTAACCAGAGAGGATAACTTTGCCTCCTAATTTCAGAAGTCCAGCGCAAGGGCTGTGCATTTTTCTTCAGGTATGAAGTGACAACTGAAAGGGTGTGACTAGCATTCAAAGACAACCCACACAATCAGTGCATGGCCCGTTTTTGTATTTGAACTTCCTGCCCAGCAAATAGAAGGGGAAAGCAAGCAGAGGGAGGGGTTGCGACCCTGGCTCCTGTAGTTTTGAGTGGCTTTGGTTACTCCAATGAATATCAAGGGCAGATCAGTTCCATTATTCATCAGCCAGCTGCTTAAAAGTGCCTAAATTTACACATATATTGGAGAAGACAGAGTGAACTTCCTGTCCTCTCTCTCGCCTGTAATATTGCCTCATTCTGAGTTTTGTTATTGTGGGATCTTCACAAAACCTGGCACCCCAGAGGCATTGTATGCATTTGTGGGTGGCAGAAGATTTATAAACATAGGACAGCCAGATCACATTTACCCGCTGAATTATTGAACAGGGATTTTATGAGTTTCTCCTCTCTCTCAATCACATTTTCTGTTTGGCAATGTCATTCAGAGTTTACCGAGTTGCCAGCTGCCTAAATGATCTCAATATACTGAAAGATGATGAATTCTGAGAGAACTAAGTACTACAGTGTTCAAACTCAGCACATAATCCTTAGTTACTGGGTTGATGATGTCGAACATCTGAGTTTCCATTAGAGTGTTTGTAGAACTGTTCACCTCACTTGTCATTATGTAGCCAAACTGCAGCTGCGTGGTGTCAGGTGTTTATGTTTTGGGGCAGCATATGCAAACTTTTTTCCAGCATCATGCCAAATCCTACACCCATTTGGTCATATTTTATTTTAGCTAACCAAAATGCTTTTCTTGTTAGCCTTCTGCTTTATCGACGACAGTGGGGCTTCGACAGCCTTAGTCAAACGGGTTGGCGCGTATGGTCGGGTTGCGGTGAGATTGTGGCATTAGAGATTGTGGTTAGGTCACATCAAGGGTTTATGCCATTTAACTACGAAGAAGGAGCAACCTCAGCAGCAGGAGGGATCTCAAGTAGGGCTGAACGATTAATTGCATTTGCGATAATATCGCGATATGATGAAACACGATTTTGTAATCGCAAAAGCTGCGATTACACTGGTCACGTGACACGCGAGAGAAAAGCAGTCTGCAGATCAAGCATCAACTTGGCACGCTACGCATAGGTCTGGCATACAGGAAAGAACAGTTTATTTTTAATGTATGTGATATTGTGTTATTTATTCTCTCTCCAACAATTCTGGATCGATTCAGAGTATTTCAGAATCGAGTCTGAGCTTAGTTTTTAAACATATGCGTGATGACGCTGCGCGTGCTTTAGAAACAACCATATTCTGCGTGCTTCTAATTTCTCTCTCTCTCTCTCTCTCTCTCTCTCTCTCTCTCGCTCTCTCTCTCTCTCTCTCACTCACACACACACACACACATTACAAGAACAGTCGCGGGCTTCATTGCACAGGTTTTGCCGCTTTGATGTTACTCTTGCAGTGCGCGGTCTTGGCCGCCGGAATTTTCCTTACAAATGTTCCACAAAGGCATTATTTATGTCTTTTGGAATGCAGTTGGCTAATACATTAAAAATATAAAAATCACTGAGAAAGCTGCTTTCATTTTAAAATACTTACGCGCGCTTTGTGGAGAGCGCTCGTGCATGCGGCTGTGAGCGACTCGTTGGTTAAATGTACTTGCATCTCAAAATGCTTTTATGACGCGATATGAATGTAAACACGCTCAGTTATATCTTAACCAAACAAGACAAACCACATTTACAATTTCAAAAGAGATATGTGCATTAGTGTGAATGCATCTTATCGTATCTAAACTGAGGGGGGGAAATCACTGCAGCTCTTGAATGGAAAACGTTCAGACAGCCTACTTTTAAATACTTTAAGCACTCTTTGTTTATTGCTTGTAATGTTTTTTTTTTTTCTTTTCCTCTTTATTTACTAGCTCTTATATTTTGAAGCTATATTAGTTTATAGCCTATTTAAAATTCTTAACATGTAATTGGTTTAATTAAATGTGTTTATATATATATATATATATATATATATATATATATATATATATATATATATATATATATATTTAAGTATGTATATTTACACATGTAATTAAATACATATTTTAAGTGTTATTAAGATTAATTAATAAGAAAAAAAGTAGATCGGATCATGAGCTGCCTAAAGATTCCCATCCCTACAGTACAATGATTTATTGCTTGTCTTTGTCGACTAATACAGAAGGTAAAGAACTTAAAAAGTAATCGCATATTAAATCGCAATCGCAATATTGGTTAAAAAAACCCGCAATTAGATTATTTTCCATAATCGTTCAGCCCTAATCTCAAGCACAATAGAAAGAAAGAAACACTGATGTACAGGTAAGTAAGCTGGGCTGAGTTGAGTGGGGGATGGAGGGGGGTGACTCTGGGACCCCAAAATCACTAGTGTTGCTTTATAACATTGGGGTTAAACCACTGGAGTCACATGGGCTATTTTAATTACGTTTTTATACCTTTTTGGTGCTTAAAAGTGGTAGTTGCGTAGGCTGTCAATGGAAGGACAGAAACGTCTCAGATTTCTTTAAAAATATCTTCATTTGTGTTCCGAAGATGAATGAAAGTCTTGGAGGTTTGGAATGACATGATATAATTAATGAAATAATTTTTGTTATACTAACCCTTTAAGTTGCAAACATTATTTTGCAGGGGTGTAAAAAAATATAAGAATATCGCGATATGTTTGCCGATACTGTATCGATTCGATTCTCAAAAACACTGTATCGATATTTATTTATTTTATTTGTTTGTTTGTTTGTTAACATCCAATATTTGTGTCAGTGGCTTTGTGTGTATATATATATACACACATACACACACCTCAAACTAAGAATCCATGCAATCATTTTACTATTTTCCTTTTACTTAGATTGCACAAATTAGTGATTACTGATATAAATGCAGATGACACTGTTTTGGTTAAATTATAAATAAAGTTTTTACTCAGGTTTTATGCATTTGGTGTGTGTTCAGGACAGTTTTTCTAAAATTAGATCCTCTTCTTAAAAGAATAAATTAAGTTGCAGTAACAATGAAATTGTCTTGATAACTTAGAAAAATTGGTAGTGCATTCTAGTTCCCAGCATGCTTTGCATAGGACTGTATAGGGAGAGTACATTTTGAAATTAAGTGTTATTTTATATGTTTTTAGTAAAGGGAAAGACCTGTTTGTTTCAGTGATGTTGAAGTTTTTGTGGTTACCATTGTGCAGAAGAGAAAATACATGAAGGTAAACATTGATGCTATAAGCAATGACTGCGCTAATGCCAGTGATAAGTAATATCTTACCTGTACATGTTAAATAAGTTACATTTAGCATGTGTTATGATAGGTGTGGATTTTATATAGATAAGATTAATAAGATTAATTTAGTTCCTGGGCTACAACTCAATTAGTTGGAGCGACTTAGAGTAATCAACTTAAAACTGTGTTTATGTTTCAACTTCAATTCAATATTTTCAGTTGTCATAACTTCAAAGAAATTGATGCAAACTACTTCAAAAAAATTGATGCAAACTGATGTGTAATTTTTTTTATGTTGAGCCAACACATTATTTTTTAGAGTGCAGGGGGTCTCGGTCTGCTTTAGCGCTTATGAATGCATGTTTGCTATTCACTTTCGCCTTTGAATTCTCGATCACACATACTCTATAGGCCTATAACATCTGGGAGCAGCTATCTATATGCGGGGGTTTGAGACTGCTTTTGAATGTATGCTCGCTTTTCACTTTCAAATTTGCGATCATGGGTACTCTGTGTATAGGGAACAGAAGTACTGAGTGCACAATGATATTTTTACAAGATGAGATATTTGTCACTGACACTTAGAATCTGTTGCGCACCAAATATTATGCCATCGTCCTGTCAGTCATCTTATTTCTCCTTACTCTTGTCATGTAATAAGTGAAATCTGAACCCTGCTGCACTGTGACTCTACAGCTCGTGCTGTATAGAGCAAAGCAGGTGCTTTCAGTTTAAAATTGCAGCGTGTACTAGCGTCCGTTATCCAACTGAACTAAATGGTTTTTATTTAAATAAAAAAGCAAAACGACAGTGGAGGTGGCGCCGTGGTGGGCAAGTAATGTAATCATGTACAGCTAAGCACTCTGTAACACCGGTAACACAGAATACCACAGCAAGCCTATTCGATAAGTTCGCAAAATATTTGTCATAAACACTGTCTAATCAGGTTGTAACATTATCCTTATGCCTTTTGTCGCATATAGATTCTGTTAAAAAATAACTATAAGCCAAGCGAACCAGGACTAAATGAATCATTTTCTTTTTTGGCCCGGACCAAAAGAATCAAGAGAAACAAACTACAAGTGTGAAGACACCCTAACAAACAATAAATAAAATAATTTGAAAAAAATTAACACACACACACACACACACAGAAGAAAACTAACCATTCCATCAACATGACAAATAAATTAACAGGCATGCTAATGACACCGGCTTCTCACCCCGCAGGCGGAGTTCATCAGCCCAGGTGTTTACACCTCTTAACATACTGAGCGGAGCATGTAATTGACATTCATTTGAATAACAATAGCACCTGTGAGTTTGAGTTTGCCAGCCATCACTCCCGGCACTTTGAAGCCATCTAACCTTTAGACCATCGAATCCCTTATCGAAACCAAGAGATGTAGCAGCCGCTAATACTACAACAGCTCAGTCCTAATGGAAGATAGCTTGAAGCCTGTTGACAAAGCATTTGAGAGCAGGCCCTAATGCTGTGCCTCATTAGGATTACCCAGGGCCTGAGCCCTGGCAACATCACTCATGACGGCCGTCATGACAACAGGAGACTGCAGAGCTGTCACAGACACCCGGCTACAGCCAAACATATACTTCAGGAGGAGCAGGAAAATGAAGTGTACGACAAAGGAGAGAGAGAGAGAGAGAGAGAGAGAGAAAGGGAGGGAAAAAAAGAGAACAAGGGTTGATATACAGTCTATCACTTTCCCCTAAATAAATCCACACAAGGGCAGACCGGCAGTGTCTCTTACCGTGAGATGGTTCAGATAGCTGCACAATGCAGAGGCAGGGTTTGAACAGTCCCCAATGGCTAATAAATCTCTGCATCAAGACAACGCTGCAACATGAGCTAGTTTATCCAAGCACTGGTCAGTCCAGCAAAGACCGGGTTATCTTCTCAGGGCTTTTCATCGCATGGCCCAAAGGGAATCGAGACGGCAAGATGCCGATGATAGGATGTAGTTACGGCCTCCATATCTTATGCATGTGGTCAGATCCCACCTGGGACTTGAGGTCGTCTGGAAACATCTATTTGCCACCATTGTTTTTTTATTTATTGTGTACCCCAGTGGATGTACCAGACCAGAACACCATTCCAGGAAGAGTATATACATTTCACTGCTATCCCAAAACTAGCGTGTTACAGATAAATCGAGCTATGTGAAAATTATCAGTACAGTACCTCGACAAAGTGTTACTAGCACTTCCATAATAGGCTTGCTACGATAGCTGGTGTTACCAGTGTTCAGCTGCAACACCGGTTACATCACTTGCCCACCACGGCACCGCCCCCAATGTCGTTTTGATTTTAATAAATAGTAATAAAAAATCATTTAGTTCAGTTGGAGAACAGACACTACAATTACAAACTGAAAAAAAAGTGTCTGTTCAATTCAGCGTGAACCAAACAACAGTCGCAGCAGGAGACAGATTTCACCTCACTTCGCCCATTTCGCCTCACTCTTGACTGACAAGACGATGGAGGAAGATTTGGTTTCAAAACTAAATGTAAAAGTGCCTTTTTAAGCGAGTTTGTCATTATAATGTTTTGTTGTTGTGTTTTTCATTAAGAATAATAATGAACCCAACCTACCATATTGGGACGCACAATGTGTCTTTCCTCCAGGTGCACAAATTGATATTCAGCAATGCCTATGTTGCCAAACACGATTTCACATTCTCAAACGACAACAATATCTAGCAGAAATCAGAAGCTGTGGTCATGCACGGATTCAAGGTTGGCCTGTCAACACTTTTTGTCCACGGGAAGGGAGGCACTCCAGAGAGGGCATTTGCATGACTTCATTGTTTTCCGCCGTGAGTCATTTGAATGGCACAGGGGGAAGCGTTAGGACAGACACTCTACGAGAACGAGTGCCGGGCAACAGCTGCCTTATCTTCTCTCCTTTGCTTTTTTTAGAAAGCAAAACCATAACGGCTGTGGCACGGTAAAGGAGATGTCATCGGAATGGAAACGATTTTGACAGTTGCGAATGAAATGAGGTGAAAAATCAAAGTCACATTTTATTTGGTCTGTGTGCGGCTGCCTGGTCTGAGATCAGTCTGAGCACATCTGGATGTGTGTGTGTTTGTGTGTGCTTGTGTGTGTAAAAGTGTGTCCAAAAGCTTGAGCGGGCGCCTGCCCACTCATATCATCAGCAACACACTAATAATTCACAACAGATCTAGCCCGTATCAAATCAAAGATGAAAAGCAATTTACGACAGTAATCACCGGCGATCATTGAATTCCTGGCTTCAGAATTGATTGGTGCTATACACTCGAAACATTCCCCTTACAGGCTGGAAATGGAATTTCACACAAAATGTCTATTCTCAGGATTAATCCGTGTTTTCCAGGCCCACCGTGATGTCTATTCTGCCAAGCTTGTTTGTTTGCGTGCACGTGCGTCTGCATAAACTCAAAGAATCACCGTAGTCTGTTCAAGAGGCCTGCGTTCTGCTCCGAGAACAGCCTTCATCTAAAGAGCCTTAAAAGCGGAACGAGGTACGGCAGTTACATCTTACATGGTGCCGGTCAGGGAAAACAAGCAGGATGGATGAGTCTATTCACAAGCTGTCCATTAGTTTTCATTAGTCTGTTCTGGGAACCTGTAGATTTATTGGCCAGATTTGCCTCACACTAAGTCCTGGGGGCTTCCGTCTGATTGCGACACTGAACAAAAGAGTGATCAGCTCCCGTTTGTTTCAGCTTGTATGCCTCATTTTTATCCCTCCAAATTCCACATCAGGGAGAAAAGCCTGCCGATGAGGCCTACCATTACCCTTGATCTGATTAATTTGATTTGGACCTGTTCGATCAATTTCAAAAAATTTAAATTTCTCTTGTGACGAGGCCATAACTACACCACGGTTGCATGCTTGAGTAAGCGTCCTTGAGGGTCTCCTCAAAAATTCTCCTCACACTATTAACAACAATCGCAACATGGCAGCCCTAGAAATGAATTTTCTTTGGTTTGGGTTGAGAATCACAACTCATGCCCTGCATTGACCAGCGTGGCTAAAGACGAAGTGCTTTTATTGATTAAACAGATATCGATATAGAGGAGGACATAAAAGAAGGTGCAATCTTGACTATTAATACCCTCCATTCATGTACACACTTTGCACAAGCTGACAAAACCCTCATAATATTCATTACTCGCCATGCCTGCATTTGTTGTGACATTGAGGCATTATGGTCTTGTTTACGACGGTTAAGGTGACAGAAAATCGGGTGTTTCATGTATCAAAGATATGATATTCTTGACCGCATCCACCCAATATTTAAAGTGCAAACAGAAATTATTAATCTGATCACCATGGAGATATTGGATTCCTCCGGCAGTCTCCAATCAATACATTCTTTTCTCAAAGGGGAAATTTGGAGATTTCATTAACCCACTACGAAGCTCTTGACCGTGGTGTTTGAACCATTACAAAAGGTGAAAAAGGGCAAGACCATTCTTTTGGCCTAATCACAAATATTTCCTTCCGCATGTCTATACTTCTTTTTTGGGGGCTGTACTTTAGCAAAGCATCGACCAGGATTTATGGAGCAATACACCGAAATGTATTAAAAAAAATGAATGGCCATTTTTTACAGCTTTCCACTGGTGATATATACTGCTTTGTTCAAACATGTTTCATCTTTCTTTTCTACAATATTTTGTAATTAATATCGGTTTATCTTTGTCGACCGCATGGCCTGCAAGCAACTCTGCAGTATTGCATGGTTTATTCATGTTGAATTTGTTAAATATGGTTGCAAGACATGCAGATCAATTCTTAACATGCCATTGTACGCAGAATATCTGAAAGCTTTGAATTACTGTCTCCAAGGAAACTCCCTGTTCACTTTTATAATCAGTCATTAGTTATTTCATTTTCCATTTATCAACAAGCCTTGTGATTCATATAACACCCAAAGCGTCGCTGAGAATGAGTGTTTTAAATCAACATTGAAACTAATTTTACAAATCTCCTTTCACATTTGTTTTTCTATGTCTACAGTCTCACACGGGAATATGTGTGGGCTTCTGCACTGGAGTTCCTCCCAAGTCCTCCTAAATTTGTATTCGAAAGGACCCCTTTCCTCTGAAATGCTGTTGAGTTTCCAAAGAAAGTCCAAAGACAAAAGCCTCATTAGCTAAATTTGTCAAACTTCCGTGATGTGCAAAGATTAGCTCTAACACAAGGGTAGAAAATGCAAGATGACCTTGTTGGTAATACAGCTAGCTCCTCTGTTTTATTTCTTCTAATTTTATGGCTTGGGAAGCAAAACTTTTGAAGTTGGCAAATATGCTCAAAGTTTAATTTGTACAATGGACAGTATGAACAAAGCGTTTTATTGTAGTTTTGTAAATTGCCATTGAGTGCTATTTAAACCCTTTCAAAATCATGCATACAAGAGACAATACAGTCCCTCACAATGTCAGTGTTTTTTTCTTAACCTTGCAGCCAGCATTTCCGTTCCTCTTGTCTTTCATTGATTGATTATACTCTGTCCTCACCACAAACCCACCAGACAGGGATAAAACACAAATGATTTTTATGCTTTGCCACAGTGAGGATCTGTTCAGCAGGCCTTTCATTAAACTATTTTATTCAAGAAGAATGCCCTCAAATCAATGACATTAAATTCTATTTATTCGTGTATTCTTTATTGCAGTTTTAATTCTGTCTGCACAATCTGATGTTCATCCTAAACCTTCGTCCCAAAGGTACTGAAATGCAATAAAAAACAGTGTTCATTCAGTATTCTGTTCTATATTGTGTTATAAAACTGATTCTGTTACAGAATTCTGATTGGTCAAAAAAACAATATGCTGTATTTTTTTCCCTCAATGGAATACTCAACTTTATTTATAGAACACTTTCAACACCACAAGTGGAACCAAAGTGCTGTACAGAAAAAACATAAAAGAGAAAATAAAAAAACAAAAACATAAAAACAATGCAAACATATGACATACACAGCTTACAAACCATTTTCAAATGCTAAAGAAAACAAATATGTTTTAAGCGCACTCTGAAAAACACTCCATGAAGGAGAAGATTTTACAGAACAGAGGAAGGTCATTCCAGAGCCTAGGAGCTGCAACAGAGAATGCCTGATCACCTTTACATTTTAAACGAGATCACGGTACCATGAGGAGAAATTGATCATTTGAGCGCAGAGATCTACTGGATTGACAGCGACTGATTAAATCAGTAACATACTCTGGTGCTAGGACATGCAGAGCCTTAAAAACAATAAAACACAATAAAAAACAGTCCATACAACTCATTGTAATGCGAGTATTCCTAAGACACGCGATAGCTGAAATTTGAATCCTTAAAGGGGACATATTATGCAAAATTCACTTTTGTTTTTGAACATCTAATGTGTCTGCCGTGTGTGTACACAACCACCCTATTGTGGTCAAATCCACTTTCTTAGTTTGTCATTTTCCCCCTTAATAAAAAAAAGAAAACATACCTTCATACCTTCCCCTTCATTCTACTAATTTCAAATTCGAACTACAATTCTACACCCTATATCTAAATTCCTTAATAAAAAAAACACTTTATTAAATTTTGAATAGAACAATATGCTGTACAAAGTATTACGTCAAGTGACGTTATATATATTTAATTATATAGGCTACTTTTGCAACTGCTTGGCTTTTCTTATTTAAATTGATAGTATTACACATATAAATAAAGACCTTAAGTCACTCTACAAAGAGTTTTTTCCCAGAAAGAGAAACAACAACTAGAGATGTCTCACTACAGGCCACAGATGTTGAAGTCATTTTGTCTCCTCTACTGGTGGAGAGATGGAATTACCCATCCTTATGTGTTCATACATCTTTCCTTCTCCAGATGACTGGCCCTCCCCTCTGGAATTGACACCTACCATTTATTCTCATTTTAGGCTTTCTTCAAGACATACAGAGCTCCTTAGTGAGGTATAACCAGCCTGGCTATCAGCAGACTGTGTCGTCCGAGCTATCCTGGAGCTCTGAAGCTCCCACTGTGCCAAGCCATCAGCGACGGCCAGCATCAGAAGACTGATGCTATCCCATCATTCTGTGGGAATAAGCGGCAACACATCAGATCAGTCCATCCTCGGTGAGGAGGGTAGAGAGGAGCCATTTGTCATTATCAAACGCTTTTTAATTTCAGCGTCTGATTTATGAGTTTCACTTCTCAAAGTAAGACGTTCATTGGCCGTGTTTTTATTCTGGGGCATTTAGTTTTCATTAATACTGCATATTGAGGCTCTATGAGTCACAACTAGGCCTACTCAGATCTCTCATCAAATGACATTATATCCTAACTTATTTATAATTTACATATAATTTGTACAGCATGTTCTATACAGAATTGAATTGAGAATCAGTGAATTAAATTTCAACTGAAGAAAATATGATGTAGCCTATAATTTCAATTTAACAAAGAAGAACAAATCCATGTTTTCAGTATGAAAACCCATGAAATGTTATCGTACAAACAACAGGGATATTTTGAAATACAACAAACAGTTCATTCAAATTTTGATTTAAATTATGTTATCTGAAAGCAATGTTAAACGTTTTGTGTTGCTGCTGTAGGCCAACAGAAAAATTATAATCTGACTGGCTAATTGTCTTGGCATTTGTTTTGAGACAATGCATAAATACTGTCATTTGAGCATTGAGGTTTATAACTTAACGATGTAAGACTAAAATATCGTATAAATACCTTATAAAACAACATCCACACCCACAATTAAACACAAAGCGCGATATAGCCTACAGGCCAACCAACTAGCCTACTTGGCAAGAAATTCACAATTATTTCAACAAAACATTTCAAATTGTCTGCTTTTGTTTACAATAACATACAGGCCTAGACATGCCATATTGATCAGAACGAAGCGAAGCGATCAGAATAAATGCATGTTTTGTTTATCTAACAGCACGGCAGCAATAAACGTGCACAAAAAATAACCGCGAACTTACCGAACTCCGCTAATTCCACCTCGTGCACCTGCTTCGCATATCCGGTACCCGCTAAAATTGTTAGCGCCAAAGTTTTTACAAGGAATTCAGTTGAGAGAGTGCCTCCTTCACATGCTCAATGAATGTGCTGTGCATGTATGGTGCCACGTGCATTTATTTGCTGCCAAGTCTTCTCAGTTTTGTGTTAATCCGGTGGGGTTCTCATGACTTGTTTTTAAAGCTACCATTCCCTATACCAAATAATTATTTTAAATAGAACTCATGATTTGAAAAGGGTCCTATTTTTAAGCTACTACTCTTTCTTCTTATTGAATACTGTGCAGTATACACTGCATACTGCATAGTCACCATGAAATCAAAATGTACAATTTATTTTTATGGAATTTTGCAGTGTTTACTATAAATGATGTATCCATGCACATCATTATTTTTTAATAATTGATCAGCCCTTCACATCTTTAATAGACTAAATGAAGTCCTGCCCTATATTTTTTCTCTTTCAAGAAGCTGTTTTACTCAGATAGGCCTTTTCATGCCAACTTTAAAAATAGTAGGAAATGGTATTGAAAATAAATATTTTAAGCTGCATTGTTGTCATATGACCTCATCAAATAGAATGTGTAATTCAGAATATAAACAGCATATGCAACTTGTAAAAATAACTGGTTATTTTGCATTTGTAATCCACTTTGTATCTTAAAAAACAAAACAAAATGTGACTAACAATTCCCATACTGTGCAGACTGGACTATATTTAGTATACTATTCTGAATATAGATTATTTAGGTTCTTTGTCGAATTCTTTGATAGGGCTCTTTGTTCACCCATACAACTAAGTATTAATGTTGATATGATAATAATGTACTATGATGATAATGTACTATTTCCTTTCATGATTTATGTATGCACACACGCCAACAGAGGTCTTGGCAGATTCCAACAGGCGTTCTCTCCAAATTCTCATATCTATACAAACATGCCTTGGGCCGCATTGAATATGCAAGTCATATTAAAACAAGCTCCCTTAGCTTTGTAATGCATGGCTTCACTTGCTCTTTGCTTGTCTTGGGAGACAGTGATTTGGTTTTAAAAGTTTTCTCTTTTCTGCACTTTTTTGTGCTGCTTAATTCATTATAGCGATTTGCAACACCACACCAAAATCTACAACAACAAAAATTATAATAAAAATACAGTTGCTCCAGTATCCTTGAATTAGTCTAACCCTTTTAATGTTGTGTTTTTCTTTGAGTTTATTCATTCTCCTGACATTAATATTAAATATTAGTCTTTGCTGAATTAATTAATTCCCCCAAGAAAGTAATACGCCATTCTCGCAGATAAAGGCAGAGCACAGGTACCGCTGTTTTACGAAGCACCGCTGAATAATGATCCCTAAAAAACAAAGTTTTCTGTGTAGAACAAACAGGTCAGGAAGCTGCCATCCAGGGCCAAGGTTATAAAGAACCCAGTTTATTAGGTTTGCAACAACATAAGGGAAATTGCAATGCAACAACGGCTGGGCCATAACAGACTACTAACCTAAAAAGTTAATTTGATTCATTTTCCAAACAGCTGAATGGAACCTCTTTCCGTGACTCATTTGTTTACACTCCGTGACTGAAGATCCACAATCACTGGAAACCATCTAGAATGAGAATAGGTAAAAGAAAAAAGAAAAAAGAAAACGTCACTGGTGAAATAGACTGTGATTCAGATTGCTCTTAAAGCCTTCTGATTGTGTAGAGAGACCTCGTCTCCACTCAGGAACAATCTCGGGAGCACAGGAGCGTTCCAGTTCGGGGGTGGCATCTAAATTGCAAACAACAGACACAATCAGCAAGGAAATGGCCATTTCCTGTGAGTCAGCCACCATGACAATTCTCCTCTGATAGCTACTGTTACAGTACAATGAGCAGGCATTGATGGACATGTGGGCAGGGAAAACAAACCCTCAGTAAGTCAACAAGCTCGTGCGGTTTGGGATGGTCAGTGGAGGAGAAAGGGGTCCGGATCACCTGTGGGGTTAGTGGGGCCAATGCAGGACCAATTGCGGGCTCTGATTGGGCCAATTTAACATGTGTCTATGCAGCAGGAAGGTAAACAACCCCCGATACATGGTCAAGTGTACAGACACACCTATAACTCATGATAGACTGTGGTAACTTTAAATGGCATTTTAGAAATCTCATCAATCTCTTTGATTTCACAAATCCCATCAGTTCATTGCATTCTGTCGGTGTGATCAGAAGCATATGCTATTCGCACTCTTTAGATCAAATTGGTGAAGTTCCAGAATTATATTGGCTCACTGATGGCTTGTTTATTGTTTAATTTGGGTTCAGCGAGAGCTCCTGCCCAAGTGCTCTAGCCCTCAGTCACAGAGCAAAACAAGCATGTCTTTTCACTGATGGCTTTAATGATTGTCTTTCGGGCTTGTTGTCCGGGTAACCATTCCTTGTTTAGACGTGTTGTCAAGGCAACAAAGATGGAAAAATCAGTGGATTGAAATTATATTTTTAGAAAATCACCAAGTTGCTGCCTGAGGTTGATCTAAAGGGCTGTTAATTCTCAAGATCTGCGTGTGTAAAAAACACAAGGATGTTTCATTTTCTGCCTCTCTGCAACCCTGAAATGTCTTTTTAAATAGACCATTAAAATTAAATCGGGATCAAGACTTTGGCTTTTGTATGAACCCTTTAAATGAACTTCTGTTCAAAACTATAGATTTTCACCTTGATTATGTATTATATGCTTGAGGCTTAGATTAATTTGTTGTTTGTTTTCATCAGAAAGCTTGAGCACAGCAAATAAAAGAAAGAAAAGTGGAGATTAGATAGATTTGTTGTGTTACTATATAATTGCTCTTTCTGCATGAGAGGCTCGCACTGCTGAAGTTTTCCTGCTGTGGTCTTGAGAGAATAGTCAGGACAGGCAGTATGGCACTGTATAGCTCTTGCCTTAAACTAAACATGGCCCAAATCTCTTCCCACATAGCTCTTTTGTTTTCTGTCAACACACCCACTACATCTGTCATGTTAAGCATTCTTCTCTCACTTCACTTTTTTTTCCTTTTTATTCTCTGCGATTCACACTGTCTGCAACAGTGATGCATATTTGAGTTTATCACCTTGAAGTCAACATGAAACAGTTCACATCCCATTTTACTTCTGGAAAAAAATGGGATATTCTCTTTTCTGTACTTTGTGTCTTCCAATTCAATACCATTCTTAAAGGCACAGTATGTAATTTTCGCCACTAGATGTCGCTTATTCAAAACAAAGGCATAGCTTGATGACGCTATGAATGAGCGTGGAATCATGGGAGTTGTCATCTTCACCTCCAAAGCCAATGAAAAGCAATCTGACGAGACTCGGGCAGAAATCATGTTTATCGGTGAGCTAATGTATTAAAGTTTTTATTGATGTTATTGTGGTATGAAGCAGGGCTCAGCCTGAGAGCCTGTGGCATTTTAACTTGCTGTTTTTTTTTTGTGCTTATATGCCGCAGTCAGCCACGGCTGTTTTGTTGCTTATGTTTATTTTATGATTAAAGTTATGTTTCATGTCTGCCTCCTTCTTCCATGAACTTTAACTTTGTTACGGTTACATTTGATCAGCTGCAGTCCGTAGTTTTTCCTCTTTGTCATCATCTCTGTTCGAAATCTGCAATTGCAGTTATTCGCGGAATTATCAACTTTATGTGGGTTGTGACCCGGCACGGCACAGCGCGGATGAATCCAATGTTTTGAGGAGAATGTGCGGCTGTCAGTCACCGTGCTGGTGTGGATACTGTCATTCAGAATCACGGATTCTACTTTTTGGAAGTATGACCAACATAAGAATTTTCACCGGAAAATGTCATCTGAACAAGTAAGTAACATCCACTTTTGTTCTGACCAACTAAGGGAAAAAAAGCATTGCAGTAAAACGCGCTGATTAACACTTATCATATCACGTCAAACCGTGCAAATTATACTTTGTTCTCAAATTGTTAATGTTAACAACATTAGCATTGCGTGACTACATTTAATGCCTTTCCAATATTTGTCCTTGTTTTCACATGGCCCTGGTTGCAGTCTCTTTTCTTCTGTAGCCACGACGAAAGCCGAAGTCTTTTGCATTTTACAAGTTGTAAACTGTTGTCACTGGTGATTGTCGTTTGAACCTTTCTGGATCCGCCATCAAATTGATACATTTAATTATATCAAGTGCTGTGAGAAAAAGCTACAAATCTCTACCTCCAACATCCTCACACACAATATAGCCTATGACGCAAAGACATGCTCGAATTTCCCACGGAAATCCACCAGTACCACTGGAATTAAAAACATTATTACAATCTTACCGTTTTGAATCGAGCTAAGGCAAGCAGATAGTTTTGAACACTGGCTGGTTATGTACTTGCTCAAAAATTTATTTTGGATAATTTTTACCCTAAAAAGTTAAGGACTGTAGCTTTTAATTAAGATTATTTTATTTCATTCTAATGAAATAGACGCAAGTGCTGAATTACCACTCATACAGGTCACTTTACTTGACAAATTAAAATTGTATTTTACACTCAATTATTGTATTAATAGCGCTGTTTTACTTGGTCAAAACAATCCTACTAAAATACATTTGAGTGTGTTGAAAGTTATGTTAACGTTACTCTGTGTGTTCGCTTTGTGTCTGGTATCAGACACTTGTTACACACCGCTGTAAGCTAGATCGATATTAGAATGTTATATTAATAAACACTGGGTGACTTGTGTAAATCAAGAAAACAAGAGATTCAAACAGTACGACTAACAGTGCTGAGCTATATAACAATGATTAGTTTTCTGTGGATAAAGGTATTCAGACAGTTGCTCACCTGTCAAATAAGTAAAACCAGAAATTGATGGTAACGCGGATATGACGTCATTGACAGCCGACACATTGACACGGGCCATTACACTGGTTAAAATAGCTGAATTCTCTGGATTTAAACATTGTTGGAAACATTGTCAACAACATATAACATTGTTCTAATGGTTTTTGGTTATTTTAATCCAAAAATCTTACATATTGTGCCTTTAATACATTTTTTACCTTCCATTCCCTTGAATAAACACATTTTTTAACCTTTTCTTCTGTTTTTTCCCCTCTCACCGCCTACTAAATAATGCGCACACACACACATGGTTGAAAAATAAGAGAGTTTGGTGACATCAACCAAAATGGAAAGTCATTTCAGAGGTGAAGCAATTTATAATACATTTTGGTAAAAGATTGCGAAGACAAGCATTTTCTTTCTTCAGAAAAACAAGCCCTGATTAATTTAAATAAGAGCAGAAATGTCTTTTAAGAAAGTCAATTTTGAATTTATTTTGTCTTTAAACTCTTTTTATAAAGGTTCCTCATTCAGCATTTTGGATGACTACCTGTCCACAACATCTTTTGGAGAAATGCTTGTTTATATTTCAGTGAACAGTGCAATTATTTTAAAATCCCGCTTGTCATACTATTGGCATTTTCCATGTAATAATTTCTCTGTGCAAAAATTTTATTTAACTGTAAGCGATCATCTTCCTTCACGTAGCATTAGTCACAAAGATGAGAATTATGACAACTTCACAAAAATATCTCGAGGAGCCTGTCCTGGAGCTGACGGAGAGGCTTTGTAAAACTTCATTTAGATGATAATTGGTGTGCAGACATTGTTAGATTACAACCTTTCAATGGCAGTTCACTGAAGGCAGGTGATTATAACGTCTGATATTCATGGTGAGGACAAAGCCGAGTGCGCTGCATGACAAGAACTCCTTCTGCTGCCATTCCCTTGCTCCGACCCTCAAGAAAACACCTGCCATGTGAGACAAGGTTCTCTACTGTAATGGGACTGGGGGCTTTTTAGGGATAAGGGGAAGCAGGGACCTGTAAGAAAAAAAACCTCATTAATGTGACCACTTCAAAATCTTAATTATTTCTTCTAGACAGCAAAAGATTAAAATGAACTTTCCCTTAAATATCACCCTTCTCAAATGTTTTTCCTAAGAAAAATACCTTAGTAACTGTAGATGCATCACCTGTAGAGTTTCAGAAGTGATCTCAACGTCTCAAATGTGCTCAAATTTGACAAAGCAAGTCTGAAATCAAAAGTCAGAGCTTTTAAGTAAGGAATAATTGATGACTGGCCTTTGAATTATTAGAAAATAATGCACACCTGAGGTGGTACTGTGGCCACGACGCAAAGCAGAGCTCTAGTGTACATTATTTTCTAATAATTCAATGGACCGGAGTCAATTATTCTGCTTATACTGTGGTAACCACACCTCAAGGGAAGACATTGTTCAGATGTTGTTTTTCAGGACATTTGTCAGGTTTTCTTGCGTGTAGGACTAATTTCTGACGCATCTCATCCCATGATTCCATTACTAATTCCAAAACATTTTAGAGCTAGCAACAGAGGCTTGAGCCATTGATAGTAGACTAATGCAGTTATTAGAGAGAGAGAGAGAGAGAGAGAGAGAGAGAGAGAGAGAGAGAGAGAGAGAGAGAGAGAGAGAGAGAGAGAGAGAGAGAGAGAGAGAGAGAGAGAGAGAGAGAGAGAGAGAGAGATGAAGCATGTGTGAGTCTGTGCGTCTCTCAACAGTGCTCGGCAGCAGCATCTCTACTAATAGTGAAACATGTTTTCGTACATAGTAAAACGTACTTTTGTGGCAAAAAAAAAACACACAAAAAAACATGGAAATTATTTGACGTTTTTATCCTATTGTTTACTATATTTATTTGCTTGGTCAGTGCCGTTGTGGATTTTGGTTCTTTTGCTGTTGTAGGCTGTAAGGACCTTTGAAATAACTTAAATCATTTGGCGAAGTGATATGGACATGTAATGCGGTCAAGACCTGCCTGGACCTACTTTAGCTGTGCATTTTAATTCTTAAATGACACATAACATATGTCTCAATCTTTTGAGCAAGGAAAGGTTCGCCAATTTAATAGAAAAGGGGGCTAATTTCACTTATTATACAACTGTATAGATAACTTTTTCTTTTTTTTTTTGGTCAATCGCGGCCTCTGGCTGTCAGGTAACACTGTATTTTGATGGTCCACTTTAGACATTAAGTAACTACATGTCAACTACCAGTCATTAGAATATTAGTAGACTGTGTGCTTAATACACTTTATTTTGATGGTCTCCCAAAAGACATTGTACTAGTAACTTTGAAACTTTATGTCAACTTAAACCCTATTCGGATGGGATTAGTTTATATAATTTAAATTTATATATAATATAAATAATATAGTAGTTATAGTTTATATAATATAATTTTACCACAGGATGTCTGTAATATTAATGGCCAATTCGCACGGGACAAGATATCTCAGTAAAACTAGAAGAAGTGGGAGGGGTAACTAGATTTACGCACCGCCATCACCCTCCTGTCTTCATGTGCGTATTACGTTGCTTACTGATATCATGTGTGCAAACACTTATAACCTATTTATATATGAAACTGTTAGGTCCGGTTGAACAATGTTTTAATTAAATTTCAGATTGGATTATGTTGGTAATAGGCACTTACCTAAGCAAAAAGAAGTTTCTTGCCTCTAATAAGTGCGTTCGACCTTCTCTTTGATCTGAATGGCACGTGGAAATCTCTTTTGTTCCACCGTCTAGAACAGAACTGAATGCTTTTTCAAGCGCCTCCATACTAGAAAAACCGCGGATGACTAGAAAAAATGACGGAATATTTACGTACATATTTAAAGCGGGTCTATTCGCAGGGGATTAGTATTAGCCTACCTGAGATGATTTTTCCGGACCTTTTTACTGAAGGTTAAAGTCGCCGTAATCTTTACTGACATTGTCCGTAATGATTACTGAGATGGCAGATTCGGACGGGACTAAAATCACTGAGAAGTTCTGGTAACATTTACTTTACCCCACGTCTCCATGTTAAACTAGTCCTGTCCAAATAGGGCTTTATTCTACAAACCCGAACTCTAACCCTAAATCAACAGTCTACTACACTGCCGTGCAAAGGCAAAAGACCTTAACTTCAATTTTGGTCAAAATGAGTTATTGCCATATTTGGAACAATGGACATCAGTTTTATCATGTGGATAAATATCTTGCGTCAATTTTGTTCTTTTCTGCTAAAAATAAGATGTTGTTTTTGCCATAACTTCCAAAAGCAGAGGGAAAGCAAAGGCAGAAGACCTTAACATCAGTTACAGCCTTTTGGCTTTGTACCGCTGCACTTTAGAACGCTGTTATTATAAGTTACAGTGGAGTTAAGGCACTCTGCCTTTGTTTTACCCACCAGCAACGCGTTTGCCGCGCTGAAGTTACGGTGTTATGCCTATATACTTGAAGCACTTTTGCCACACGCATTAAATAAAGTGAAAATAAAATTGTTGCAGTGGTTGTTTTCTATCTAGCATTAAGAATTTCCTATTCTCGCGGGAAAACGACTCGGTTACTAACGTAACCTCGGTTCCCTGAGAGGAGGGAACGAGTATTGCGTAAGTAGCTTACGCTATGGGAAAACTCCTTTTCTCGAGAATATTGAAGTCTTTACGTAAAACGCATTGCAGCTGCACAGCTGACAGCAATGAACGAAGGAACTCGGTCATTGGCTGTGCTGCGGCAACTTGCTCGAACCAATGACAGGGCGACTCTGAATGCGCAACCAATGAGCGCGCTTCGCGCCCGCGTGCGTCAGAGCCCGCCAAGATGGGCGTGGCCAAGCTATATATTGGGCGCCCCGTCATGAGAGTTCTTTAGGTTAAAACGACTGAAGCGAACTAACCAAGCACAAGCACGGCAGCTTACGCAATACTCGTTCCCTCCTCTCAGGGAACCGAGGTTACGTTAGTAACCGAGTCGTTCCCTTTCGAGAGGTCTCTCCTATTGCGTAAGTAGCTTACGCTATGGGAACACCATGCAAAACGCCGTGCGTGCTGAACTTCGCCTTATGATAGCCAGAGGCAGGTGCCTGAGCTAAAAAGCAAAGTTATCATCCAACTAGCCGGCAGAGGCGAGCTTTATATGTGGGAAAAAATACAGAGCGGCTAGGAGGCGCTCAGTGTGACACAAGCACATACATAATCTAGATACGAACTCGCAGTTCAACTAGCATTATGCTGATAGCACATTGGAATGCAATGTCGGGACCTGTAGGTTGTAGAATCTGATAAATGTGGACGGTGAGGCCCAGCCTGCCGCCGCACAAATATCCTCGATCGGTATCCCGCTCGACCATGCCCAGGAAGAAGCCACACTCCTGGTGGAGTGTGCTTTGACTCCCCAGGGGCATTGAAGTCCCTTAGCTTCATAAGCCAGCGCTATAGCTTCGACTATCCAGTGAGAGATTCTCTGCTTTGAAACGGCGGAACCTTTCGTACGGCCGCCAAAGCATACAAACAGTTGTTCTGTCTGTCTGAATAGGGCAGAACGCTCCAAATACACTCTGAGAGCCCTAACGGGGCAGAGTAGATTAGCGTCGTGTTCGTCTGCTGGAGACGAAAGCGCAGTTAGGGAGATAACCTGTGCTCTGAAGGGAGTGGTGAGCACTTTAGGAATATACCCATGTTTCGGTCTAAGGACGACCCTGCAGTCGTTAGGTCCGAATTCTAGGCAGGCAGCACTTGTTGAAAGCGCGTGCAGGTCGTCCACTCTCTTGACCGAGGCGAGTGCCAGCAAGAGCGCCGTCTTGAGCGAGAGCTGTTTAAGGTGCACGGTTCGGAGTGGTTCGAACGGGGGCCCTTTAAGAGCGTCTAGGACCGTAGCTAGGTCCCAGATCGGCACTGAGGGGGGGCGTGAAGGGTTCATCCTCCTGGCGCCCCTTAGGAAACGAATAATTAGGTCGTTTCTTCCCAATGGACGTTCCATTACAAGGTCGTGTGACGCTGTGATGGCAGCCACATATACTTTGAGCGTGGAGGGGGTGCGGCCCGCCTCCAGAAGCCCTTGTAGGAAAACGAGTACACTCGTAATCTCGCATGTTACAGGGTTCAGGCCCTTGGTACTACACCAGTCACTGAACACTTTCCATTTCTGGGCATATAAGCGTCTCGTGGAGGGCGCCCGCGCCTCAGCGATGGTTTTTAGTGCTCCGCTCGCGAGGTTCCTGGGAACCCGTTGAGGGGCCATGCATGAAGGGCCCACAGATCGGGGCGGGGATGAAATATCATCCCGCTGGCCTGACTGAGGAGGTCTGGCCTCAGTGGAATCGGCCGTGGTGCAGATTGCATTTGCATCAGATCTGGAAACCATGTTTGGTTCTTCCAGAGTGGGGCTATCAGCAGCACTGCGTTTTCCTCCTCTCTGAACCGACTGATGACCTGTGGCAGCATCGCGATCGGGGGAAAGGCATATAAGGGGCGGCTCGGCCAGCTCTGGGCGAGCGCGTCCGTGCTTTTCGTGAAGAAAAGAGAGCAGTGCGCGTTCTCCTTGGAGGTCGAAGAGGTCGATCTCGGCTTTGCCAAAGGTTTTCCATAACCACTGAATCGTCAGAGGGTTGAGAGCCCATTCTCCTGGGAGAATCTTGTCTCTGGATAGCATGTCTGCCCCCTGGTTCAGGGCGCCTGGCACATGCGCTGCTCTCAGCGAGCGCAAGTTGTGCTGGGACCATAAAATGAGTCTCCTGGCCATTGAATGCATGGAGCTCGACCTGAGTCCACCCTGGCGATTTATGTACGACACTACCGTCATGTTGTCCGTTCGGACCAGGACGTGTTCGTTTTTTAGATGTGGGAGCAGGGCTCTGAGAGCCAAAGCGACCGCTTTCATTTCCAGACAGTTTATGTGTAGGCGCTTCTCCGGGTTTGACCAAAAGCCGGAGACAGGCCTGCCCTCGTAAAGGGCCCCCCAACCTATTTTGGAGGCATCTGTCGTTATCATCTTTCTCCTTGTGTTCACACCCAGACTCACGCCTGACTGGTACCAGTCGGCGGCTTTCCAGTGCGTCAGGGCTTTTATACAGCCGTGGTTCGCTCTGATTAAAAAGTGTCCCGAACGCCACGCATGAGTAGGGACGCGGCTCTTGAGCCAGCGTTGGAGAGGGCGCATATGCAACAATCCTAGCTGGAGTACGGCCGATGCTGAGGCCATGAGACCGAGCATCCTCTGAAACCGTTTGACGGGGGCGCGCGCGCCCGCTCTGAATGATGTTGCAAGGCGCCGGATGGTGAGCGCGCGCTCCGATGAGAGACGCGCTGTCATTTGCATCGAGTCTAGAACTATTCCCAGGAAAGAAATTCTCTGGCTGGGAGATAGTATGCTTTTTGCTAAATTGATTCTTAGACCCAGGCATTCTAAATGGCTGATAATCCAAGATCTGTGTGTTATTAGCTGACTCTCTGATTGTGCTAGAACCAGCCAATCGTCGAGATAATTCAGTATTCGCACTCCCCTTCGTCTTAGGGGGGAAAGTGCTGCATCCATACATTTCGTGAATGTACGGGGAGCCAGGGACAGGGCGAACGGGAGTACTGTGTACTGGTATGACTGTCCCTCGAAAGCGAATCTCAGAAACGGCCTGTGATGAGGCGCTATTGGAATGTGAAAGTAAGCATCTTTCAGATCCACTGAGAGAAACCAATCTCCTGGGCGCACTTGGGCGAGGATATGCTTGGTTGTTAACATTCTGAACGAGCGAATCATTAGTGCTTTGTTCAGGTGTCAGATCTAGGATGGGGCGGAGACCGCCATCCTTTTTCGGGACGAGAAAATAGCGGCTGTAAAAACCTGTCCCGCTCAGAGAGGGGGAAACAGTTTCCACAGCGCCCTTTTCTATTAGTTTGCGCACCTCGGTGCGTAGAACATGTGAACACTCTTTTCTCACTTTCGTCTCGACCACAGTCGTAAAACGTGGTGGTCTGCGAGCGAACTGGAGCGAGTATCCGTGCTTTACTATATTCAATACCCATTTCGGCATATCTGGAATGTTTTCCCATGCCGCTGCGTGTACAGATATGGGCTGAATACAGGCTAGGGGCGGGCCGTTGTGACGTAGGGACCCGGCTAGCGAATCGCCTGAGCTCGTAGCTCTCAGAGGCGCGGGCGCGCGCTGACCAGCTGAGTGAATGGGCGCGTGTGTGATTACAACAGCGCGCGCTGTGTTTGTAAACACTTTTTCTTAGTGCACGGCTCAAACAGAGGGGTGGCGATGGGCTCGCTCACAGCGAAAGCGGCGAGGCGAGCCCGTAGTGCGGAGAGACCCAGGTCATCACAGCCCTTGGTCAATGCAGCTTCTGCGTGGTCACGGCCCAGGCAGCGAGCGCAGATGATGTGACGATCCACGTCCGGGAGAAGGTCTCTGCACGACGCGCAGGAAGGCATTTGAAACAACGCCTTATTGGAAATTTGCTCTTTCACAAATGTCGCGGGGCGGACAGATGTAAAATACTTGCGTATATGGCGCGCCGGATGGCTCAGTAGGAGGTGCTTGAAGGCGGCTGAAGGTGCCGACGTCCTCGTAGCAATCCCGCTGGTATGCTTTTCCACGGCGGCGAAGGCTTCCAATAATCCGGAGGATCCAGCGAAGAAGGTGTTCGCTGAAGGAGATAAAATCTAAAGAACTCTCATGACGGGGCGCCCAATATATAGCTTGGCCACGCCCATCTTGGCGGGCCCTGACGCGCGCGGGCGCGAAGCGCGCTCATTGGTCGCGCATTCAGAGTCGCCCCGTCATTGGTTCGAGCAAGTTGCCGCAGCACAGCCAATGACCGAGTTCCTTCGTTCATTGCTGTCAGCTGTGCAGCTGCAATGCGTTTTACATAAAGACTTCAATATTCTCGAGAAAAGGAGTTTTCCCATAGCGTAAGCTACTTACGCAATAGGAGAGACCTCTCGAAAGGGAACTATGGTAGAGATGGCTTTAAAACGCAAACACCAAGATCAATATGGATGATATGGATAACTTTACATGAAGGAAAAAAAATCAGCTAGGATACTGGTAGCCTAGTTAGCTAGCTAGCGATGCAAACTTGGGCTAAACTATGATGTCTATGTAAACTAGGCTAACGTAACATTTCTTGACGCACAAAACACAATTGTTCCTGATCAACAAATAGCCTACATGATGGTGTGCCAGCTGTAAGACACCATAAATCAAAGCCTGGATACTATTAACTAGTACTAGTAGTAGGCCTAACGTTACAAGTTTTCTCGTGCCATACAGGGTGGCTAGCTGCCTGCCAATCTGACAGTCCACTCACTGACAGGAAACAATACGAGTGGGTTGGGGACGCCTCACGATACGCCTCACGATACGCCTCACGACACACCTCCCCTGGCGAGGAAGAAACATTACCACGCACACAAACCAACCCAGCAAATATAACTTACCTTTTTATTTTAAACATGGTCAAAATCCATGGAAAACAACATCCATTGAGAAGACAAATCCATTGTTTAAATCCATCATGGGCCGGCTGGCTAGCCTAAAGTGCAAAGTTGTCCGGAGGTTGACATTCAATTTTAAGTGTCGCTGTAGGTAGGCTATTAGTAGGGTGACCACGTCCGGTTTACACTAACCACTATGAAATTGTCCCGGTTAAACAGGTTACTTTCCTACCTCTTAAAATGTCATTTTACTTAAATTAATTACAACGATAAAGTTTTAAAATTATCCAGTACAGATAGCCTTCATTTTCTTTTTTATATTCTATTGATGTAATATTAAGCCTTACTAGACAGAACTCACTAAATGTTATTTTAAGGCTATCATTGTTATCATAGAAATGTTTGTATAGAGTGATAAAAGTCAAAATGGTCAAAAAATTTGAAGTTAAGGTATTTTGCCTTTGTATGACCTATGATTGTTTTGCAGGTAATGCAAAGGCAGAATACAGTAACTTCCGAATAAAGGTCAAAGGTGAAGTTTGAGCTAATTTTTTTTAATGTAGATAAATATATTCATTATGACAACTACTTGGCAAATTTTCAGTGTCCTACCTATCATACAATTGGCTGGACAACAAAAAAACTTTAAACTCATTTTTCTCAGTTTCACACTCTGGTGAGTTAAGGTCTTTTGCCTTTGTAGGGCAGTACAGTCTAATACTGTAATGAGAGTTAGTTGACATAGTTGCAAAGTCACTAATATAATATGAAGATCATCACATGGGTAAATAAAATGGATGCTACTTTCATGTCTCGTATCACACCATTGCACTCGTTTCATACAGACAAATTGTATTGAGCTACTGAGTGAAATGACCTCAAAAAGACTGCTGTAATAGATCTGTTACAGTGTCTGTCTTGTTGAAATGCTGATTTTCTTGTACATTATTGAGCTTTCGCAAAGAAAAAGCCTTAAGAAGATAATATGTATGTAAATAATAAAATAATTTAAACAATATTTAATGTTCACGTATTGATGTATTTGGTGAGGAGCCTTGGAATAACCACAAATTAAAATTAATTTTACATTATCCCTTACTTAAATCAGACGTTGAACTGTTTTGAAAAAAAAAATATGAATTTATCATTCAGGGTCACTGTCACATGTATGTTCAGTTTAATTCAGTTTCTGTCTTTTCTGTATTAGTTCTCGTTAGTCATGGTTTCAAATTAGTTAAGTCTTGTCAGCTGTTCCCGTTTAGTGTCCCCATTTACTGTGTATTTATACTCTCTGTTCTGTTAAGTCCTTGTTTGTGTTAATGTGATGTGAATGTTCTTCTTAAGTTTGCTAATTAAGACACTGTATCTATCACCATCTCGTTTGTCGTGCGCTTTCTACAGCCACCAGATGCGTTACAGTTACCTTCAAGCATTAGTTTAATCAGTGGGTTAAACACAGTTTAAGTTCAAGTGCCCATGTCCTTAAACTGACTCGGCGGTCTGTGCCAGGAAACTGCAAGGGAAGCTTTGGTATTTGCTACAATACATCTATAGAGAGGCTTGTTACTGAGAAGGAGGGTCTTTTCTGTACTGGCTTACTCACCTTATTAGCAGTCTTTATTACTTTCCATTTTAATGATCAGTTTGTCTGTATGTTTATTTGAGTTGCTAATGGACCAATCTTATGGAGCTCAAGGCTAGAAATTCATATCTGAGAGCTAGGAACAGTCCCTCAAGAGATGGCGGGGAATTTTTATGATTTTTGGCACAAAATGCTTTCATACAGAATGGCAAAATATGGATTTGGGTGCAGTAAAGAACATTTTATTTAGGGAAGTCTGCTTTTTGTATAATCATGCCTATTTATTCCCTGATATAATATATTTATCTCAAATGATTAGACAGTTAGACAGCACTGTTAAAACGATTAACAATGTCATCAAAACGGAATTTAATTTCGCAGCACAGCAACACAAAATGTCAAGCGCATTTTTCCATATAACAATAAACAGTGAAATTTAATCCAACATGGTCCAGAAAATGAAAATGAGAGGCTATGAGCAAAGGAAATAATAAGGTTTACCTTAGCTTCACAAATTTCTGTGGATTGACACATACTACTGTCACGAATAATAAAAGGGGATTAGAAGAGAACTATTAATTATTAGAGGAGAGCATGAGATAAAATGACACAAAGCTCATCTTGTCACCTTAAACATCACCATAAATGAGCCTGTCTCACTTTATTTCATGTCAGCAGAGTGTGTGACAAAAGTCTCGTTCATTAACAAATATATTGGGTGGTTGCTAAGAAAACATGTTAGCAATGCTTTTTTTGTTATGCGTATGAAACACACATATGTGAATGTGATAATGTAATGTAGGCTATATGACATTTTTTTCTTGTTCATGTTATCTGGCATCCAGGTCCAAATGACATATACATTGATGTTTGAAAACTCTTTTTTTTTTTGTTATCTCATCTCCTCTCTAAAGTCTCCTTGTAAAATAAAAATTCACACAAATATAAAAATTCTATCATTACTTACCTTCATGATGTTCCAAACCTGCTGTCTGTGTCTGTGGAACACACAAAAAATGTGCCAGTTGAATTTTTCAATGCAGTTACTTTTAATGGGGATCGAAGCGGTGAGTTGAACGTCTCGGTTACGCATGTAACCCTCATTCCCTGAAGGAGGGAACAGAGACGTAGTTGACGTGCCGACTGATTGGGATCACGCTTAGGGAGCCTGTCATCTTCGAGTACTGTTAAAACCAGCCAATGCACATTGGTGTGCGAGATCTGCATCTCACACTCCGCCCCGCGGCACGGGTATAAATACGGAAGTGGATGCACGCACCAGTTGTTTTTAGCTGAGGAGCCGAGCGGAGCCCGGAGTCAGCGGTGGTCCAGCAATAGTGGCGACGGGACTACATCTCCGTTCCCTCCTTCAGGGAGCGAGGGTTAAATACGTAACCGAGACGCTCCCTTTCAGTCGCTCACGTTCGACGTAGTCGACGTGTCGACTGATTGGGATCCCAATTAAAACACCACTGGTGCTGCCACCTTCCAGTGCCTAAATAAAAGCCTTCTGATCCCCCCGCATTATTGAGGCGGAGATGGGACAGGACTTAGGCCAGGGAAGTCACTGCTGTTCCGTAAGACCCACTCAATTACTCTTGGATAACACTGGGAATGCGTGCCCTTTCGATGGAAGGAGGGACACTACGGAAGCCACATCCAGCCCGCAGTGAGGTAACGTGGAGATACACATATGGACTGGGCGGATTACCGGGCAGTACAACATATGGAATGTCACTGGGGTGGCTCCAGCCTATAACAGGGGAGACTCAACCAGCCAGCAATGGCAGAGCAAGCTCTGCCAAGGGAAAGACATGGACTCGCCGCACCGTGGAATAATACACATATGAGATCGCCGTAGGGATCACAACATATGGACCCAGCCTAGCACAAATTCCACCAGTGCATACGAGTGGTAGGCCTAGCATTCGGACGCTCCGCCACGTCCAGCGCCGAAGTGGTGTGCAGAAACTCAACAGGGTTCGCTAAAGGGGAACTCAACTGGAGCAAGAATGGCACACGTATCCAGTCCATAGGAGGGGAATGGAGCAGCAAGCCAACACTTTGAGCGTGGCTTACGGTGTTAACCCTCTGGGGTCGGCAAACGCGCCGGAGTGTTTTGCTCGATTTTTTTTCACATAGCAGCAAAATAGACTTAAAATACTCATTTTTGTAATTTTTGGTCATACAGACTTAAGAAATATAAAAAATAAACTATTAAATGTCTACTGTTTTATGTGTCCACTTACAATCGAAATAAAACATTGTGCTTTTGTAAAATAAAGAAAATAAACAGGGTGTGCTTTCTGCCTCTCCGTCTCCGTGAAGTTTTTTTCTGGAGCACGTCTCTAAACTTAAACAAAACTCAGTGAATACTATTCACCCAGGCATGAGCAATATATCTTTATAAACATTTAAGTATGATTATCTAAGTTTGCTTTTAAATTATCTAATTCAAAACTAAAATAAGTATTCTCTGTTTATGTAATCTATATAAAAAGGGAGAGATGTCAGCCTCTCATTATCATTCTCGCAGCTCATTATTCTGCTAATGTGACACGCCCACGGAGAGCGCGCGCTATTCAAACGCAAATTATCTGAGGCAACATGCAAACGTGTCAACGCCCACATCAACTCGATAAAACACACCAAGTTTAATCAGATTAGTGTAACATACTATGTCGTCTTGCGAGGCTGTGAGGAATAATCCTGAGACATTTACCTCAGAACAAGTGCTGGTTTATTTTCATTTCGAGGAGCAACGGATCTAGCCGAGAATTGTGAATAGTACGTTTTTTTATTCTTGTGCTTTGTTCTAATCGCGATATGGAATAGTGTCTGTAAACACAAAGAGATGGTTTAAATTTGAATCACGTTTCTGTGTGTGAATGAATTAACGGCACAGATGGGCGCTGTTGTTTACTAGCCTGCAGCTTGCAAAAAGACTGTTTAAATATGAATCGGGTGCCTGTGTGTGAATGAATGAACGGCACAGATGCACACTTTTGTTTACTATGTTACCGACGAAATATGAAAGACAACATTTCGTTGACAAGTTTTGGATAGATTATAAAGTTTTTACTCTAAAATAAACATCAAATAAGCTTTTGTTAGCCAGTTTCTGCTCATATGTTAAAGGAGCCGTATGTAAGATTGTGGCCAAAAAACTGGTACTGCAATCACTTTCAAATTACTGTAGAGCGGTGTATCCCCTTCCCCTCCTCCCTGACTCGAGGTTGCCAGATAGGCTGCAGGATCCAGCAGGAACGTAGGCTGCTAAAAGAAGCTTTTTCTGTTAATTATGTTTATGCTTCAAATGAGAGATGTTTTGCAAAATAATTATATATCGCAAAAATTTACTAATGGCGATTACCCAAATAATCATAAAGATGTACGCTCGTATGTGACAGTACATTGTTAGAACAGTAGCTGTTAGTCTAAATTGTAACGGTAGGTATCTGTCATTAACGTAAGTACAAGCACAAGCCTCTGTCACTGTGTGTAACCGATATCAAAGATACAGCTATTCATTTAGCTAACGCTATAAGTGAAAGCGGCCAGCTGTATTTTTTAACTTACCCTGCAGTACACGTCCATAACGCTAAAATATGTGATGTGAAAAATTACATGTCATTCTATTATTTTTGGCTGTAGAACTTGCATGATAAACAATAATGAGCGTGCTAATGTTGTTTTCCTCAGCGTCTCAGCATAATGACAGAGAAACGGGCTCTGATAATGCATTGCTAATGTTAGCAATGACGATTTGCCGTTTTTATTACCCAAACAATTCCTTACCTTTTCAATTCGATGACCCACCTTCTCCATATGAGCTAACATAACGTTACTTTGCACGAACATGCATAACTTTGTTAGACTGTCATGAATATTTGAAATGCCCATTTACATCAAGTACAAGTTAGCCAAACATAGATGAATCTTACCTGTCCAGAAATTCTTCTCCGTTTTCAGCCTTTCAAAGGCATCTCCTATACAGATCCTTGTTTCATTTCGGACTTTGTCACAAATATTTCGGATTCATAACGAGGTTTTTATGGTTTCGCAACATTAGACATTTTTTTTATCCGATTCCGACACGTTTGTAGCTACAGCTGTGGTAACTAGAGCAGAGCTGGCAATCCAGATGCCGCAACACTACTGACTTTGTGATTGGTAGATAGGTGGAGGGTGGCGCATCAGACCAAAACACAACATGACAACATCAACATCAGTTGAGGGCTGCAACTTCACTTTTTAAATGACAATATCCTGGCCGGACTACTGTTGTCAGTGATATAAGTATTTGAAATGAACATGATTTCTTAATGTGTAGTGACATATCAGGGCCATTTTATGATTAATTGAAATACATTTCTTACATACAGCTCCTTTAAATATATACTATGTTTTGTCAAAAATAAACTCATCAACTAAGATGTTATTATAGTGTTTGTTCCAATGTAAGCTATATCAAACTAATGAATCCTTAACTTTAAAATATGTATGATAAAATGTACTGGTCTACTTTAAAAAGGAATACTTTATAAGAAATTTATGGAAAAGACTATTTTCTTTTCAAGATGTTTCCAACTCTAACTTTGAACAAATTCTGTAGAATGGCCCATATAGCCTATTCGAACAGGATTTGTTTCCAGGTATGACTATGTACTAAAAATGTTTGGATTATATATATGTATTTCTTTTTATTATTATTTATTTATTTATTTATTTATTTTTTACATTCTTTCTTGTTTGACACATCTGAATGAATGGCTCATTATGCAGCTCATTATGCGGGTCATTGTCTTCTCAGGTGTGAACCACATAATTATTTATGATCGGGTTGGACCATTCAGGCCCACACGCATATTACCTTTCCAAACAAAAAGTGTTTTACAAAATTTAAGTCAATGTATTGTTTTATGTGAATGATTAGGCAGGATGATTTTCAGATCATCTTGAAGCAAAAACTCTTGGCGACAACATCCATAAGTCAAAAGTCTTGTGGACACATATTTAGTATGTGTTTTGTGGCCTTAATTCAGAAACTTTAATTTTTTTGTTTTTTCCATAACGATGCATAAACATTATTCTCTCAAAAATACAAACATGTACATACATGTTGCTCACATATTATGGTAGCCCTGTTTGTGCTAAATAGTGTAATGACACCTTTGCCATTAATATGTTTATAGGCAACTGAAAAAAGCACAAATGTCTGGGCATGTCAAAACATCTCAAGGACCCCAAAACACCTTAGACCCCAGAGGGTTAACTGGCTTCTATGTGAAGAGAGCACACAGGAAGCAACCGGCTCGACATGTAGGTTATAGAATCTAGTGAACGTTTTAGGTGTCGCCCAGCCCGCGGTTCTACAAACATCTG
This sequence comes from Gila orcuttii, assembly GCA_026230005.1. Classification (NCBI taxonomy): domain Eukaryota; kingdom Metazoa; phylum Chordata; class Actinopteri; order Cypriniformes; family Leuciscidae; genus Gila; species Gila orcuttii. Next base: position 8,867,518 of record JAPDVR010000016.1, on the reverse strand, counting down.
TCAGCGAGGCACCCTGCGCCAACGACCAGGAAGCGGCTACAATCCGAGAGGAGTGAGCTCGCAGTCCCAGGGGACAAGGTGCATCTTGGGACTCATACACCAAGATGATGGCATCCATCCAGTGGGCCAACCTCTGCTTGGAGACAGCCTTTCCCTTCTGCTGTCCTCCGTAACAGATGAAGAGCTGGTCTGAGGTCCTGAGGCTTTGCGTTCTGTCCACATATAACCGCCAGGGCTGGGTCTGCCTCCTCCAGGGGCAGCACTTGCAGGTTCACCACTTGTAAGAGAGTACACCGCTTGCTCCATATGAGACCGCTTCAGCTCTGGCTTCACGGCCTAGTCCCGAGGTGGGCATGGCAGAGCGACACGCTCTGTCTGACAATCACCCCGGCCTGCCGCCAAACCCTCAGCCCGTGGTCAGACCCTTCGTTTCTCCAGGCTGGAGTGCCCCTATAACAAGTGTCCAGGTATGTTGAGGTCTCCACAGATGCCTCCAACACCGTCTGGGGGGCCACGTACAACGGGCATAAAGTAGCGGGGATCTGGACGGGCCCCCAACTGCATTGGCACATCATCCGTATGGACAACACTGCGACCGTTGTGTACATCAACCATCAAGGTCATCTACGCTCCCGTCGCATGTCACAACTCGCCCACCACCTCCTGTTATGGAGTCAGAAGCAACTGAGGTCGCTTTGTGCCATTTATATTCCTGGCCTGCTCAATCGTGCCCTAGACAAGCTCTCACGGCAGCCTGTGGCCCAGGGAGAGTGGCGACTCCATCCCCAGGCGGTCCAGCTGATCTGGGACCACTTCGGGGCCGCACAGATAGATCTGTTTGCCTCTCCGGACTCGTCCCATTGCAGTAAGCTCTCTATGCACTTCGGGAAAGAAAGGCACTGGGGCGGCGGGCTGAGAACCAGCGCGGCCCGCCCAGAGAAACTAATCATCCAGCCGAGATTGAGCGGGACACTGTGGAAGATTCCACTAGAGCCCGACAGCCTCGGCGGCCCTTTTCAGCATAGCTGACATTTCTGGATTTGGCTCGGGCAACGTTACACTCCCAGAGGGAGATAACGCATCCGAGTCATCATCTCCAGAGGCCAGCTCACCCTCCGATGCTGCAATCGGCATCCTGCCCTCTGGAGTGGCCCTGAATGAAACGGGTGGTCGGTCCATTACAGAGGGACCAGCACGCTCATTGGGGGACTCCACTGGCTGCGGTGTGATGGAGGAGTGAGGAGCCCACAGGGAATGGTTACCAGGCAGGTATTCCATCACTATCCTCCGATCACCCATCCCATACGGCACCCTAGGGTGGGGCATGGTAATGGGGACTCCACATTTGCGGATGAAGGTGAGTCTCAATCTCAACACTGAGACGGTCATATTCCCGCAATGGGAACATGAACCATCCACAAAAGCTGCTTCAGCGTGCTGTAAGCCCAAACACGTGAAACAACAATTGTGACCATCAGAGGGGGACAGGAAATGACCGCATCCAGAAATGCACGGGTGGAATGACATCTTTCCGTCAGACAAACAAACACAGAATTGTGATGCTGTTTAAATAGCAGTTGAGAGCTCAGAAGGCTCGCGCCCACCGCTGCACTTCACGCTCTAGAACCACCAGCACCGGGAGAGACTTCCTGAAAAAGCGCCGACACACTCGCTCGTTGTAATATAACAACACTCTTAAGAGACATCAACATGAAGACCGATCGGCTCTGAAGCGAAAGACAACTGGTGCGTGCATCCACTTCCGGATTTATACCCGCACCACAGGGCGGAGTGTGAGATGCAGATCTTGCACGCCAATGTTCAATGGCTCATTTTAACAGTACTCGAAGATGACAGGCTGCCTAAGCGTGATCCCAATCAGTCGACACAATGACTACGTCGAACGTGAGCGACTGAAAGGGAACCTGGTTTTATTCAGGAACAAGTCATTCAGACTGTTTACATGATATTGTTGAGCACTTTGCTCAGCCTTGCTTGCTGTTTTTAAATGTGCAATATCAATTAAATTAACTTGAAACTTGGTTCATGAACTGGATGAACTCATTTTCTGAAAAGGTCTGACTCAAAAGAAAGATGCATTCACATTCAGACATTATCACTTCTATCATGAGCAAACCAAAGAGCGGTAAGGCAGATGTCAGGATTTTTACTGAATAACAAGTCTGTTCCTCATACAAAGCTATTGTATGCTTTGGAATGTGGTGTACAGATCATATGGACTACAATATGGTGTTTCCTTTTTTTTATTTGGAGCATGACAGCCCCAGTTCTCTTTCACTTTATTATATTGAAAAGAGCAACATGAGGGTGAGTAAATAATGAGTTTCAATTTTGGGTTATCCTTTGTGTGTGAACTGGGTATTGCAAATAAATAAATTAAAAAGAGAAAATTTACAAGCTCATACCATCCAACAAGGTTGAGATCACGGATTATGGCACTGAATGAAAGCAAGTGCCATTCAAGTGCCAAGCATGAGACATTCACTACACTAAAACCCACCTTGAATGGAAAAGCACAAGGACGGGGTCTCTTTAAAGAGGTGAAATATCTACTTAACTCTTTTCATCTACAGCCCACAGTGGGGAGGTGAAGATCAATCAAATGCATTTTGAGAAATGTCAACCTCCCGTCTCCCTTCAGCCCACTGTACTATAAACAGAAGGGCCTCTATTTGCTGAAAATTACTGCTGTTAATTATAAAGCCCATTAGGTTGGGACGCAGTCGATAGAATCCTGCTATAACAAACTAGAGCTTGTTTTCTCCGAAACTCATTCCAGCAACCCTTCGCAAACAATATCTGACCGTGCACAGTTAATCACCTCCACGTTGCCACGGTGACATTAGTTCTGAAGACATTTCTGTCAATTAAACAGCATTCAACAGAAAAAAAACAGCCAATCAGGGATAGCGTGCACCGTGGCCATTATGTGAGTGGCAATAATATTTATATGTAGATGTCGAAAGTGAAGAAAAAAAATGACAGAAACAGCTACTGAACACATTCAGGTGATACATGGATCTGGTATTTATATATGGGAATAATTCTGTAGGTCTGGAGGTATTTGTTTATTTTTCGTAACTGCAGTCATCCTAAAAAAAATAATGAGTACATTTTGTAGAAAACTGCCCAGACATTATTAATTGATTATGGAATAAAGTATTCATTAGGTGCTAGCATGACTTCTATCCTGTCTTGGATAAGCAAGAGCACTTGTCATTTAGCTCTTGGTAGGATTAAATCAAAACTAGACCTGTCAATCAATTAAAAACACACACTATGTTAAATAATGAATATAATTAATTACAATAATTGCAAATATCTATGTTGGAGAGCAAAGCCCCTAAATCAAAGTTACTCAAAGACATTTACACTAGTGTGGCAAAACAGAATATTGAACATTACAGCTATGGTTATAAAGGTCAATATATTTTTTATTTTATCTGTCACTGGTTTACAGTCCACAGCAATCAATTCTGCAGTCAAGATTGTCAATTTGTCTTTTATTCTGTCTGCACTATTTTTAATAGGGGTCAGGGGCATAATTAAATGCATTATTTTCACGTTATTTTCTAAATTAACATGCCAAATTGACAGCCCAAATCAAAACATGCAGACCTAATGTGACTAACCTTATGGTGACATAAAAGTCTGCTGTATGTATCATTATCCTTACACTTTTAGAGGCCAAGCCAGCAACCACTAGAGCTGCGTCTGAAATTACATTCTATACAGTAGGTACTACATTTGGTTTGAAACTTAGTTCGCGATCATTGAAATAGCATGTTCTAAATAGTATGAATGTATGTAGAATGAAATTCAGGTATATCCGCCATGTTGTCATTGACATGTAACCTACGGCATCAGTTGCGTCGCTTTACTTCCAGTCACAAATCCTCTCCCATGGCCTCATGGGATAGTAAAGTGTCCATCGAATGAGAATCACACCGGAAATAGTAAGTCATTCTTATACTTTTCGCCTGAATTTTGGACATAAAACACAGATCACACTGTTTTTCGCCTACTATTGTCACGGTGCATGGTGGATGAATCACGAGGCAGACGAGGATGAACAGGTAACAGGGTTTTTAATAAAGAAACTCAGGAACCACATAACACCTTATGAGCCATTCCACCGAAAGGGTGACATTTCTGTCCCCAGGACATTATACGTATAAAATTGCATGAAAATTAACTCTAAAATACATTTTATTATTAAGCAAAATGTCCTGCACATTAAGTTACCTACAAATTTAAAATGCATAATTAAAAACTTTGATAAAAACTACATAGAACACTAAAAAATTGCATGTTCTGCATGTCCCCACTTTCCATCTCTAAACTTTACAATGAGCTATGATTCAAATCCTTCAGAAATCTGAATTTTTTTGCATTGTTGTGTGACTTTATATCCAATCTGCTTTAAAATGAAAAAAGAAAAAAACATTTGATCTAATATTTTAGATAAAATACACATTTTAGTCATGTCCCCGGGTTTTCACTCAGTCCTGTTACCCTAACACATTACCCCCTCTGAAAAACTGGGAATATTCCACAAGACACATTTTCAACAGTAAGTTGCATCATCTGAATCTTCTGAAGGCAATGGGAAGACCATAAGTTAGTCTTCTCATTTTAATTTCTTTATATTTGATGAAATTGTAACTACGACTGAGAAGGTCAATCTCAACATACTGTCCTGTTACAGGTAACTTTTTCTTAGATTTTGTTTATTTTAAAAATATTAACTTTTGGTAAGGCACTAGAAATAACTCAGTGTCCTCATGCTATTAGCATGTACTATGTGGCCATATGCCATGTATTTGATCACTTTTTGCTTAAAAACTCAATCCTGTTACTTTCAGTCCCGTTACTATTTTTTTTTCATTTTTTTTTAAAAAATAAAATTAAATCACTGTTTTTATCAGTTTTGTTTGGCCCATCATTTATACAATTATTTAATAAATTAAATTATTTAAAAAATATATAAACTTGAGGCTTCGGTCTTCTTTAAAATGAAAAAAATGGCTTTGTGTTTTTTATTAAAATACACCTTGCCTTAATAGTGATTTTATTGTTACAAATATCAATTTTTGGAACATATAAACAACAATTTCTTTAAAATAAACACTTTCTTGTGGGGAAATAGACATACTTTTAAACTTGCTTTTTAAATGGCACATGGTTTTCGGTAACAGGATTGAGAAAACATGTGCCCATCTTCTGCTTAAACCTTGTAAAAAAATAAATAAAGTTGCCTGAGATTGACCAATACACATTTTGAATAGTTAAATATGTGTAGTATTAGATTCAATGTTGAAAAAGATAAAAAATAAAGTTTAATTTTGAAGACTTACAACAAGCAAATGTCACCCAATCGGTGGAATGGCCCTAAACGAGAAAGGACCAGGAATGAGGGAGAACACAGGGTTTAAATACACAGAGAACAGATTAGGGAAACAAGGCACAGCTGGGGCAAATTAACTCAACACAGGTGAATGGAGTGATGACGATAAGGGACAGGTGAAATAACTCAAGAATGACAAGGAGTGGGAAAACGGGGATCAGGACTGAACCAAATACATAAGGAAGGAAGAAACACAGGAAAACAGACATAGGGACAAAACATAACCCTGACAATTATATATTATGGAAGTAAGCACATTTGAATGCAGCGTAGGGCTTATATACACAGATACAACAAGATAACATAACTCAGGTGCAAACAATCAGGGAGCAACGAGGGGAACCAAAAGGACTACAAATGGACTACAAAAAAATAGACACCTGTCACGGTTGTGGTGCGGTTGAAAAAGAGACTGAGTCAAAAGGCTCCAGTACAAACAGCTCACACACACCTTGACGAAGGCATATAGCTGCAACGCATAGGTGTATCTGTCACCAATTTTATTGTTAAAACCCATTTAATTTAATAAAGATTTAATAAAGGCTTTTTATACTTTTTTTTTACACAATTCGAGTGCCTTGGAGAATTTTTTGTTTTTGGCTCCAGTACAAACGTTTACTAAGAATTACTTCCAAACAGGTAGACGGGTTGACGGACAGAAGGTTAACACACACAAAAACACTGTAACAATAACAAGAACCGATGAGGACTGACTGAACTGAAAATACAAGCACAAATCAAACATAACAAGGTGATCACAGGTAACACGGATAATGAAGACGAGGAACAGGTCGGTAATTGAGGGAGTGAGTTCAGGTGTGGAGACAAGGAGGATGCTGGGAAGTGTAGCGCAGACGAAGACAGATTGGTGCAGACGGTGACTGTGACATACCTCCCCCTCCCGGTAGGAGTGACCTCACGTCGTGAAACATCGACAGGGGTGGGGGGGTGGGCGCCCTGAAGGCTGATTAGTGCGTGGCAGGAAGCCTCCAGGGCGGATGAACGTGGGCTGGTTGAACGTAGCCCCGATCCGGAACAATGTGCACAGGGCCTCGTCGTTTAGGTCGCTGGTGACCACAATGCGGCAAAAGCCCAGTGCAAAACAGGCTTTGGCTCTCCTGAGCCAGGACGATTATCTTGACCCCATCGCCCATCTTGGGGCGGTCGGTTCTTCTATCATGGTTGTGGTGCGGGTTGAAGAATAGACTGAGTCAAAAGGCTCCAATACAAACGTTTACTAATAATTACTTACAAACAGGCAGACGGGTTGACTGACAGAAGGTTAACACACACAAAAACACTGTAACAATAACAAGAACCGACGAGGACTGACTGAACTGAAGCAAACTAAATACAAGCACAAATCAAACATAACAAGGTGATCACAGGTGAGACGGATGATGAAGACGAGGAACAGGTGGGTAATTCACACTTTGCAGTCACGTGACTACCATGGATACCTGGCGGGCAACAAACGCTGACAAAATGGCGACAAACAGTAGCCAGCCAGGGGAATTGCAGCCTTGCAAATTTCCAATACTACAATCAATTATATAGTGAGGCTATTTTGTTTCCATAGCACATTAACAAAACGTTTAATGACACCAATAACACTAAAAACAATACAATTACTAAATATTAATAATATCACTAAAATGATATAGGCCTAAAAACAGTCTTTAGTTCACGAACAGCACAACTCTGCCATCTGAGAAAATCAAAAGCAGCTTGAAAAACTTGTTTAAAAAGAAATATTCTTCTAATTTTTTACTGTCATTAATGTAGGTACACAAGAGAAATATTAAGCCAGTAAATTAAGATAGTCGCTATACCGTTATATCCATCGTCGTCTCTGAGAGAATGCGGCGTTAATGCAGCGACAGATGCTGAAAGCTCAGTCCGTTTCTACTTTCACTTTCAGGGAATGAGCGCGTTTACATGCACGTTCTTAACCCGATTATGCTGAATAATTGTGCATCCAATCGCACAACATCTATCTGGCATGTCGTTTACACCTCAAACACCAACTTTTGTATATTGAAACTGGCGACGTCCTGGCAAGATCCTTGATTAGTTTACTGGGTTCCGTTGCTAGAGAACAACGTTCTTGCCCGCCAGCCAGTACGTCACGTGCAAAGTATGAATTGAGTGAGTGAGTTCAGGTGTGGAGACAAGGAGGATGCTGGGAAGTGTAGTGCAGACAAAGACAGACTGGTGCAGACGATGACTGTGACAACAACGGAAATAAAGCAAATCAAAACTAAACATAAAAGTTCAAATGAGCGACATATTGCTTTTTAAAATTTTGGAATAATTATGACTTTAGAGAGGAATATCATTCCATGATAAGCAGCACCATGCATGTTGAAGTCATGTTTTAAAAGCAAAAATAAATTGTCATGAGTGTTCTATAGATGTGCATCTACTGTTCAAAAAAATCATTACCAGGGCCTTAAAATAGCACAGCTGTCTGTTTCAAACAAAAGCTGCCACCCCAGATCCTCTGTAAATACAGACCTGTTGGCAAAAAAGAAAAGATACATGATTTATAAACACCTTTAATCTATAAGTGACTTCCTCATGAATCATTTCATTGTATTCTGTGCGTTTCCCCCATTCTGTCCCAGTGGGGAAGCAACAGTAATCAACAGAGCCATATAGAGCAGCAGTGCTCTTAACTCCCGTGTGGAAAACAAAGTGCCAATCCTAATAAGTAATGGTGCAGCTATGGCAACTGCGTTCAGCTGCTGGTGCTCGGACTCCATTCCTTCAAGTGCTCACAGCGAGGAGGTGCATTATGGGATGTGTTTTCTTCAATGTCTGGACCGCCTATGAGTTAAAGGCTTCCACAATGATTTCTGCACAACCGCCAAGACCTGTGTGTTGATGTCGCAAGCGCGATTCAGACAGCCAGTCACGCTGGGGACCATAGAGGTGGACAATGTCAGGCCAGGCTGAATAATGGGCCCTGCATTAGCCTTAGCTCTCAGCATATGCCAAAAAAAACACATTCCCCTTAGCTATTCTCTCTTATGTTTTTGGAGCACCTCTAGCCAGTCTGCTAACTGGACATGGATGAAAGCAGTAAAGGAAAGCAGAGACTTATATTTAGACTAGTTTTCTGGTATGAGGAAAAAGGGAAGGCTTTCTTATTCCTCAGAGGTGTGTCACTGTCATTCTCTCTCTCTCTCTCTCTCTCTCTCTCTCTCTCTCTCTCTCTCAATCTTATACTCACATTCACAAAATGTATTACACTATGGTTGAAGGGATTTGATTTAAGTTGCTCTGGAGGCTCAGCGTGCATTTAGACTCGAGAGGTAAGACGGCAGTGCTTATAAATAATTACAAAATATGATTATCTTAGAAATCATTAACAGCGACAACAGTGAATAAAGGAGATGACAAAATATCAGCAAAATGTCTGGTGAAAGGCAGCGCCTCCACATCACTGTGATTGGCTAATTATGTTGTCAGTGTGATAATGCCTGTCAGCTTAGTCCAATTCACGGCTAAATGACTCTTATGAACCGGTTCTTATAGTGAATCAAAAACATACAACTCCACCAGTGTAGTTTGAATTATGAACAAATGACTTGGTTCTTTTTGTTAAATCAAAAACATACAGCGCGACCAATGGAGTCCGATTCACCAATTATTCATGATACTAAATGAGCAAGTGGTTTTTTTAACCAATATTTACAAAAAAAACGTTCTAATTTGAATCAGTCTGACAAATCCTTTGCTGAACCGAGGTTTAGTTCCTCAAAAACATTGTAAGCCTAGATCATCGAAACAATTGGTGCAAGTTTGTCCACATTCTATTTAGGCTCACAAAGCTTTTAAGAATTACATCCTAAAGCGGTTAAAGAATCAGCATCTCACTGAACTTTAAAGTTATTATTTTGAATGATGTCTGTATGCCTGGATAGAAATGAAGAAAGCTTTGTTACACCATTATTACTGACCGTTTGGCCATATGACAACATGTCCTGAAATGAACATTTCAGAACACCACCACACGGCACTGCTTACACTGATATCAGATTTTAACAGTAGCATCCCACAATCACGACTGTGCGTAAGAGTTTTACATATGACTTATAGCACATGCACACAGAGGTCTTTATCTGAGGTTTTCAAATTTGAATACTTCTCTCCCTGTGGTGGTGACTGCACCCCTATGCAAAGCCCAGACAAAATATCTTCAAAGTGGTTTCGCTGAATTTACCACGGAGCACGATCTCCGTTTACCTGCTCTCTACATTCAGCAAAAAGCCGTCAGCACCATCGAATTTCAAAAGGAGTGACTCAACAGTGCTGTGTAGTATGAAATCGTGTTGGAAAACAATGCTGCATTCAGCAGGAAACATATTTATGCATGCACTGATGCGACGCTTAAAGTTGAATGAGACACAGTGAGGTCGATATAAAATGGAACAAAGAGTAATATAAAATAGAACAAAGATCCAGTGCAGATCCTCAAACTTCTTATTTTCATGCTGAAATCTGAAAGAACTTCAAACTGATAGCAAAGACCCCTTGACTCCTGCAAAGCCTTAAATATGTATGTATCCTATTTAAGAATTTAACGGGACCATTCAAAAACAGACCAGACTCCTGCACTCACTGTCTCACTTACACTCCTCATCTCTGACACCACTGATACACACACACACAATGACTTTATTATATAACTCCATTACCACTAAAACTAGCGGCTATGTCTCACTCCCCCTAATACAGCCCTGCTCATCCGTAAAATTATGTTTTACATAAAGGACCCGTAACTGAATGTGTGGTCGACCTGAAATGTCCACAACAGCCACTCTCTCAAATGCTACTAGTTAACTAATGCTCCCCCTGGTTTAATTATTCTATTTAAAGCCCCCGACTTTAAGGAGAGATGTTTTTTGGGGATCTAGTCCGCATGCATGTGTGCTTGAGACAGCCAATTAATTCAGCTTTTGGAGACATAGTGACTTCCAGGCAGTATTAGTCATGCGGAGTGGCACAGAGCGGCAGTCACAGGGGGAAGCTCTCATGCATTTTAAAGGTGATGGTGGAGATGTGCTCCTTCTCATCTCTTTGCCTCCTGGCTCCGGTCCTGTCCTGTCCATGTCTCCTCTCATGGTGCCACACCAGTGCCTGTCCCCTCACTGCTTAGACTCAAGCAATTGCAGCCATGTCTGAGGAGAAACTGCACTTCCTCAACTCAATTGAAAATTCAAAGAAATTCAAGCGTCTTTTTAATTGGAAAAGGGAAGTTTGTCAGAGCAAACATTTTAATGTTAGCGTGACAAAGCTTTAAATGAATTTTTTTTTAAATCTCAATTTGAAGGTTTAAAAGGCCTTACAAAGAGATTAACTGACCGGATGGATGGATAAAATTATAGCACGATAGAACGATAGATAGAAATGGATGGATGGATAAAATTATAGCACGATAGAATGATAGATAGAAATGGATGGATGGATGGATGGATGGATGGATGGATGGATGGATAAAACTATAGAACGATGGATGGACGGATGGATAAAACTATAGTATAATAGAATGATAGATATAATGATGGATGGATGGATGGATGGATGGATGGATGGATGGATAAAACTATAGCACAGTACAACAATGATAGATAGATAGATAGATAGATAGATAGATAGATAGATAGATAGATAGATAGATAGATAGATAGATAGATAGATAGATAGATAGATAGATAGATAGATAGATAGATAGATAGATAGATAGATGATAAAATGAAGTGGGAGTGAGTAAATAATTCTTCAACGTGCCATCACAAGGTAGGCGTTCACAAGAACTCTCACACAGTGCAATCACAACCACACCTTGGGTAATTTCACGACAACGAACCTAAAGCAAACAACTGAGTTTAAATTAAATTTCCAATCACTCAGGCTTGTTAAATAAGACGGAAGGAGCGCTTAGAGACTACAGCTGCACTGAGCTGTCTCTGGGCTTGCAGAAGTGTTATGAGTAATTAAGACTCGGTTGGAAGCGGTTTTGGACCACTAGAGGACTGTAACTGTACACTTATTGTTATCGACTTATCTGCGGCTGCCAAAAGGTTACGCGCGTTACACAATACAGAAGATGATCAAGAGCAAGACACTTGAAGATGAGTTCAGCATTTCTCAGCATAAATCCTCATAAAAAATATTATTTAAAAAATGCATCTTCTCATCATCTATTCATTTTTAAGAAGGGTTTTAGAATAGGTCCTCACTTATTTATGAATCAAAGGTGTTTCTCGTGTCTTACAAATATTACTTTGAGAACAGAAACATGTGCTCATTAATTAACATTAATTAACAATCAAGGAAACTAACTAGGAAAACAGAACACAGGAAAATGAGCACAAAACACAAAAAACTAAACAGGGGGGTATTTCAGAAAACAGGTTATGTGTATGTTTAAGCATAAGTAAGCGGATAACCTCAACTTTCGGTTCCAAAAACGGAGGTAACTTTCAGGATATGTAAGTAGCCATAGCAACCTACTCTCTGAACATAACCTGCTTCGGAGCAGCTCATGTTGCAGGGTTAGTTTACTTCAGAGGTGTTCAGCACATGCGTGATGCACCCCAGATGTGCATTACAGAAAGCAAGGTTATCTTACCATCAAACATACCCTGAACTCTCGGTTGATTAAACCAAACCTTGCTTACTCGAGATATGTTGGTTCCAAAAACACGTCCAGGACTAAGTTCATCCAACTCAAGAGTATGTTCATGATTAACACAACAGACATTCTCAACAGAGCGATGAATCTACGAGTCATCATGGAACAGACGCTAAGAAAAAGCGTTCCATATTACTTCTTTTCTTCTTTTGTTAAATGCTGATTTACATAGGCTACTAAGTGCATACCGCCACCTACTTGGTTTTAATCACTGTGAATAAGAACTTTACTGTTTGTTTGATGCTAATTATACAATAAAAAGAAAGACTGATTAAACTAAATACAGTCTGTGCTTGCAAAGATAACATGGCTGTATATAAATTTTATTTTTTGTTCATTCATTTTACTTCCACGTTGCTTGAAAGGTAAGATATATCATATGTCTTTTATTATAGAAATACATTATAGCATAGAAAAATAAAAAAAACGTCTGGATGCAGATCAACAATAGCTGTAGCTGTAGCTCACCCTAAATGGCGGGAGTGTGGGCGGGGCTTTCTTTCATCCCCACAAACTAAGAAACTAGCTAGGAAAAGAGAATGCAGGAAAATGAGCACAAGGAGAATTACAGTAAAACACAAGAAGCTAAACAGAACTAAACATGACTGTGACAGGTATTCACCACTGCTGTCAGTGCTCTAAAAAGTTACCCTAGTAGATTTATTGCCATTTAACGCATTTAATGAACATAGTCAGTTGTCTTGATTTACTGGTTGTGACAGACAAGAAAGTAGCAAATAATGATGTTGAAGACACTCACTCAAACTGCCTTGGAGCCTTCTGTAAATGGGTATACATATGAACTAAAGCCTGGGAGTTGAACTTCCAAATTACAAATGGCCACACCTGCTCCTACCTAATATAATAAGGTGGATACTTTCACATAACATATTTGATGTATTTTAAGTGTTCCTTGTATTTAAAAAATATTACTGAGTGTTTAATTGCAATGCTCACTTTCTTAACACTCTTCTGCACTTCATGGAGCTGGAGATTCACCAGGCCCATTGTTGTCAGTACTTTTGTACTGTTTTTCTCATTTACTTTGGCTTAATTCCAGATTTTTTCTCAAACCAATGTTCAAATCTCCTAAAAAATGTTTGTCTTGTTCACATCAAATTTGAATTTCTTATGACATTAAGCAAATAGCACATGTTTTGGCTCATGTGTGCAAAATAGTAAGTAAATTATTGTCAATTTGCACATGGCTTGCCGTTGAGTTGATTCTCAGGCCCCGTTTACACGAAGGGAAAACGCAGATATTTCCCTGCGGTTTGGCCTCTCAGTTACACGAAAATCCTGTTTTTATCACAGAAAACAATTATTTCTAAAAACTCCGGCCAAAGTGGATATTTCTGAAAACGCTGGTTATGTGTTGCCGTGTCAACTGGGAGAAACGGGGTTTTAGGTTCTCTCTTGTCGATTCTGAGGATTCTGATTGGCTTGCATGGCTTTATCCTTCTCCCCACACTGTCGCCCATAGGTTTGGCATAGTTATGATGGCGCTCGCGGCGTATTTATGCGGGTTGTGTGCACAATGTTATTATTGAAAACGTAGGGGGGGGGGGGGGGGGGGGGTCCATCTCTAAATACCCGGCTATGTGTAAACGTAGCATCAGTGAAATTGTCAACTCTTCACAACTTATAAACATTCTTTGATCACATGCAAAATGAGCCATTCAATAATCAAAATCTGTCAAACATTCATGTATATTCCATACATATCTCTGACATGGAATGTCTGCGATACATGTTAAATTGGTAAATGTTGAATTTACATGTAAAAATGTGTAAAATGGAGTCAAGTCAAGTCAAATATATTTATATAGCGCTTTTCACAATACAGATTGTATCAAAGCTGCTTCACAGTATCAATCAAAACAACTTAACAATGTTTGTTTATTACTGGAAAAAAGACATCCAAGTTTGGTAGAGCTGATCAATGGTATTATTGGTTAATTCATTTGAATATCCCCAACTGAGCAAGCCAAAGGCAACAGTGGCAAGGAACCGAAAAACTCCATCCAGTGACCTAATGGTGTCCTAACACCCCATCAGATGACCCAATGGAGAAAAAAAACCTTGGGAGAACCCAGGCTCAGTCGGGGGCCAGTTCTCCTCTGGCGTTTATGAACTAGAGGCCGAATTTACAGTAACTCTAAGATAAAAAATGTATATGAATGCCTGGCTAAATAGATGCGTCTTCAGTCTAGTTTTAAACTGGGAGAGCGAGTCTGAGCTACGAACAATATCAGGAAGGCTATTATTCCAGAGCTTCGGAGCTAAATGTGAAAATGCTCTGCCTCCTTTGGTGGATCTGGATATCCTAGGAATGACCAGAAGCCTCGAATTTAGTGATCTCAAAGAGCGCGATGCATTGTAAGGCGATAGAAGATCCGTTAAATAGACTGGAGCTAAACCATTTAGAGCTTTATAAGTCAAAAGCAATACCTTGTATTTAATACGGAACTTTATAGGTAACCAATGAAGTGATGATAAAATCGGTGTTATATGATCATATTTTCTTGATCTAGTAAGAACTCTAGCGGCTGCATTTTGGACTAACTGTAGCTTGTTTATTGAAGATGCAGGACAACCAGCTAATAAAGCATTACAGTAATCTAGTCTCGAGGTCATGAATGCATGAACTAACTTTTCTGCATCAGAGACTGATAGCATATTACGTAGCTTAGCAATGTTTCTAAGGTGGAAAAAGGCAGTTTTTGTAACATATGAAATATGCTTTTCAAAAGACAGGTTACAGTCTAATGTAACACCCAGGTCTTTTACTGTAGTGGATAAAGTAACAGGGCATCCTACTATGATAAAGTCGTGCTGTGAAAGGTTTTGTGGACGGTTTTTAGAACCGATAAGTATTACCTCTGTCTTGTCTGGATTTAATAAAAGAAAATTTACGCGTCATCCAATCTTTTATATCTTTAACACAATCTGTCAATTTGGATAATTTAGCGTATTCATCTGGCCGTGATGAAATATATATTTGAGTGTCATCAGCATAACAATGGAAACTAATTCCATGTTTCCTTAGAATATTACCAAGTGGCAGCATATATATTGAGAATAATAAAGGGCCTAACACAGATCCCTGCGGCACTCCATAGTTTGCCGAAGTTATAATCGATTTTTCTCCATTTAAGTAGACGAAATGGTAGCGGTCAGATAAGTATGACCTGAACCAGCTTAATGCTTGTCCTTGAACACCAGTGTAATTTTGTAGTCGATCTAAGAGTATTGTGTGATCTATAGTATCGAACGCAGCACTAAGATCAAGTAAAACTAGTACTGAGATACAGCCTTGGTCCGAAGCTAAAAGTAAATCATTTGTGATTCTAACAAGCGCAGTTTCAGTGCTATGATGTGGCCTGAATCCAGACTGAAACTTTTCATAGATGTCGTTTTCTTGCAAGAAAGAGCCGAGTTGAGCGGACACAACTTTTTCTAATATTTTTGACATAAATGGAAGATTCGAAATGGGTCTGTAATTTGCGAGGTTATTTGGATCTAATTGTGGTTTCTTAATAAGAGGTTTTATAACTGCCAGCTTGAACGTTCTTGGAACATGACCTAAAGATAAAGATGAGTTAATAATATTGAGAAGAGGCTCTTCCACTATAGCAGGGGTGTCCAAACCCGGTCCTGGAGGGCCACTGTCCTGCAGAGTTTAGTTCCAACTTGCCTCAACACACCTGCTTGTAAGTTTTTAGCATGCCTAATGACCTTCAACAGCTAATCAAGACCTTGATTAGCTGTTTCAGGTGTGTTTAATTGGGGTTGGAGCTAAACTCTGCAGGACAGTGGCCCCCCAGGACCGAGTTTGAACACCCCTGCACTATAGGTAACACTTCTTTCAGTAGTTCAGTTGGTATAGGATCTAATAAACATGTTGTTGTTTTAGATGAAGTGATACGTTTATTTAACTCTTTTTGTTCTATGGTTGTAAAGCATTGTAATTGTTCTTGCGGGGTGATAATTGCGGCCGAATTATAAGGCGCGAGCAAAGATCGAACGTTTACGATTTTGATTCTGATGCTTTCAATTTTCTCGGTGAAGAAGTTCATGAAATCATTACTACTAAACTGTAACGAGGTATTTTGTTCAGACGACGTTTGTTTATTTGTTAGTCTAGCCACGGTATTAAATAAAAACCTTGGATTATTTCGGTTGTTTTCTATTCATTTGCTGAGGTGCTCAGCCCTGGCCGTTTTAAGTGCCTTTTTATAACGTGACATACTGTCTTTCCACGCGATTCTAAAGACCTCTAAATTAGTTTTTTTCCATTTACGCTCTAAATTACGGGTTTCTCTCTTTAAAACATACGTAGTATTATTGTACCATGGTGCTATACTTTTTTCTCTGACCTTTTTTAATCTAATGGGTGCAACAATATCCAATGTTCTAGAGAGAATGGTGCTCATAGTGCTAGTTAGTTTGTCTAGTTCATCTGTTTGTTTGGGTTCAGACAGCAGCTGAGACAGATCAGATAAGCTATTTGGGAAATGATCTATGGTGGATGGACGAATTGTTCTACCTGGTCGATAACGTGGCGCAGCATGACATATTACAGCAGTGCGTAATATGCAAGTTACCAAGTAGTGGTCAGTGACATCATCACTTTGTGGAATGATATCTATATCGGTTGGATCGGTTCCATATGATATAATTAAATCGAGTGTATGATTAAGACGATGAGTTGGTCCGGTGTCGTTTTGCTTGACCCCGAAGGAGTTTAATAAATCTGTAAACGCAGCGCCTAACGCATCTTTTAAATTATCTACGTGTATGTTAAAATCTCCAACAATTAATGCTTTATCGACGTTGACCAAAAGATCTGATAGAAAGTCAGCAAACTCTTTTAGGAAATTGGCGTAAGGCCCTGGACATGCAAAATGGACATGCAAATATTTACATGTAGCACATTGCTACAAAAATAAATGTACTGTATACTGTACGTATTATTTTTTTCTGTGTATACAGTATTTATGTTTCCCTACAAACCTTTATAATGTTGAAATCAGTAGCCTACCTAAAAAGCTCAGTGTGATACCAACAGCTTTCAGCGAGACAGAACCAAAATTCTTGGATAGGCAGTAAACAGTCAGTGTCAGCAAAAAAAAAAAAAAATGAAATTTGTACATAACATTTTCAGTGTTGACATGGTAAAAAAAAAATGGTACAGTACAGCACTGCTCACACAATGACAGAAAACCTTTTCGGTGGCATTGGACAATTTACTGACACAATAACTAGGTTAAAGCATAAAATAAATGTTTTGGGTGAGTTATTACATTTTGCTGAGTCGTGATGAGTTGTGACAATTGCACTTACAGTTTAGAGAATGGTTAAAACAATTAGCCAAAGCAATTTGAGAAAAACTGTAAATTGATTTAACCCTTAATCGCATACCTTGGGTCTTTAGTAACCAGGGACGTCTTTCACTACCGTCCTCATTCATTTTTTAAAGTTAGACATCAATCTTCTTAGTATTCCTCTATCAATTAATTATAAACAATATAACAAGAACATTTTTTTTTTTATTATAAAAGAATGCCTGTTCACTTTTTGTAAAAATTGTACAGGGTGTAACAGTGTAAGTATATTTTTTCTGCACAACAATAACTAAATCTTTGATGAATAATTGCAATTCACCTTTATTCCACAAGTTGGCAGTGTCTGATACAAACGTATGAAGTGCGTTTCACTCATAGTTACCGCAGGCAGAAAACAAATAGAAAGTATCATCACCAAAACTTGAAGTGGCTCAGCGATTTACTGAACGCTATAAAATATTAGCGTCACTGTCATTTGATGGTGGATCTGGTGAAGAAGCTGTCAGCGATCAAAATATTGATTTTGAAGATGTTGAAAATGATAGTTTTGAGAATGTTTGAGATGGCGAATATGAGCCAGATGCTGAATGTACTGGGAAATGAGCTCTGATGAGGAAAATGATGATGGTATAAAACATCTGCTCAAATTGGACCCTTCCCAGCTCCAAAAGGTAACAAAATATGCTTTATTTTATTCTTCTGTAATTGATACTCTAATATCAGGAGAGTTTTATTTTATCGCGACAGGTGTATATATATATTATCCATCCGTGTTAGATATAGATCAGGGTCGCTAAAGACCCGAATATGTAATAATGATTGGTGAAACATTCATGCATTTAAGGGGTTAAGTCTAGTGTATGATCTCACATTCTCATCCATCGTGCACAGGGCTGCATCCTGGCACCCGCGCACCCACTCCACTATTCTGTTGCTCATTCGCAGCAATTTTATGGGATTGAGCCCCCTCTCTGTTCCGCCTCCAACTTTCATTGGAAATGAATTGTGTCCTAGCGGGTGACTTCTTCCGAGCAGCACCTTAAACTATACTTCTCTCCCTGCTGCCCCACCTCCACTGCTATCTGTACATCTGTATCTGTTTATACTGCTGTCTGTAAGCCCACTAAAAAGTTTCCTTTAAAGCCGGCATGAAACAGAATTTGCAATTGTCTTTTCTTTCCTGTTGTGTATATCCGAGTGAAACATTTTCAAACAAGGAAAAATTACAGATAACCATATCAATCAAGAAATCCTATTAATATCTTTATTATTGTTGTTATTGTTTGGAGGAGTGGGAGGAAAGGAGAGTGAGAAAAGGGGGGGGGGAATGTTAAAGAACCGAATACCCTAAAACACTCAATACCCCCAAAATGTAGTATTTCTAATTATAAGGTTTTTCTTTTCTGTTTTTTTATTTTTTATTATGACTTACAAATGAAAAGTAATACAAAACAGAAGATATTATTAATACAAGGTAGAATACAAGTAGTTTTACCGTGCCAAATTTCTGTACTACAGTAGTTCGACACTACAGCCTAAGTGCATTTATTTAAGGGCAAGTTATGTTTTTAAGTAAGTATGCAAGTTTCTTTTTAAACTGCAAAAAGGCAAAGTGCAAATAGGCTTGTTAGTTAGTCAAGTGCTCGCAGTTTTCACAGCTCGGGTGAAGGTTGTTTTTTTTGCACCATGGGACAGTGAGTGTTTTTGAAAGTGGCCTTGAACCATGCTGTGATTTCACCACCAAACGTGAGGCAAGTACATTTTGAAGGGATGGGTTGTATTATTTTAATTCAATGTTAATAAGTTAATCAAATTAGTAACGCAACCAAATTTACATTTATGCATTTGGCAGATGCTTTTATCCAAAGCGACTTACATTGCATTCAAGGTAAGATAGATAGATAGATAGATAGATAGATAGATAGATAGATAGATAGATAGATAGATAGATAGATAGATAGATAGATAGATAGATAGATAGATAGATAGATAGATAGATAGATAGATAGATAGATAGATAGATAGATAGATAGATAGATAGATAGATAGATAGGAGTTCAGTCTCATCACACTTTCTAAACACCCACAAAGGCCACAAGGAGCGTACAAGGTCACGGTGAGATTTGTGTGTGAGTCCAGGGATGCAGCCTTCTATTTACACTCATCAAATATGTACTTAACCTGGGTCAGCTGATCAAAGACTCATGAGTCGAAGTCTACAGATGATTCATGAAGGCTCTCCATGGATATAATGGCTATGTTATGATTTACAGTGTCTGCATTTAGCAGGGGATATTAATTACAAGGAACAGAGTGACAGGAACAATGGGACGAGGAGTGGGACGTCTCTGCTCTGGCGTTCTTCAACATCTCCCCCTGCAGCAACGCCGACAGCAGCCCACTGGGCTTTACATTCGCCCTTCAGAAGCCCTCTCCCACCCAGGAGCATCTGGAGAAAGAGAGAGAGAGAGATGGAAACAAGAAATCAGAAAGATAAAGAGGATGATCCATGAAAGCAAAAAAGAGGAGTGGAAGAATCTGGTTAAAAATAAAAAGGCCTTTTGAGGAACTGGAGCACCAAAACAAGAGAAACAACAAAGGAGAGAGTTAAACAGGGGACCTAAACAGTAAAGAAAGATTGAGTCAGTGCTCATGAAAGCCTTTATGAGTCCCTGCGATCCATTTTGCCATAACTCACATAAGAAATGGCTCAATGATCAGAGCGTGGTCACAGAATCATCTCTCTTGAACCAGAATCTTTCCCAAGGGGAGCGCAAGCCTTCCTTACTCTCCCTCCAGCCGCCTGCAGCAAGCTATGACACCTCAGGACAAGACCGCACTGAAGGAGGATGTAAACATAGTACTGAAACAAATAAAAAAACAACAGACAGTCTGAAACATCCATATCCTCACATATTGATAAAACGCCTGTGATGTTTATTCCTGTTGATCCATGCAGCCCAACTCTTGTGACGTTTACAGAATGTCGAGGAAAGGATACACGGACGTTGTGCATCCAGCTTCGTGTGTATTCTCATCCCATCAGGACCTTGAAAGGAGTCCGCCGCTGATTTAATCAGCAGCCTCTTTGTTGACTTTTTCTCAGAACAGGAATTATTGATTGGTGATGTCACCGCGATAAGCAGAAATGCCAAATAAATGGCGATGAAAGACATGCAGTTCGCAGACGCCTCACCTTCCTCTCAATCAAATACAGTGTGTCGAGAGAGAAGCTTTGATGCAAACTGTGAATGTCACTTTCATTCTCATTACAGAAATTTCCCAAAGGACATGTGCGGTGACAACGGTTAATATACAATCAACAACAGCTAGTTAATAAACAATTAAAAGAATGCCTCAAATAATTGAAACCGCCTCTGATAGTATTACTGATTAGATTGTTAAATAGCTTCTTATAATGTCTCAATTATGAGAAAAGTATCTATTGTTGCATGACTTAAATGAAAGATATTCTCCCTTAAGTAAATCACTGTCAGCTAACTAAACATGGAATCAAGCTTCATTTGATATCGAATTAGATTGGATTACATATAATTGCACCTCCTGTTAAATTCCACAGCAAAACAGGTCATGTAATTAAGGTTACTAAATCAACCGACGGCAGACAGAAATGAAGACAAATTCTGGAAAAATTGAACAGACAGGGACATGTTGGAAACACTAAAGGGTATGACATGAGGGCATTTTTGAGAGTCTTCACTGATCAGGAATCCAAGTTTGAAACACCCAGGACGCCATGACATTTCTCCCACCATGAATTTAATTACTGGGGTTACTAAGGGCAATAGGAAAAAGGAAAAGGACAAAGAGAAAGCAAGAAACTTCATACACAACAACTACAAAGTGGAGCACTACTGCCCTCTGTTGATTTGAAACATTAAGCCATTTGATCTCATATTTGTCAGGATTTTACTCTTTGAATAGGGAAATAAAATAAACTGCAAACTGCACTTTTAAAAAAAGTTTAAAAAAACGTTTACAGTATGTTTAATTCCTGTAACCCATATAGCAAACTATAGCTAAAATACATTATAAACTAATGTAAATTCATTGATGTGATTGATTAGGCCTACTTACTCAAGTCACGGTTTACCAGACAACGGGAGGTCATTCAGATTTGAAATAAGAAATTAAATTGTAGATTTCATGATCTTTCTCGTAAGCTATTTCACGAAAACACGAATGGTTTTCGTTCTGCAATATTCTTCAACAGTCGCGCCCACGCGCGCACACTTGTCGATTGATTATTTGGGCAGATTGTTTTACGCATGCGTGTTGCTCAAATAGATGATGTCATTCAAGGCACCGAGACCACTTATGCCAGTTAATTTTTTTTTTCCGGCGAATAACAGTTCAATGAAATAAGCCTACCAGCTGTTTGGCAAAAATGTATAATAATCCTCGGAATAAATGGGTCTGCCTTAGTTTTGAGGGTCTTCTGTTTGTTATCGCTATGTTGGTAATAAACAACTTTGAGGAATAATGTTTTTAGATTTTCTAATAGGCCTAAATTAATAAAGAAAGCAGAAAACATTTGATTCAGCAGGAATAGCTATTTAAATATGCGTTATAGCCTACAGTAGGGCTCGAATATTATTTATTTAATGGCCCAGGTGTTTGGTAAAATCAAATATGTTAAGTCTATGAAGCATGTTCACAATGTGAAGTTCACCACGTCCAAACACCTTGGGAGTTCCGCTATTTTCGCCTCTCTCTGGTAAAATTAGACGGTACATTACTGCCATCTGTAGGAATGTAGAGAAAACGCCACGACCATTTAAACCCCTCTAGATTCATTCCATATTAGTTTTTTAAGAAGATAGATACATAAACAGCACTGATATGTGTTTTCTTGCTGGTCGATGATGGTGTTGTACCCGTTTATTATAAGTCATATTCTCATTAGCCTTTATTATTAATCAGTATACAGTAAATCAATTGCTAAGTAGAGAAGACAGTCTCATTACTCCCTTTGTTGTTTGTAGCCACGTCTTTATTTAAAAAGGACTCATAAATTACCTGCAACCCTTCAGGTGTGGACTGTATGTAGACCTATCTGGCAATCACATGTCTCAGAACGTGTTGTGAAAGCAAAGTTATTTGGAGTTATTGAATTATGGGTGCCACTGCTAAATTGTTTGCCTATGAATGAGCCACGCGCCTCTCGGTTTCCATATGCCACCATGACGCGTCATGTTGAGTTTTATTAATGATCATGCAGAATTATAGTTGATTTTCAGACTACCATAACACTTTATAATAACTTTCAGTAATCCAACTTCTCAGTCAACGTATTTTAACTTCTTTTTCTTTCTTTTTTTTTAAAGAAATTAATACTTTGTTCTTTTTTTTACCAAATATGCATCAAATTGTTCAAAAGTGACAGTATAAAGGCATTTACATTAAACAAATGTTCTATTTCAAACGAATGCTGTTTTTTTTTTTTTTTTTTTTTTTTTTAATCAAAGAAGCCTGCAAAAAGTATACCACATGTTTAACAAGTTAAAAACTGTTTTTGCTCTATTTTGATTAATTTAGTTTTTAACAAAATCACTAGACTAAACATACATTTACGTAATCAGACTTTTGGCTCAAACCAGTTACTGAGATATAGGCTAGCCTAACCCCTAGTGAAAATATAAAAAATAGGCCTATATAATTTTATGAAAATGTCAAAGTTTCAATAAAATACAATAATACAATAAAAGCATGGGACATAGACCTATAGGCTATTTTAATGTGCTCTATGTTAACCATACTTTACTGCACATATCTGTGGTTAATATTGACTGTACTGTATCGCTAACTTGCACTCCCAAAGTACATATTGCATTAACTGACTTCAGCTGAACTTTTTTTCTTGTAGAGCTTCTGTAGTCTACAGATGAAATGACTCTGTTTTAGTCATTTAATCATTTTCCGGTTTATCACTGTAAAGCTGCTTCGTAAGAAAAGCGCAATATAAATAAAGGTGACTTAACTTGACTTAACCCAATGTTGATTTGTGGTAAACACTTTTTATACTTTTCGTCTTATGGTCCCCTGTGTTTTTTGTTTTGTTTTTGTGCATAGTTAGGCCTATGTAGGCGTATGGTGTAGCCTAGCTACATTGTTAGTTGTGAAATTTTTCATGAAAACCTAATAAAAACAGCATTGAGAAAAACGTTTTGCTGTTAAGTTTTGGGTTAATATGCTAATTATAAATAATATTTTGGTAGCTCATCTGAGCAAGAGTGGCCGCTATTCTTCAACATCGAAGATCTGATCAATGGAACAATTGTATTGAACAAATGGTTAATGTAATTAGGCCTACTGACGGCATTGATCCATCATAATATAATGTGGATTTTAATGAGCCCTTAGGCTCAACAGAATATTACTTCCCTTCGTAAAATTAATGAGCCGCTAATTTGCTTAATTTGCGGGTAAACCCCTCAATTAGACTCAGAGTGACAAGACAGTATCTAAAGCAGCACGTCCGTACCTCGGGCTGAATTGGAATAATTACATGGGGCTGAGATCAAGGGCGGTGTTGAGATAGGCCGAGCGATTTTCACTGTTTCTCTGTGATATTGTCTATTGTGTGGAAGCGTTCGATCTCTGCAGGTCTTTAATTAACTAAAGGAAAAACAGGCGATGCACGCGCACCCCGGGTCAGACGCGGATCATTCACCCGCGCTTGACTGAGCTCTGAAGAAAGAATCCATCGTGTCAGGCTCTCCACCACTGCTGGAGTTTATCGACGTATTATTACTATTACTTTTAACATAAAAACGATCTATTTACAGCCTTTCATGTTTGTCGTGGGCGTGGCGCATATTTTCATCTGTGGCCGGTTGCATAAACTGCTTAGCTGGCAGTTAATCACTTGTTTTGTTTTCTTCAAACTGGTCCTGACTTTTTAAAGTCAGTTAGCCAACATAAAAAGGCATTAGTCTAATTTAAATCGGAAAAGAAAGAATAATTACCTCTTGGTCAAACTTCTTAAGACAGTTAGAGGCTATACGCTCAAGTGTGCCAGTTGAGGTAACCATAGACCTTATTCAGAGCAGCGCCATGATATGAAAGCGAGGCTGTGTGTGTGACCGAGGGATAGATTTACTGTTTTCAATGCCATCCGCACAATTTTCCTCAGCCCATGTTATCTAGAATTTTTTTGTCTACTTAAATTTCCTGGAAATATATTTTTGCAGTGTTTCGTCAGCAGAACAATCCAATCCAAAAACACATTGAAAAAAACATGTATGATCAATAAGTAATGACAACATATGTTTTTACATTGCTTTAACTCATCAAAATAAGTTAAGCAATTTTCCTCTTTTTTTATAAGTTATACAAAATCCAACACATTTTTTAAAGTCAGTTTAATGTAGGCCTTTAAGTTGAAATGACTTAAGCATCCAAGTTGATTGAACTTAAAATTTTAAGGCAGCAACTTTTTTTTCAATACCTCAGCCTCTCTCTCTCTCTCTCTCTCTCTCTCTCTCTCCTCAAAGATGTTGTGAACAAGTCAAGGTTTATAATGTTCGAGCACTTGACAAAATATATAATGCTATTTAGTAGGCTACTTAATTAAAGATGTAAATAACCTATAAAAAATAAAGCATATAAATCAGCAAAATAAACTGAAATTTGACAAAGGGTTCGTGGCAATTTGGGTTGTCTTATTAATGACAATCAGGATGAACAATTATTCAAATTATTATTGAAATAATTAATTTTCAGAATTTATAATCGAAAACGATCATTTTAATTGCATCCATACTTAAGCCTACTCTCTGTTGTTGTTGTTGTTTTGTTTGTTGTTTTTTTTTTTTTTTTTTTTTTTTTTCATTAATCACTCATCACTTTTGACGCTTTTCTGCCAAAACCTCACAAAACACTGTGCATCAATAACAATAATGACGCCATGGGAGCTCATAAATTGACCTTTGATATGTTCCCAACACCTTCCGCGGTCCTCCACCGTCCGCCACCCCCGTCTCAAGGCCTATACAGCAGATGGGGAGTGTGTCTCTGTCTGCTCAGGGCTGCAGGCTGTTGCGCTGGCAGTAGGGTAGCGAGAATTAAACATTCATGTAAAAAATGAATGGAGAACCCCTGCGCGGAGAGCGTGCCCATTTATTCAGCTCGCGCAAGCCTCATTAACCCGATGACTGGCTAGCAGGTCACGCTGATTTCCTTACCAACATTTAACATCTACCGCCTGTCTCCAAACACACACACACACCAACAGAGCGACAGAGAGGAATTTCAGACCTTCCCATTGGAGTTTCAGAAAAATAATTGGCCTATTCAGATAAAACAGAGTAGGCCTAGGCTATAGTTTATCATGTCTATTCTTCTGTGCCTCTGTTTTGATGGGGTTTTTTTCTGTTCAGCAAATGCAGAAATACAAATGTATTTTTTAAAGTCGTATCCCTTACAAATATTTGACCACAGTTATGGCAAAATATAGGCTATACCATTACTGTTTTTTTTTTTTTTTTTTTTTTTTTTGCAGCCACCAAAAAAAGGTTATTAAACGTAAACAACAAATTACAGAAATTAAACAAAATGTAGCCTAGCTTATTTTTAAAATTGAACTTTAAAAAAATCGTAGGCTACTACATGAGGTATCCCAGCAAGCATTTTTGCGTTTAAAAGACACAGCCATGACGTCTAGCTAAAACAAAGCAAAATTTGGACGGCCGGTCAATGAAAATGTAATAGACGTCTAACCTTAGCCCAATAATAGATGCACAGGCTACGCATAGAACATGTCAAAGAAATGAAACCAAACACCTTGTAATCACTGTCGACTTTGCTTACATGAATATCATACATCTCGCAAGTTATTTAGTCAAAAACGACATGTAACCAAATTCAAGGTTATTTTGGCTATAAATGGGTTAGGCTACTCATAGCCGGACTGGTGAAATGACATCTATTGCTTGCTGGGATAGCCTACAACATTTTTATTTCAAAAAACATATACAGTGCACTTTTTGAAAAAGAAAAATACTTAACTATGATTTTAAAGAAGCATCAATATTTTGACACTATATTTTTTCCATAGGCTAGGCTACTTTTTAAAATAACTGCGCGTAAGGCTCGAGGAGAGCTGGCCCCTGTAAATTAAAATGATGATGTTGCAGTGCTCAGTGATTAACACTGTCATGGATGAGGGGGGAAAAGTGTGAAAGTTAAACGATCCCTGGACGCGTCGCAACATATGGGAGACGTTAGTGTCGGCCTCTGACTGTGAGACGGGTGCCAGGGGACAACAGATGACTGGGCTGAAGTTCGCTACTCTATTCAACTCTCACGAAGAGCAGCCTCAGAGGGGCCACTGTCATCATACTCTCTCTCTCTCACACACACACACACACACACACACACACACACACACACAATTTAGCATCATACCTCTCTCTCTCTCTCTCTCTCTCTCTCTCTCTCTCTCTCTCTCTCTCTCTCTCCCTTTGAGCAAAAGAGACTTGGATGTTAAAGAAGTTTTAAAATCAAATAAACAAGAAATAGATCTATAGAAAACATTAGTGACTCCCTAGCCCTGCTGTTCAAAACAGGCATGTCGTTTACACAATGTTGACATAGTATTAGAAAGGCGTCTATGCTTCTCTGTGCATTTACCAAATTTGATAACTGAATTAATGGCATGCACATACAAACAAGTAAATAAAAATACACTATAATTAAATAAACAGGCAAATATAATAGCCACAGGCTACCTTTCAAAGGAGTTTTTAAATGTTTCAGTACCACAAGTTATCTAGCCTTCTACGCTCGCGAACAGAAGTCTCCTTCGCCTGAAGAGGTAACACGCAGTTTCCGTTCAGACGCACGCCGACACAAAATAATCCTGTCATTGTTTATCATAGGCTATATCTGTAATTTTTTGTTTACACCATAAGCACATTTAAAAAGCAAAAGAAATGGCGTTTTGTTTAAAACATCGTTAAGACTTAAGTTAAGTTAACTGCTGGCTTATTTTTTTTTTTAAAAAAGGAAGAAAAAGAAAAATCAATAGGCTAATTGCATTAAATTATTTTCTTTAACTCTAAACAACAAGGTCGTTTCGTGTGTTGTTACAGAGCGTCTCCACCTATGATTTGTCCAAATATTGTTTTGCTTCATTGCTAAATGATTTATGACGAGACTGAAGACACTTATCAGTTTTCTTGGACTTCGCTGGCGACAGGTGCGACTCACGATCTGCTTTCCACCTGCTCGTTTTATTGCTGCAGATTTTACAGTTTATTTGAGAAGAAATATGACGCTGCAATGCAAGTTTCTTGCTAGATTTTATTGGATACCAATTCCGTTGCTTATCTTGAATAAAGTGGATAAGGATGTTAGATCAAGTCCTCTGAGGTTTGAGATTTGAGTTCTTCTGACTAGCCTATTTATTTCTAACTTTTTAGATGCATAGGCTAATGCAACACTCTGTTTTTTTATTATTATTTTTTATTAAGACAACCCAGAAAATATATCACAAAATATGTCATGATTGCCCTAGATGTAAATAAAATAAAACATAGTTTTAACATAAATAGTATATGCTATTTAAATCCAAAGTAGGCTAAATTATTTAGGTTAAAGCAAATGTTGAAATTACAATTGATTCAATTCTAATATGTGTTGTGATCATTCTTCACCCCAGGACATGTGAGGAAGAAAAAAAAACAACTCTTTATTCTATGGAAGTTTGAGGAGCATTTTCTATTGGCTGTGAGCACTCAACAGGAGCATTCAGGGGAGGAGGGAGGGAGGTGATGCCGATATAAGGCCGACAAGGATCCTGTCTGAAGGTAAAGGGCCCACCCAAGGCACCAAGATTGAGTTCAGCATTCTCCATACTTGATTTTTTTTTTTTTTTTTTTTTTTTGTAGCCAACATTATATCAGCCATGACAACAAAAAACAAACTTTTGCACTGGTCAGATGGAAAATTTCGGGGACGACCGGACGAGTTTTCTCTCTCTGAACATCCGAGGTTGACCCGCAGTGACCCACGGGCCTGGATAACCTCCGCGACCCCCGCGTACTCATCCGGAGGCGACCACTACACTCACACGTCGATGGATGCCGCCATGGACGAGTACATGTCTGGAGACAACAGTCCTTTGACATCGGAATCTGATCTGGGAGGATCTAACGCACATGGGGGTTCCAAGCAAAATCCGCCCGGACCTCAAAGACACAGACGTGTGGCCGCTAACGCGAGAGAAAGGCGGAGGATGCACGGACTGAACCGAGCGTTTGACAAACTGAGGAGCGTCATTCCGTCCTTGGAGAACGAGAAAAAACTCTCCAAGTATGACACCCTTCAGATGGCGCAGATTTACATCACAGAACTGTCCGATTTGTTGGAAGGTGTTGTGCAGTCGGAGTGCAGAGATATGAGGGATGGATGCAGCGCATCTGGAAACCATGGTAACCTTGGTCAGAGGAGTTCAGCTCAGGCTTTGAGGACCAGCATCCCTTACGCAATGGACGCACCTTCTAATTTTGTTCCGGAGAAAAATAATGTCACGTTAAATGCGAGTGATGGCGAATCGTCCCATTTCAGCGACATCGAAGAAGGACAGACTGGAGGACGCTGATGTCTTTGCTGGATTGACTTTGAGACTGTGGCACTCTGAATAATCATAATTTATTTGTCTGTGTTTTAGTAGACACTGAAGGAACCAAATAGATAGGCCCTATTGATAATGGTTAGTTCTTCTAGACAATGCTTCATTAGGCTACTTGATTGACAAAATTTCTGAAAACTCACAAAAAAGGGAAGGGGGGAAAATATACAAGCCCTTTAATTGCACTTTAAGACAGACTTGCCTAAATTTGGATTTTTCCATTCCACGTGTACAAAACCTTCATCAGTAATGACAAAAATGCTATTTATGTCTCTGTGATTTTTTTATTACCTCAAAAGTTTAATAAAGATGTTCTTTTCATACATTTATCGGAATTGCTTCGATTTATACATTGGTTACAGCAATGAGCAATCTGAATGGCTGAACAATTTAATCAAATAAAATCTTTTTTTTTTTTTTTTTTTTAATTTCAAAGTTTCATCCGATATCATATTCCATTGATTAACCAGCACTAGTAGCTTTTGAAACAGTTTAACAAAAATTCAGATTCGGAAAAAAATTCAGATACTTTCTTTAGGTTACATAGTTTCTCTAGTTGGCGACAAAGTAGCCTAAAGCCTGTTTTATGCTTCTGCGTCAAATCGACGGCGTACCCCCGCAGACCCCTCTGCGTCGACGCGAACCCCTCTCCGACCCCTCCGCCGTAGCTCGACGTGCACCTCCAAAAAATTGTAACTACACGTCGAGGCGACGCAGACCGCAAGGGCTGTGATTGGTCAGATGCACCGCGATGCAACGCAACCTGACGCAGAACCATAAAACGGCCACAACGCCGTAGGAGTGACGGCGTAGCTACGCCGTGGAGTTGACGCAGAAGCATAATGAGGCCTTAAGTGTCTTTTAGTGTGTTGTCTGAGTCGTTTAAAGGATTCACCAGGGGCGGCTGGCCAATAGAGGGCGCTAGGGCGCCGCCCCCCCATGAGCCAGACCACAGTTTATGAGCCACATACATAAATAAATACATAAATAAATAATATAAACAAATTGTCAATATTTGTGTGTTTGAGATACTAAATGCACCCAGTATATGTGAAAAATATGATAGAAATTCAAAATGTCTGTTTTTTCTACACGTCCCCTCCAGCTCTGTGCACGTGATCAGCTCTGGGGCGCTGGAGAAATCGCCCCAGAAAGGCGGGTTTCTGGAGCAGTTTAGCCAATTGCTGATTTAAGATATAAATGTTTGACATAATCTGTAGCCAATCATCGAGCTCCAATCAGGTCAGCTATGGGCGATTCTTTTAGCGCCCCAAACTATCAGACAGCAGCAACACTATCGGAGCTGTATACAAGAAAGGCCTGGCTAGCTGGATGCGGTGATTGCGGTCATGCTAATGCCTTATTTTGGTTATTACTTTTTAAAACAACAGTACCGGAGTGAGGGAAGCAGCGCCTGTCTGAGAAAGTAAACAGTTTGAGTTAAATTTCAAATGCAAATAGAAAGTTTGTGCAATTTGTTTGTTTTTGTGTAAGAATGCCTCAGCCTTGTAATATGGCATAAAATAATTACTGACTTTATCACAAAGCACTGGTATCATGCAGTTTGTGTTAAAATGTGTTTGGGTGGTTATTAATAATAATAATTATTATTATTTTTATTTATAGTGTCTTTCCAACACCCAAGGTCGCTTTACAAGATATGTAAAGGCAGTGGTTCTCAAACTGTTGTACGTAACGTTACGTACGTGAGGTGACAGAAGGGGGTACGGGAACAAAATGCTGAATTTTGCCGTTCATTTAAGTCGACCTCACCTTAAAATAAGATTTAAACAGCATATTTTTTCTATCAGGTAAAATTCTGTAAATACATGACATCCTCGTGCAGATTGCTGCCTTGGCAAATCGCACTATACTCAGGGTTCTCAAGTCTCACGCATTGGCCGTGAGACACACGCAATTCAACCAGTTCACACGCCACACCGTGTATTTCTCACGCTGAAAAGGCAATGCCAACCAAGTTGTCCTGTAAGCTTTATATATAACGTAGTATACGAGGCGCAGTCACACAAAGTGAAGTTTCCTGCCGCCAGCACGTATCTCGGCCAGACTGCGTTCGTTACTAGGCATAATAGATCCTCGAACACACGGAAGTTGACGGAACATTCTCGGCCACCATACGTTCGTTACTAGGTAACCAACAACATTGCGCGAACACACGTCGTGATGGAGAAGGTAAATTGGAAGAAAGCTCGTCTAACATTTTTAGGCTAGAACATTTATAGCTCATCGTATACATTATTATTGATGCAGTCAAAAACTCTAGCTTTGGCTCAGTTTGGCTAGCTGTTACCTGAAACTAAGGGAAATGTTAGTGGGTATGGGAAGGAATGAAGATGTATTTCTACATTTTATTTTAAATGATATATTATACTGTATTAATAGTCTTTCTAGTTACATTTAGGGTACATGTATTAAAGCAGAGTGCTCTGGGTAATATTGTATATCCTGTCAAAACATACATTAATCATTGCCTTTGTATTTTTCAAAAATGTCAGGGAAAAAGCAAAAAGATATTTTATCATTCTGGGCACCAAAGGGTAAGCCCCCTAAAAAGGTTGCAAGGCATCAAAATGTGCAACAAACACTTACAACACAAAACACATTTCATAAGCTGGATTGTGTACTCTTGTGTACACACACACACACACACACACCTTAATACTCTAATATGTCCATTTGTTCACAATGTCCCACCACACAATAAATCATTATACCATTTCGACTAGACACATTCAAAATGCAAAAAGATTTGTTTTTCCAAACTGTTTGGAGCAATTTGTTATATTTTTGTAATTTTTGTATATTTGTAATTTTGAAATATAACATTAAAGAGTATATTTGATGTGAGGAATTTCTCTGTCATTTATCAGATTTACCAATTGTTATAATTTCAATTTGTGCTGCTGGTTAATAATGAACAATGGCTAAACTTGTTGGGCGGGGATGGGCGGGGGCGGGGCTCCATTAGGGCTCCTCCCCTAACCGCATGTGATCTCACTCCAAGCTTTTGATCAAACTTGAGAACCCTGCTATACTACCGTTCTAGACAATGTACCTTTGAAAATAAGAGATTTAGCACTTACTAGCATGCAGAACAAATATAGACACAGGCTGTGCATGGAGATCGATATAAGATTCAAACACTCTTCGATACAGACACATTCCCTGTGTGAGTTCCTGTGTTTAATGTTGATCACATTATATGAAGGTCCACATGATTGCAAATTCGACATTGATTTTATACAACAGTTCAACAAACTAAATATTAATATTAAGTGATGTTCATTTAGGCTAAAACACAGTTGTCAGTATTTTTTACAACAAAATAATAGCTCCAACGAAAGCCACAGCAGAACTGCAGCACACAGCAGTGTTTGTGAACAAATCTGCGGTTTTGAACGAATCATTAGAGTCAATTTAACTTGATTCGTTACTGAATGAATGACTCGATGACTCACCACCTATTTGCAGTTTTAATTTAACATTTAAAAGCATCACTTTGTTTTTACCATCATTGCGCATTTCTCTATTGATTTTTTTATTTAAATCGATTTAAGGGGGCAAATATTGTCCCTTACTGAAAAAGTTGTGTCTGAAGAGTGGGGGTACGAAGTAAGATGTTAAAAGCCTCATGGGTACAACTCTAAAAAGATTGAGAACCACTGGGACTGGGTTAAGGAATAGAACAATCAACATCAAAGCACAATATACATACCAAGGGCAGAAAGTAGGCCTAATATACAGAGGTCACTTACAAAGTTAGGTTAAAGATACAAACAAAGAGCGATTCAAACAAATAGCATATCAATAACAATGTTTAATTTACAGACTGTTAACTATATATACAGAATCAGATAAAATATGTGTTTTTGAAGGAGAGAAGTGTGGATGTTGGACGGATGTCTTGAGGAAGAGCATTCAACAACCTCGAAGCCACTACACTAAAATACTCCCATGTTACCAGACTATTGAAACCGACAATATGACAGCCCCACCTCAGATATTTTTCACCAGCCGCCACTGGGATTCACTCAACAGATTTGTTCAGGACTGAAACAAGTAACGGTTTAAAAAGTTACACGCGTTCCCAATGTTAACAAATCAGGTATGGAAGTATGACTTTTGTTGTAGCCTACCTTAAAATTATCAAGACCCTAACGAGTTTCAGTACCACTACATTGAGTTAGCATTATTGCGAACCAATTTCTTAAAATGTTTTAAACTCGACTGACTCGCATGATGAGTCTCCGTTGAGTCGGTCAGCACAGCATCCCCTTTTCACGAACGACATGCTTAGTTCAATCAGTTCGTTCACGAATGAGTTTGATCAAAGAACTTTTTTGGTTTAATCAATGCCGTAATGGGGCGTGTTCGTAGTAGTCCAATCAATGTAGGCCTAATGCTTATTCAAGGTCAGGGTTTAAAAATATGTGAAGCTCTTCAAATGGGATTTCACCGAATAAAAAAGATAACTTAAAGGAACTTTTCCAACCCTGTTAATGGAGGCACACCAACAGTACATATTTTCAAATATTTTTTATTGTCATCATTCACTCGCCCTCAATTTGTTCTAAACCTGTATGAGTTTTTTTCTTCTGTTGAACTTAAAAGAAGATATTTTGAAGAATGTTGGCAATGTTAGGAAAAACATACTAAGTCAACCGTCAACTGTCTGGTTATCAACATTCTTCAAAATAGTTTTTCAACAGAAAAACAAGAAACTTTCAAGAAACTCATACAGGTTCGGAACAACTTGAGGACGAGTAAATTATGACAATTTTCAGTTTTGGGTGAACTATCCCTTTAAAAGACTCAGAGGCGACAACCGCACTCAACTATTTCATGCCAGCGACCAATTGGTTTGACAATTTTTGATTGGTTAGTAATAAACATTTTTACAAAGACTTTTCTAATAAAATCATTTACATTTTATTATTCATATCATACAGTTTTCTCTAGATTTAATCATTAGCCTATCTCACATATTCTGTACATTATTATTGAAAAAGTATGTGGTAACTTACTGCACAGTAGGCTATAACACATATCACTTACATTAATCAGGCTTGCAGTGACATAGACATAGAAACCTTAATCAGTCATCTCCTCATCTATATTGTCTATCTTATCGCAACTTCCCCCATGTGACCTGGAAGGAAATGCGGGTGGCATTTTGGACAGCTCTCTAAAGAGAATGCTAGAAAGGGTCTGTTTGAAGTCGACAGAGATTTCGCTTGAAGTGATCACGGGAGTTTGTTGGTCAGCATTTGGCTGCTCTTGACCATCATTGTCCTCAGTCTGTCTGTTCTTGAGCTTGGAGGCAAAATTCACTTTGCTATACAGATCATCAAAATTGGGTGGATCCTGCTCGGCAGTAGTCTTAGCAGTCCAGTTAGTGTAGGGAGGAGTCTCATCATCGCTGCTCTCAGAAGATTTCCATTCCTTCTCTTTCTCCACAATTACATCTGTATCCGGATTCATGTGAATTCCAAAGTGTTGCTGTGGACTGGGAGGTGTTGCAACTCTTGGGAGATTCATTTTTGCTCTTGGTTTTGGTTGCGGAAATATTATTGAATACAAAACATCATCTGGGCTACTTTCAGGGCTTTTGACAAAAGAAGGTGGATCTGGTAAGGAGATGTTTTTGCATGATAGTGCAGGAGATGGTCTTTCTTGATTCAAGTTAGCCGGAGGATGCTTTTTAACATTAGGCCTGTCCCGTGGTTTGGTTTTAGGCAGGGGTGGCGGCAGTGGAGGGGCTTTTTGAGGAGGGTTGGACGATGCCAGTAGCTCTTGAACATTTTGGTGTGCGAGAGCTCCTTCCATGACCCTGTGTTTTGGCTGCCCATATTTCTGCAGTGCAGGTGGGCAAGGTCTTTCCTGATTCTTGTTGACTGGAAAATACTTCTTGACATTAATTTTGGGTTTTGGTGAAAGTGGTGGGGCTGGAATGGCTTGTGAAAGGGGTTTGGATGGAGGCAGCAGCTCTTGGAGACTCTGGTGTGCGAGAACCTCCCCAATGGCTTTGTGTATCTGCTGTCCATATCTGCATTTTAATGCTGGGCACGGTCGCTCTTGGTTCATGCTGACTGGAGGAAGCATTTTCACCTTAGACCTGTCCTGTGGTTTGCTTTTAGGCAAGGGGGGCTGTGGTGCAAATTCTTGCGGAAGAGCAGTAGCTTCTGCCAGCAGTTCTTGGACACCCTGGTGCATGATGGCCTCCTCAATGGCCTTGTGTATTTGTGACCCCTGTTTTGACAAGAAAATGAACTGACCCTCCCCAGTGTGACACCGACGACCAGCCTCAATCATAATTCCCCCCTGAAAAGACATAAATAGTTCAATTTCAAAAACTTGTAATCACTTATATTCAAAAAACTGAAACAAGAAAATAATTAAATACTGTATTTTCTATCATTAAAGATCCTCCTTACAAAAAAAAATACCATGATTCAATATAATTTTACTATACAAAAAATTGCTATAATACAAATTAGAATATTGTGCAAAAGTTATAATTTTGATGATTATGGCTTACAGCTTATGAAAACCCCAAATTCAAAATCCCAGAAAATTAGAATATTACATGAAATCAATAAAAAAAGGATTTTAAATGCAGAAATGTCGGCCCTCTGAAAAGTATAATCATGCATATGTATATAGTTATATTTACTAAATATATTAGTTTCACCTTTTAATGTGAATGACTGAAATACATGAACTGTTGAATATATAGATAGAAAATAGAAATATTAGAATATTCTAATTTTTCGAATTTCACCTGTATATTACTATATACTTGATATATATATCTCAAAAGTGACAGTATTTACATTTATAATGTTACAAAAAAATGCCAATACATTCTGTTTCTATTCTTTAAAGAATCCAGAAGAACTTTCCACAAAAATTTTAAGCACACAATGGTTTTCAACACTGATAAAATAAATGTTTCTTGAGCACTAAATTAGCATGTTAGAATGATTTCTGAAGGATCATTTGACACTGAAGACTGGAGTAATGATGCTGAAAATTCAGCTTTGACATCACAGAAATAAATATTTAAATATGTTAAAATTGATTTTTTTTTTTTTTTTTTGTAACAGTATTTCACAATAGTACCGTTTATTATTACCGTTTATTATACAGTATTTCACAAAAGAAAAGTTTACTGTATTTTTGATCAACTAAATGGAACCTTTGTGAGCATAGGGAGCCATTTACACGACACCATTTTTATTTAAAAATGGAAAGATTTGTATGCGTTTAGACCGTTCTTTACACGACAACTGCGTTTTGAAAGACTGAAAACGCAAGCTTTTGAAAACGGGTTTCAAAAGTGTACGTTTTTGAAAACTATACCATTATCGTCTCCATGTAAACAACAAAAATGCAAATTTGAAAACGGTGATGTGCGCATTACGTGTTTAGTCTATAGGCACATAGTGTTTCTTTACAAAGTGAAAATGCCAATATATATATGTATGTACATACATATATATATAATTTATATAAGCAAAAATGTTGAGTCAGAGGGTTCTCTTTATTCCTCATGAAGCACCTTGACTTGGCCAAATCTCCGGAGGAGCCTGTAGGGCCAGCGGTAGATGGACTGTCCGGTCTTGAGGTCCAGCAGGCAAATAGCATCTTTCTCAGAAGACAGCAGGTATGACCCAGATATCCTGCACCTCTGAGACACATCTGTGCTCTGCACGGTCACCTGGAACTGGCCTGTGGGGCGGAATTCATAAAAACATCAAACTAAAGTCTCCCTGGACAAACCCTGTGATGTCAGACCTCTGGAATGAAAGACGAAATAAAATATATTTTACAGGGGTGGCCAAGACTTATGAAGTAGTGAAATTGAATACATGAATAATTGGTCTAAAAACAATCTTAAATCTTGATCAATAGGAAAGAAAAGTCTAAAAAAAAAAAAAAAAAAAAAAAAACAGGCTGCATATAGGCTACCTAACTTTACCAAAACTTTTTCACATTTCTTCAATCATTAGTAAGCTAATATATTCACTCACACACACACTCATTGTGTATATATATATATATTTACATATATAAAGTATATATATATCAGTATGTCCTTATTATTTACTCATAATAAGGACATACTGAAAATATGTAAATGTATTTGTAGTATTTTTAGCATCATTTATTTTTCTCTAGGGTATGTGCTGAGGGCCCTTAGTTTCTAACACCTTTTATGCACACATATCTATAGTCGTTGGATATATAGCTATATAGCAGTTGGAGATATAGCAGTACATCTGTGTGGCTCAAAAACAGATTTCAGATAACCGTTGCGTTTCTTCATGTTTCAAAGTATTTGCGTTATCAGTGTTGCAAGTCATCTTGAGACTGACCACCAGTTTCTCTGAGACTAGACTTCTTATAATTTATATTTAACGCATCTCTGGGTGAGCATTTTAATACTAAGAAAATGGGGGAAACGAATGCGCTGCATAATATTTATTTGTGAGAAAGAGGAAGGTAGATACCAAAATGTTTTAAATAAATAAAATATACAAGTTAATAAAACAAGACCTGTAACTTCTGAACAGGAAAAGAAACATGTCAAGATGCTGAAACGAACAGCAAGATATGATGCAACACCAAAGACGGCCATCTGCTGCATGAGTACACAAAACCAACAATAAAATAAAATACAATATAGGACAGATAAAAAGACAAGAACTTAGACTGAACACTTTTAGACTCAATGTTCAAAGATAAGGAGATAAAACAACATTTTTACACCTTTTTATAACTTTTTCATTTATCTACCGCAATAATGTCTTTGAACTGTCTGCATTTTGTGGATTTTTCTGAGCAAAAAAATATTGATCTATGCCATTATTTGTGAATATTTTTTATTAATTAATCATCATATCATGTAATGTAATTCAATACATTTTTTAAAATGCTTGACAACCCTAATGATTGTCTCTGTTTATCAAATAGTATGTGTGAGTGATTATTTCTGTGCTATTTTCTTATTATTTTAGACCTACATATAGATACAGGACCAAATAATGGAAACAGAAGTACGTCTGCATCATTAAAAGACATCCTCTTGCTTAACTGCAACAAACAGTTGGTTACACCTAGTTTAACAGTAGCTAATCGTTATCGTGGTTCTGGATCAGGCTTCGCTTAAAGCGAAGTGTATTTTCAGACCCCAGTCTCACCTGCTCCCCAGGTGGAGTACAGTTGATTATCAGCCAGTGGCATGTATTTATCTTTCTGGACTTTCCTGGCATCTTCAGTTCCTTTTGTCTTCTAAAAAAATAAATAAGGCAGTTGATAGCAATGTACATTAGTAATTCCTCTTTTTATGCTATCAGTCTTTGAAAAGAACTATCTTGTGCAATCATAAACTCAAAGGTGTGGTTATCAACACTTCCTCTGTGACAGTCAGGCGAGCTGTTGTGTGAAGCTGTACCTTAAAAACTGTTTGTCATAATAGATGAGTTGACTTTAGTAGTTGGAAAATGTACTTCCATTCAATGATGACTTGTTTTATGAGAGCTTACAAGAAAAATGCAACTAAAATTATTCAATTAACTGATTGATTTACCAACACTTCATCTCTTATTTTCTGCCAAAAAGTTGGTTAATGACTAGCTTTGATATCAAAATGTTAGCTTTTGATCAAAATGTTGTCTTAACTAGTTTAGTGTATCAGATAAACTTGCTGTTGCCTGGTTTTAGGTGTCAGACAAAACTTGAACTGGTTTTGGATACATGAATGGATAAAAAAGGATAGCTTCTGAGAGGAGACAGGATCCAATAATATGTTCCTAGATCAAAATCCTTGTTCGTAGTTGTTTGAACAATTTATCAATAATATATTTTAATAATTTCCCTTTGATTTTAGCAGTGGCTCATAACTAAAAAAAAAGGCAACATATCACACTCAACTTTTTAACTTAATACAACTAATTCACTCCAATTAAACTCAAATACTTTTATTTATCTAATGAGCTACAGGTAGTCTTTTAAACTTGAAACTTATTTTCAAGGCAACAAAAAAGCTAGTTGAGCCTTAAAAAATCTTGTCAAGGATACTAAAAACAACTAGTTAAGCCAACTTTGGGGAAAAAAAATAAGCCAACCTATCACACTCAACTTTTTAGGTTAACTCAAATAATTAGCTCCGGTTGAGCCAACTTAAAAACTTTTGCTCATCTAATTAGTAAAGTAGCCTTCTGAACTTAAAAATTCTTGTCAAGGCAACTATAGAATGTTTTGCATTTAGCAATGCAAGCAGAGCTCCAATCCTTGTTTTTCATATCCATGATTTTCAAAGATAACTTCATGACATGAAAATTGTTTGCCTCTTAAAACCAGAGTAAGACCCAGGCAAATATATTGCATACAAAAGTTGCATTGAAAAGTTTTTGTAGCTTAAACACTCCATATTGGTGCTAGCAATGACAAGGTCATGGGTTTGATTCCCATAGAATGCATGACCAAATGAAACGTATAGCCTACCTTAAATGCAATGTAAGTCGTGTTGAATAAAAGCATCAGCCAAATATGTAAATGAAATGTAATTGTCAAAGTTATGGTTAAGGATAGGGTTTGTTTGACCCAAGAACACATTGTACTTTGCAAATTCCTCATACCTGAAATGCTATCTGGCACAGAACCGAGATCCAGTCCTCTCCAGTGGGAGCAGCGATGGTGTAGGTGCATGAGGTGGTGTTTAAAAAGAAGGCAGAGCAATCCTTGGGACAGCTCTCTCCTGGGGCCGGGGTGATGCTCAGACAGTCAGTTAGGCGAATCACCCGTTTGTCTGTCTTCCTGAGCCCCGCAGGCCTTGCAACGACAAACCCCTTCAGACCCCCTCCATCACGCATGTCGTACAGCTCCATGCGACCAATCCCTGCAGGGCTGGGCTCAAACAGAATCAGCCAGGATTTCCGCCATATCTTCTGCAGGAACAAGGGGAATGTTTTAATGGAATCAAAGACAAGAGTAAGGAAAATGAATTATTTTGTGGCATAACTCGGAAGGGTTTATCAGACTGTCTGGTTCAGTACTCATCCACTGGGACTGGTTAGTATCTGGGAGAGCATGCCAGAGGCGGCAGCAGAAGTTATGAAAAGTTCCTTCGTTTTATCTCCTATGAATGATTCATAGCCGTTAAACGCTACCATGAAGATGGAAGTACCTCAGGTGGTAACCAGCTGCCGTTTCCCTTCTATATTAATAATGTACAGTTGAAGATTTCTGACCACCTATAATTCCCAAGGCTAGTTGTAAATAATTAAAGGGAGGCTTTAATGCTGTTATAACTGTGATTAGCAATGATTTTCCTACCTTTTCCTTTCCATTACTTCTTAATACATTGTAATTACTTTACAGGAGTAGTTCACCTACAAACAATAATTCAGTCATCATTTACTCACCCTCATGTTGTTCCAAACCTGTATGACTTTTTCTTCTCCAGAACACAAAAGATGACATTTTGAAGAACATTGGTAACCAAAGAACATTGGAGTCCATTCACTTACATTGTATGGACAAAAAAAAAAAAAAAACTCAGCAGAAGAAAGAAAGCTATGCCGGTTTGGAATGAAATGAGGACAAGAGTAAATGATGATTTAAAAATTATTTTCATCATTTGGTGGATTTTAATCTCCCTTCAAATCTGCATTTGCCTTACATTTTTTAATCAAAGTGATCATATTTTATCAGTATGCGTGTTCCCATGCAAGTTTAACCCATGACCTCAGCCTGGCTAACTACACACTCAAGCAATAAACTATAAAATATACTATTAATATAAATAATATAATTCATCATATGGGCCATTCCACCGAATGGGTGACATTTGCTTGTTGTAAGTCTTCAAAATTAAACTTTATTTTTTATATTTTTCAACATTGAATCTAATACTACACATATTTAACTATTCAAAATGTGTATTGGTCAATCTCAGGCAACTTTATTTATTTTTTTACAAGGTTTAAGCAGAAGATGGGCGCATGTTTTCTCAATCCTGTTACCGAAAACCATGTGCCATTTAAAAAGCAAGTTTAAAAGCATGTCAATTAATTCCTTTGTTTTACCCACAAGAAAGTGTTTATTTTAAAGAAATTGTTGGTTATATGTTCCAAAAATTTATATTTGTGACAATAAAATCACTATTAAGGCAAGGTGTATTTTAATAAAAAACACATATTAACGACTATTTTTTTCATTTTAAAGACCGAAGCCTCAAGTTTATATATTTTTTAAATAATTTAATTTATTCAATAATTGTATAAATGATGGGCCAAACAAAACTGATAAAAACAGTGATTTAATTTTATTTTTTTAGAAAAATGAAAAAAATAGTATCAGGACTGAAAGTAACAGGATTGAGTTTTTAAGCAAAAAGTTATCAAATACATGGCATATGGCCACATAGTACATGCTAATAGCATGAGGACACTGAGTTATTTCTAGTGCCTTACCAAAAGTTAATATTTTTAAAATAAACAAAATCTAAGAAAAAGTTACCTGTAACAGGACAGTATGTTGAGATTGACCTTCTCAGTCGTAGTTACAATTTCATCAAATATACAGAAATTAAAATGAGAAGACTAACTTATGGTCTTCCCATTGCCTTCAGAAGATTCAGATGATGCAACTTACTGTTGAAAATGTGTCTTGTGGAATATTCCCAGTTTTTCAGAGTAATTTGTTAGGGGAACAGGACTGAGTGAAAACTCGGGGACATGACTAAAATGTGTATTTTATCTAAAATATTAGATCAAATGTCTTTTTCTTTTTTCATTTTAAAGCAGATTGGATATAAAGTCAAACAACAATGCAAAAAAAAATCTGATTTCTGAAGGATTTGAATCATTATATTTCATTGTAAAGTTTAGAGATGGAGAGTGGGGACATGCAGAAAATGCAATTTTTTAGTGTTCTATGTAGTTTTTATCAAAGTTTTTAATTATACATTTTAAATTTGTAGTTAGCTTAATGTGCAGGACATTTTGCTTAATAATAAAATGTATTTTAGAGTTAATTTTCATGCAATTTTATACATATAATGTCCTGGGGACAGAAATGTCACCCTTTCGGTGGAATGGCTCATATATAATAGTACTACTAATACTATAGAATTCAAATAATGAATCAATAAAATTAAAGCCACACAATTTCCACCTTAAGTGTTAAATGATCATTTTCAATGAACAACCTTACCTTACCAAACTTGACCCCCTGCAAAAAGAGCGGTCCCTCTTTAGAGATTACGTCCATTGTGCTAGTTTGCCTCTAAGTGCTCCTGTCCAGTTCCTGTATTTTCTACAGAAGGTGACAAAAGAGAGAGAGAGAGAGAGAGAGAGAGAGAGAGAGAGAGAGGCTAAGGTTTGATGCTAAATTTGATAGTAATCAAGCTTCTGTGAGGGTAGGGGATATGTCATTCGCCACCAAGAGGCCTAAAAATGGTCCACACTGGTTTCCTACAAATGCTGAGACCTTTACATAGACGTGCTTCTTTATTAACAATCAGCCAAGCTTGGTCATAAACAGGACGTTGCAAAGAGATGTAATCAGATACTCAAAGTAATCTCAAAGAAGAATTTTATTTGCAGTTTGCATCATAAAACGAAGAGCATGAATTGACGTTCATATATTTACACTGGATGTGTAGCAAATAAACAATTAACTGTCAAAAACATGACGGAGTGGATTTCAGATAAATACTGTAACACTTCCGCTGTTACATAATCACATGAACATCAATATAGAGCAAAACCTGCTGAAAACTCTATGGAACTAACTTTAATATATTTGTTACTTATACAAAGCTGTATTTTTGACTGTATTTTGCAACAAAAGGTTCACTGAAATGAATGAAACAATGTAGAGTTCCATGAATAATACATTTTGTACAAAATCACATAAAACATAACACCGAAGCCT
Organism: Gila orcuttii; assembly: GCA_026230005.1. Lineage (NCBI taxonomy): Eukaryota > Metazoa > Chordata > Actinopteri > Cypriniformes > Leuciscidae > Gila > Gila orcuttii. Next base: position 8,824,418 of record JAPDVR010000016.1, on the reverse strand, counting down.
CTCTCAATGAAGAATTTAACATCGAAGGAGTAGACAGCATTAAAAATCCATGGAGCTGTTGGCCAAGTAGTCTTTGCGGCCGATGTTGGTGACCTGTTTTGTCTGCATGGCCTCCAACTTGGGACAATCTGTGATCCTGTGGCCCAAACCGCCACAAAATGTACAGCCTCTCTCTCCTACAAATGAAAAGCAGAATTTACTTTTGAGCCTCTTTGCACAATCAAGCAAATGTCGCAACAATGTTGTGGATGTAAGCTATATAAGACTATATAAGCTTGTTTCAGCAATAAGTATGTAATTTGTACCTCCAATATCCAGCATTGTCTCGTCTCCCGTTTGTAGGACCTGCAGTACAGGAGGAACCTTCTGTTTGGCTTCAACCAAAAGAGCTTTCAGATCCATCAGCACAGACTCATCTATGAAATAAAACAAGAATTTAGATGCACAATAACATCTATACAGCATATTTTTGGAAATAATTATTCATTGTTTGTGGTAATTTTATTTCCGAAGAAGCAACGACACAAATGAAAATGAAAAAGGAAAGAGAAATTAAAGATCGATCTATTAAAAAAACTTACCACATCCTTTGTTTATAAATGTTGTTGCTATTCCTGTCTTTCCAGATCGACCTGTTCTGCCTATTCGGTGGACTGTGTAAACATAATATGTAAACATATTAAAAAATAAAAAAAGACCAAAAAAAAGTGGCATCTACAGTTATATTATGCTGGAGCTTTCATCGTAACTAACTACTTTTCTGAACCATTTTTGCAATGACATTAATAAGCTAATTTCATAAACTTTTGTCAAATGTGAAAGGAGTGCTTATACTACCGTTATTTAAAATAAATGCCACTTGTTTTAACATTTTGTTATCTAAAACACATTCCTACATGTGTGGCTTCTAAATACGTTTTGAACTGTTAAGAACCATATTAAATACTAGTTTGTTGAAAGGTTGTGTCTTATGCTCAACAAGGCTGATTAAAAATCCTGTAAAAACATCTGAAATTTTATTACAATCTAAATTCATTTGTTTTCTGTTTTAAATTTATTTTCAAATTAACATATCAATGTTGAAAACAGTTGTGCGGTCACATTTTTGATGAATAGAAAGATAAACAGAACAGCATTTATTTGAAATAGAAATCTTTTGAAGCATTATAAATGTATTTTCATGTACCTTTGGATATTTTTATGCGCATAAAAATCATTTATATTTAAAAAAAAAAAAAAAATCAGAACTTTAAATAAACAATCATCTGAACACCTACCATAGTTCTCAATCTCCTCTGGCATGTCATAATTGACTACATGCTGGATAGCTGGGAAATCCAGACCCTTCGAAGCAACATCAGTAGCCACTAAGACGTCTTTCTTTCCCTCTTTGAATGCTTCAATGGCTTTCGTTCTCTCTTCTTGGTCTAAAAAGCACAATTGAGGAGTGTGTTGCTGAACTGTATGATCTGTTTACTTTTGTGCTGAACACATTCATAACAGACTATTAGATATTTTAGGTAACGTGAACAGCATTAGCTAGTATGTATAATCAGTGTCGAGAGAAGCCACAGAAACTCAGAAATTCATCGGTCCTTTCAGGTCAAGTGAGATCAAAAGTTCTGACATAGTTTGAACAGTGGTTTAGCACTATGATAGGAGCCACACAGCAGCAGAAACGGACACCCGGTGGAGAGCGTCTGTAGCTGCAGGAGCCAGCATGCATACAGCTGATTGATAGTGTGTGCTTTACAAGCAGATTGAGATGGATGATGTGGTACCTTTTCCTCCGTGAATAGCCACTGCCTCCACACCTTTCAGCAGAAGATACTCGTGTATGGCATCTACATCTGCTTTCTTCTCCGCAAAGATTAATACCTAAGACACAATGTACGAAGTATGACCTTTAGAAGAGATAATGTAGGGTTCTCAGATGTGGTTTAAAAAGAACGAGAGGCTACGTACCGGAGGTGGGGTCTTTTGAAGACACTCCAGGAGATAAACCATTTTGGCTTCCTCTTTGACATATTCCACTTCCTAAAACACACAAATTAAAGTGAGGATGCATAAGAAAAACTTTCAGATTCATTAGCATACACGAATGTTCAAAAGTTTGGGGTTGGAAAGATTTTTTTTTAATGTTATTAAGTCTCTTATGCTCACCCAAGCTGCAAATAAAGATCAAAAATACTGATAAAATCCTTAAACATCACTACAATTCAAAATATCTGTTTTCCATTTTAATATATTAAAAAATATATAGCTGAATTTTTAGCATTTCAGTCTTCAGTGTCACATGATCCTACAGAAATCATGCTGATTTGCTGTTCAAGAAACATTTCATATTATTATCAATGTCAAAAAGAGTTGCTTGATATTTTGTGTAAACCGTATTTTTTTTCCTTCAAGATATTTGATGAATAGAAATATAAAAGGAACAGACATTTAATTGAAATAGAAATATTTTGTAACATCTTAAATGCCTTTATTATCACATTGATCAATTTAATGCATCTTTGCTGAATAAAATAATACATTTCTTCCAAAAACAACAAAGTTTTGAACGCTAGTGTATTATACACAGTCATAATTTACTCACCCTCTTGTCATTCCAAATCTGCATGCATTTATTTCTTTTGCAGAACATCGAGGAAGATATTTTGAAGAATGTTGGTAATCAAACAGCTTCAGTTCCCATTGACTTATGGCTGTGATTTTGGAACTGAAACTGTTTGTTAACCAACATTCTTCAAAGTATCCTCTTTCATGTTCCACAAAATAAATAAAATTTTTCCGTTTTGGAGCGACACGAGGCTGACTAAATGATGATAGAATTTTACAAAACAAGTAAAAGGATTGAATGGAAGATGAGGAAAGAAAAATGCTTGGCTTTCATTTTAATGTCTTACCTGGATGACGTCCAAGCTTGCAGCTCCAGCTCTGCCCACATTAATGGTGATGGGTTTCACTAAAGCACTTTTGGCAAAGTTCTGGATCTTCTTTGGCATAGTGGCACTAAAGAGCAGCGTTTGTCTCTGACCCTAAAGCAGAGACATATTGGGCAAAAAAACACTCTTATCCTGGTGAATTACCCTTGTTGATAAAACCACTACATATTCAGGAAAACATTGAAAAGGGCAGTGAAATTTCACTATATTTACTCACTAAATGTTCTATAATCGGGTTGCCTAATCATGAGATGTGCAGAAAAGTACCTTAAAGTAAGAGAAGATAGTCCTAATGTCCTCCTCAAAACCCATGTCAATCATCCTGTCAGCCTCATCCAGAGCCAGATAGCGGCAGATATCCAGACTCACCATCTTCTTGTTCAGCAGGTCCATCAGTCTGCCAGGAGTGGCCACCATCATGTGCACCCCACTACAATCACATTATCATTCATAAGTTTATAAGGGATTTATAACTAAATCAGCATCCAAATAAAGACCCAGTATGCCGCCCTGGTATTTAATGACCTTTTCTTTTATAAATGTCATGAGGTGTAAATTTAAATAATTTGACTTACTGCTTTACAACCTCCATCTGGTCTTTTACGGACATGCCCCCAATACACAGCGCACAGCGCAACTGTGGTGCCCCTTCATCCTCTAGGAGTTTACAGTAGTATTCAATGATACTATGTGTCTGCCTCGCCAACTCCCTCTACAGACGAAGAGAAAGACGTGCAATATAAATTACCATACTGTTGCCATCTGACTCTTGACTTGTGATTTATATAAAGAAATAATTGTGAAATCTTGTTACATATAGGTAATCTGCTTTACTTATTTTCTGCCATATTTCTAGCAGATGACACAGGATGTGTGAGAGATAGAGTGGGCTTACAGAAGGGCAAATGATGAGGCCGTAGGGTCCCTCTCTCTTACAGAAGGGTAGCCGTTTCTCCTGCTCCAGACAAAACATAGTGATGGGCAGCGTGAAAACCAGGGTTTTTCCTGAGCCGGTGAAGGCAATGCCAATCATGTCCCTGCCATAGAGACTAAAACAAACAAACAAGTTTATAAAACAATGTTAATATTTTGAAATGTTTATGCCATATGTACAGTATGTGTGTGTGTGTGTGTGTGTATGTATGTATATATATATATATATATATATAATCATATACTGTATATATACACATGTGACCCTGGATCACAAAACCAGTCATAAGTTGCACGGGTATATTTGTGGCAATAGCCAACAATACATTGTATGGGTCAAATTATCTATTTATCTATTTTACTTTTATGCTAAAGATCATGTTCCATGAAGATATTTTATAAATTTCCTACCGTAAATATATAAAACATTTATTTTTGTGAGTGCACAGTCGCAAACATAAATGGAAAACTTTAAAGGCGATTTTCTCAATGTTTTGATTTTTTTGCACCCTCAGATTCCAGATTTTCAAATAGTTGTATCTCGGCCAAATATTGTCCTATCCTAACAAACCATACATCAATGGAAAGCTTATTTATTCAGCTTATGTGTGATGTATAAATCTCAATTTCAAAAAATTGACCCATGTGACTTGTTTTGTGGTCCAGAGTCACATATATACATACACACACATTCACACACTTTAATATGAGAATATTAAAATAGTTTTAATTTTTGATTAAAATTCAAGCTAAATGTTTATTTGTACTTTTTTTAAATGAACGACAAGCTAAAACCATCTAAAGCCCCCTGACACGGTATGATAATGATTGAATATCGCCTCCCAAAAAAACAGCCCAACATGGAACTCACATGGTTGGTATTCCCTGAATCTGAATGGGTGTTGGGTGAACGATTCCTTTCTTCTTTAGTCCTTTCAGGATGGCTGCAAAGACCATTAGAGTTAAGAGCGGGCCATTAGCGTGAAGCTGTGAGTGAGGCGCTGCATGTAAAATAGGTGAGATGGATCTTACCCTGAGGAAGCTTCATCTCTCTAAAGCTCTTAATGGGTGGTGGAATGCCTTCACCTTCAACAAGAATATGGTACTTCTTCCGTACACGTTCGTGCCGTGCTGGCGGCATGCCGAGAATGTAACGTGGCGCATTCCAGCTGAAGAGAATATCAGAAATTATTTGGTGTTGTCTTTAATGCAAACACACATAATTTGACAAATTAATGGAGAGTGAAAGTCAGCTCACCTTGTTTTTATTGGGTCATCATATGTGATTCCTTTGGCCATTTCCTTCACAGACATTAGAGCTGATAAAGAGATTGAGCAGGTTTATGATGATCAATACTTTTTACCAATACATTTAAAAACCTGGCAAATGATTCTGTTATAGTTTACCTCTGCCTTCAGCCACACTTTCCAGAATTTTTTCTTCCTCTTTCAACTGCTTCTCCTTTGCAGACTCCTTTCGAGCTACAATTATTAATGTAAGAATTGAGAATAAATCAAAATTATGGAAGAACAGAAAACAGAACACTCAAGAAGATTAATATAGGCCTATACTTTTTTTTTCCTTTTTAAACTATACTACAAGTATAAACAAGTGTTAAAATAAACAAAATTAATTTAAAAAACCTTTCATATTTACACATTTATATCATACATTTGAATTTTCAAAACCAAAATCTTAGATCTTTTTTTATTTCCAGGTTTAAATTACATTTTTAATCCTTGAATTTTACACATAGGTTAAACAAGGTAAAAATCTATTAAAACCTCAAAAACGAAATACCTCAACTGAAAGTTTGAAATGACTGATGCATCAAAGTTGTTTCCGTACGTACACATACATACTTTGTACCGGTCAAAAGTTTGAAAACACTATTTTTAATGTTTTGAAAGAAGTCTCTTATGCTCATCAAGCCTGCATTTATTTGACCAAAAAAAAAAACTGAAAAAAAAAAATTTAATAATGTGAAACATTATTAAAATTTAAAATAATGGTTTTCAATTTTAATATACTTTAAAATATAATTTATTTCTGTAATGCAAAGCTGAATTTTCATCAGCCATTACTCCAGTCTTCAGTGTCACATGATTTTTCAGAAACCATTATAATATGCTGATTTATCATCAATATTGGAAACAGTTGTGCTGCTTTATATTTTTTATAAATATAAATTGATACTTTTTTTCAGGATTCTCTAAAGAACAGCATTTATTTAAAATATTAATCTTTTGTAACAATATTTACTACCGTTCAAAGGATTGGGGTCAGTAATTTTATATATATAAATATATATATATATATATCAGATAGATAGCTAGATAGATGGCTTCAAATATTGTTAAGATAGTGGGAGGCCCCGAGTAAAAAAGGTTAAGAGCCACAGCATTAGACTGTAAACAAGTAATGAAGCACAGGGGAGGGTGTAAAGACCTTCAGCTTTCTCCTTGAGGTGTTGGTGCTGGTCCAGCAGACTGACATTAGATCGGGGGCCCAGACCCTCATCCTCATCTTTCTGCTCTCCGCCACTGTCTTTCTGTTCCTCTTCCGTGAGCCCTTTCCCACGCAGACGCATCACCTTATGGAGCTGAGGGTCAGCAAAAGAAAGAGTTTTTCAAGCACCATAGCAAATATCCAAGACAGTGGCAGCGAGCCACAGGAAAAGGACAAAGGAAACAAAAATACATTTTCTAATGACAATCAATGACCATGCTGTAGTAGAGATTGCTCACCATCTGCTGTTTTCTAATCTTAACAGGAACATACGGCACATAGTCATCATCCTCTGAGCCCTCTGATCCAGACTTCTCCGAGTAGTTTCTCTGACAATTACACAAGTCACACAGCATTACATACATTACAAACTGCATACATTACAAATCAAGCAGCATCCCATAACGTTAGAAAGCAGTTCAGGAGCACACATTCTCTTCGTATAAGTGTTTATTTACGCTAAAGCAGGGGACGCTTTAACATATTAAATCAGTCTTTTCAAAACACAAATAAGCACACATTCGTTTGCTTAATTTTGACACATTGAACTCGCTATTTAAATTGCTAAAACGTAATTTTATAATAGATAAATATAGTAACCAGTAGGGAAAAATCTAATCGATGTACAATTAATCAGACGTTTAATACTGTGAATGTGGGTGAGTCTGTTTTTCGAGTCTTTGTTTCCTTTATTAAGAACTATTTATTTACATAATAGTAACGTTACTCACCTTTTTGGGTCGGTTTTCTGTTTCCATGATACTCGACGTTACTAGCTTTAGTATTATAATTTAGCGATGATATTTAAGTGTAAAAATGTCAGATAAATGTTACATTATATCCCATCAAGTATTGTTTTTACTCGCTAGCATGCTACTGCGCAGCAGATGGGTGACGTACATGTCACGTACACTACGGTGGCCCAAAAGGGACTAAACGAAACGAAAGTAATCTCGGGTCCATATTTTTCACCATAATGTTGTTCCAAAAAACATTATGTTTGAACATATAAGGAAATATTAGGCAGAATAAGTCTCGGTCACAATTAATCATTCCAATCCCAAATATTCTGCCTAAAATCTCCTTAAAAGGTCTCCGGTTTTAAAAGATACGAGAGAGAATTAATGACGACAGATTTTTTTTGTTTGTTTAAGCATAAACTTAAACCTTGAAAACAACTCCAAGGTGAATGTTAATTTGGAACTACAATTTTCTAATTATTCCCATTTGTTTATTATTTTTATCAATTTATTATATTAATAGATTTGCATGGTACCGACATATAAGTTTAGAAAGCAAACACAACACATTTTTTTTTCTCAAAACTGTCATGTTTTAATCTTTCAGCATGAAAGATTTTCACAGTATCAAAAGTGAATAATAATAATAATTATAATAATAAAAAACAACAAAATAAAACAGACAGCCAACATACACGTGGCCATTAATGGTATAGTATAAATCTACATTCCAAATGTTTAAGATAATGTTTTCTAGTTGAATATAACCTGGATAGAGTCAAAGATGTCGGAAAAAATATTAAACAAAAACTCAAAACATTTCTCAAGAGATCTCAATCCTTCAAAGGAGATTCAGACGATCATAAACCCAGAGACCCTAATATTCAACATGATGTCTTATCTGTAGTTGGTATTTTTACCAGAAGGGGCTCAGTAAAAAATACAATGCAGACATACAAAGCTATGGAAAGGGCAACCAGATGTTAGACATACAAAGCTATGGAAAGGGCAACCAGATGTTACAAGTTCCGTACCACTGTGGAGAGTCTTAAATCATCATGAAAAGTCCTTGATTGCAAATGTAAGTGAAAACAGGTCTGAACTTGTCACGAACTAGTGGACTGAAACTACATGAGCAGAACTACTGCAAGTGTCTGGGATGAACAAAATGAGGTCATGCAGCCAAAACAAGGGATGCACTGCTGGAGAACCAACTACAAACTGAAACTCACAACAAGAACGTGGTCACAGCACAGAACTATATCCAAACCACCACAAGGGAGGATCAGCAGGGACACTACCATAAGATTTTGCTCGGAGAATCAGGGATTTTTGCCAAAAGTCAGTTTTGAACAGCATTCCATACAGTGTTGAAGGAGATGGGAGAGGTTTGTAGTAGCCTACACTTGTCAGTTTTACTCATCATGCAAAGGAAACGTAGCTCATCTGCCCAAACTTCAAATTTGTGTATAAAAGTGACAGTCAACGGACACAGGTCTTTAAAATCAGTTTCTTTTTAGTGTTGATTTCTTTTTCTTTTCTTGAAAATGTCCAAAGTAATAAAAAAAAGTTTCACACGTCATACATTGTAAGCATATGCACTAATGTTCTCGGTGTTGTTCTAAAGGACAACCAAGTCCATGTGCACGGTTCACTTTGTGTGCATATTAACTTGCTCAATATATAGTCTTGACTTTACAAAGTCGACTGTGAAATCAAATGACATAGGTGTGGTATAGTCTATCCAGATCTTTGTATTTCACATGGACAAACTACAAACTAAAACACATCAGTGAACAACAGTCTTTTGCTCCCTTTTTACCTCCATTATGACAATCAGACATGATACAGCAATTTGAATTTTGTATTATCAAAAAATCTATTCTAAGACTACAGTATATTTGCAGGCTGAGTGGCGTCTGCAAAAATGCATGATGGTGATTTGCAAGTGGAGAAGTACCTTTTAAAATGAACAACTGAAAAAGGCTTGATGGGTCAAACCCCGCCATTGTTGCAAATTTTAAAACATTTTTATTGTAAAATAACTGTGTACATACGACATATAAAGCATATAGATGAACTGGATCAGTACCCGAATGTGTTTTAGCGACTAATGCAATAACAAGATGCAGGTTTTCGGACTGAGGTCAGGGTGCAGTGTGATTCCCCACGAACAACAGGTATAACGAAAACATGTTTGATGACTGGTGGTCAAAAATCAAGGTCCCGTGGCATAGAGGCAGAAAGGGCTGTGAGAGGGAGCAACCTTAGGCCGATCGAGTGTTAAGTACAGTAACCAAAGGCCAAACTGGTTTTTAGTACAGTCTTGCTGGGAGGGGAGGGGGGGTCTGTTTACCATCACCCATCTGTTACTGAGCTGCATTTGAGGGCATCTTTTTGAGGCTGAAGTTGGACCAGTTCACGGCCACCTTCTGTCGGGTTTGTTTAGCAGAGTCTAGACAAAACCTAAGAAAAAAAAAGGGGAAATTAAAAGAATGTTAAGCAACAAGTGAAACTTTTTATATCTGTATAAAATTCTGGTTGCGAGAATGACCTGTCAGGTGATAAAGAGACAAGTGATATCTTTTCCATGTAAACCTAGTTGATATCCTAACAATGAGCACCAGGAAGTTTTGGTTACCCTATCTAGATTTTAGTCACTATATCTGCACTTGGTAGCCCCAGCGACAGTCAAATCTCATTGGAAAAATTGCAAAATCCCATTTTGCATAACACTGTATATTAAGCATGAGATATGTTCTAATTGGCATTAAACAGTAATATTGTGAAATATCATTGCAATTTAAAATAACTGTTTTCTCTTTTAATGTTTTTGTTTTTGTTTTAAAGTGTGATTTATTCCTGTGATGGCAATGCTGAATTTTCAGCATCATTACTCCAATCTTCAGTGTCACATGATCCTTCAAAAATGATTCTAATATGATGATTTGGTGCTAAAAGAAACATTTCTTATTATTATCAAAGTTGAAAACAGTTGTGCTGCTTGATATTTTTGTTTACTGATGCATTTTTTCCAGGATTCTTTGATGAATAGGAAGTTTAAAAGAACAGCATTTATTTGAAATATAAATATTTTGTTTAACTTTGTCTTCACTGTCACTTTTAATCAATTTAATGCATCCTTGCTGAATAAAAGTATTAATTTCTTAAAAAAAGCTTTTGGACTGTAGTGTACCTACAGTAGTCTGTGATCACCATATTAGAGCAGATTTATATTTATAAAAATATTAATATAAAATGTATCTAAACTAAACTTCTGTATTGTATCCTAAATTTAAGAAGATGCTTGACTAAAAAAAAAACTAAAAAACAGAGCAGTTTGTCTTTGGTAATGACTGGGTTTTACCTCTTGAAATATTCAACCTCACGATCGATCTCATCCATTTCCGTGGGGTCAACATCTTTGGGAAGGAACACATCATCTATCAGGGATAAAGGGGGTGAAAAGTAATGAAGAGGTGAAAATTGTCAAGAAAATATGATTAAACAGACCCACAAGATCAGACCAACTTGCTATTTCCCAAATGTCACTTACCGATTGCATTTGACTTTTCCGTCTTGTTTTTGTTCTTATTTTTAGTCTTTCCCTTCGGTTGCTGTGCTTGCTGCTGTGAACTGTGAGTGTTGGAGGTGTTTTTAGAGTCCACGTCCCGTGTGTCTGAGAGTTCGTTCTTCCCCCTCTGCGTGTTAGACCCTGTATTATGGTGACCGTTTGAAGCTCCGTTGGATGACTGCTTGCAAGCTTTGACCTCTTCTGCTCTCTTATTTCCTGTTTTCTGGGAGTCTGTCTGCTGCTGAGTCTGGTGGTTCTGTTTGGATCCACCTTTTGTGTTCTTATCTGAATCAGCTGCCCTTGTTTCCTGTGCTTTGTGCATCTCAGTTTTTGCTGTTTTCGTATTGGTCGCCTGCTCTTGAGTCGCCTGGTCCTGCTGCCGCTGATTCTGCGGTTTCTTACCCTTCTTTGTTTTGGTTCCGGCTGCAGTTGAGGTCTTGGTTTCAGGAACTGTATCGTTGGGTTTGGCAGCAGACGCGGTGCCAGGCTGGATGGACTCTGACCCCGTGGCTGGGCTTCGTTCTGGTGACTGAACACGGATGAGCTTGGAAAGACTGGGTGTGGAGTGGAGCCTCTGGATGTCTTTGGCTGCAGTGGTGGTGTCCTCCCAACCGTTCACTATGTCTAGGTCCCTCTTGAAGTTCCTCAACGAGAGCGGTGCCAGATCCAAGTCTATCTGCTGCAGATCAGAAGATCCATTGAGGTGAGAAAGCAGATGGTTTCCTTCCAGTGTCGCAGCCTTCTTCGGAAAGTCGTTGACGTCCAGGTTGAGGTCGTACATGCTGAAGGAGGCACGGATGGAGTCTTTTATGGTGTTTTTGATCTCCTCCAGACGACTGGTGAGGAAACTGTTAACTCGCTCCAGCTCCAGCTGAGGCCACTCCAACAGTCTGTTCCCTTCCCCATCTCGAGTCGAATCTTCTATGGGATCAGGGGGAGATGCCGAGCGGGGTTCACCGCAGGCTGCCTCAACGCTGCCCTGTAGAGCCCTCTCCTTCTCCTGTTCAAAATTGTTGATAAAATCATTCACACTTGTATTTTTTAAAAGAATGTTGGAAGAGTAAATGCTGCATTTGCATAAAGACTACAACTGGCCAGCTGTCTTCAAAAAAACTATTTCTGGAAATCAAAAAAGCCAAAGCTTCAAAGGTACAATCTGGAACTGTTAGAAATCAGTGGCTTATCAGTAATAAAATTCTAAATAATCATATTTTTTAAGCATATTATTCAAGCACACACACACACTACCGTTCAAACAATAAAAATAGATAAATAATTGTTATACTTTTACATATTAAAATGCAATTTATTTCTGTGATGGGAAATGTGAATTGTCAACAGAAAAAGGTGTAATTTATATACAATTAGTTATATTCATGTAGCATATTAAGGAATGTTTGGAGTAGCATATCAACATACAACTATTACTATTACTGCAGTTTATAAGTGTCTATAACAGTCAAATGGAAAACACTGTACCTTTTTCTTCTGTTTGTGCCGTGCCCGTTTAGCAGCCTTGGCACTGTTGATGGGTTTGGGCTCGGTGCTGTTGATGAAGTCCAGGAGTTCATCCACATTTCGATGGTCTATGGCACTCGGTGCTGCCGGGTCTAGATCCTGCCTCTGAGGAAGTTCCTCTTTACGGCGGGTCAGTCTTGACCGAAGCTTCTCCCTGATCTCAGCATAGTTCCGACTGGTGGGGGCAGCCGGAGGCTGTAGAGGGGAAGATGACAAACATTTTTATTTATGGTAGACAGAGCACACAAACATAATGTGTTAGAGCAATGTCTAAACATTAAAGATGGAGCATTAGGTAAACAGTACCGCGTTGTGGCCGAAGAATTCGCAGTAGCAACAGTCACAGTATTTCCCGTCCTTCTGATTGTTGGAAGAGGAAGCACAGGAGCTGCGCTCCGAGCTGCTGTCCTCATCATCTCCTTCTTCAAGCTCACAGGGCGGAGCGTGACACAACGACCCATTGGGCAACTTGTGCCCTTTACATGCCTGGTCCCTGCTCAAACAGAACAATACAACTTTAGACACAAGTTTTCTTGATTCAATTTCAATTCACAAGCTTGTGATTCGGGTTCATTTGATTTGATATAGATTAATCTGGAATGGATGTACTGTATATCAGGTACAGTACATGTCAATTATTCTCAAGGAAAACAAAAATACCTCGAGTCTCAACTAAAGCTGTAAACTATACAGGGAACCCTGTCAGTTAGTACATTACTGTAATATTAATGATTCAAACTAACAACTGATTAAGGATACAAACATTTAAATTTGCACATATGGAAGTTTTCTATAATAACATTTTTAATAAAAACTTTTTAATGACAATTATGTTTCTTGAATAAATATATACAAATAAACTGTCTTAAAAAGTAGTTTAAATGATTGATTTATTCAGTAAAAATAAAAATCAATGAATATGTAATTTGGTGCATATATTTATCAAAATGCTCCTCTCTAGGGTTCATTTTTCAAGCTAACAATCGAGCTGTAGACACTGAATGGCTTTTCAGAGGTAAATGTGACGATAGGTGACATTGTTTGCAAGCTATTTCATCAACGTCTTTCTGTGGTTGAAACACTGATTGTGTTGTACTGTATCTTTCAGCATACCGTACTTTCTGATGTTTAATCATGTTTATTTCATGATATAACTAATAGTTAAGAGGAAGAGATGATCACTAAGGCGGCTATACAGCGATCCGTCGTGCTAAAACGGCATTTATTATTTGAATTTCAAAACAACATTGACAGACTCTAATGCTGAGACTTTGTTTCATATCATAACAAAGCACAAAGTTTATTGCGATTTATTGGATGGTAGGTGCGCTACAAATAATGTTAAGTAAAGTTTTGTTTATGCATCAATAAAAAAAAAAGAAGCATAGACTAAAATATCGATTCCTGTGATTTAAGAATAGAATTGATTGAAGCAAATGAGAATCAATAAATCGATATTTTCAACAAAGCCCTACCAGTTAACATACACAGATGTTAAGTAATAAAAAACAACGGATAACCCGTGCATGTCCACCGATGCTCACCTGCATGCCCCAGACGTCAGATGGCCAGCATTGGAAGAGGCTACAGGGCTGCCGTTACTGTGTCCGTTGCAGGGGTGACTGCAGCCTATGAGTGAGTTGCCGAGTTTTCCGTGTTGCGTGCTAACAGCGGGAATGTGGGAATTCTTGCAGGCGCTGGGCTTGTGCAGGGCCACCGGACTGTCCGCCCCACTCGAGTGCTTGGCTGCGGGAGAGTGAATGTTTGGTACCAACGGAGAGAAAGGAGCATGCGAAGGCAGCCCCGGACTAGAGGAGTTGACGTGAACATGCTGACTGGAGTTTTGTTTGGGAGGCAGCAGCGAGGAATGCTGGGATGAGAGACCCGTTGGACTGTTGGGCGGCACTGACAGGTCTGCAGCTTGGTGGTGATCGTTTGGGTGGAACGCTTCACCTGGAGAGAAACACATATTTTAATAATTTTACATCCAGATGCAAGTGATTAATCAACTCTTACTATCTTTATCGGTTGCTTGGTTTATATTTTTTGCTGTGTTCAGTGGCACTGCCCAGTGAAACTTCTTTGGTTCATAATCCCACCTTACATAACAGTTTATTAAATATCGAAATGTTCTTATTGGATGTGATTGTGACACTTTGCAGCAACATTTCCTTTGCAGTGATGTCTGACACATTATTGTCACGTTGAGTATGGTTAGGAAATGGTGTAAATTTGAAATCTTTGCGGCTCGCACCCATTACATAATGCAGTGCAATATGAACAACTGAAAAAGCAAATGGTGAAAGTATATAAATTAAAATGCATTAAAATATTAACTGTTATTGCGTACATTAAAGCTGAAGTGCATGCATACATTCTCCCACACAATCCCTTTTAGTCTTTCTACTGCAACACTGCGCTAAAATTAGAACAACCACTTCGACCTGCAATCTATTATCTTCTATCCCTAAACACAACGTCAATAGAACCATTGGGATAAAAAAAAAAAAAATCTGATATTACCAGATTCCATATGTAAACACGCCTAAACAAAGTGGTAAATGACATTCTAGTAACACTTTAATTTGATAAAGTTAGTTAATGCATTAGGTATCATAAATTTACAGTGAACAATACTTCTACAGCCTTTATTGATCATGGCTAATGTTAAATTCTACATACAATACCATTCAAATGTTCAGGGTCAATCATTTATTTTTTAAATAAATAAATTATTTTATTCAGCAAGGACATACTGAATTGCTCAAAAGTGACAGTAAAGCCATTTATAATGTTACAAAAGATTTCTATTTTAAAATAAATGCTACTATTTTGAACTTTGTATTCATCAAAGAATCCTGAAAAAAAGTATTACCGTTTTTCACAAAATTATTAGGCAGCACAACGGTTTTCAACACTGATAATAATTAAAAATGTTTCTTAAATCAGCATATTAGAATGATTTCTGAAGGATCATGTGACACTGAAGACTGGAGTAATGATGCTGAAAATTCAGCTTTGTCATGACAGGAATAAATTACATTCTCAGTTATTTTAAATTGTAAAAATATTTCTCAATATTACAGTATTATTGATCAAATAAATGCAGCCTTTGTTAGCATAAGATAATTCTTTCAAATATATTAAAAAAGTGTAACCCACCCCAAATTTTTGAAAGATACATTTTTACCATTACAAGTAAATTAACATTAGTTAATTAGTATTATGAATGCACATGAATTAACTATAGCATATTTATAAATTAATATTAACCTAGAAGTAGAAATGTACAAATAATTGTTGCTTGTTGTCAGTTAATAATACCCAGTGCAATAACCAATAAAATCATATTGTGTTCTCACCTGGAGGAGTTGGTCGTCGACACATTGTCTTGAAGTGCTTGGGGTTGGTCTTACATAGATCAGTGGAGGCAGACAGTGCCCCAGGAGAAGCTGCATTGGAATTCTGGGATGAGGGATGACTGTAGGGACAGACTTTAGTCCCGAATGTTTTGGAAGCCTTCCCGGGAGCATCATGAGAAGATCTCTTCTCATGGCAAGCTGGTCCCAACGTCCCGCCTACCAGGACAAGAAACAACACAATCAGTCTGCGAATGAGAATCAAAAAAAAATTACCAAATTGTATTTGTATTACTGTTTGTATTACCAAACAAAATGGTAATAAAAACAGTAATCGATCACAAAACCATGGTTAATTTTACCTAGGGGGGGTGAACAGCCTTACAAAAGTGAGAGCTTACAAAAGCTATAGTAAACACTATATCAAAACTAATGTTGGCTAGCAGGCGAGCGTAGCAACAACATAAAACTTATAATTGGAACTGTTAATAGAAAACGTCTTGGTTACGTATGTAACCTTTGTTCCCTGAAGGAGGGAATGGAGATGTTACGTCCCGTTGCCACAATTGCTGTGCTCACTGGCTCGGCTCCTCAGCACAAAGCAAATGTGCATTGCATCAGCTTCCTTATTTATACCCGCGCTGCGGGGCGGAGCGCGAGATGCAAATCTCGCACGCCAAATTTCATTGGCTTGTCTAGTTTACACTCGAAAGTGATTGGGCTCTCAGGCAAGATCCCAATACGTCGGTGATGTCGACATAACTTCAAACGTGACCGACTGAAAGGGAAAACAACTAAAAATAACAAGACATACTTACAAGTCGTGATCCACAAACAACAGATTTTCACAACAAAGAGAGAACTGCTCCATTTCAGGAGAAGCTTTTGTGTGTTGTCAAATAGACACTGTTTTTTCCTCAACTCTTTTGTTTGACCTTCCTAAGGCTGACGAACTTAGACTGGTTAAAATTTTGAACACTGTTCCTGAACATTATAATCCCAATGTTTATTTGTGTGCTGCACATTTTACGGAGAACAGCTTCCAGAAACTAAGAGAGTATAATGCAGGCTACATAGCAGCAGCTCAGCCAGGCCTCGTCCGCATTTTTGCGTATTCCGTTGGCAGGGATTATTTAAATGAGAAACATTAAAGGGATAGTTCACCCAAAAATGAAAATTCTGTCAGTATTGACTCACCCTCATGTTGTTCCAACCCCGTAAGACCTTCGTTCATCTTCGGAACACGAATTAAGATATTTTTTATTAAATCTGAGAGCTGGATCACTCCTCCATAGGCTTCTAAGGGATTGAAACTTGCCAGCCCCGAAAAGTTATTAAAGACATTGTTAAAATAGTCCAAGTGACTACAGTGGCTCAATCTTAAGTTTATCAAGCAACGAGAATACTTTTTGTGCGCAAAAACAAACAAAAATAACGACTTTATTTCAACTATTCATTTCCTTCTCTGTGGGCCTCTAGTCAGTTACCGTAGTGTGATTGCGTAGAGCTACGTCACACGTAGGCTCACTATTGGCCGACGCTGGTACAACACAGAAGCACTTACGCTATTACACTAGTGAACTGACTCGAGGCCCACAGAGAAAAAAAATTATATTTGAAATAAAGTCGTTATTTTTGTTTTTGTTGCGCACAAAAAGTATTCTCGTGGTTTGATAAACTTAGGATTGAGCCACTGAAGTCACTTGGACTATTTTAACGATGTCTTTAATAACTTTTCGGGGAACAAGTATCAATCCCTTAAGGAGTGATCCACGTCTCAGATTTAATCAAAAATATCTTAATTCGTGTTCCGAAGATGAACGGAGGTCTTACGGGGTTGGAACAACATGAGGGTGAGTAAATACTGACAGAATTTTCATTTTTGGGTGAATTATCCCTTTAAGACAGGGGTGTCCAAACTCGGTCCTGGAGGGCCACTGTCCTGCAGAGTTTAGTTCCAACTTGCCTCAACACACCTGCTTGTAAGTTTTAAGCATGCCTAATGACCTTCAACAGCTAATCAAGACCTTAATTAGCTGTTTCAGGTGTGTTTAATTGGGGTTGGAGCTAAATTCTGCAGGACAGTGGCCCCTCCAGGACCGAGTTTGGACACCCCTGCTTTAAGACTTCACAAACCCGTTTGTTGTAGTTCTTAAAAAAAGGGGATTCTGTAAAATAAAATATCTCCCTTTGGAGTGGACCTACTTTGTAACCTTGGAGCTTTTGTAACCTTGCAGATCCTTTTTTATGCTAAAACAGCAACATTACACACTAACTAAAGTTGACAAAGTGAAATTCATAGAACACCTTTAAGAAAACCACTCCGCAGACTACACAAAGTTTGATAAGGTCTTAAATCAACCCTGAAGTGGTTTATTTTGTCACAATGCCTATCTGACTGTACATTATCATGCTTGTTACACAGCTAAGTACCAAATAAATCAATTAATGAGCATGACACATTGATTTGAGTTTATCATCTGAGAATAAAGATGAAATTATGGAGTGATATGAAACCTGAAACTTGCACAGTTATGTAGAAAAAAGGCTGCCTGAGACGGTCAATTCAGTGGGCATTATACGAAAAAATCAGAACAAACAATGCTGCATTTGACAGAATCAAGTGTTCAAGAGTGCCATGTAATGAAGTAAAAGAGCAGGAAGACGTACCCTGTGAAAGTGTAGGTGTGCTGTGGTTGCAGTGAGACCCGCCATTAGAATGAGCCGAATTCCACAGGCCAGACAGTTTGCGTGCGGAGAGGAAGGAGCTGGGGTCCCAATCCACCGAGCTATGCTCCGGATAACCATTCCCACAGGTCTGAGACTTACATGAGGACGAGTGGGACAGCGGCACCTGGACAACAACACATCCATCTTTTAGACAAGTGACAGAAAGCAAAATGTGTGTCTGCAAAATATTTTAGGGATCTTTAGGGTGCATGGGAAATTATGTTTCACTAGACATGCGAGCGCTATCAGACTTTTTTTGCCTGTATTATGTACACAGGATTGTCCTCAATGACCTGCTGAGCTTTCCTGCCTAAAGAAGGAATGGTTTTGGTCACACGTTTGACACACTAGGTATGTTTCCATCCACCTATTTTTATCTGCATTTTGGGATGTTACATAGAAAAAAAAGCTGGGTAGAAACGCCAAGATGCGCTTAAATTCTAAAAATGTGCACTAAAAAAACTTATTCGCTCAATCGAGGCGGACACATTGTGGGACAGCGGCATCCTATAAGAAGACATGCACATAAACTACGACGGAAACACATTTAACCAATAAATCCCTTGATGCACAACAAAAACACCTTGCGTGACTTTGCGTCAACCGTGGATGAGATTAGATAACTGCACAAACCAGCCGATCAATTTCATCGCACAGGCACTGTCTGCATCTCAAAATTATCATTCTGAAACGCCTGAGCAAAAGTCTGTCATCAGAATGCTTTGGTATAAGGGCCTCCCAGAAGTGTCTCGCATGATTGAGTTCCCAAACACCAGGCATCCGAACGTAAGATAGAATTATGTTTTGTCTGCGCGTTCTGAGACGCAAGTCATTTAGGAAAAAAGAGCCACAGTGGCTTCCCCGATTGCAGCAACTTCCATTTTTATTACACATATTTTGCGACAATTTCCCAGGAAGTGATGATTTTGTTCTCTTGAACACATGCGATGGAAATGCTGCTTTATTTTCTAATGTTTTAGCCGATATTCCAATTTGGCGCATTTAAGTTAAATTCATGAAAACATTACTACTGTTCTTCATGCAATCAAAGGATAGAAGCAAACTTAAAATCCTCAAATCTTTATGAACACTGCACAATCAGCTAGTGCAATCTTCCAATAAAAATAAGCCAGACAAAAAGGACCACTTGATACAGTACTGACTTACAGCTCTATACCTAAAAAGCATTTGGACACTTAACACACACGTACTATATGAATGCCACTGCATTAGATAATAAAATATTAAAGTGTTTTATTTTATTTTTTTTCTGTTACTGTTTTTACATTTATTTATGTAATTGCATTTTAAATGTATTTCCTTTTAAGGAAGATAGCACAAAAAAACATTTACAAAAAAGTTTGTTAGGTATGAAATAACGAAAATCCCTTTCTGGATGTCTAATATATTGTTAAACGTGTGTGAACTTAAAGGGAACGGACTTCATATAGCTACTGAATTCACTACTATATTGGTGGCTGATTCAAATGAACAAGAATGGTTTAGAACAGTGAAGTAAGTTTTCAAAAAGGCTTTAGCATGATTTTACCACTTGGTTTGATGTTTGTATTTAATGCAATGATGTCAAGATAGTGTCCAAATGTTTGTTTTTTTCCATTCTATAATCTATATTAGGAAGTACAAATTATTTCTTCTTACAAAAATGTTGACATGTTTATGGTTAAGATAAATATGTGTAGATCAGATTCAACGCATTCTGAAGTTGAGCAAGTTGTATCTATAAACACTAATTTCTAAGAATTACCCCATAGCCTATATATATATATATATATATGTGTGTGTAATATATTCTGTCTCAATAACCTGCGTAGTTTGCTCCTGAACCGTTCTCCTCTCCTCCTCTTCTACACTTTTCCTGCAGCTCTGGCAGATCCACAGCGGCACCTCACCCAACAGCGACTGAGAAAGCGAAGGCACGGCATCTGCCAGCTTGCGGCCCGGAACCTCCCTCAGCAGGGCCTGGGACAGCGCGGGCACAGCCTCCGCCAGTTTGGACCCGTGACTGGGGAGCCCGTTCACCTGGCCTGCCCCCCAGTCTTTAAACTCCCGATGGCACAGCAAGCAGCACGTATGCATAGACTGTGTGATCAGAGCCAATGAGTTAACAAAAACAGACGGACAAATTGTAATGAGCACTGCATCTGAAACCTAGAATTTATATTCACTAAAATATCTATGAATTTTTAAGAATTTTTCATGCCTGAAAATCTAAAATTCCCTGATTTGTCCAGGCACTTCATGACCGTGGGAACCGTAGATATCCCACAATCCTGTGCAAGATGTTCAGTAGTGGATAGAAAAATTTAAAAAGGCATCCAATGGAGTAAAATCAAGTTAAATGGAACAAACCCCCCCATAAATGATTCATTTTCTACAAGGAAATAAGCACTGCAGACATTAAATATTTGCTTGGTTATGTCTAAAGCTCATTTTAATTTGTTCTAGATCATTAGAGATAATTTTATAGTGTTTTGGAAGAAACCAGTTCATAAAAAAATATTTATACAAAAACGCTGTCTGTCAATTCAATGACTGACTGGTCAATAGAAAAGCTTTTTATGGAAGGAACTCAATAATTAAACCATGATTCTTTGCAAATAAGTTGTTAAATTGTAAAACAGACCTGTGCACATAAATTACATTAGAAATATCAGTTTTTTTTTTTTTTTTTTTACTGTTTCAACCATACAACTATTGCAGAAAATTGGAAGGGTTCGGCAAGACTACTGTAACCCACCAAAACAAATAATACCACACATTCAGAATCCACTGTACACACTCCAATCACGTCAAACCCATTATTAAATGCATAAGCTCTAACATTTGACCGTTATTGACGTTTTTGTGCATTGGAAGCTTAACATTTAGGGTGTTGCAGATATTAGCAGGTTGGTAACCCTGAAAGGCATCCAAAATTGAATCGTATGGCAATAATGTAACCACTGACACATAGTAAATATGCATCTTAAGTCATTTAATGCACAAACACATGATAGTAATTTTGTCAGCGCATAAAGTGAGATTGTGGCTGGGTTAGTATCGCCGCTTTAGCTTGAGCTCTACAGAAATAATTTAGTAGCCAGCCACAGCAATAGACGACAGCAACACACTGTTAGCTTTGTGCTTCACGGACTTTCGTTTAGGTTTCTTGAACCAGCAAACGTTATATCTAAACAACAAGTGTCGTATAAAACATTCAGATGTAAGGTACTGCACTGCTTGGGGCTATCAAAACGCTGTGAAGGCAACACATTTAATTATGTCGTTGCGAGCGAGCTAGTGCTGCTCCGCCCGTGAAGCGCGAGAGCAAGCGTAGTGATAGGAAATCCGACTCATTTCCGAGAAACGATTCTTTCGAACAGTTCGTTTCGAAGAACCGGTTCCAAAACACATTCGTGCATTATTTTACGTCGGAAGTAATCGCGCCATCACATGGTCCCTCAAAGACATATCCATATATATATATATATATATATATATATATATATATATATATATATATATATATATATATATAGAGTATACATTTAGTCCATCCTGGCGTGGCATATTATATGCAAACTGCACATATTACTGTTTATTAGGTTTTATAAAATTGTAATTCCAGGTAGACTCCTAGCTCAGTTTGTTTTAGACATGATTCGGTTCATTAAAACAAAGTCATTTAATAATATAAATATCATTTACATTAAACAATAAAAAGATTTACATCTGCATTGTCTATTTAAAATGCTATTATTTTAATAAAACGCTTTTTATTAAAAGACACTGTTTTGAGACTGTCATTTAACGTTAATCAAATCATAAACATTTTCATTACGATTTTATAACATTTCTGTTATGAGCTATTAAAATAATATACTTTTTCACCACATCGTTCAAAATGCTCTTACTTTCACAATACTTACCGGCTTCAGCTCAATACAAAGCGTCAGATGTTTTGATCCGAGAACTGTTCTGACAGATTCCGTCCGACTCGTGAACAAATCGTTCAGACCAATTTTACGAATCGGTTCAACCAAATCATAAAAAATCCGACTCCAAAGAACGAGTCGCTCATGAATCGGACATCGCTAATCAGGCGCTACAAAACGCAAAATAAGCGCGAAAACACAAATACTGCACGTGCAATAGAGCCCTAAATAAAACGCCCGGTAAAATAGTTTACAAAACAAGGTCTCTAACAGCGCGAACCGGCTCGAGGAGGTGTGCTGTTGGATGGACGTGTTAGCATTAGCTACCTGATTGGTCCTGCTCGCTCCTGCATCTCCTCCAGCACCAGCGCCTCCGCCTGCTGTCGCCGCCGCTGCTGCTGCTGCTGCTGCTGCTCCCGCATCGCCGGGCTTCTTCGACAGGCTCTGCTTCTGCTGCTGCTGTTGCTGTCCCGACACTAAATCCTTGGCCCCGACGCCCTGCTGCTTGCTTTTTTTCCTCGCCATCGCTTTAGTCCGTATTATGCCCGTCGGCTGGTCTCCAGGCTCGGTGTATAAACACAGTTTCGGTTCTTGTGGGCAGTCTCTAATGCTCCCTGTTCTTTCTCAAGGCAAGACAACAGTGAATATGGCGGAGGACTGGCACGCACACACACACACACACACACACACACACACACACTCGAGCAGGTTCAGGGGTCACACGTACTGATGGCAAACGGCTTCAGTAAGGTAGGGGAAAACCGAGGACTCCATGTTTAATGAGGGCAAGATTTCCAGGTGACAGAATACAGTAAGTCAAACTACAGTAGTGCCGGATAGAAGGAGAAATATCAACATAGTAATCACGTGCAGCTTTAATATGTACATGCAAATAATTATGTTCTTTGATGAGAGTAACGCCAGTAAAATTATAAATTAAAATAAAATATCCCTTTTTATGCGCTTATGTTGTGTTTAGAATATTATATGAATTGTAATAATTTATATATGTATATATATTTCATTGTATCATTTTGAAAATCCATCTATACACTGTAAATAGTCAATAAGTTATGACAACATATGTTTTCACATTGCTTTAATCCATTTTCAAAATTAGTTATACAAGATAAGTTATTTAACTCTTAAGTCAGTTTAATAACATTTAAGTTGAAATTACTTAAACATCCAAATTGACTGTACTTAATTTAAGGCAGCAACTTTTTCTTTTTTACATTGTAGCATACAAAACTTTATCTGTATTTAAAAAATATATATTTTTAAACTCACAAAAACTGCACAGTACGTGCATATCTCTTTACCCTGTCATACATCTAAATCACTCAGATAACCACACTTTTACTAAATTTCAGCTTCCATGTCTTATTTCTCTAGTTGTTAATTATGGGTAGTTGTAAGATAATAGATGAAACATTATGTTTTTCATACACTTTATTTATAAAACGTATTAATATACATTGCCTGTTTATAAAGATATATTCTCACACCTTTCATTTCCCTTTGTCAAACATTAAATGTCCTCATGCTGAAGAAAAAAAGTCAGAGAATCCCTACTACTTGGCAAAATATTGTCTTCCATATCATACAGGGTATTTGTTTGGTCTCCGACTCAAATATTGTCATTATAATATTTCACTGTTATTTTAGCAGTTAGTTTATAAGTTTCATTTTGAAGAAAAAAAAATGACACTTCAATATTTAGGATTTCCTTTTTATTTTAGAGGGGAGAAACAAATGACATTAAACAAATGGCTCATGATGAATACAGTGAATAGTGAACACATGGAAGTTGTGATATATAAAACATTTCAATTTATTGAAACTACAAATGTTAGTTGTTACTGTAGTATTGGCAGTGGTTACGATTTAAGAGTTTGAAATACACGCCGCACTGATTTTTAAGAATGCAGTTCACAAAAAAAGTGTATTTTTTCTATCCTCAAATGAGCCCCAGTCATTGCTAAAGATCCGTTTAAGTACAACTCATCTGAATTTGTTAAACTTTTTCATATCTGAGATAAAAACAATGGTCTTCCCATGACAAGGCCATTTTCCTGATGCATTATTTTCTAAAAACAGGCAAATATTTGCTCTACAAATTAGGATATTCTATGTTGGTGAAAAGTTAATTTATTTGCTTAGTGAAATATAGTATATTAGTATTACAAAATACTATATTTTCAGAGATCTGCTTCATTATGATATTTAAAGACACCTTGATGTGTGAGTGAATTATGGTTTGGAGGCACATCTTTGTCTCGTTTGGTGAATTATGTTTCAGTCATGATTATATATATATGATTAAAGGCAGTGAGGTCAGGAAGATAAGGTTTCGTATGGGTTGAGCATATGTAAGTTAGATTCAGGTCACTGTGAGTTTTGAGGTGTACCACACAGAGTAACACAGTTCTGTCACTACAACTTCTGCACACTGCCTCCCTTTGGTTACATTTACACAGTCTTCTGTAAAAATCACACATCACATTCAATGTTCTCCATCTCCACATACTTTAAAAATTCTTGTCAGTGCTGAGTCCCAAAAAATCCAAGGCTATAAGCTGGAATACTTGTGAAGAAACCGGTCGTAGGCATCGTAAATCGCTTGCCTGGAAGTCAACAATCAAGCATGAAATTCAAAAGTTAACGCAAGTATTTCAAATTATTGGACATATGGTTAATTCACTTGATAAGATTATATGCTACAGTTTAACCACATAATTAACACTGATCACTATTAAAGGAATAATTCACTGAAAAAAATACACCACAGTATATACCCCAGTGTTCAAATGTTTGATGCTCACCATAGCTGCATTTATTACAACATTTGTTATTATAATCAATGTTGAAAACAGTTGTGCCGCTTAATATTTTTGAGGAAACCATAATACATTTTTTTTCAGGATGAACAAGGACTGAAAAAAAAAAAACTTGATTTGAGTATATTCAAGTTTTCTGAAGTCATTGCTTGTGAGAAACCTGTTGTTATTCACTAATAATCTTGACTTCCACACTAACTACATTCATAAGAGAAGCTAGGATTTGTGAATGAATCATTCCTTTGAATTGGACTTTTTCAATGAATTGATGTAGTTTATAAAACCACTCTAAATGTTTCGTTAACTGACTAAATAATCCATGATTTTTTTTAAGCTTGGACAATTTTGCTTCATTGTAACGGCATGGGGGGAAAAATAAACAGAACATCTTCAAAAATGATCTCCTTTTGTGTTCTGTAGAAGAAATAAATTGGTAACACTTTACAATAAGGTTCATTAGTTAACATGAACTAAGAATGAACAATACTTCTTCAGCATTTATTAATCTTAGTTAATATTAACATTTACTAATAAGGTTGTATTTGTAAATATTAGTTAATGCATTGTGAACTAACTTGACAATGAACAGCTGTATTTTTATTAACTAACATTAACAAAGATTATTAAATACTGTAACAAATGTATTGCTCATTGTTAGTTCATGTCAGTAAATACATTAATTAATGTTAACTAATGAACCTTATTGTAAAGTGTTACCACTAAAGTCATACAGGTGTTAGGCAAACTATCTATATAAACTCCATGGATATTTCCCTTTTCTAAAATTTGACTGTGCTTACCGAAACAGTCTTTGTTTGAAAAGGTAGGCGCTGATGTGACCCCCATTGAGGTAGCGAACCTCACAGCCAGGCCAGATCTCCTGTAAGCTGCGTACTCCAGTGCGGGGAATATAAGCGTCTTCCTTTGCCTGGACTATAATGATCAGACTGGGATCCACAGGCACTGGAGACAAAGTATGCAAAAAAGAAAGAGGATCAAACCCAGGAACACAAGCCAAGCCATGTCCAAAACAAAACCGACGTAGTACCTGAAAAATTGGCGATGTGTGTGCATTCGTCCATCACTCCCTTCATGAAGCAGAAAGACTCCCGCGGCAGCGACTGCCGCTGGCCGGTCCCGTAGGTGATTTTCTTAGCATGTAGCATGTCCAAATGAGGCCCGCTGCTGCTCACAGCGGATAGCATCTGATCTAGTCCATCTCTCTCTCTTCGCCCCATCAGCAGGGCTGAGTCTGACGCGTGACCTCCAGTCCCGGGCTGAGAACACGAGGAGCGTAGCCCCATCTGCTGGTCCTTCTCTGGCGAGTGGAGGTCAAGAAGGTCATGGCTAAGATCCAGCTCAGAGAGACTGTCAAAGCTGCCTGGGGCATTTTTTACGAATTCCTGGCCCATACGGAAAGAGTCTGTCTGAAAATCAGGGTTGTGTCAGGGAGTGATTAGTCAAAAATGTTGCACATTCAACATTAGTCATGTGATGCAGAATGCAAGGAACAAATCATATCTTCCTCTGTGATCTTTTGTGGTGTCCACAAGCTGAATCACAGCAAAACTCAGCCACAGAATAACATCCTTACCCCACAATACTCCAGCATACTGATGATTTCTTCTTCATAGACTGTGTGAGCTGCATACTGCTTTTCCAGTTCTCTCCAGTTCACGGCTCGACTTAAAACACCCTGCAGAAGATCAAATTAATAAATCTGATGTTAAGAAAGACACCCAACTGAGTTATTCATGAATGAATAATTGTAAATGGGAATGAGTAACACATGGTGACATCTATATAACCATGTTCTGATGCTATCAATTCACTGACACAGGAATGTAGACGTAAAGTTATTCATAGCTACAAAGTTCAATAAGCTAAGTGACTAATACTGTCTTTATGTCCAGGGAAGTCCCTACATACCAGGGTTATTATAGTTAAACTAAAACCATAAAAAAAAAAAAAAAAAACATTTTCGTTACATGCTAAATAAACCCTAATTGAGATAAAATAATATAAGAAAACTTAATTCAGATAATTGCAAAGGCAACATCACTCTTTTTTATATTTAGTTTAATTTGATGTATTAAAATAACGTAAAGGAATAGTTCACGCAAAAATGAAAATTCAAGTTGTTCCAAACCTGTATGAGTTTCTCTCTTTTACTGAACACAAAAGAAGATCATTTGAAGTATGTTGGTAACCAGACTGTTGACGGTAGCTGTTGACTTCCATAAGTCAATGGTTATCATCAATTGTCTGGTTACCAACATTCTTTAAATTATCTTATTTTTGTGTTCAACAGAAGAAAGGATTGAACTATCCCTTTAGTGAATAAAATCAATATAGACATAAAAAAATTAATAAAAAACAAAAAAACATAACAAAATTACAAAAACTTTAAAATTAAAAAGGAAATATAAAAATAAAAACGAATTTAAAATATGCGTGAAACTTGAATCTTAGGGTACATTTACATGACAACGATGTACTGAGAACGGAAAAGTTATTCCTTTACGTTTTTTTTTGCGTACAGACGACAACGTTGTCAAAATGATCCCTGGATCGGATCGGCGAAAACGATTAAAAACGCTGTATTAAGCTGCCAGGCCAGTAGTTGGCGATGTCAATTTGTAAAGAAACACTACACTATACGGGTCCTTCTAAAAAAATTAGCATATTGTGATAAAGTTCATTATTTTCCATAATGTAATGATAAAAATTTAACTTTCATATATCTTAGATTCATTGCACACCAACTGAAATATTTCAGGTCTTTTATTGTTTTAATACTGATGATTTTGGCATACAGCTCATGAAAACCCAAAATTCCTATCTCAAAAAATTAGCATATCATGAAAAGGTTCTCTAAACGAGCTATTAACCTAATCATCTGATTCAACTAATTAACTCTAAACACCTGCAAAAGATTCCTGAGGCTTTTAAAAACTCCCAGCCTGTTTCATTACTCAAAACCGCAATCATGGGTAAGACTGCCGACCTGACTGCTGTCCAGAAGGCCATCATTGACACTCTCAAGCAAGAGGGTAAGACACAGAAAGAAATTTCTGAACAAATAGGCTGTTCCCAGAGTGCTGTATCAAGGCACCTCAGTGGGAAGTCTGTGGGAAGGAAAAAGTGTGGCAAAAAACGCTGCACAACGAGAAGAGGTGACCGGACCCTGAGGAAGATTGTGGAGAAGGACCGATTCCAGACCTTGGGGGACCTGCGGAAGCAGTGGACTGAGTCTGGAGTAGAAACATCCAGAGCCACCGTGAACAGGCGTGTGCAGGAAATGGGCTACAGGTGCCGCATCCCCCAGGTCAAGCCACTTTTGAACCAGAAACAGTGGCAGAAGCGCCTGACCTGGGCTACAGAGAAGCAGCACTGGACTGTTGCTCAGTGGTCCAAAGTACTTTTTTCGGATGAAAGCAAATTTTGCATGTGATTCGGAAATCAAGGTGCCAGAGTCTGGAGGAAGACTGGGGAGAAGGAAATGCCAAAATGCCTGAAGTCCAGTGTCAAGTACCCACAGTCAGTGATGGTCTGGGGTGCCATGTCAGCTGCTGGTGTTGGTCCACTGTGTTTTATCAAGGGCAGGGTCAATGCAGCTAGCTATCAGGAGATTTTGGAGCACTTCATGCTTCCATCTGATTTCATTTTTCAGCACGACCTGGCTCCTGCTCACAGTGCCAAAACCACTGGTAAATGGTTTACTGACCATGGTATTACTGTGCTCAATTGGCCTGCCAACTCTCCTGACCTGAACCCCATAGAGAATCTGTGGGATATTGTGAAAAGAAAGTTGAGAGACGCAAGACCCAAGACTCTGGATGAGCTTAAGGCCGCTATCGAAGCATCCTGGGCCTCCATAACACCTCAGCAGTGCCACAGGCTGATTGCCTCCATGCCACGCCGCATTGAAGCAGTTTCTGCAAAAGGATTCCCGACCAAGTATTGAGTGCATAACTGAACATAATTATTTGAAGGTTGACTTTTTTTGTATTAAAAACACTTCTTTTATTGGTCGGATGAAATATGCTAATTTTTTTAGCTGTATGCCAAAATCATCAGTATTAAAACAATAAAAGACCTGAAATATTTCAGTTGGTGTGCAATGAATCTAAAATATATGAAAGTTTAATTTTTATCATTACATTATGGACAATTAGCACAATATGCCAATTTTTTTAGAAGGACCTATAGACTGAACACATAATACGCATGCACAATGCCACTTTTACGGCCAAAACGCATAAAAAGTTGAGAAAACGGCCCCTTATATTAAAAAATAATAGTATTTTTAAAAACTAATAACAGTTTCCAGTGTTACTAAAATAACACTGCTGGATACTTTCTTTCACTTTCTTTTTTCATTTTCTGACAAATATAAGCTAAAATGCAGGGGCTTTTCAGAACTAATGCCATTGATGCTTTATCCATCACTTACATTCTTGTGCTGCCACAGAGCCTTACATTTCATAAACCTGCTTAATAAGCAGTATTTTCTGGGAGGATTTATAGTTATTGAGCATTAAAAGATCACAAATTGCATTTAAACTAAAAAGTAGACAACTGACTTGATAAATCCAAACTAAATCAAGTTTAAGTTTCCCACTGGAAATTATGATTTTGTGACACTTAAAAATCCAACCAATCCAAAATGACTTGTAGGAAACATTAATACACCACAATATGAGGCTAAAACATAGTTGTTTAAATCTTACTGTGGTAAACACATTTGAAGCAGTCGTCCAGGATAAACAAGGTATCAGTGGAATTGGTTTGGGCCAGTTTGTTACAGCTAATGATGCCATCTAGGAAGAAAATGAGTCAACAAACCAACAATAGATTTTTGATAAGTTATATAGGATATGGAACAGGTTCTTCTGAACACAGTTGATTGAAAACAGCACGAAGTAATAAAGTCAGATAATGTAAATGAGGAATGCAGAACCTACATGTCCGCCCATAGAAATGCCAGTCATGCCCAGAGGCCAGAAACCCTCTCGCTCCAGCCAGTGTAACAGCACAGCAGACTCCAGGATCAGTGCTCCACCCATCACAAACAGGTCTGATACGTTCTTCAGACTGGAGCGACTGCAATAAACGCAAATCATATACATTGTAATAGTAAACATGCATTGTTCATACTAACGCTCCATTTAACAAAGACATGGACAACAATAGCTTCCACCACAGCTGCTGCCAGTAATCAAACACTCACAGTTGGTCTTTAGGTTTCCTGTATCCATGTACAGCTCAGAGTCAAGGAGGTGTCAGATGAGATAAAGTCATTTTTGATACTAGGAGTCTACATGGCAAACTAATATGTCTATAGTTTAGCATTTTTAAGGATATAATAAGGATTCTCCAACAGTAGAGATGCCATCCCTGATTCTTTAACCATCGGCCTGGCCATTAATGTTCGCCTTCTCCAGAAAAACTGAAAAAAACAAAAAACAAAGATGCATCAAATTCAAATAAAGCTCTAACTGATACTGATATGTTTTAGCCGATAATCGATACATATTAATATGAAATACTTTTTAATAGTTTTACAATTTTTTTTAAATAAACATAAAATAAAAAAAGATGAAAGCCCCTAACTTTTGAAGTTTAGTGTATATTGTTTATCCCAAATAAAAACTTCATAAATGATGCTGAGATTGAATAGAAGCACAGCCAAACAATGGCAGTTTTTGCACACTCACATGGTCTCCTGTTCCAGCCAGGTGAATACACACTGGTCTGTGCCTCTTCCATTTCTTAGGTACAATGAACTGGAATCTGGTGGTAAAGTTAAAACAAAATGTCTTCATTTGAAAGAACTTTGAATACAAGACACACAATAAGTCACATTAATCCTTCACATTTGCATTCAATGTTTGTGGGTGATTTGTTTTGGCTACCGGGCTTTGACGGACTCGGCTGGCAAGATGCCCGGGACAAAGTGCTCCAGTGGAGATATGAAATGACCGTTGTGAATTTTGCAATCGGTTTGATCTTCTACCTTTGGGCACAGCGGTAACAAACAGTTAATGGGTCATTATACAATTTTCAATTGTGCTGAATAATATACAGTATATGCATATACTATAGTTACTATTACTAACAATAATGTCTCTTACATTGTCAATAAATATTGGGTAGTCCCTCTGTACCAGATCTTTACACCTTTCTCTGTTGCCAATAATCTTCCGGAACTCAAATATTCTGTAATATCCATAAAGCAATTTAAATGAAACAAGTTAATATCGTTAAAGGTGCACTCAGTGTTTTTTTGTTCATTGTCAAACTGGTTGTCAATGTGGATGCAGCATCATCCGAATGATAAACTATTACTTTTTGTGGCAATCCTAAATAAGCCATAATCAATAATTTCCACGATTGAAAGCTTTCAATAGTAGGAAGGTTACAGAGAAAATGTTCTTAATACAAATTACAATGAATATTTCTTCAATAAATAATGTTTTTTTATATACACAATTTAGTGTTTTATTCACTACTATTCATTACCGTGAAGTGACTGATCATGTAATATTTCACTGCCTGTTCGCAATACTACATGCTGAAAATGTTATTCAAACAAAATAATTTTGGTCCTACACACATATCCATCTGTTATGAATGTTTATTTTTGTTACAACAAAAAATAACTGAGTGCATCTATGCACATTCTATAAGCCATACATCAACAAATATAATGTTTATACCACTGCTAATTATTATTTTAGCATCAATATTTTATGAATAATTATCAAAAAGTTTCTGTATAAGTTTCACCCCACTATCAGGTTAAGTCATATGATGCAATTTGGTTTTTATTGTGTCTAGTTTACCTTTTCAGGTCCTCTGGCTTCCCCCATCCTTGGATGAAGAGTTTGGTGAGGAGAAGCCTTCTGTACAGAACATCAAGCCGACTCACACCCATTGACAAAAAAACATTCTTCTGCGGAGAACAAAATACACTTAATCAACATAATCCATCAGTCAGCTTTAGGCTTTACACATTCCAATATATAAGAACTGAGCAGCACAACACACACTTAACAGAACAACGGCTAGACCAGGGCTTTTCAATCATTTAGATGCCACAGACCCCCAAATATGATCATCATTACATATGTTACATTATTATATATGTTTCTACTCACTATAGTAATGTACTGTTTAATGTATTATTTATTCATTTATTTACATGAATCAAAATGTTTGTTTATTTTAATCTAGTTTAATATAATCTATTTAAAAGATGAATAACATTTTTTATTTTAATCACATTTTTATTGATTTGTTTTAATCTAATCTATTAATTTACCTATTTTAATCCCCACCCCACCCACCGCGTCACATTTATGGAGCCCCGACCCCAGTTTAAAAACCCATATACAAAACAAATGATCTCTGGTTATTAAACTTTAGAGGGTATTTTTGAATATTAGAAAAGGATTTTACTTTAGTTTCTGAAACGGAACATAAGTTAGACAATGGACGTGTGATAACCTCTCATTCATAATGAATGACTAAAGAGTAACGTTAACCACTGATAACTGGACAGTGACTCTTCAATAGGTTTGTGTGAAATCTAGAACATTAAAATGATTTTCGGGTTTCTCACATTGCCCCTAAAAGATGACCAGTGTTTAAACATCCCACACTGACAGTCTGTTGTAAATCTAATCAGCTGTCAGTGATGAAGCTGCAGTAGAGTAAGTTAAGTTATACAAAGTTACTAACTGCGTGTCTCTTCAAGCCCACAAATACTTAAAACCAAAGTCCGGATCAATGGACGTAAATAAATAAGTATATACCTCGTGCTAAAAGGACGGAGATGTGTGTTTCTCTGAAGAAGCTGGATCAGTAAACATGACAGAGGGCGAATTATATTTGATGGTGCAGCGCCATCCCAGCGTTCAACTCACTGCCGGAAGTAGTTACTCTTCTTCTACGCTCATGATCGGCAGTGATGTACTCAGTTGCACCGTTAGATGGCAGTGTTGTACAGGTACATTTTACAGTCGAGCTCTACAAGCAACACCATAGACATAATAAATGTATGTATTTATTATGTAGTCTATGACCAACACTAACAGCTACTCAAAACTAGACAGGATTCCTTTCAGAATATCTAGTGTAATTTAAATATCATTTTGCTATACTAAAATTATATACTAACTCTATATCATATTCTTATAGGATTCCGACATAAACTAAATGTTCACAAATTCCAGTAGCATTATTATGATTTCTTACATATGTTGGACATCCAAAGGAATTTTTTCTTTACTATTTTAAAACGCCTATTGTCCCAGATGCAGTTTCCTGCCCCATCACTGCTAAGCTTAAAAAAACTTAGATATTTACAATATAAAGCCATTTGTATTAGGAATAGTACATTTACTTCACCATTTGTAGGCATATTACAATTTGGAACTGATCATTTGATCCTGAGCATTCTGTAATAATAAGCAGAGTTTGCCACTTCAATTTTTCCCAAGATTACCACTATCGGGTAATTAATAATGTAAATATATTTGCACTGACTGTCTGTTACATGTGGATCCATAAATATTTTAAAATGTCCGATTATTGTCATTGAAATTGAATTAGATAAATGCGCATCGAGGCTCCGCCCATAAACAATAAATTATGCAAAATGTTTGTTAGTGATGAATTTAGCACGACGTTTTCTTTCGCATGTTGTATTAACTTTATTTTGTAATCTAACTTGCAAAAGTGAATTAGCCTAAGTGTAGGACTCACAGGGTTGTTTTGATGGAGCCACTTCTGCTAGAATAACAGTCAAGATGTTTCGACCACAGTAAATTAGGCTAAATTACTAGTTTTGGAAGTTGGAACTTTATTTGTGGGTGAAACAAGCGGAATTTATCATGGTGGGCTGAGTGCCAAATGGAGGCGCGACATATTGGTCAGGTCACCGAGGATATTGGGGAAGAAATAATTAACTATTTTAATAGTTCTTATCTTTATTCTTAAGATGCAACTTTCTTCGGATACGATAGATTTAGTCCTCTGGAGTCGCGCGCCGCTCCCGGGATAATCTCTAGACGGGACATTTAAAACTCTCGCTGCTTTTGCTTCATTCAGGTCGCTTCAGACTGAAACGTCTGGTCTGTAAGCATGGCAGGCATTCCCAAAGCTTTTCCTTATGTGTTCATAGGCTTTCTAATAACTATAATCTCAGGATTGAGAGCCAACTCTCTGCAGCAGGTTTTCATGAAGGATATTGTAGCTGTTTACGGGAAAAACGGTTCACTGGATCTCAATGGCATTAACAGTTTATTGAAGACAATTGCGCAAGACAAGCCCTTGGATCCGAACATTCCTCCGTATGCTCAGGTAATATGGTTACTTTAACTTTAGTTAGGCCTACCAAACATTATTTACTAAACTTGTAAAGGACATTTGACATTTTATTTTCTGGCATTTGATTATGTGCCATACATTTTGAGAGCAGGAATACAGAAAAAACAAGTGAAACACTGATATTCACACTGTTTAATAGGATTAGTTTCGTCATTCTTATGGCCTTATTTCATTGACTTGTGACCCTGTTTATCAGTGTGTGTCCGGAGAAGATATTCTGGTGCATTATGGGCTTCAGAACCTCTCTCATTTAACAGAGGAGCATCTGGTCACTGTCTGCCCGGCTCTGCTCAACCAAGCAGTGCTTTCACCCTGTTCAACAGAGCCTCCCGTCCTCACTGATCCCACAGAACTTCATGGTGAGTCTTCTTACTGAAGAACCTGGATCAGTACACATGACAGAGAGTGAATTCCATATGATGGTGCACTGCCATCAAAGAGCTACATATGCTGTCAAAGACCTTTCTCCTGATGTTAACCAGCTTATTGTAGATTTTGAATCCTAAAAGTAGAGAATGATGGGATGGATGTGCCACATGAAACACATTTTAGCCCTATACACTTTATCTTAACATAAAAATAATGATATATTATTTAAACTAGTATTTTTAAAAGTAGTATTTTTGTACTGCCTTTAAAAGTAAGATGCATAACAATAGTTTGTACAATAATAGATTAAAAGTACTGTATTACAGTCAATAAAATCACCATTGAGAACAATGGCAATTTCAGACAATTGTGTTTAATGGTTTACATATAATGTTACAAATCTTTCTTTATGAAAAACACAAATTCTCACAAACATTAAAAAAACATAAAAATGAAATAAATTTAGTTTAAAAATAAAAATAGCACTGTTTAACAGTAATTTTTACTATAAAATAAAAAATGCACTGTATTACAGTAATGAAAATCCAATGTCAATTACATACAACTGTGTTTAATTGTCTTAAAAATGAAAGAATAAAATTTCTTTATGTAATCTCATAAAAGATAAAAAAGAATGGCTAACACTTTACAATAAGATTCCATTTTATGCATTAACTAACAATGAGCAACACATTTGTTACAGTATTTATTATTCTTTGTTAATATTAGTTAATAAAAAATCCTCTTCATTGTTAGTTCATGTTAGTCCCATCTATTCAATATGAACAGATACAACTTTTGATTTCAATAATATATTAGTAAATGTTGAAATTAATTTAAATTTAGGCCTAGATAAATAAATTCTTTAGATTATTTTTTTCAATATAATTTGAAAATAATTATAATGTTGTGTAGTCTATAATAGACAGAGGCAATACTCATTGAGAAATATACTGTATTTGTGAGTAAATACTAATCTCATCATTTTATTGGAGCCTTACACACATTTATACTGTAATACACTAAAAATGCACTGTATTACAGTAATGAAAATCACCATTGAGAATAATGGCAATTACAGAAAATTATTTAATTGTCTTAAAAATAATGTCACAATGCAAAAATTCTTTCTTTACACAAAGCATTTTCTTTCTCTTTTTTTAGATACTGGAATGAAAAATGATTTGCCTTTCTGATAACTTTAACTGTGTGACCTCTCATCTTTCATTCTGCATATAGTATGGGGATACGGCTTCTTGGCTGTTACCATCATTAATCTGGCCTCACTGCTGGGTCTGGCTCTTGTTCCGGTCACTAAAAAGCCCTACTTCCCCAAAGTGCTCACCTACTTCATTGGTCTGGCTGTTGGCACACTCTTCTCCAATGCTGCTCTCCAACTTATACCTGAGGTGAAATGCTTTTTTCATTTCATTTACATCAGAAGCTTTCTTCATGTCATTTAGGTCAGTTTAGGACAGTCCTCTAGGAGGTTGTTGAAGGTCAAATTGGTGGTATTGCATAATTGTGAACCCAATAACCAACACTAGTTCACATCTTTTTAATTGCTGCCTTATGAGCACAATGATGCTGATGCAGATTTTTTATGCTTAGCCTATAGTGATTTCATAATAATAAAATGCAAAATGCTCTTTGAACTTTTGAACTCATTCATTCCAGACATTTTTATTTTCCTGTGCAGAGTGCAGAGTGCAGATGTCTCTTGATATGTGATGATGGCATGATCGTTGCATGACGTGATATTTGTTTTGCACTGATTACATGTTGTAATATTTATTTTGGGTTTGCGTTTTAACTTTAAACTAATAACATGCATGTTTACATGAGGAAACCTGGATATCTGGCTTAACTTGTTCAAAGACTCATGATTACATGATTGATTCCTCTGATTGAACAGGCCTTTGGGTTTGACCCAAAAGCTGACGGTTACGTCCTCCAAGCTGTTGGAATCTTTGGTGGATTCTATGTGCTGTACTTCACTGAAAAAATCCTGAGGATGCTCCTCAAACCAGGACATGAGGTAGGTAGTTTCATCTCAGTATAATGAGGACTCAACAGAACCCAATTGGTTATTTTCATTCATTTTGTATTCCTTGTATAATTCAAACTAATAAATAAAAGCAGTGAAACATTATTACAAGTCTCTCTGGAATACTTGGTTCTGATTAGTCAGTCACATACCCACAGCATTCTGTTGTCAAATTTTTTCTTATGTAATAATTTAAAATAATTAAACTCAAATCAGTATATCATATTCTTTTACAAATACAGTAGTTGCATGGTAAGCAGGACAAGGTACAGTCAGCTGATCATTATCGCTGAATCAACTTCAGGGTGATATAAAGTTTATTTTGTCATTATGACCTGTTGACTATATCATCTCATTAATATGCATGTAATCTGCAAGAAAATGGAGGAGCGGCAGAGGTTTATTGATGGTCAATGTTGTATATAAGCATGTATGTTCTTTAAAATCATATACGGTAATCATACGATTTATTGAATCCTATCTGCTTCGGTACCTCAGCATGGACACGGACACAGTCACTTCCTCCCCTCAGAGAGTGTGCAACAGAACGGCGTCATCATTGCGGCTGACTCTGACTTCAGCTTTGCCAGCGGCGACAAAGCCAGCATAACCACTGACCCCCCAGTGGAACAGGTACACCTGGTCACATCTCACCAAAAACACAAATAGTTCCAAGAGATATGCGATTGACCTAAATATAGCTGCAAGTTACATAAACATAAAAAAAACCACAATTCTGATTCAGTCCCACATGAAATGATGTAAATGTACTATAGTAAAACTACATTTTTATATTTTGCAAGTGGCGCTTGTACATGTAAAACACGCAAACAGGATGCCAGGACGTTGCTTTGTGGTTACTAGGGTGTTCTGGATGGTTGCTTACTGAGTCAACTAAATAATAGGTATAAAATTAAAAGGATATAATATGTACACTACCATTCAAAAGTTTGGGGTCAGTAACATTTTTTTTGGTTACACTTTATTCTGATTCTCCCCTTAAGACATTCTGTTTAGCATTAGTACCTACTTGTCAACTCTATTAGTATTAGTTAAGTATTAGTAGACTGTTAGGGGTAGGATTATGGTTGGCATGTAGGTGCAACATAAATTATTGTCAACAGAATGTCTGTAGGGGACTATCAAAATAAATTTACTTTTTTTATTTTGAAAGAAAAATAATACTTTTGTTCAGTGAGAATGCATTAAATTGGTTAAAAGTGACTGTAAAGACAGTCATAATGTTACAAATGATTTCTATTTCAAATAAATGCTTTTCTTTGAACTTTTTTTATTCATCAAAGAATTCTAAATAAAATGGCTTGAAAAAATGTTATCAAATGTAACTGTTTCAATAGCATCGAATCAGCATAATATATTGATTTTTGAAGGATCATGTGACAATGAAGACTGGAGTAATGATGCTGAAAATTCAGCTTTGCCATCGCAGAAATTAATATATTTTTTAAAATGTATAGAGATTGAAACCTGTTCTTTGAAATTTTAGTAATATTTCACAATATTAGTGTTTTTAATCTATTTTAGATCAAATAAATGCAGCCATGGAGAGCATAATAGACTTCTTTAAAAAAACAATTAAAAAAATCGTACCAACACCAAGCTTTTGAATGGTAGTGTATGACAGAAATATAAAATATAATAAATATGATATAAATAGGCCAGCCATTCCCATGTTAAAGGAAACTAAACTAGTACATTTTCTGTGATTCTTGTCCATGCAAAAACAGGATGCCAATGTGAAGCTTTGCAGTTGCTAAGGTGTTCAGAGTAGTTGCTATGCGTTGCATACTCTTACAGAGCCCACCTGCTGTATAAACGGCTCAGGAACCTGTTTCAGTGTAAGTCTGTAGGATTTTGTGCCCGCTTTTGTGCAACAGTCTCCTCAACAAGCCATATGATTTGAGGTAACATTCATGTCTACAGCACAAACGGTGCAGGACAAGTTATGCACCAAAGTTGATTACTGATTGGCTTAGCAAACAAACGCCTCTAATTACTGTACATTTCATCTACAAAAAAGACTGTTTGATTATCGCAGCAGTAACCAATTTGTGATTACATGATCAAATAAAGATAAATGCTAATTATTTGTCATAACAACCAGGCTATTACATTATTAAAGGGATAGTTCACCCAAAAATTTAAATTAGCCCACGATTTACTCACCCTCAAGTCATCCTAGGTGTATAGGACAATTTCTTTCAGACGAATACAATCGGAGTTTTATAAAAAAAAATGTCCTGGCTTTTCCAAGCTTTATAATGGCAGTGGATGGCTGTTTCTGTTTTGAAGTCCATAAAAGTGCATCCATCCAAGTGATGAGTTTGTGTAAGCAAAATATTAATATTTAACATGTTACAAAGTAAAATTCTAGCTTCCGGCCAAACGCAGTCTACTTGCGGCTAAAGCACAACTTATGACGTCGGAAGTAGCGTAGCGTCATGGCATAGCGTAAATATACAGTACAGAAAATAGCAGTACGTCGCATTACTCGCATGAGTTACGTGTAGACTAGTCATTAGTGGAATCCGTATGTTTGTTTGGCCGGAAGCTATTTATTTTACTTTATAAAGTTTTAAATATGGATATTTTTCTTACACAAACTCATCGCTTTGCTTCAGACAGCCTTTATTAACCCCCCAGAGCTGTGTTCTTTTATGATGGATGGATGCACTTTTATGGACTTTAAAACAGAAACAGCCATCATAAAGCTTGGAAGAGCCAGGACATTTTTGAATGTAACTCCGATTATATACGTCTGAAAGAAGAATGTCATACACCTAGGATTTAAGGGTGAGTAAATCATGGGCTAATTTTCATTTTTGGGTGAACTATCCCTTTAAGTGTAACATCAGACTGTAGTCAATGGTTAAACCAGATTTCTGGGTCATGTGATAACAGTTGTCCTTCAGCGGGATCCAGTACAGTTGTTTGAATGCCTTCAATCATGTATGTAACGTAACCAAAAAAAAAAAACAAAAAAAAAAACCTGTGAGGTTTTGAGTTTTAAAAACCAGTTTTTGGGTCCAAAATTAAGTAGTACATTGTGCACAGCTCAGTGCAACTTGCAGTCCAGCCGTAGAGACACACACAGCTGTGTTTACTTTCATCTGTCACAGCTGCCAGCAGAAACAAGATTGTCTTCTGACCTTTGACCCTAAATCACGAGCACCATGTAATTGGGATCGTCATCTCGACCCTGCAACAATACGAAAAGTTAGACCTTGGGGCTTAAAGTAAAGAGTATTTGAAATATGAACCCAAGCTCAAGAGGGTACAGTAATGTTGTTAGAGAAGAGAATGAGGGTTTAATTTAGATGTGAATGTGTTTGCAGGGGTCTTGCAGATGGCTCAGAGGAAGACGGCTGTCCAGCGTGAAGACTGTGGCATGGATGATTTCCCTGAGCGATGCTCTACACAACTTCATTGACGGACTGGCCATCGGCGCCTCGTTCACTGTGTCTGTTCTCAATGGCTTTAGCACCTCTATCGCCATCGTCTGTGAGGAATTCCCTCACGAGCTGGGTAAGAGTAATACAGGGATTCAACAACAATTTTTCCACCTGGAAAAACTTTCAGTTGTCAGCTCTGACCTTTAACCCCTAAGCCACACCACCTCTATGACTACTGCCCTTTGAACGTTGACCTTCACTAAAAGTTCATGGAAAGAAACACATTTACGCTCTGTCTCCCCCTGTAGGCGACTTCATTATCCTGCTGAACGCAGGGTTGAGCATTCCACAGGCCGTCTTCTTCAACCTGCTGTCTGCGATGTCCTGCTACGTGGGCCTGGTCCTGGGCATCTTGTTGGGCAACG
Source organism: Gila orcuttii (assembly GCA_026230005.1). NCBI lineage: Eukaryota > Metazoa > Chordata > Actinopteri > Cypriniformes > Leuciscidae > Gila > Gila orcuttii. The sequence goes on along the minus strand of JAPDVR010000016.1, from coordinate 8,783,682 downwards.
CTTTTGCCCCCAACATAATCTTTGCCTTCGCTGGTGGCATGTTCCTTTACATATCCTTGGCTGATATGGTAAGAGCAGTGTGGGTTAGTAAACACAGCACATAACATTTCACCACATTTCATTTTTGGATTGTCTTCTTGGCAGATTAAAAAACATACACTACTGTTCAAAAGTTTGGGGTCAGTAAATTTTTTTTTTTTTTTTTTTTTTTAGAAAATACTTTTTATGAAATCAAGTCACAGAAAAGACTAGTCTTGTTTTCTGGAGAAAAAAAAGAAAAATCAGAATGAAGAGTTTATGCTTGAAAAAAGGGGGGGAAATCTGCCATTGGGTTTAGAAAAATAAACTTAATTCAAAGGGAAAACTTTTTTTTTTTTTACCTCATTGGCAGATATTATTTCTTGTTTTAAGCAAAACTCACTTAATTTTGGTCAGAAAACAAGACTTGATAGTAAAGTAAATGTATTTTGATTTAAGAATTTTTAGATATTTGTACTGGCAAACAAAACAAAAATACTAAGTAAGAATATATTTTTTACAGTAAAACGAATGCTATTTCTTTGAAATTCTGTTTATAAAATGATCCTGAAAAATTTTACTTTAAGCAGCACAACTGTTTTCAACATTGATAATATGAAATGTTTCTTGAGCATCAAATCAGCATATTAGAATGATTTCTTAAGGATCATGTGACACTGGAGACTGGGGTAATGATGCTGAAAATTCAGCTAAGCCAATAATATTTTATAATCTTACAGTTTATACTGTAGTTCTGATCAAATAAGTGCAGCCTCGGAGAGCATAAGCGACTTCTTTAAAAACATTTTTTTTTTAATTTTTAAAAAATCTTGCCGACCTTTAAACTTTTGAACAGCAGAGTATTTCAGTGCTAACATTTTAACAAAGCAAATACATTTTGCTGCATGTTTTGAGCTAAATAAGCAACAATATGTTACTATTTTTGTCAGAATCTAAACAAATCTTGACAAATCATTTTTGGACTTATACTGATACCTAGAGGTATGGAGGCAGCATAAAAAGTAGTTTTTGGTTACAGAAGCATAGGAGAAATGCACTGTTCATAGTGTGCCACAGATAATACATTCAGTGATAAACAAGATAAAAGTGTGCCGTGTCAGATTGGCCATGTCTCCAAAATGGCCACCCCCATGATGTGACCCACTCCATGTAAAATAAAACAGCTTTTATTAGGCTAGGCAAATGACTGGAGACTTCATCGTTTGTGAGCTTAGATGATTTTAAACCTAGAAGTATTCATTTATTTAGGGGTGAAATCTTTTTAAGGGAATAAAATGACTTTGGCTCCACTTCCAATCACTAAATGGAACATAAATCTGTTTTAGCACCGCAAATACTGAATCCTCTTTCTCTCTCTCACCTAGTTGCCTGAAATGAACATGATTGCTAGTGAACAAGTGCGGAGCACGAAGGACGATATCATTTTTTTCGCAATCCAGAATGCTGGAATACTGACAGGATTTACCTTGATTCTTCTCATCACAGTTTTTTGTGGGAATATTAGCCTGGGCTAATGTCCGTTTTATTCTGTGCCTTTTCTGTGCACTTCCCATTCCAGATGATACTCTCATTTAAGCTATTTATTTGAGAAAACACTACTTTATACTATTTTTTAAAATCATTTGTACTGAGGAAATCATTAGGTATAAAGTAATTTGATTTGTATAAGCTGATTATTCTCAAAATGTACAATTCTAGCCATTGTATACTGCTGTAAATAAACTGTACTGACCTACTAATCATGTTTTGTTGAAAAGATTAATTTTTTTGGTCCATTTAGTGCTAACTGAATGAACAAGTTTGTTACTTTGTACAATAGGAACTTCTAATATCATGCAAAATAAAAACAGAACAGAACTGTATTAAAAAGTCCAAATTTATGTCTTTTTTTCTCATTGGACACGTCCATCTGTTATACAGCTGATTGATATATCTTTACATTTAGTTATTTAATATTCATTTAACACAATGTACACTTAAAAACATCTTTAAAACGGTACAATCAGTGCAATATCTTTACAGACCAAATTAAAAACATATTCTCTCCAAAAATATACATCTATATAGATCTCAGAACATTAATTCTAACCCACTTTACAAGTAAGAATAAAACCTAAAACCATAGCAAGGAGGTAAAATAACTTTAAACAGTTTTGAACAAAGTTATTGGGCAAATCTCACGAAACCTGTCAAGAACATGTCCGGGTCATATTTCATCCCAAAATCAAAATAAATGCTTAAAGATATTGTGATGTTATTTTCATCATACTGTCAAGTATTTACACAGAATTGTAGTCATTGTTGTACTGCCTTTAATTAACACAAATAAAATTGCAAATTTAAGTTTTTAAAAATCATAAATAAAAACAATAATGCACTGCACTATCTACACTAAGGAGAATCTAACGACAATAATCAGTGGGAATTATGGGAATTACAAAAAGAGTTAGAGAGAGTTGGGGTAAAAATATGTTGGTCCAAAAATTATAATTAGTGCTGTCAAATTGATTAATCACGATTAATCGCATCTAACATAAAAGTTTTTGATTACATAATACATGCGTGTGTGTATATATTATATTTATATATATATATTATATATATGTCCTCTGTGTGTATATACTATATACACACACACACACACATACATACATATATATATATATATATACAGGTCCTTCTCAAAAAATTAGCATATTGTGATAAAGTTCATTATTTTCCATAATGTAATGATAAAAATTAAACTTTCATATATTTTAGATTCATTGCACACCAACTGAAATATTTCAGGTCTTTTATTGTTTTAATACTGATAATTTTGGCATACAGCTCATGAAAACCCAAAATTCCTATCTCAAAAAATTAGCATATCATGAAAAGGTTCTCTAAACGAGCTATTAACCTAATCATCTGAATCAACTAATTAACTCTAAACACCTGCAAAAGATTCCTGAGGCTTTTAAAAACTCCCAGCCTGTTTCATTACTCAAAACCGCAATCATGGGTAAGACTGCCGACCGGACTGCTGTCCAGAAGGCCATCATTGACACCCTCAAGCAAGAGGGTAAGACACAGAAAGAAATTGCGCCGTTGCATGGAGGCAATCAGCCTGTGGCACTGCTGAGGTGTTATGGAGGCCCAGGATGCTTCGATAGCGGCCTTAAGCTCATCCAGAGTGTTGGGTCTTGCGTCTCTCAACTTTCTCTTCACAATATCCCACAGATTCTCTATGGGGTTCAGGTCAGGAGAGTTGGCAGGCCAATTGAGCACAGTAATACCATGGTCAGTAAACCATTTACCAGTGGTTTTGGCACTGTGAGCAGGTGCCAGGTCGTGCTGAAAAATGAAATCTTCATCTCCATAAAGCTTTTCAGCAGATGGAAGCATGAAGTGCTCCAAAATCTCCTGATAGCTAGCTGCATTGACCCTGCCCTTGATAAAACACAGTGGACCAACACCAGCAGCTGACATGGCACCCCAGACCATCACTGACTGTGGGTACTCCAGTGCTGCTTCTCTGTAGCCCAGGTCAGGCGCTTCTGCCGCTGTTTCTGGTTCAAAAGTGGCTTGACCTGGGGAATGCGGCACCTGTAGCCCATTTCCTGCACACGCCTGTGCACGGTGGCTCTGGATGTTTCTACTCCAGACTCAGTCCACTGCTTCCGCAGGTCCCCCAAGGTCTGGAATCGGTCCTTCTCCACAATCTTCCTCAGGGTCCGGTCACCTCTTCTCGTTGTGCAGCGTTTTTTGCCACACTTTTTCCTTCCCACAGACTTTCCACTGAGGTGCCTTGATACAGCACTCTGGGAACAGCCTATTTGTACAGAAATTTCTTTCTGTGTCTTACCCTCTTGCTTGAGGGTGTCAATGATGGCCTTCTGGACAGCAGTCAGGTCGGCAGTCTTACCCATGATTGCGGTTTTGAGTAATGAAACAGGCTGGGAGTTTTTAAAAGCCTCAGGAATCTTTTGCAGGTGTTTAGAGTTAATTAGTTGATTCAGATGATTAGGTTAATAGCTCGTTTAGAGAACCTTTTCATGATATGCTAATTTTTTGAGATAGGAATTTTGGGTTTTCATGAGCTGTATTCCAAAATCATCAGTATTTAAACAATAAAAGACCTGAAATATTTCAGTTGGTGTGCAATGAATCTAAAATATATGAAAGTTTAATTTTTATCATTACATTATGGAAAATAATGAACTTATGCTATTTTTTTGAGAAGGACCTGTATATATATATATATATATATATATATATATATATATATATAATACATATGTAAACAAAAACTTTTAATGTTAGATGCGATTAATCGTTTTGACAGCACTGAATTTAAAATATTTTTCTTTTGATTTTAGGTGTAAAATATGACAGATTTTCGTGAGATTTACCCTATTAAGAGGCACATCAGCTCTATAGGACCTAGAACAGCACGGTTCTACATTATAGTCACTGAACCAGCAGAACAAACAGAATGGCATGTAGTTAAACGCACACGTACGGCAATACTGCAGAAGTTCTCGAAGCACTTATATGAGGCACTATACGGGCCAAACCACACCACAGAACTGCACGTTAACCCGAGGGCTTGTCATGGCAAGAGGCACAACTAATGCAGAAATCACCACTGTACACACTGCTGGCAAATCAACGACACGAGAGAGGGCAAATCGGCGAGATAAGATTGCATCTTCTGAAAAATGTCAATGAGACCCAAATCATTGGTCATACTATATATATATATATATATATATATATATATATATATAATCGAATGCGCTTGGTCAGCTTTTCATATCTGTCATCATTCCAAATATTCCCAGACATGATCCATGAAGTGCAGGAAGAAAAGCAGGCGCAAGTCTTTGGAAGAGCTTGGCTGAAACTTGATTCTCGGAGTGATGTGTGCCGGTGAGGTAGATGAGGTCAGACAATCGCCCCCCCGTAGGTGGCCGAGGCTTTAATGCATGCCTGATGGGAAGTGGAGCATCTAACTGATCATACATACAAAATCTAAGGCCAGCCTCATGAATCCATACAGCTGGAGCAGGGCTGACCAGTCACTGTACAGAAACAACATACACACGCCACTTACTAGCAAATATATATTACAGCACTGCGCTCGCCTCTAGCTTTACAACACGACGAGTAGCTTTACACGACTGTTTACTCTGTCGGATAACAGTAACTTATTTATTTACTTCCAAATCAATGCTTTCACCAGAACATGATGAAGCTACGCTTGGCTTAAAGGTTCATATGACCAGTTAAACTATGAATACAGAACTTGCTACGTGATCTTGCCGGGATCGTTTTATCAAGTATCGTACAGCATTATATTACTATTAACACCAAAAGTGGTGCATATGTCCACAAACATTCATCCTTTGTAAAATCCACGACTCTTTAGTCACAGTATTTTTCGGTACCGCTCCTGTTCAAAAAGCTTTTCATCGATCTTTTACAAAACGGCTGTGATGACACTAGCTTGTTTACTTGCGTTCTGCTGAGGCGTGATTGTGCCTACAGTCTCACAGCTAAGAAAGCTACAAAATTGATATACAAACACGATTATCTCTCTACACTTACACATTCAAATGTGCTCTTAATGAACAAGAACTAGAGTTGTTCGTACATATATACTGCATTGATTTGGTTTAGATACTTGTAGAAAGCTACAAGGGGGTTGCTTTTGCAAATAAATTTCAAGTAACACATTAACGATAATCATCATAAAGACGAAAATGACCAGATATAAGTCAGTTTTTACCATAAACCAAAAAGGAAAGATGCGAGTATTAAGTGATAGTCTTAACTTGGCGATGTTCACGAAACGGTAGTTTTTGGCATTTGTGATGCGCATAATGGGATCAAATACTGGTTGCTTACTCATATGTGCCATAGTATTTCAGTGATGGACTACTTTAAGACAATATTGCCTCTTAAAAGAAGATGCAGATTGGCAATCGAAATAAAACCGAACAAAATGATCTACACCAGCATGAATCTAAGGCAAAAACAGGCCGGAAACAGGCCGAGGGCAGCTAAAGTCCTGAGAAACAGACTGCAGTGCTATCATCTGATGGGGCGTTTCAACACTACAGACTATGAGATGTTGGAGATGTCTGTCTGAGTCATACATTCTAGTTCAGCTCAAGTCAATGTTGATACCCACCCAAAGTGAAACAAAGAACAGAGCAAAGACTCAAAGAAAAGTTGTCAAGGCAACAGTAAAGGGCTGTCAATGAAGTGTTCGTGAGGTTTGACACTGCCCACCATCACTGGGAGCGGGACTGTCGGAACGGCCTTCCTTCAAACTGCCCGTTTGTTTCTTCTGCTTGGTTTTGGACTTTCTTAGCATGCACACCTAGAACAGAAAACAAAGATGTTTTAAATGCACAGAACTTGATATTAGAACTGAAGGCTAACTGGTGAGAAAATGAAATACTTGAACGGAATGACCTTTGGTTCCATTAACAGTTCTGGAATGTCTGCATTCTTCCACCGATGCACAATCATTTTAGCAGTCACTCAATTAATTGTGCAGTGTGCAAGACAAATAGAGGCCAGGAAGGAAATTACGAATCATACTTTTTGAAGGCCTACCTCTTATATTGAAAATTAATGAGGTTAAGGCTTACTTAGTGACCTTTCATGAGTATTCAGTGACAACATATATATATATATATATATATATATATATATATATATATATATATATATATATATATATTAGTGCTGTCAAATCATCTAACATAAAAGGCCAAAAAAATTTTTTGGGATTTAAATAGGCAAATACTTAAGAGTCTAGTGCTTGACTTGCATTGTCAATACAAGATCTTGACCAAAAATGTATGCACCTCTTGATGGAAATAACATCACAACATTTATTTCCATCGAGAGGTGCATTTTTTGGCAAGATCTTGTATTGACAGTGCAAGAGTCGAGCACTCTGTAAAGTCTCCTCCAGCACATCCCAAATACTTTCAATGAATTCAAGGTCTGACCTCAGAGGTGCCAATATTCATGTGTGAAAATGATTCTTCATGCTCCCTCCCAACCATTCTTTCACAGTTTGAGCCTGGTGAATCTTGACACTGTCATCCCGGAATATGTCCATGATGTGTCTTCCTACACGGTTGTTTAAGAAATGGAAAGCTACACACTCCATCGATTAGGGTTAGAAGAAGAACTGTTGCCAAACATATAACATGCTAGAAACATAATAATCACTGCAATAATTATCCAATCATAGACTCTTAAGCATTTGCCTATTTAAATCCAAACAGCAACTTTTTTTTTTTGACCGGGCAGTGTAAAAATAGAATGTTAATTCAATGAATCAAGCCTCTACCATCGTAAGACTGTTAAATTCACATCTGGGATTTCCACGTCATTAATGTTGTCTCATCTTTACACAGCAGCTCTGGAGTTCATGGAGTCGGCCAAGCAATTTAGGGAATATGAGTGTGTTAAAAAATATGTAGAAGTACCTTTGGTCCTGCAGCTGAGATGATGATCTGTCCAGGTGATTGTATCCAGGGTTCTCCGTCCACCTGCACTGGAATGGGTTTGGTCACAGTGATGCGAATATAGCTGCCCTGAGCGATACGAATCCCAGAGCGCAGCCCACTCTGAACCTGACCCTGAAAAAAAATGAATTAAACAATGTAAAAAAGGAATGGAACATAAAACAAATTTATACTATGATTTAGAAAAAAATATATCAAATTATGTTTAATAAACAATATACAGTAAACATTTTTTTATAAAACATAGACATTTTGGCAAACACTACCATTCAAAAGTTTGGGGTCAGTAAGATTTTTCTTTTAAAGAAATGTATAATTTTATTCAGCAAGGATGCATTAAATTGATCAAAAGTGATGTTAAAAACATTTATAATGTTACAAAAGATTTCTATTTTAAATAAATGCTGTTCTTTTGAACTGAAATAAGTATCATGGTTTCCACAAAAATGTTAAGCAGCAACTGTTTTCAACATTGATAATAATAACCAAATTCAGCTTTTCCATCACATTTTAAAATATATTAAATTAGTTATTTTTCATTGTAATAATATTTTACAATATTTCATTTTTTACTGTATTTTTTATCAAATTAATGCAACTTTGGTGAGCATAAGGGACTTCTTTTAAAAACAGGAAATCGTGCCGGCCCAAAACTTTTGAACAATAGTGTATGTACTTAAAGGAGTAAATGTTCTTAGAAAGAAGAACTCACCATGTGCACCACTCCAGTAACTCCCACAACCTCCAGCATCCCATCATCTATACTGGGCCGCCTAAACCGAGAGTCATTGTCTGAGCCCCACAGGTCAGCACCAGAACCCCAGCTACACACACACACACACACACACACAGCAGCTTTAATCTTCTATAACAAACTCCCGTGTGTGGAATTGTCTTTACTTTCATTGTGTAAGACTGACGTGTGTTTACCTGGGAATGTTGAGAAATATTAATCCCTCTATACTGGGCAGTTCCACATCATGTCTGTCCACTTGCAGTCTGATGTCTTTATGAAGGTTTCTTGTGTGACTCAACTTCTGCAGGCCCACCTTCACGTACACACCTTTATTGTGGAACCTGCAAGAACAATGACAAAGTCAAAATAGCAATGCACACAGACCTCCATCACCTTAACTCTGAGCCACATGGCCACCCTTTAGAGTAAAGAACAATACTTTCCTGCTGTTAAACTTGTCTGGATCCTCCTCACGTGCGTGATGAAAGTCCAGACTCAGTTCAGCATCAATTCCCAGCCCAAAATAATTATTCATCTGCACAATCTATAACACAGACAGGTACAACCCTGTTATGTATGTTTGACTGCTTTACGCTAGTAACTTACAAAATGTGTACAGTGACAAATTCCTTAGCAGAGCTAGAAGCATAAAAAATGAAAAATTAAATTATTAAAATTTAAAGTTTAATTAATAAATAGAAAAATTATTTATTATAGTAATGTTATTGTAATAATTAATTTTATTGTTATTATTACATGCATTAATTATACTTCATTATTATGTAATTATATATATATATATATATATATATATATATATATATATATAATGAATGTACATATTATGCACATATTACAATTACATTCATTATATGAATAATTGTTAAATTATGTTAAATGTTACATTTAAAAATACTTTATTTTACAACAATTATAAAATATAATTATTAAAATAATATTTGTATTATACATTTTATTATTAAAATATGAATTATAAATAATTAATATGAAATTATTTAAAATGAATGTACATACATACATTATATATATAAGCACATATTATAATAATTGCATTAATTATATACAAAATTTAAAAAACCTTTAAATGTTAAATTAAAAAATATTTTATTTTTTTTAATAATAAAATAAAAATGTACTATAGGTGCATTTATGCAGAAATCATATTTATTGTAATTTGAAGTCTCAGGGATTGATTGCGTACCTTGGGCGGCTCTAGGAAGCCGTTCTCTTTGCCGTCCTCTGCCATATCCTGTGCGTCCAGAAGAATTGTCCAGCGATCCATTTGCACTAGCTCGGCCTCGTCCACAGACACCAGGATGTTGAAGGGGTCCTCACCGCTGTATCCCGCCCCCCATCGCAACACCCGGGCCAGATCGTTCCCTGAACACAAACCACAATGGTTGCAAATAGTTAAACCTACAGTACACTAGAATTCAATTATGAACTTTTTTTCCTCCATCACGCACCTGTGCCCAGCGGTATGATGCTGATCGCTGGCTCAGGACAGGCAATCTTATGTCGGATGGACTCCAGAACCCCCAGCACCCATCCCACTGTGCCGTCTCCTCCACACACCAGGATACGGAAGTGAGGGACGTCCCTGAACACGTGCAGCCTGTACAAAACACATACTCATACATGTGAGCAGGGAACCTACAGCATTCATCCATACATATTCCTATCAAGACATTAATATCAGTTTGACCACCATTCAAAAGGAGAGGAGGTCTAACCCAGGAAGTGGTCCTCCGCTGGTCAGCTCAAACACTTGGTGAGGGTTTAGAAGTTTCCGGAAACTGTATAAGATCTCTCTGCCCTTTAGCCCACCACTTTTAGGGTTGACAAAGACCAGCAGGGGGCAGCTTCCTTTGGCCAGCTTGCTTTGCTGTTGGGAGAGAAAAGAACATTTGTTACACTTGTTTTTGAATTGTACTGTAGTTTTTCACTGGGCCACTAGAGGGCAGATGCATCTAAAGCTTGGGCCAGCATTATGAACTTTAATGAACAGCCTTCTATTGTTGCAATGAACAGCATGTGACCTACTGATCACAATGAAGTCAATACAGGTGATTATTTTGAATCAGCTGTGGGTTCCATATATCTGATATTTGGACACAAAATACAAAATCTGTCATATACTCACGCTCATGTCATTCCAAAGTTTCTTGAGGGAAAGCAAATTTTTCAAAACAAAACAGTCAAAACACTGACTTTCATTGGTTAAACAAAAAATAAATTTTTCAATAAGATCTGTTTTGGTGGTGGTAAGTAAATAATGACAGAATTTTCATTATTGAGTGAACTATCCCTTTGAGCCTCACTTAAATATGCAATGTCAATGTATAAATCACACTGCAATATACAATAAAATATCAAACCAAGTGGCATTTGTTTAAAAGAAAGAGCATATTCACAAAAAGGAGTCTGTTGCACCCACTGAGTGTCACTATTAGATTTATGGCTTTGTAAAAAGATGTTGTACCATGATCTCAGGTATGACAAGCGAGTAGAGCTGTTTGCCGCTGATGCTGATGTCTTTGGCCAGCATGTAAATCCTCTCTGCCTCTGAGAAACAGCTGATCTGCAGAACCACGGCACCTGAAAACAGCACACCAGCTCAGTTATACAATCACACTCACTAACACCTGCTCAAACCTGGGACACCATTATTTTTAGCTCTGAGCACAATTATTTTTACCACATATCATGATATGATGGAACAGGAATATGCAAATCCTGATGCAGTCCTTTATATATACTGGTCAAAAGTTTGTGGTCCATAAGTTTTTTAAATATAAAAATGAATACTTTTTGCAGCAAGGATATGCTATATTAAAATGATTAAAAGTGACAGTAAAGCCATTCATAATGTTTTTAAAAAAGTATTTCAAATAAATGCTGTTCTTTTTAACTATTTATCAGAATCCAAAAATCCTAAAAAAAAGTGTCACTGTTTCTACAACAACAAAAATAAATGTGCAGCACAACTTTCAACAGTGATAATAAGAAAACTTTGAGCAGCAAATCAGGATATTAGAATAATTTCTGACATATAATTAAAAGTTCAAGTGTTGCTGGATTTTCTTCTTCTGCTTCTAAAATGATTTCTGAAAGATCATGTGATATTGAAGACTGGAGTAATGATGCTGAAAATTTAGCTTTGCCATCACAGGAATAAATTACATTTTATTACAAATATATTAAAACAGAAATAAATTATTTTAAAATATAATAGAAATAGAATACATATTTATAATAATATATAATAGAAAATAGAAAACATTTTAAATTGTAATAATTTCACAATATTAGTGTTTTTTCTTCATTTTTGTTTAAATAAATTCAGCATTGTTAAGCATAAGAGACTGCTCACCGACCCCGAACTTTTGATCAGTATATTATAGATTAATTATATAAATTAATTGATTAAAATATATATAAATAATAGTAGTATATATTAGATCATATTACATACATATTATTTTGTTTAATTAGTTTAGTTATGATAATATTATATACATACTAGGGCTGTGCTCAGAATATCGATACGACGATACATCGTCATAACCTCCTGACGATGCGCGTATCGATACAGCAGGAATGTAGCCAATTCAGGGCTCGAATTTCAGCACGGGATTGCGAGTATTAAGCATTATTCTAATCATTCCCGCAGGTCTCCCACTTATAATACGGGAAATTCCCTCAAACATTGATTGAGTGTCCAGCAGTGCCGCGTCTTCTGTCTCTGTCTCTCAAAATGGGTTGCTCAAGGCAAGCGTCAAACGCGCTGAAGGCGGTGATACTACACTCTCGCTTTTAGGAGTTGGGACATGACGGAATATTAACTTGCATATTCGGGCGAGCATTGCATTGTCACTTAAGTTTACCATTCGCTCGTCCTACCACGCTCAACATTCAAGCGATTTTAAACTATTCACTACTCGCACGCTCTGAGAGATGGTTTTCTCTGCCTGCTTACATAGAGTAGGCTAAAGCCGCCTCACAAACAGCCTGTGAGTAACAAAAGTTCTTTTTCACGGATTATATCGCTTTTACAGCCAAAAACAAGCAAAATGATGTCAAAATGTCGGTCTTGGTGAGTATCCAACACAGTCGGTTATGTCTTAAATAAGCATAAAATGCATGTGATGTGCCAGTATAATGAAAACAGGATCCGTGCACTAGCTCTTAAAGTGACAGCAGCCATATGTGTCTGTCATTAATATTGTTGTCAAAACAACAAAAGATAGCTTTAATTATAAGGAATCTGGATTCATAGTCGATGCATTTAATTTAGTCAGGAATAAACTACTACCCAATGTTATTTTACATTTAATTACTTTATTAAGTTCTTAATACTAGTGCTAGACCTATTCAAAAACTTTTCTCTTTATTGGTAGGCTATCTTTATTCTATTGTATTTATTTGTTTAAAATGATTTCTACATAATGTAAAGAAATTACTGTGTTTGGTGCACATTCCAACACTAATTTAACTCTCATTGTTTTTTAATGACAAAAACTAAATAGTTTTTCAGTTATCACAACTGTTATAACACTGTTTATTCAATAAAGATATTACTGTTACTAAACTCTGCTCAAAAGAAATTTAAATTCCAAATTGATCCATATTAGTGAAGCAGATTAGTAAAAAAATCGTTCACTTTGGTATAGAAGCATGAAATTTGGCACAGATACTCTCTAAGGGCCACTATTTTGGAAAAAGGCCACTCAAAAATTCAATGTGGCGGCCAATTTTCAAGATGGCCGCCATTGCCAAAGGCAAAGCCCCAACTTTTGTCCCCAACCCGCATCTCCTCCCACAGCTTTTGTCACAGACCCACGAATGATGAGGAAAATAAGGAAGACGAGGATTCAAGTGCAGGAAGGTAAGTTTAATTAAATGACTACAAAACAACATGAAAACTGAAAACCAAAACTGCCCTGTAGGGGAAAACCAGAGAGCTATCAGGCAGACACAGGAAACACAAGGGAAACAGATAATAACGAACCAACACAGGACTGCAAACACAAGGAGACTAAATAGGGAACAAATGACAGAAGGTAACAAGCAAGACAGGTGAGGGAGATAATACAATTAACAGGTAACAAGATGGGAGGGGCTGACAATAGACAGGAGAGCACATGGCACAAAGGAAACGCATGACAAGCCATGTGCTCACAATAAACAGAACTAGAACACAAGAACATGACAAACCGGGAATGTCAGACCTCTGTCACCAACTAAGATAAGACCAGACAGAAGTGACAGAACCCTGACAGAAATGGGCAGTCATACACATTGCATAGGGATTTTGTATTGAACATAGCTCTGGATCACAGTGTCATAGAGACAAGGGGACGGGCTCATTTTAATCAGACGACCAATCAGTCTCTCAGGATCATTGTGAAGCTATTAAGCCATGCCCTAGCAACCGTTTACAGCACCTAGCAACAAGTTCCATTGACTTCCATTGAAAGAGATAAAAGGGATATCTCTGGATAGAAGTATCATAGAAACATGAGTGTGGTCTCGTTTTACCCGAGGCAGCAAACATTCAATCATGAATTACCTGAACACTTCTAGCCCCTCCCTAGCAACCAAAATCCAAAGAGGTATATCTTCCATTCTGAATGTCACAGAGACATGGGAGTTGGTTTATATCATTCATAGTGACACGCAGCCTTTAGAGTTTCATGATTGGCAGCTGCCAAGCCACTCCCTAGCAACCATTTTGCAAGACCTATACTGCCCTACAAAGGCAAAAGACCTTAAAGCTCCAGTAGGTAGCTTTTGTAAACAAATATTTGTTAAAACTGTCATTATGTCCTCACAGTAGAATATGAGACAGATAATCTGTGGAAAAAATCGAGCTCCTCTGGCTCCTCCCTGTGGTCCTATTGCCATTTGCAGAAATACACCGCTCCCGGTCAGAAACAACCAATCAGAGCCAGGAGGAATGTCTTAGCAGTGTCAATCACGCTAGTGTACGCGCTGATCACCCCTCTCTTGCACAGCGCGAGCGCGTACCGTCGTTCGTGACTCTCCTGTTCGAACGCGTTCATCCAAATTAACGAATCTTTTTTCCGAGTCATTTCGTTCATTCAACGAACGAAATGACTCGCAAAAAGATTCGTTCATTTCGAACGAGTCTTTTTCGGAGTCATTTCGTTCATTCAACGAACGAAATGATTCGAAAAAGATTTGTTCATTTTGATGAACGAGTTCAAACAGGAGAGACACGAACGTGCATCACAGAACAGAGCAAGGCGAGCATTTGTGCTTATAAAACTTAAAGTTTTTTATTTATTTTTGAAATGACCGATCGTTTCGCTAGATAAGACCCTTATTCATCGTCTGGTATCGTTTAAAGCCCTTTGAAGCTGCACTGAAACTGTCATTTGGTCCTTGAAACGTTTGTGTCCTATTGAAGTCCATTATATGGAGAAAAAGCCTGGAATGTTTTCATCAAAAACCTTAATTTATTTTCGACTGAAGAAAGAAAGACATGGACATCTTGGATGACATGGGGGTGAGTAAATTATCAGCAAAAGTTTTTTTTAAAAGTGAACTAATCCTTTAACGTTATCTTACTAGCTATTTATAACTTATAGAAAGAGTGCAACGTTATAAAGTTACATGTATTGCAAAATACATAATGATTTGAGGACCAAGTTTGTAGTCAAAGTATGGGCAGGCCATAGTCAATGTAAAGCATATCGTTGATGTTTCGTCCCTATTAGTGAATGTTCCATAACTGTTTATAATCTGCCGTCATTGGTGGTCCTGTTTACTAGCCTGCGCGTTCACGGCAGGCTCCGCTGTGGGGGAGGAGCTGTGGAGGGAGGGCTGTAGCGCAGCAGAGAGCAAGGGGGTTGGACCTGGAAGTTGTGCTTGTTCAAATTTTCAGGCTAAGTCAACATTTTCTCAAAACTCCCTACTGCAACTTTAACTCGCTAGAGTGTGGAACTAAGAAAAATGACTTTAAAGATTTTTTGTTGTCCCGCCAAATTAATTATAGGTAGGACACTGGAAATCTGGCAATTAGATGTTTAAGTAATGAAAATTATCTACATAAAAAAGTCTTGAGCTCAAACTTGACTTTTGACCACAAGGCCTATTTTAAAGTTACTGTACTCTGCCTTTGTATTGTCAGCAAAAAGTGAGAAGTCATGCCAAGGCAAAAGACAGTAACTTCCACATTATCAATATTTGGTTGCTGATCACCATTAACAAAATCACTATAGTAACACCTGTATAAAATCTAGTGATCATGGCATTTATTTTGAATGATTTACAATTACTTATAGCCATCTACTTACTGTGCTTTGGTTGCATTCTGGTGGCCCTATTAATTCATTAGACATGACAAAATACTTCCGTAGCGGTAAAGAGTATAGGCTATCTTCAAGTGGTACTGAGTGGCATAAGACTTGCTAAACACGCATTCAAAATTATCACGATAAAACAGATCTTCTGTTTTAAAAACACTTCGCTCGTCCCGCGGATTTATTCCGGACGCTGTGATTGTATAACCTGCTTGTAACAGCTGAGCTGGTCTGATGTTGTATGCACCAGCACTTGCTTCATTATGTTGTATGCACCAATATACCCTTGTTGCTTCATTATTATCACTCCCTGTCAGTGTTGGGAGTAACGCGTTACAAAAGTAATGCATTACAGTAACATATTACATTTTGCTATAACGCAGTAGTGTAAGGCATTACTAATAAATTTTCAGTAATATTTTACTATATTACATGCTCAGTTACGCTTGCGTTACAACACAGTTTTAGTTTTAATTGTAAAAAAACACCAAAAAAAAAAACACCAAGACCGCGTGACATTACGAATGAAAAATGCAAGTAGGCTAAGTTACCTGTTCGTGGTCAGTCAAAAGCCGCGTGTGGTGTCCAAGTTTGTAAATAAATACTAAATGGCAGCGTCTGATATATTTTATATAGCGATTTATTTTTTACAGGAGTGCCGTGAGGCATGATTTCGGCCTCTGTGCTCGCGCTGGCCAGTGGAAAAGCGGCTAATGGGTGAAGAAGAAGACTGTACATTCGCGAGATGGACGTATGCGCATTAGGCTACTCCATTTGTTCTGTGTTTTCTTTCTAAACAGTTAGGCTATGTTTAGGTGGTATTTTTCTTGTTTTCATCACGCAATCATGTTTTTGATGCGGTGGTGACGCGTTCACGTAACATGATGTAAGGAAAGCAACTAAAAGCTGTCACAAAGAACCGGCAAAAGCAATGATTATGAATATGTCAAATATAGCAAGGAGACATTTTAATTGTTTATTAATAAAGATGAAGTTGACGTTGCTGACTCGTGATCTTCGCAGTAGTGAATGCGCCAGAGAGAAATGCACATTTCATACAGATAAGCAGAGAGCAGTCCGTTTTCTTTCGTTTTGAATTGTTCTGTTTACAAGTAGACATTTCAATATATATATATATATATATATATATATATATATATATATATATATATATATATATATATATATTTCAGGTCTGTGAATTAGGCTAGGCTACCTTATAGCCTACGCTGAGTTTCGGTTAATTTATGAAACGCGCTCGCGCAGGCGCCTCCCTGTCGTGATCTATTGTCTGCTATATTTACTTCTTATTTATTAAATCCAGGCAATTGGTTGATGAAACATTGATTGAATTTCGATTTGTACTAATTGTATCTTAATTTTACTTTAAAGAAAGGCTTTGTGTCTTCTGTTTGAGGTCTCTGTGAAAGTTTTAAAACAGTCTTTTAGTGCTGCTTCAGAGCGGTCATGTCCGTAACGGAGAACTGTCACGTCCTTACATTGTTTTTTCCTCATAAATGCGAACACGAAAAATAAAATAAAATGAATATTTTATGTTCTGTGGAGAGCCAACCCTTCTTCATCCGGTGGGTAGTATTACTTTTGATTTGCGCAGTGTAATTCACAGAATTACAAAAAAATATTTTGCCTCCTAAAAGTTAAATTTTTTTTTGTCACGCATGAATGCGTGTGTATTTCCCTCATATTAAATATAAAACACATGTGTAGACGGATATTTTTCTAATGTCTGGACTCTTTTAAGGGGGTATCCTATGGATAAACAAACATTTCAATATATTGGTATTAAATGCATTTTCTGAGAATTTATATTTCAAGTTTTGACTGCAAATGTCACGTCCATAACGCTGGAATTCCCCAATTTTAAATAATTTATCCTCAACTAGTTTTGTGGTGTAGGTCTACGTATTTTATAATGTTAACTTCAAAATTCAAATAATACTAATAGTAATTTAAAGATGTGGTATCATTGGATCTGGACGGGAAGGATAACTCTTGGAAAGGGGTGTGTCGCGATTCTGCAGGTTCGTGGATCTGAGTGTCGCGATTTCGGTTTCATATCGCATATCGTTACAGCCTTAGAATGTTAAGTTCTACTACTGTATAGATATTTTGGTGAAAGTAACTCAAAAGTAATACAGGAGTAATGTAATGCATTACAATTTGGAGACAGTATAATATTGTAAGGTAATGAATTACTTTTAAATAACAGTAACAAGTAATGTATAATGTATTACAGTTTGGAAGTAACTTGCACAACACTGCTCCCTGTGATGTATTAGTCCTGCGTAGGCTCGACCGTGTTCAGGGCGGTGCTGAAGGCGCCGGCGAAGTTTTGGCACTCTGCCAGCTAGATGCATGATTGTTTCAACCAGGTCCGGTACCCGAACTGGCCAGGTGGGGCTTTAGTTCTTTGTTGTATTCACCTGCTACGGCATGTGTAACACTTTTCTGTCAACTCTGCATATATCCTTCGCGATCGATATCACACGTTTGTCGATGGAGCGGGTTAAGAGCATACTATCTGACCGCATTAGTGCAGGACAAGGCTCTGAGGACATCAGAAGTTACAGGGACTGATGGCAGCTGTAAGTACACAGGCCAAAAATGTGCCAAAAATATCAATAACTCATTTTCAACCAAAAACAAAGTTACGGTCTTTTGCCTTTGCACGGCAGCATATCTCTGCATCAGAACATCGTATAGAGATGGGGGTTGGCTCTTTTGACTCATGCTAGCAAACAGGAGTTCCAACATGCTACACATGCTAGCTGTGAACAGCTACATGCTAATAGCGATTAGGTAAGTGCTAAATCATGCCAAGAAAATGCTAAGAACTCCAATAGTGACCATCTGTGACAACTACTAACCACCTAGCAACACCATAGCAACCACCCAGAATACCCTAGCAACCGTCTACCAACACCATAGCAACGACCCAGAACACTCTAGCAACCACCTAGCAACCACCTGAACACATGAATAAGCCATATCTCGGCACCAGAACATCGTACAGACATGTTTGTTGGCTCGTATGCAATCATGTACCACACCCTACCAACCGAGTTGCGAGTTTTGCCACTGCAAGCACCCACTCACATTTTCTTCTGGAAACGTACATTCTATGGCCATCTTGAAAATGGTCGCCATCTTCAATTTTGGAGTGGCACACACCAAGAAAAATGGCGGCCATCTTGAAAAATGGTTGCCATCTTGAATTTTTGAGGGACAAGCACTGTTTTCCAAAAAAACATTCTGAAGAGAGTATTTTCACAAAATGTTATGCCTATATGATATCACTGTTTGAACGATTGACATAATGAGCATTTGACAGAAATAGTTGAATTTTTGGGTGGCCAACGCCTTTTTCACAAAAAATTACCCTTGGAGAGTATCTGTGCCAAATTTCATGCTTCTATACCAATTTGAACGATTCTCTTGAAATATGCCATTAATCTGCTGCACTATATCGTGATACGTATCGTATCGTGGCTTTAGTATCGTGATGTGTATCGTGACATTGTTGGTGATACACAGCCCTAATACATGCATACATATAATTACACAGAAAGGTAAACAAAACTTCTAAAATCAAATTACCATTTATTTTGCACAATATTTACTTAAGGGAAACACAAGGGGAACTACCACTTGTATTTATTGGCCACTCTGCACCATTTTTACCAACGACAGAAAATAATAACAAGTAGAATAGTAATAGCTCTTGGTGTCAGAGCTTGTGTGTTAACCGCTACATACTTTAAGACCTCCACACAAACCAACACGCCGCTGCAACAACATTATAAATGCGTTCAAAGCATCTAGGCGAGTGAGCCAGTGGGCATGTTGTGGATGACTGAGAACAACCAGCAGTTCGGAGCGTTTGTGTGCTGAACAAGGGCTTTCATTTACAGAGCGCTGACAGTAGGCCAGATTATGGCCCATGGACACAGCGAGTGGTCTGTTCTGCAGCATGCACCAGCGACCTTCAGTGTTATCAAATATAGTCATGCAGTTTAGTTATACTCGAACAAAGACGGTCATTATGAGTCGCCTTTAATGGAGGGAAGCATTTCCTGTGACGAGTAAACAGGCCGTTCTCCCACAGAATTTATGGATGTGGTCACTCTTACCTTGTCCGGCGTATACGTGAGAGATGGTGGCCAAGTGACCTGGGTGGGGAAGAGAGAGAAAGCGAAATGAGATATGTTAGTGTTAACCATGCAATCACAAGAAATCATCAGCTGTCACTATATTATCTGCTCTAATCCCTCTCAGCAGAGCGGCGTCAGGCATACTTACAATGAGTACACAAGATGACTTATGTCAGAGTTATAGGTCAGCATTGTTCAAGGACAATTTCATGGAAAGATTAATAGAATCCAAAGAGATTGATGGGATGAGCGGCTAAAATCCAAAGGATCGCAGCAGTTTAAGTCTTGAGCTTACACATAATTCAAGCACACACAGATGTGAAGACTCACTTTTGACGGCGAGGTGTTCGGATAGCAGGTGTGCGTATTCCTCTTTGTCGAGTTGTGTCGGAAAGCCTCCCAAAATCAGATTGACCTGCACCATTCGATTCCTGCTCTCTTCGATGTAAAACCGTGTCTGATTCATCTGTCGCAACGATGTCTGAAAGTCACATGCTCAGAATCAGAGTTTGAGACAACCGAGAAGCTCTCACAAGATGTTTTCCATAACAAGCACACAGACACGGTAAAATTTGCGTGCTGTGCTTATCAGGGCTCATCACCTTGACTGTTTTCCAAATGCCAAGCAATATCAACATGACCTGCCCCACATACCTTCCGTATCTCTAGCAGTTTGTCCAGTAAAAGCTCTAGACCGCTGAGGACTTGCCTTTGAACTGAAGATGGGTAAGAAACACAAGGTTAGGATATCATGAAACTCTTTCACACTTTTCGAAGCTGTTCTATATGTTGAAAGGGGTTGAACCAAAATCCCTTTCATGAGGCCAATCAGATTCTTAAGGAACTTGGAGAAAATGACATAAAAATCAATTCAATTCACATTTATTTGTATAGCGCTTTCATAATGCACATCGTTTCAAAGCATCTTTACAGAAAATGTATCTACATTACAATTTAGAGTGATCTGATATCAGAGGTAACTGTCTAAGTTATGCATTTCAGAAATGTACAAATACAAATGACACAGTTAGCTAAAATGTATTAATTTAAGGCAGAAACAATTAGCTCATTGAAGTAATGAATACTTGTTTGTTAACAAATGAATATGACACAGAAAAAATAAAATCAGGCAAATTACATTTCCCATTACGGTTTATATTTGTAAAATATAAGTAAATAAATAAAATTCCTTATAAAAATATACATTTTAATTATTGTGTGCATATATATATATATATATATATATATATATATATATATATATACACACACATTAAATGTTTTGGCTCAACATAACACATTTTGATTAGAAAATCTTATTCTCTAAATCTTATCTTATATCTTACCACTGCAAAAACTAAGAGACCAAAGCACTAGCAGTTTCTCTGGAATTATTATTTATATGTATCTGTTTGAGTAAAATTAACATTTTAGATTTATTCTACAAACTACTGACAAAATTTCTTCCAAATTTCAAATAAAAAAATTGTCATTTAGAGCATTTATTTGCAGAAAATGACAACTGGTCAAAATAACAATGCCATGTTTTCAGACCTCGAATAATACAAAGAAAAGTTTATATGCATTTTTAAACAACACAATACTAATGTTTTACCTTAGGAAGAGTTCAGAAATCAATATTTAGTGGAATAACCCTGATTTCCAATCCCAGCTTTCATGCGCCTTGGCATGCTCTCTATTAGTCGGTCACATTGCTGTTGGGCGACTTTATGCCACTCCTGGCGTTAAATAATAAATCCAGAGAAACTGCTAATTTTGCAGTGGCCTCTTAATTTTTTCTAGAGCTGTATAATATAATATATATATTATAATACATGTAAGATAACTTACCTTGTTTGCTGCTCATGAAAACTTCTACAAGGTTAAAGTCAGCAGGGTTTGCTTTCTATAGAAATTTGCAAAAAGAACATGAGGATTAACATGCAAAAATTGTGCATAAAAAGTTGACCATTTTTGCATTTTAGTAAGAATCTATTGTGGTATTTGCCTGTGCAAAAGCTGCCACGGAGACACAAGGGTGTTACAAGCAGTTGCTATGTGGTAGGCAAAAAATCAGTTTTAAAAAAAAGCAACAACAAAGGTTGATTGCTTGTAAAAGTAATGGCACAGATTTCCACGCGTGTTTTGAGGCATCATCAACGTTTGTGGCACAAATAAGTTGTGTGTAAGTACTAGATTTTTGAGAAGTGAAATCCAAGTTACCCGTTTTCCTAGTTGTGGGAGCACTTCCTTTATGACTGAGTCTACTATGCTGCTTTTCCCAACAGTCACTGAGATGTAGGCGACTCCAACCCTGAAACACAAATGTGAAACCCAATAATGTTCCTCATTACACCATAATTTGAAAACGTAAAGCATCAAAAAACAATCCATCCCATGATTTACCATCTGTGTGGCACTGTATAAATCATCTGCTGGTCTGCCACTGAAACTTCAGACAATGTTTTGATTTACTGTGGTCAATATTACATAAGAACATAAACTTCTGATTCTGGCACTAACTGGTCGCATGTGTTAAGCCTGACTCAATCCCTCCCTGACTCAAAACCATGTTAATAAAACATAAAATTCTAACAAAACAAAACAAAATGCCTCATCTAATGAAAACATCAAGCACTTGAGTGGCACTGCTCTTCTTTTTAAGAAATCTAAAGGTTCTCTGATGAGTTTTTGTAGGTGATGAGGGTCCATCAGCATTTGTGAACCATTGTCTTCTGGCAAGGCAACAACATCTTAGGTAAACCACGGATGCTGTGTCACCTCATCTCTGTGGCAACTGGACACACAACAGCAAGACTATCATCAGTCGAGCAATGCGTGTTTTGATGGGTTTCATATACACTTTCCCTCGCTGACTGGTACACGACACAACTATTGTCCATTTCCTTGCAATGCCTAGTGATGATATATGGTTTGTTTGGAGAAGCGAGGGGATTGACGTGCCCTAAAACCCTCAGATAAGTAAACTGTAAGCTAGAACCTCCGTTCTGACGCAAGAACTGAGCATCTTTATGATGTGTTTGTATGTAAAATCCATTTTCCATTCTGTTCTGCTTACCCATAAACCTAACTTCGTCTTCTAAATAGGGTTGTGGGATATGTATTGTCTACGCTAATATAACAAAGTGCAAGCTGACACTGAGTAGCCTATTAGTATACAGAACGGCCTCAAAATTCAAGATGGTTGCCTCAAATGCCTCTGTATGTTTCAGTCTTAACTAGGCCTATATCATATGACATAAATATAAGCAATATCACAATCAAGTGTGCAATTCTTCTCAAATATCAGTATGATGGCAAATGTGAATTTCATACAACAGTATAAAAGCAAGTTAATATTGTGTTACATTTTAGACACAATATTGTTTTTTGCTTTATTTCCCAAATGAAAATGGTTGCAAAATTTAAACACAGCCATAACACACAGTGAATCTTCATTTTATAAACGCAAGTAAGCTATGACTCATTCATAAAGACAGTTACTTGCTACGTTCCTGAATTAGCTATTCAGCCATTTCAATGAATCTGTTGAATTAAAAGTGAAAGCGAAAGTGACATGTGAAGGCCAAGTATGGTAACCCATACTCGAAAATTATCTCTGCATTTAACCCATAAGTTAGCCGTGCAAACCGTGGACACATACACCCGTAGCAGTGGGCAGCCATTTTTGCTGTGGTGCACGGGGAGTGATTTGGGCTTAGGTGCCTTGCTCAAGGGCACCTCAGTCATTTCCTGCCAGTATTGAGAATCGAACCCGCAACCTTCGGGTTACCAGTCGGACTCTCTAACCATTTAGGCACAACTGCCCTAGTCATTAATAAAATATTGTCTAATTAATAAACGTTATTGACCCAGAAAATAATTTTTTGTAAATATCGCACATCCCTACTTCAGCGTTTTCTTTGTGTAGCTTGTGGGTTATTTAAAGGAATATTATGGTTTAAACTTAATATGAAATCATTTACTTTCTTAATACACATTACTGGTCTAATTGTGCATGAGTCATGACTAATCATATCTTTTCAAAATATAATAAAAAATGTAAGAAAAATAAAATTACTAAAATGACTTAGCTTTCCAGCAGATATTACCAAGTCTTATGAATTTTCAAGTCCTTGTATATAAAATCAAGGCCCATACTACTATATTATTTTCTCTCATTAAATATTCAATTTCAGTACAAATATATTGGATTATGGAAGAAAAATGTGGTGCGAAAACTGTTTCAAGTTGACTTTAAATACCATGCCACAGGTGCTGTTGACAGAACTTGAATTTAAGCTGAAATATTGTTTTAAAGAATGAGTTTCCTCTACATTCTTGTACAGTTCCTTGTGAATCAATATACGAATGGCAGTTGGACAACACTAAACAAAACGGCAGAACACGATGCACTAAAAAGCAGAAGTAGAGCTCACTTGTGCCAGCTGGGGTAAATCTTCACCACCTCTGTTTCTCTGGGTTTTGCTCTGAGCACCAAGGGATCAGACACCGTGTCTTTAAAAACGGGCTTGTTGTCTGGGGTGCCGTTACGGTTGATGATGTCATCTGTAAACAGTCCCTGTTGGCTGAAACTCTGTAGCTCATAATCCTGTGGTTCATCTGGGATGTAGAATGCTCTGAGCGCCGCTTCCTGTCACAACCGAAAATCAGAAACATCAGAATAACACTGACAATAAAGTTTTAATGTTATTCAAGCATGATCTTTATAAAACACTTTTGATGTATATATTCATTGTAAAATGTATACATTGTAATTTAGCTGAAACCTGATCAGGGAAAAAACATCTCACCACCACTTCCTCATTCTTGATTATTCGAGGGATCGCAACCAAGCGAAACTGATTGCGCTTAGCTGCATCGTCACCATCGAAAACTTTCAGCGTCTGTTTACCTAGGCCAAAAGATGGGAGATTACTTTGGGTGCAAGTGTGATTACCATTAGCTATGATGTCATTTTTGGCCAGTTTTTTACCCGTGTCAGGTGACCCTGTGGACTGAGTCTCCTTTGACGTTAACGGACTCGGAGTATCAACATCATCCATGTTATCTGGAGAAAACACACCTCTCTATGAGCATTTACAGACATGTGATCTTGTTATTTGATATTCAAAGGTGAATAGGACAGTCTAACAATGAATTAAAGGGCTAAATTTTAAATGTGCAATTTCCCAACCATCTCATTTTCAAGGCTTATACATTTAACGGTAGAAAACTGTAATTAAAACGGAAAATAATTACTGTGCTCATTGACATTGAAGAAATGTTCTGGGTTCAATACAAGTTCAATACGTCTGTGACGTGCAGTCGAGTAGCAAAGAAAACAATTGTGACATGCCTCCCAGTTTGTAAAAACAAGCAAAAATCAGTACATTCAGTGTTCAGTAATGGAAATCTATAGGGCACTGCAGCGGGATATTAACCACAACATTTCTAAAGTACAGCCACAAGACTTACCGATTATGGGTAATCATAAGACTTGATTGATAAACTGTGCAAAGTTATATCCAACATTATCACTGTAACTTTCACATGACACAGGCAGGGGTACCAAAAAGGTTGGAATAAAAAGAAAAAAAATCCATCTGTCTAGAGTTTTGTAACAAAAAGTATAATTTAGCCAACTTTTAACTTTTGAACAGTGGTAAGATAGTAAGATTTGTTTTCATGCTTTTGAAAGACATTTAATGGTCACTAAGGATGCATGTAGTGAAATATTATTATAATTGTATAATTATAACTGTTTTCTATTTTAATATTTTTTTTAAATGTAATTTATTCCTGTGATTGCAAAGCTGAATTTTCTCATTAAAAGCAAAATCATTCTAATATGGTGATCAAGAAACTTTTCTCATTATTATCAATGTTGAAAACAGTTTACTGCTTAATATTTTTGTAGAAACCTTGATTTTTTTTTTTCAGGAATCTTTCATTATTTTAATACATCCTTGCTAAAAGTAAGTATTAATTTATTTATTTATTTAAATCTTACCCCAAACCTATATTTAAGTGCAAACACATTTTTTTGCTCGTTTTTACCACCTTGAAGAACAAGTCAAAATGATTGTGCTAATGAAGCCACAGATGCTGTGCACAGAACTTGTTGTGAATCAGAACATTCCTTTAACTTTAAGGTGTCTGCTCAGATTTCAGGGATAATGGGAAAAGGTCTAGGCAGCATTACCCATCTCGCCGTGCTGGGAATTCTCTGAGATTCTGTAACAGTGCATCTTGCTGAAGTTCCGCGAGCAGATCCACACGCAGCTGGGGTGAAGAATCATGTTCCGCAGTCGTCCCAGGCTGCACTCCGGGGACATGATTATGTAACATGATGCATGTGCCTGCAAACATATAAACACAGATAAGCTCACAAGCTACAGTGCACCACAATTTTTCTAATAATAATGACAACAGATGGTTCATTTATTTATCCAAAGCAAAAAATAGGGACATTGTTCCTGTATTAAGGGCGCTATATTAACCAGGTTGGGTGGCTTGCTGAAGAGCACACTGGTCTACCATTCATGGATTGACCTTTGCAGGGTTTCTACCAACAACCTTTTGGTTACCAGTCCTGATCTTTGACCACTAGACCACACCACCCTGACTAAAATAAAATAAAGCTACAGTCTTGTGTGTATACGGTAAGTTCTTTTTTCTTGTGTCTATGTTCTCAAAATCCCTCAAAATCATAGAGGTTTTTGCTTTCAAAATATTAGAGCTGCAAACAGCCATTTCAAATATAGACCCTAAAGCCTCTGTCCTCAAAAACCTTTTGCTCAGGTGCTACTGCTTACATCATCTAATAACCTACAGTACATGCTGAAAAACTTGAGGGCTGGGGAGAGGATGGAATGGATGCTAGTGTTCAGAGGGACATGTTGTGTTAGCTGGAGTGCAGTAGAGTAGAGCGCTTTAGCACCCGGAGCTAAATAAAATAATGCGGGAAAAAAGTGGAGAGTGAGCCATTGGTACAGTATGTAACTCTATTGACTCTTTCAAAAATTGCATCTTCGATGTAGGCAGGTGACTTCTAAGTCAGCATCCTAACTGAAATGGAAACTCATAAGTGAGTGATTTGGAACATGGCCATACAATTAGTGCAAAGTGGTTGACTGAACAACTGATTTTAATACAGGCATCACGAACGGTCTAACAACAACCATAACTTAACAAGCATATATTATAAACCAGTAAGGGTCAGTAAGATTTTTTTTTTTTTAAAGTAATGAATGTTTTTCTTCAGCATTAAATTGATCAAACGTGATAGTACAGACATTTGCAATGTTAGAAAATATTTCCATTCCAAATAAATGCTATTTCTATTCATTGAAGAATCCTAACGAAAATGTATCACAGTTTTCACATAAATATTAAGCAGCACAACTCTTTTTTTAACAGTGATAATAATTAGACATGTTTCTTGAGCACCAAATCAGCATATTAGAATGATTTCTGAAGGATCATGTGACTGAAGACTGGACTAATGATGCTGAAAATTCAGCTTTGCATAACAGGAATGAATTACATTTTATAATCTATTAAAATAGAAAATAGTCATTTAACTATTCATAAACTAATTATTTAAAACTAATTTTTATTCATACTTTTCAGTGTTTAATGCATAATAAGTACATTTATCTTGCATCATTCATCTGTCATCTTGGATTTTTTTTTTTTTTTCAGGCCAGAGTAATGCATTCTGGCAGTGCCTTCTCTGTGAAAAATATAAGAGATGTTGTCTTAGGATATGGAAAAATAAATATCTTAAGATGCAGCATAATTAGGTTACCTACCTTTTGATGGCTTAAAATAGTATCTATAAAGGAAGCATGATTGGTTTTGAAACAAAAGGCAATCTGGCAACAATCAAAATTAAAAACCAGGCCAGGCAACAGAAAAAATAGCCACTGCCAAGATGGCAGTGGCTATTCAACTTTGACCGAGTACAATTTTGTGAGTGCTGACAGGAGCTGCATCCCAGATTGCACCTGTTAAATAATTGATCAATTCTTTGAGACACGGCAGCCTTAGAGCCCACTCACCTTCATTCTTATGACTAAATAATGAAGCCGTTTGTGTGATGAATACAGCCGACAACAGGCAAACTGAAAGTGTTGAATGCTAAGACAAGTAAAGTTTGGGTGCACTTAGTGCACTGTGAAAACGAGAAACAAACACTTACCGTAACGCCACACCACTCACATCTCATGCCAACCAGGACGTCTGAGGAGCTGCAGGTGCGATGGCAGAACTCACAACGGATACCTGGGGACATGTTGCCCTCCCGCCAGTGATGCTGGTACGTGTCCTATCAGGGCAGGAGGAGATGATGGGTTAGGAAAAGCAATGTGGCCAATAACACAATCTGGAGCAATAATAGAGATATGATTTACCCAGGACATGCTCCTGTATCAACATCCTAGTTTGCTGGGGTTGAACAACATTCTTATCAACCAATCATTTCCCTCCGAATATAGCGGTAATTTAGAGTTTGATCTATAATTAGAAATGATCTAATTATATAATTCTAACTAGAAGGACAGCTGAATTGCTGCCCTATAGGTAATGACTTTACAGGCAGCATTTGCGCACGAAGGTACCTCGTGAGGTAGCATAATGGTTTAATGATCTACAACAAATCATTGGTAATAACTAAGCGAATATTTAATTACTACAATAGTAATTTCTCCCTAGAAATGACATCAAATGTGGAAAATGTTGGCCAATAAAGTACATTTACACACAAACTGAACCACAAACCACAACTTTCAGATGCCATCTTCATTTTTTTTTAGCTCAACTGTCACAGATGGAATGCACAGGTTTGTGGGATATCAAAGGCAGCGAAGGATACATCAATTCTGCCTTTAAAAAATTATCAGATGAAGGTATTTTAGTTGATAGGAAAAGAAGCGAACATTGGATTCGGACGTGCCTTGATGCCATCCTACCTCTGAAGGCAATATTTTTAAGCCCTTAAGCGAAACTCCCAAATGCGTAGGACATCAATAAAGTTGTGCAATCACAAATAACAATAAGTTGGTAACATGTAGTGTTAATCAGTACTAATGTAATTAAAGTCTACCAAACAACAACATAATTTCAAGTGTGAAGAAAAGCTTGACAAGCTATGAAAAATTCAATTACTTTTCAAATTGAGGTCAGCCTTTAATGTTAGGCTTTAAATGTCAGGTTAATATACCAGTAGAAACAGAAGGAGATGGTGCAGTCCTGGTTCTCATACTCACAATGTCTTGCCCTCCATCTTGATGAGAGAAACGACAATCACTAACACTGAACGGGGCACAGTCGCTGTGGACATGTAGCTCACACACTGAAAGACATGTGAGGTAATGTTATTGAAAGAATAGGGAGTGTCTTTATGTGGTTTATCCACTAAGCAAGCATCATCTGAGGTGAAACGGATGGTATTTTCATTTTATTAGTACAGGCACTATTAGTACTGCCTGTGAGGTGTTACAGGCCTAATAGAGGGAACAGCCACTTAATTCATATTATTGTAGCAACTGTTTAAGTGTGTGTGGGAATTAAATATCGACTTTTCTTGTGAGCTTCATTTGTGCCTTTTGTATGCGAGAGAGGAAGAGAAACAGAAAAAGAATTTGGAGTGTGATGTTTTTCTTTTCAGCTCAGTTCTTAGAATTCACCCCACTGCAAAAGGCCATTCTGCCATTTCCATGGAAACAGCAGCTTTCCAAACAGGAACAGCCAGCACAGACAAATGAGCATAACAGAAAAAAAGAAAAGAAAAAAAAAATGACCAAGACCAAGGGTTTGGGGAAACAGAAAATGCTTTAGAAGAAACATTGAGAGAGCCTGATTATTAAAATAAGGGAAAATATATTTTGAGTGCTTAAAGTCCCACTGTGATGAAAATCAAGCTTTTAATGTTGTTTATACTTCTATGTGGTGTTTTTAATATGCTTTAAGACAAACCATGTGCAAATTCATAAGTCAACACCATTGCTGAGTATTTTCTCCTTAAAACTGCAGTGAACCAAAGACAGTATCAAAATCACTGATGTTTCTGACGTCACAAACTACCTTGTAACCAATCACGTCAACGTGTGATCGTCAACGAGTGGATCTCTGAGCTGGTGTGAGTGAGTGGAGGCAGGGCTAATTTGCATATTCATATAACCACATATACTAAATGTAGCAAGGTTGTAGAGTTACATTTAAGCTATTTTAAGGCATGAAGAATTTTTCTTCAAGGAAAAAAAACATCTAAGTATGTCGTTTTGGTGATCAGAGATGAGTTTTAAGGGATAAAATTGACTACAGGGGTCTTTAAGATATCCGCAACCCTGCAGATAAAATCTATCTGTACCTACTTTCGTCCTTTAAAGGAGCTATATGTAGAATTCAGAAACCCATGTTATTAGCGACACCAGTGGCTGTTAATTGAACTGCAGCCAGCAACTTAATACTTTTGCTCGCACTCGTGCACATGTATAACGTACAAGAGACTGAACATGATTCAAGGTCCTGATATAAATCACAGTGAAGTCCTTTTTTTTCCTTTGCTTAAAAGTAAGAAGTTGGAAATACCTTTGCAGTGATATACAGTTAACGAACATCTAGACGCCGTCCACGCTGCCGAGAGCGCTGTGTAGATGAATATGTAAATATGTGCTGCACACTTTCCTCTCAATAGTCAAGTCAAGTCAAATATATTTATATAGCGCTTTTCACAATACAGATTGTATCAAAGCTGCTTCACAGTATCAATCAAAACAACTTTACAATGTTTGTTTATTACTGGGAAAAAGACATCCAAGTTTGGTAGAGCTGATCAATGGTATGATTGGTTAATTAATTTGAATATCCCCAACTGAGCAAGCCAAAGGCAACAGTGGCAAGGAACCGAAAAACTCCATCCAGTGACCTAATGGTGTCCTAACACCCCATCAGATGACCCAATGGAGAAAAAAAACCTTGGGAGAACCCAGGCTCAGTCGGGGGCCAGTTCTCCTCTGGCGTTTGTGAACTAGAGGCCGAATTTACAGTAACTGTAAGATAAAAAATTTATATGAATGCCAGGCTAAATAGATGCGTCTTCAGTCTAGTTTTAAACTGGGAGAGCGAGTCTGAGCAACGAACAATATCAGGAAGGCTATTCCAGAGCTTCAGAGCTAAATGTGAAAATGCTCTGCCTCCTTTGGTGGATCTGGATATCCTAGGAATGACCAGAAGCCTTGAATTTAGTGATCTTATCGAGCGCGATGGATTGTAAGGCGATAGAAGATCCGTTAAATAGACTGGAGCTAAACCATTTAGAGCTTTATAAGTCAAAAGCAATACCTTGTATTTAATACGGAACTTTATAGGTAACCAATGAAGTGATGATAAAATCGGTGTTATATGATCATATTTTCTTGATCTAGTAAGAACTCTAGCGGCTGCATTTTGGACTAACTGTAGCTTGTTTATTGAAGATGCAGGACAACCATCTAATAAAGCATTACAGTAATCTAGTCTCGAGGTCATGAATGCATGAACTAACTTTTCTGCATCAGAGACTGATAGCATATTACGTAGCTTAGCAATGTTTCTAAGGTGGAAAAAGGCTGTTTTTGTAACATATGAAATATGCTTTTCAAAAGACAGGTTGCAGTCTAATGTAACACCCAGGTCTTTTACTGTAGCGGATAAAGTAACAGGGCATCCTAATATGTTAAAGTCGTGCTGTGAAAGGTTTTGTGGACGGTTTTTAGAACCGATAAGTATTACCTCTGTCTTGTCTGGATTTAATAAAAGAAAATTAAGCGTCATCCAATCTTTTATATCTTTAACACAATCTGTCAATTTGGATAATTTAGCGTATTCATCTGGCCGTGATGAAATATATATTTGAGTGTCATCAGCATAACAATGGAAACTAACTCCATGTTTCCTTAGAATATTACCATTGCATATATATTGAGAATAATAAAGGGCCTAACACAGATCCCTGCGGCACTCCATAGTTTGCCGAAGTTATAATCGATTTTTCTCCATTTAAGTAGACGAAATGGTAGCGGTCAGATAAGTATGACCTGAACCAGCTTAATGCTTGTCCTTGAACACCAGTGTAATTTTGTAGTCGATCTAAGAGTATTGTGTGATCTATAGTATCGAACGCAGCACTAAGATCAAGTAAAACTAGTACTGAGATACAGCCTTGGTCCGAAGCTAAAAGTAAATCATTTGTGATTCTAACAAGCGCAGTTTTAGTGCTATGATGTGGTCTGAATCCAGACTGAAACTTTTCATCAGGCATGTGATTGGCTAAGGACAAAAAAGCAGGAAAATATACTGAGAGACCCCCCCCACCACCACCACACACACACGCCGATCAAACTGGTGGCGGATCTATGGATAGTAAAGCAGGACCCATAACAACTTATTTTAACAAAAAAAATACATTTTAATTTATTTTACAGCTAGATGTGCAACATGCAACTTTTTTTGTACAGTATGACAAATGACAACTTATTTGGTGGATGTGTCGCAGTGGAAATCAAAGCCAAGTGTCTAATCCACTGTGCCATCAACACCATTCTATAATAATAGTAGTAATAATAATTATAACAACAATGACAATAACTTATTTCAATTTTAAAAAATAATATATTTTTACCAAACCTATACTGCTAAATGTGCAACATCCAACTTTTTATGCCACATGACAACAACTTATTTGAATTTAAAAAATAAAAACCCTTTAAACATTTATTATAGCCATCCAACATTACAGTGATTCCATCATTATTGAAAGCTATCAATTTTATTTTTAACATTTATTAGGCTTCAAAAAATATAACAGGTTTTAATTTAAGTGAACTTCAAACAATCCTCAGATAAACCCATAATAAATCTCATATTTACCTGTGCCCTTCCTGTTTAACAGGTGGACATATACAAAAATTGGATAAATCAAACAGTCTGCGCTGCATAAATTATAAATTATATATAGACTAATCCTTATTAAAGCTACACAAGTTCTTTAGTCAAGAGCAGTGAGTAATTTTCTCTGTTCTCTTTGTTCTTTGATTAACTTTACTGACAGAGTATTATTGGATGCTGGTCCTTTAAGAGCAGCCGCTGTTCTCACACGCGCCTCATTCTCTCACGAGTCACAACTCTTTATGTCCATCATAAGACTGCTCTTATGTTATGAAGATACTCGACAAACGACATTTTGGCATAATTGTGTGTGTTATTGTTCGTTCAAGCGCGAAAGAGAACTGTATTCTGGCGCGCGTTCTGTGCATGCGCATGATACTGGCGCGCGTCTTTCAGTCAGAACATTCACAGGCAGTGCGCTCTCCTTTGATTTGTCGCGCATTGGTTAAGCATTCGAATGAATAAGAGCGGGATCATGTAACTGGGGGATCATGTAAATCATGTAACATGTTTGTTTATTTTTTTTTACAGATCTGCATGATTCACGTAGGTCAAATTTTCAGGTCGGAAAATCCGGAATTCCGGATTAATCCGGAAAAATCACATCCCTGTTTCATAGATGTCGTTTTCTTGCAAGAAAGAGCCGAGTTGAGCGGACACAACTTTCTCTAATATTTTTGACATAAATGGAAGATTCGAAATGGGTCTGTCATTTGCTAGGTTATTTGGATCTAATTGTGGTTTCTTAATAAGAGGTTTTATAACTGAAAGCTTTAACGTTCTTGGAACATGACCTAAAGATAAAGATGAGTTAATAATATTGAGAAGAGGCTCTTCCACTATAGGTAACACTTCTTTCAGTAGTTCAGTTGGTATAGGATCTAATAAACATGTTGTTGTTTTAGATGAAGTGATAAGTTTATTTAACTCTTTTTGTTCTATGGTTGTAAAGCATTGTAATTGTTCTTGCGGGGTGATAATTGCGGCTGAATTATAAGGCGCGAGCAAAGATTGAACGTTTACGATTTTGATTCTGATGCTTTCAATTTTCTCGGTGAAGAAGTTTAATGAAATCATTACTACTAAACTGTAACGAGGTATTTTGTTCAGACGACGTCTGTTTATTTGTTAGTCTAGCCACGGTATTAAATAAAAACCTTGGATTATTTCAGTTGTTTTCTATTAATTTGCTGAGGTGCTCAGCCCTGGCCGTTTTAAGGGCCTTTTTATAACGTGACATACTGTCTTTCCATGCAATTCTAAAGACCTCTAAATTAGTTTTTTTCCATTTACGCTCTAAATTACGGGTTTCTCTCTTTAAATTATTTATTATTATTGTATCATGGTGCTATACTTTTTTCTCTGACCTTTTTTAATCTAATGGGTGCAACAATATCCAATGTTCTAGAGAGAATGGTGCTCATAGTGCTAGTTAGTTCGTCTAGTTCATCTGTTTGTTTGGGTTCAGGCAGCAGCTGAGACAGATCAGATAAGCTATTTGAGAAATGATCTATGGTGGATAGACGAATTGTTCTACCTGGTCGATAACGTGGCGCAGCATGACATATTACAGCAGTGCGTAATATGCAAGTTACCATGTAGTGGTCAGTGACATCATCACTTTGTGGAATGATATCTATATCGGTTGGATCGGTTCCATATGATATAATTAAATCGAGTGTATGATTAAGACGATGAGTTGGTCCGGTGACATTTTGCTTGACCCCGAAGGAGTTTAATAAATCTGTAAACGCAGCCCCTAACGCATCATTTAAATTATCTACGTGTATGTTAAAATCTCCAACAATTAATGCTTTATCGACGTTGACCAAAAGATCTGATAGAAAGTCTGCAAACTCTTTTAGGAAATCGGTGTAAGGCCCTGGAGGTCTATATACGGTAGCCAATGCTAGAGATAATAGGGATTTCTTTCTTACATCTAAGAGCGTAAAATTTAGCACAAGTGCTTCAAACGAATTAAACCTATGACGAGTTTTCTGAGTAACATTAAGGATATCTCTCTAGATTGTAGCAACACCGCCGCCACGACCGATCAGACGGGGCTCATGCTTATAACAGTATCCTGGCGGAGTAGACTCATTTAGATTTTCGGTTACTAGTCAAACGGTATTTAACATCTTGGAGATGTTATCCGACAGAAGATCTGCCCCGATTCTACTTGTATACAATATACAATATACAATAACAAAATAAAGATACAACAAAAATAACAGCGGTGAGAAAACAGCAGATAAAAGCATCTGATCGTAGGGTATGTTTGCACCAGCTCTGCAATTCACTGGCATCTGGTCGGCAGATGAGGTAATGGAAATTACACTGTGATAGTTTAATTATAAAGTATGTTTGAGAATTTAGACTATATAGATCAGATTATGTGAGACTAGAGTTTGAATGAATCCCATTTCTTTGAATGACGCATTGGCATTACAGTCCAAAATGGCTCTTACGGCATTATCCTTAACATTAACATTCGTGTGTCATTGAACGGAAACGATTCTCTCAGGAGCACATGTAAACGTCACATCCTTTTAATTTTCCCAGCAAAAATGTCCTGAGTACTTCACATAAAAATCAGGCTTTCATAGACAACCTTGGTAGTAGTCGGGGAAAGTCTGAATTTTTTTACGCTTTTTTTACAAGCTGTTAGCAATAAAAAAGCGATTAATACATGAAAATTCTTATATATAGCCCCTTTAAGCTTGTTCTAGCTGGTTTGCCGGCCTGGCCGAGCTGGTGTGGAGCTGGTTTAGTTGGTCAGCCATACAGTACCCAAAACCTATCTAAAACTAGCAAAACAAATCAGCCTGATCAGCAAATCATATTAACGTGCATCAGCAATGGAAATATCTAACTAACAGCAGCTGATAGGCTTCAAATAGGCCATATCATACAGCTTTCTAGTAATTTTGGTTATTTTCCCAGAAGAGTACTTCTGAGTCAAGAGTATAATTTAATTTAACGTGAACATTTTCCACCCCCTCTCTGACCCTTAGAATTAAACAGGCTGTTTTTGGTACTACACACATAAAGAGATAGTTAACCCAAAAACAAAATTTCTGTCCTCATGTCGTTCCAAACTTATTCAACGGAACACAAAGATATTCTGAAGAGTGCTGGTAATCAAACAGTTTTGGAGCCCATTGACTTCCATTGTATGGACCAAAAAAAACAGACATTTCTCAAAATATGTTCTTTTATGTCCTACAGAAAAAAAGATACGGATTCGGACGACATAAGGGTGATGACAAAATGTTCATTTTTGGGTGAACTATCCTTGAATGACCAATTTGAACTAAATAAATAATTTGCATCAAATGCATCAATTCTGCCGGTGAAAACCAAAAATTGTCATATGAGCCCAAATTAGTTTAGGTTATTATCAACACTTTATTTATCCTGAATTTATAACATCCTCCTTCACACACACTCACACACCTTCACAGCGCAGAGCCGAACTGCCTTCCAGATGCTTCCGGCAAACACAGCAGAACCTCTTCTTTTGACCAGCAGAACCGAAGCAATGTGCTACAGGAACCTGGACCACAAACAAGGAGAAGCATGATTAATAAAATCAAATCTTCAAATGCACCTGGGAAATTTATTGTCGGTGTTCCTTATTACAGCATGTCACCTATTCAAGTCGAAAAGCCTAAACAAAATTATAGCTACATCTGAATTCAAAATATAATTTCTATCACTATGTATACATGGTATCCCATTTATACGTGAAGCAAACTGTGAAAGTTGAGAGATTGACACCATTCGTGACAAATTTGCTTTCCACTCTATACAGATTATAGATGTATCTTCTGTATTATAGATCACTGTTTCTAGTTTCCACCTGTTTCAGATAGACATACCCCTTCCAACTTGTATCATCTAAAAAATTTCCCACAATTTCGCTTGGTTATTCATGTGCTTAGAATTGGTAATTACAATATTTCCGACTCCACTTGAAGGGCACATTGCCCTGATCCACATTCCATGATTTCATTCACATTTCATTCACTTTAGCGTATCAGTATGTTTCAATGAAGGTCAGGTCCACAAGAAATCTACACCCTACTCAGTAGTTTGTCATTCAACATTTAAATTAGTCATTAAAATAACCTGCTTAATCATACTATTAGTCACAAATCAGACATCACTAATGGGCTAAGTCATGTTTCTAGGGAGCAAACCGGCAGATCTGTGATGTCCATGTGACATCACTTCCTGTCTGAGTGGTGTGAATGGTGGGAAAGTGCGCAGATGCCCGCACTTCCTTCCTGTCTGGGGGAGGGAAGTATAGAATTTAAGGATTTAAATAGCTGATTTCTTTTCCCTTTGACCTCATGTACCAGCATTGCAGACCACAAATAGACAGATTTATAAATATAATAGGGGAAGGTTTCAATGTACAGTATATGTCGTAATAATAAATGAAGGAATGGGAAGTACCGTATACCCCTACTAAGCATGGGCCATATTTCGTTTTTTTTGTTTCAGCGTACAGTAAAACACATTACGATAAAAGTGAACATAATACAACACTGAAACCTGATCCTTCCTCTGAAAGCGTTAGAGTGCATTCAAGCTTTATATTTAAAAGTGTTTAACCTGTTTAACCAAACGTACTATTAAACGCACTCAAAGAAAGGGGGAATGGCCTGAGAGCAGTTCTCCCTCTCCTTCCACACATTTCCTTCCCACAGAGGTGTTACTTTACATCTAATATGCAATTGCATTTATCGAATCACAATCAGGTAGCACTTGACCACTTTGTCTAAGTTTAAATTAATCATGGATCACGTAAACTGCATTTGAATCATTATTGCATACAACAAAGAATATGTAATATGCAAATCAACAATTAATCAAACAGAATCATAAAGAATGTAAAGATTACCACTTCTAACTGGAAATGGAATGACATTCAGTTATCTGGAATATGTCTCAAATGTGAGCCTGTCTGGAACTATCAAAGACCCATAGCAAGATGTTCTGATATAGTGAAGAGATGTGGTAACAAATATCAGGTGGGCTGTCATGATGTGTGTGCCCATCTGTAACAACTGATTTCACGGGAACACATTGTGAATCACATAAGATTGTGACAGCACAGAAACGGGGGAGGAGAAGTCGGCCTTTCTGCCCTCTCCTTCCCATTCTCTCACTCGTGATGGGCGGCACTGTGACTCTGGATAAATATCTCCAGGTCTTTGGTTTGGTTTGGATTGATGTGCAGGTTTGTAAAAAATTATACAAATATTTTGGTGGGGTGGTGAATTAGTGGTTAGAAGTTTTCTGTTACCAAACCAAACATCTAAGGCATTTTGGGTAGTCAGAGCGAGCAACATCTGGAGAGCCGTATCTTGCACTGCCTCCATCATGCTCTTGAGCTGATGGTCTCCATTCGCATACTGAAAGTCATGCTGCAAAAAAACAAACAAACATCCTTTTAATTCCCCACACACAGGAAAAACTCCCTTTAATTGACGGAAAACTCCCTTTAGGCTGTCTATGCTGCTGAACATTTCCATTAAGCATTCTTAAAAGTGAAGTGTGTAATTTTTCCACATCCCAGTTTCTCCTGCCCCAGTTTAAAATGCAGAGAAACTATTAAAGAAAAACACTGTGGCACAATTAACACACTGCTAAATTAGTTTGAGCATGTTTTTGAAAGTTTCTTCTGCTCACCATGCCTGCATTAATTTGATCAAAAATACAGTAAAAACAGATATATTGTCGAAAATAGTATGTTGAAATGTTAAAAAAATGTGTGTTGCTTATAGTTTTTGTGGAAACCATTATGCATTTTTTCAGGATTATTTGACAAACAGCATTTAATTAAAAAATTTTGTAACATTATACATGTTTTTACTGTAACTTTTGATCAATTTAAAGCATCTTTGATGAATAAAAGTATTAATTATTAGTCAAATGTATTAAGACATTTGACTTGATCTAGCCCTAAATGGCCCATATTAGCATTAATTCTGTATGTAACCTTAACATACTAATATGTATTCTATAGGGGGTAGATTGCTACAAAGGTGTCCAGTGACAATTTGTGAACATACAAGCACTGCAAAAAGGCAGGGGACATTAACTCCATTTCTGTGTTGCTAGGCATACCTGTCAGCTTCAGTGAAAAATGAAAGTGACATTTAAAGGCAGACATTCTCACGACAGAACACAGCTCAGTGAACGACGGGATAGATTAGGTGTTTTACTCAAGATTTGAATTTATGGCTCGGAAATGCAACGAAAAATAGCTTGACCTTTGCTCAAGCAAATCAGGATATTTAGATGCTTGTCAGGGTGCCAAAAATCGAACTCGCTGATGTCTGTGAGCTCACAGACAAGGAACAGCTGTTTAAAAGTCTGGACTGCCTTACATTTTCATAATGCTGTGAAATGTCACAAACCAAAATATGACCACTGCACAGAAAATATCTAAACTCTAGGGACAAAAAAAATATATAATTCCACATACTATAGAGGACAATATGGTGAGGTTATGCGTTTAAGGTTGCTAAGGTACTCAAAATCTCTGCTGATGAGGCCCAAAACACGAGCGCAAGTACACACACACACACACACACTTTACAGCATGTGTCCTTGAGCTGTGGCCCATCTCTCCCTCCTGCAGTGGACACATCCTTACTGGCTCTTGCCCTCCCTAGGGAGTTGCTACAGTAGACTGCAGAGCATCCTACCGGACATGACCTCGTTTCCTGTTATTAACAGCCATCTCTCTGATCATAAAGGTGATTGGCTCCTGTAAATGGCTACTGCTGAGGTAGCCTACTCGGCTCAAGAGTTCTTTCGGAACAAATGGATGAAAATAAATTATGCTCATTATTGCGAAAAAGCAAACTGTTTGTTTTTGATTCTTGATAAGAGATATTTAATACTATTCACTCTTTTTTGCTGTTGTTTTGGATAGTTTTCAAGAGTAATATTCATATTATAGATTCATAATTCATCAAACTGAAATTGTGAGTAATCACTTTAAATACTAAATTAAATAAAAAATTACAATATTTACTTTCTTAATAAATGTCTTTGCAGTGCTGTTATTGGTAACTAAAACTAAAACTATTAAAAATTGTTTTCAGGAATTGTTTTGATTGTTAATACTTTTATTGCCATGTCAGCTACCATGGCTATATTCATGAGTAAAAAAGTGAAAGACATAAAAAGTTAATAAATATATAAATATATACAACTTTTCAGGGATTGAAATAAAATCAAATATAAATATTAAATGAAATACTTCTTGAAAAACTGAAATGGGAAAAAACATATATATATATATATATATATATATATATATATATATAAAATAATTTTTTTAATAATTTCATTAAATTTACTTTCTCTAGTCCACACCTTAAATTACCTATTAATTCCACAAACAATAATCAAATCTGTCCAGACAGGGAAACATAATATTAACCAATAACATAACAATGACAATCAAAATGGTTTATTTTAAATACATTTTTATCCACAGCAGTAGAAAAAAATACTTTCTCAAGTCTTAAAGGACATATTCTCGCCTTCAGTAATAACAGTGTTGAATGGCTGTGACTGTTGTGTTCGTATTTCCTCAGGTGCGGTTCAGAGAAGTTGTTGAATAAAGGTTAATGGAGCAGTTGGCTCGAAGACTGATTCACTCCTACAACACCCACCCACCCACTCGACCAGGCCACCCACCCACCCACACACACACACACACACACACAGAGCTATGAAACAAGTTTTCAGCCAGTACAGAAAAAGTCATATCCATTTCCTTTTCAAACTGAATGCATCACTCTTAAAACCTAAGAAACTAGAAAAAGAGAATTAAAACACTGCATTTACTTTCTTGTTTTGTCTCTTCATTCATTATGCATGACGGCAAACTTCCAGTAGATTCTCTGAGGGCCCGTCTTTGATTTAGACCAGTGGTTTCTGTTCCACCTCATTATCTTTTGGTCTAAATTAAGTTTTGCTGTGGCATAGTGCTTGACTCGGTCTCCTGTCATGCCCTGAGGCTGCACTGATGCGATTGGCTGCCTGGCCAGTCAGTGTTACCCCTGTGCCATTTGGCTAATGCAAGGCGGGTTTTGCTGGGTGGGAACTCAGCCCTGATGTGGCATCAGCACATTGAGAGGATGCAGTTTCTAAGCAGCGAGCATCTCATGTGGTTACTTTTTCGCTAGCTGGTAACCAGCAAGATGTGTGCTTTTTTACATGCTAAACGTACATCCTGTTTTAAAAAAACACAATATAGCAGTTTTTCTTCAAGTCACAGCAACTGTTCAATGGAGAGTGTATAGACATTATTATAAAAAAGAGCCAGATAAATCCCAATTATTACATTCCAATCCCACTTAATTGTTATTTAAATGACAAATAAATAATTAATTAAATGCATGGACACAAAATATTGATTTTAGTTCAAATTATTTTATTATCCAAGTAAGTAAAAATTTTCCATTACAATGTCAAAAACAACTGGCCTAGCAACAAGGCAAACAGATGTTATCGTTAACTAAAGGCCTCATTATGCTTCTGCGTCAACTCCATGGCGTAGCTACGCTGTCACTCCTACGGCTTCGTGGCCGTTTTATGGTTCTGCGTCAGTTTGCGTTGCATCGCGTATAATCTGACCAATCACAGCCCTTGCGGTCTGCGTCGCCTCGACGCGTAGTTACAATTTTTTGGAGGTGCACGTCGAGCTACGGCGGAGGGGTCGGAGAGGGGTTTGGTGTCGATTCGACGCAGAAGCATAAAACAGGCTTAACACTACAACTGCTATCCGCCCCCTGGTTCAGAATGCCTGGCACGTGCGCTGCTCTTAGCAAACGCAGGTTGAGCTGAGCCCATAGCAAGAGGTGTTTGGCCATGGTGTGCAGGTTGCTCGACCCGAGACCGCCTTGGCGATTTATACAGGAAACCACTGACATGTTGCCCGACCGGACCAAGACGTGGTGACCTTTTATGTATGGGAGGAAAGCTTTTAGTGATAGAGCGACTGCTCTCATCTCTAGACAGTTTATGTGTAGGCACCGGCTCGACCAAAGGCCGGAGATGGGCCTGCCCTAGTATAGGGCCCCCCAACCTCTGTTGGAAGCATCTGTCGAGATCACTTTCGTCCTCGAAATCACGCCCATACTCACGCCGGATGGATACTAGTCAGCTGGGGGCCAGGGCTCTGACACAGCCGTGGTTTACTTTGATGCGTAAGTGGCCAGATCGCCATGCATTATGCTGGAGGGGACGCATATACAGTAGACCCAACTGGAGTACTGATGATGCTGAGGCCATGAGGCCTAACATCCTCTGAAATCCCTTGAGGGGAGTGCAAGTGCCTGCTCTGAATGATGCCGCTAGATGCTGAATGGCGAGTGCGTGTGGGACAGTGTGGGGACAGTGCTTATGTGCAGGGGTGAGTACTTTATAGTGGGCACACAGCATACATTTATTACAGACAGAAAAGACCTCTTTTCGTGCTTTATTTTGGTCGTCGTAAAACCAGCGTTTGTTTGCAGGTGTGCATGTTTTAAAACAGACTCGTTTATTGCAATGTTGAAGTTCCCAACCGCCTGAACTAAAGAGGGGACAGGGAGATGTGTGAAAAGCTTTTTGGAGGTTGATCCGGCCTCGGCAGGACTCAAACACTCTTTTCATTCCTGTCACCGTGGCTAGGAAGGCTTTCGAGGCTCTGGGTCCAACACAATCTTGGGTCGGGGTCCCCGTCACTCTGGGAACTGCTGTCGCTTCGTTGAGCGAGAGCGGTGACTGACTTCAGCCACTGGCGCCCGAAGCAGAGCTGGATCGTTTAGGGAGGAAGTGAGGCATAGCCTGCAACGCTTTCTGAGCCATTGTGAAATGTTCCGCGAAAACCGTTGACTGCTGGGCTGAAGAGACTGATGGTGGAGATAGGGGAGTCGAGAAAAGCTGCCCTATCTGCATCCTTCATCTCTGTTAAGTTCAAGCACCGTCAAGTTCACCATGCACCTACCAATCGCCTGGGCGGTTGATTTGGTAACTCGCAGAGCCAGGTCTGTGGTGCTGCGCAGGTCTCTGAAAGCTTCCGGTTCAGGTCCAGACTCATCCATCGAGCGGAGAAGTTTGGCCTGAAAAAAACCTGGAGGACAGCCATGGTGTGAAGCGCTGTTGGCCTGCTGCACAAGGGCTCCTCGGGCGAAGACCACTCGAGACGTCTCACGTCTTTTCTCGCTGGCTTGTGTTGAGGGTGCGGGGTCAGTCACAAAGCCCGCCCATTCCTCGCATTCGGATGCAGCGAGAGAAACGATTTCATCCTTCTCATCTTCCTCGTCTGATCCACCAAAAGAGACAAGACCGGCCGCTTGCTGAGAGGGGCGCAGGTCCGCCTGAGTAAATAGGACCGGTGAGTGTGTTTCTCTGGGCATGGCGTGTGCTCGCTCGTGTTCATCAGCTATGGCATCCTCTGTGTGCGGCGCTTTTTCTTGCGCGGCTCGATCAGAGGAAAAGGTGGAGCGGGAGGAGCGGGGTCGTCGTGGGCGAAGGTAGCCAGACGAGACCGCAGGGTGGAGAGCGCCATTTCATCACACTCCGGGCAGCCGCCCTTAGTGAGTACAGCTTCCGCGTGGTCACGGCCCAAACAGGAAGCGCAGAGGATGTGACGATCTCCGCCGAAGAGAGGGCCTCTACACGTGGCGCAGGAGACCCGAGGCATTTGAAACAATGCCTAGAAATTGCTCTTTTAGAAAAGTGAGTCGCAATGACGAACACACTATTTGCTTGTAAAGGATATAGCGCGCCAGATGGCACAGCAGAACAGCGGGCTGAAGGCGACGTCCAGTTGAAAACCAGGAAGCCAGCGTCCTCAGTACTGCTTAGCAGGTGCTTATTCCGCTGAAGGCTTTTCGACGGCCGCGAGGCTTCTCATCCGGAGGTCAGCGAAAAGAATCTTGCAGAAGGAGATTAAATCTGAATTCTATGGCGAAATGGGGCCTTATATTGCTATAAGCTACGCACATTTTGGCGGGCTCTGACGTGCGCGGGCGTGAAGCGTCCTGATTGGCGCGCGCATCCTAGCCGACTCGCCATAGGTTCGTGCAGTTGCCGCAGCACAGCCAATGAGAGAGCTAAGGTGCTCAGCTGTATGTCTGCTGTGCAGCTGCACTGCGTTTTAAAAAAAATTGCTTCAATATTCTCGAGAAAAGGAGTTTTCCCCATAGCGTAAGCTAACTTACGCAATACAAGAGACCTCTCGAAAGGGAACCAAATTAGCATGCCAACACAATATGTTCAATTCAGCAAGGCCATCATTTCAGTACAATGAGTTTATCAACTATAGATTGTGTTTATAATCAGTAGTGAGTACACTGGGCCAAAAAAACATCCGGCCTAGGCTGATAGCACCTCATCTAGATTGCTAGATGAGCTGCTATCAAAGGCACAAAGGCTGGCTGACAGTTGGCCTTCATGAAAGACCACAACGCGACAGGAAGTCATCAGTAATTCATTATGAAGGCTGGACAAAGGGTTACACTGACTGCTGTGTCACTAAGCAAAACAGCTCCAGTCAGTATATGAGGACTAAATTATTTAATGTAGATTCAGGACATAATGCACTTCCTGTTTGTAATGCAAAGCCACGAAGACGACAGGTAAGCATCAATTGCAAATTATGATCTTTCTTGCATGATCATACCCTATGAAACAGTTTGATCATTCTTCATTAACAGCATAATTGTTCGAGACTTCATGTCCTGTATTATCAGAGCATCCATCCAGCATCGTGATCCCTCAATAATGTTGTTAGTGGGATGTCCGAGTAAATAAACCTTGTCTTGCCTTATGTGTGTATGGGTAATATTCACAGTGTCTTATATGGATGAATAAATGAATGAACAAATGTCTCAAGATCATGTCCAAGTAACATATATATTACAAAGAAAAGGAAGCCTAAAAATTTTTTTTTTTTGCATCCATATGACTGACTTTTTTAGGAAGAATTATTTTTAAGAAATTATTTTGAATAATGATTCTTAGTAGATTCTCATTATTGTAGTAATGGAGTATTTTTTAGTTATGAAAAAATACATAACAGA
This sequence comes from Gila orcuttii, assembly GCA_026230005.1. Classification (NCBI taxonomy): domain Eukaryota; kingdom Metazoa; phylum Chordata; class Actinopteri; order Cypriniformes; family Leuciscidae; genus Gila; species Gila orcuttii. The sequence goes on along the minus strand of JAPDVR010000016.1, from coordinate 8,738,817 downwards.
ATATATATGTTTGCATTACAGTAATGATTTTTAGTTACAGTAACAAGAATTTTGGGAGAAAATGTTTAGTTGTGGAAAAAAAAGTCACAATGCAAAAACCTTTTAAGTGAAAATAATCTTCTTCAAGGATTTTTTTTCTTTCATTTTATAAAATATGACCAGGACATGTTTCTTAGAGATTTCTTAAGATTTACCCTCATAGTTACTGATGTTTGTCCTGTCAGATGTTATGTGTGGCACGTGTCACTCACCCGAACTTGCGTGGGAGCCATACAGGAACACACGGTCCTGACGTGCTTTAAACACTTCTCATGTGACATGAAGTTACACACTGCAGAGAAAGAGAAAGAGAGAGAGATTTAGTGCGGGCCACAGAATTATGGTGCAAAGATATGCAGGTACAGCAGCTTTAGCAAAAAGAAAACTTGCCATTTTTTTCAGCAGTGAATTCACAGCCATGTCATCATAATTTTCACAATTTCCAGCCGATGTCACTTTGTATTTTGTAAACAAACAAATAATTTATAGCACCAAGAGAATTTCCAAAATAGAATTTGTAAACCGGTTTCCGACACCCATCTGCCACTCTTGAGGGGAAAAAACTCATTTCATTTGTTGAGTGAGAAATCGACCTGTTGGACTGCTCACAAAAACAAAGTAATGCTTATACTCTAAGGGAAGGTCAATCTATGACTGGACAAAATTTCATGAACATTGCCAAAAATCAAGCAGCAGCATTTACCGCTCAATAGAACAATTTGCACCAAAGAAGACAACAGCACCAATTGGCAGTCTCTATATATGGTCGGTGACTGCTGGATCGCTGTGTGCCCAATTTATGGTGCTGTCAGATCCCACTTTGGCCCTCAGTACAGACTGAACCTCACTGATGCATTTGTTGGTTTTTCATGCTAACCAGAGACAGGAAGTGATCTCGCTGGCCAGGCTGAGCTCCTCTCACTATCACAACCACAAGAGCAAGGAAAACATTCTAAAGTTTAACGTACCACAGACGCATTCTCATGCACACTGTAAAGTCCACCATGGTTGTGAAATCAGAAACAGTTAGAAATGACATGCACACGCTGCTAAGGACAGCACAAAGACTGTTCTGTTTACACATTCTTAATCAACACAAACATCTGTCATATGAGCACATGCAACTGTTTTAGAAGGCTGCATTTTTGTGAAGTCTAATGTGCAAAACTCTAGAGACAGTCCATTTAGCCAGGGTTTCCAATGTTAATTCCAAAAATATATATATACTTTGACTTAAAGAATTTTGGCCATGAAATTATTCAGTTCTAATCATATTTAAATAGTATTGTAATAAAGACCTTTTCAGAGCTGTGCTTTGTCCGGTATGAAAGCGAGGCTGTGAGGGATAGACTTACCGTGTTTTGGCATCCGCTGTAAAAAGCAGTTTAAAGCTCCTAGATCACTAATAATTTTCCACAGCTCATACTGTTTGGGGGTTTTTGTCCACTGATATTTCTTGGAAAGATATTTTTTCAGTGTTCCGTCAGCAGAACTATTAAAAAACACATTAAATAACAGTAAAACCCACTGAAGAGATGCGTCTATCCCTCACAGCCTCACATTCTTTCCCGTTGAAAATCAAATATGGTGCTGCTGTGAATAAGGTAATAGTTATGTATGCACAATAGAAATACTTATTTTTTTTAATAAGTAAAAATTAAATAAAAAAAAAATACATTTAAAAAAAGTTTTTCCTTTACGTTTGTTAATTTAAACAATATTTTAAAAATTGATAGAGCCTATTGTACATCCACACCAATTGAAAAAAGCCACTGAAGCAAGCTAGTTTTGAACAAAGCATAAGATCCCACCCTCCCTTCAGAGCTTCTACAAAGCCACGCCTCCTTCAAAACACATGAACATTCACAGCCAGAGCAGTCTGCAAAGCATCACGAGAGACGACGTTAAATCATCACATCTCTCAAAGCACATAACATTACAATATTAATGAGAGTAAACAACTTGGATCTCTGACTTGTACCACCTGACTGCTGCAGATTTATTTTGGTGTTGATAGTGTTGCGTAGAAACGCATAAATCCGAGTCCGTGAACGTGAACAGCTCCGAGTACAATGTCACGAGTTGACATCTTGTAATCACGGTTATGACATGGCATGAACGCAGCATATACTTGTTGTTTTGGTTCAGAAGGAAATGTAAAAGGTGTCTGCTGTTCATTTGTGGTGCTCTGTGACTGTGTCTACAACTCTGCATAGCCTTACGGAACGCGCTGATGAGATGTCCGCTGGAGCAGGTGCATGGAGGTATGGGACTACAGGTTGACAGGACATCGCATCAGAACGAAGGCAATGATTGAACGAATGTTTTTTTGGTCCTGAGACTTCCACAGATATACACTTATGGGCAAAAAAATGGGCCAAGCCCAAAATGGCTAACCACTAAGCATTTAATTATTGTGGTTATAACAAATTATTTAAGTAAATGCAGTAATTTTTTAACTTTATCTACATTATTTGTGCAATTCTATAGCTAAATTCCTGACCAGTGATTTGTGATTAAAACCACTAAAAACATTGCCATTTTGGGTTGGCCCATTTTTTTTTACCCGGGAGTTTATGTAATTTTTTTTTATATTTAGACCATACTTCTATTATTGATTGCTATCAGGATGTGAAGAGAGTTTCAACCAGTATAACAAGAAGTTTTATGAAAAAACTTAAAACTTTATCCTAAATTATTATATTTCTAACATTCATAGAATGGATAATTATTCCAAATAGAAAATTAATTTAATGTTAGAATTTTTCAGTAATATTGAAGAATTTTTTTTTTTTTTTTATTAAAATAAATGTTAATTTGGCAATTTTAAGTACATCTTATTCATCATATATAAGTATATCAGCATTATATAATTTGACCCCTACTAGTCATGTCTTGCATTAACAGCAACAGAAATGAATATATAATGACATGAATTCATTAGTCTAAGCCTGGCACGTTACTAGTCTCTTCACCAGTGCAATAAACACCCAATGAGCATAGAACATAGAGCATGCATGTGCGTTTATGTTCTACTCTCGGTCTGTCTAGCTACAGCATCCAGTCTGCCGCTTTGCTCCATTGGACTATGTGTTGCCATGCCAACCTGGAAGAGTCAATCACGACTTCACTGCAGCACATTACGTAACAAAAACGTCTCATTTCTGCCTAACTCTGCCTGGTAACATCCACATTGTCAATCAACATCTGCTTTCCTGCCATGCCAATCTCATGTGGCGACATAAATCCAGTCCATTTGTCTCTAAAGTAATGCTGCTCGATGCCATAATCATTCATAGAGGAATTGTGGTGAAACCTTAATGAATAGCATAGCATTGTGGATTAATCTCTTCCTAGGAAACAGCAACAGGCTTTAAAGGGACAAATCGGCTGATCTATTTTACATTCACTCTGTGTGTATGAGGATTTTTTTTTTTATTATTCATATAGAAATCAGATGGAAGGGGATTTGGCCCCATCAATGATTCATTTTGAAGTCATTTCCAGACCATAAAAGTTTAAAACCTACAGATCAGCAGCTTTGTGATGACTATGATTCTTTTCTATGATTACAATAAAAACTGTCAAGCTTCATAAAGGACCCACAGCTAAGCATCATAAACGTGGTCCATGTGACTCTATATGGCACTATATTCCAAGTCTTGCTTTGCGTTGTAAATTTAAAATGCTATTAATTGAAAATATTGATATCCAGCCTAACTTTCATTCATTAGAGCTCATGAGAGAAGATGCAAATGATTTATTTGCTAACTGACCTGATCAAGTTTTCTCATTTCGCTTAACATCTAACTAACAGAAGTGAGAATGGTACAGATCTTCTCTCACTCTCACCGGCCTCCATCAATTAGATGGATCTCATCAAAGTGTCCTCCTGCACAGATTCCTGTCCAACAGGAGGAGTGTGCTGGATCGATATGCATCAATCTGTCTTCCCCATGTAAGTAGACAAGCGATTCGATTCTGTCGAGAGGGAGGTGTTAGAGGGGAGAGACTGATTTGCTTGACATCCTCCATCTATTTTCTAAGATATTTTCTTCATCCCTTCCCTTTCCATGATGGCACTTGCGCAGAAAATAATCTGCCAATCAAAATTGTCAATCAAAGTGGTATGGGAAAATTCAATTTGGAACATAATCACTTGCACTTTAAATGAAATAGTTAAATAACCCAAAATACATTCAAAAGACCAACTCACAAATATTGTGTTTAGGATGTTTATGAGAGTATTCATCCGATACTATGGTATATAACAAATTACCATAGTATTGTCGTCTAATACCATCACTGTGCCATAATACTACCACAGCGTTTTTGTGTTTTTAGTAAGAGACACTTTGTTGACATTGATTTGCTGAATGAAACATCCCGACCAAGTGAATCCATAAAGCATCTCACCTTCACAAACAAACCCAACAATCCCCCATATGAAGTCGCTGCAGTGATGGCAGAAGGTCGGTTTGGTCAGAGTCACTTTCCGAAAGCAGTGTCCGGGAGCGTTGACAGAGTACCGCGCCTTTGAACCAGGCGACTGCTGCGCCTTTTTCCTCCCGGGTCCGGGGCTCGAGCTTGGGCTGTCGATCTTCACCCGACCGCTGTCTGCCATCTCTGTCGGTTCCAATGGAAAATCCAGCGCAAAACGCCAAGAGAAAATGCTCCACGAGATTAGTTGTTGTGAAAGTCACATATGTGATTTGGCAGTTATGTTAAACCCAATCGAGTCATCACTGAATAAAGTGAATGTTTCTTCTCTCCCGCTACAGTGTATCAGAGTCGGAAACGCGCTACAATGAATCAATGTAACAGAATGTCTAAACGTTCCAATCAAAGCGCGAGTTAGTTACTGTGAGAGCTTCACTATCTGACCATCTAACCAGACATCAAACTCAATAAATATGCCAGTCTGCCTTTACCGACGACAACCAGCAGTCTGCAAATGCATGAGGGAAAATAAAGCCACCGCGTCCACATATGATGCGCTGAGGTTTTAATCGTCATAAAACGCCTGCTGCTTATCATTTACGATGGTTTTCACTTTCTCAGCAGAGGATATTTTCACCAACACAAGCGCCTGTAACTTCCGCCTGTAGTAGAGCTCCGGCCAGAGAGAGAAACACACATTCACACGAGCTTCAAACCAGCAGCCTCAGCTATGGCAAGCCGTCTTAATATTCCTTTCAAATGACTAGTATACTGAGGCGAAACTACATTAAAGGTGCAATAGGTGATTCTCTGCTGAAACTTTTTTTTGTTATGCTGGTTTAAAGTCTCCTCATATCCTGATAGCAATCACTATGTTAAGCGGTCTACATGTATTTTTCATAAATATACATCGTCTGTGGAAGGCTTAGGACCATAATGTTCATTCAATCATTGCATATGAACCTAATGAAATGAAAGCAGGAGTTCCCTGTCAGTCAATGTGTATTTGCATATCACTGCGCAGCCTGTTCACACAGATGCCATACGCCATCAGCATATGCTGTGCAGACAGAGCAAGAATGGCAGGCAAACAGTTGTTTGCGTCCAGTACTGTTACTCACTGTATACAGTAAAGTTTTCTCACCAGTGGATTACACATGATGTAATCCAATAATGTATGTGGTCATCTTGCTTCTGGTCTGTGCGCTTTCATGTGTTTTGGAGGAGGCGTGGCTTTGGAGAGTATGGGGTCTCTGCAGAACAAAAGTGGGTGTTTCTAAATTTGTGGGTGTTTTCTAACTGATGGGTGTTTATAAATCATGCAATTAAGACGCAGAAAGCTTGCCGCTAAGCACCTGCAAACGTAATGATAATAAATGTGTCAGAAGAAAAAAAACAAGGAGACATTTTAGCTCCAAAGATAAAGATTAAGATTTAGAGATTGACCTTCAAGCTGATTTTTTTCTTCTAAAAATCACATTTCCAGACGAATTACATCATATGAATCACCACTTACTAAAATAGTTATGTTTTCTCATGTGATCTGGTTGGATAATTCTTATTGGTAACAAATCACAAATGGTTGCCATTGAATTCTAATATATCTATATATAAAATATATATTATCAGCGATTCACTTCATCCTATGTATTCTGGTCTTTTGGAATACATAGTACCTTATCTAATATCTGCACTGGAAATCTCTATAGAATTCAATAGAAACTATCACTATTTGTTTGAGTTAAAACTTTTGGGATAGCAACTAATAGCAAAGGAATAAGCAAAGGAATACGTGCTAGCATAAAAAAAGTATTAAAAATTACTAGATTCTAGTCACTATTGGATTACTATAGAATCTAGTTTCCGGCACATTAAAAAAATAAGATAATTGCGACTTTTTATCTCACAATTCTGACTTTTTTCTCACAATTGTGAGTTTACTACGGAGCCACTAAAGGGACATGGTAGTGGGAAAAAAATAAATAATTTAATGCTTTTGTGCTCTTTCGCAAATGTTTTGCGTTTCCCCGAGAAACTTTGAGTTTGCTTGCAAATCCTTTTGAGTTTTTCTCTGCGTAATGCAAACGTTTTTGCGAGAGAGCAAAAAGTTTATTGGGGGAACACAAAATATTTGCGAAAGAACGTAAAAGCATTGACAAATATTTTTTCCTCAATCTCATTTTTTCCCCCCTTCGGGGCTATGTAGTTTACAATGTCAGAATTGCAAGATATAAACTCGCAATTATGAGTAATAAAGTCAGAATTGTGAGATATAAACTTAATTGTGAGTTTAAGTTAAACGCAATTGCGAGATTACGAGTTTATATCCCGCAATTGCCTTCTTTCTCAGAATTCTGAGATATAAACTCACAATTACAAGTTATAAAGTCTAATTCTGAGGAAAAAGTCAGTTCACAATTCACAAGTTTATATCACGCAATTCTGACTTTATAACTCACAATTATTGCTAGTTTATATCATGCGGTTCTGTCTTTAAAATTCACAATTGCAAGTTTAAATCACACAATTCTGACTTTATAACTCGCAATTGATAGTTTATATCACTAAATTCTAAGAAAAAAGTTGCAATTACTTTTTCATTTTTTTTATTCATTGGTGGAAACAAGCTTCCATAGATTACTTAGTAGCCTAATTTAAAAAAAACACACACACAAAAAAACACGTAGTATATAATAATATACTGGCTAGTTATTAGGCGAAATGTTCAAACAGCTTGCCACACACACAAGAGCTCCAAGCAGGATCCACAGACTGTTTTTAGAATGCGGAATTCCGTTGTGACGTCGACGCTCGCAGCACATTATGATGTTCTGCAGATGCGAGAGTTCCACGCCCTCAGGGCTGCTTGCTCACAGTCATAATAAGTGTTTTATGTCATAGAGTAGTATAAAAAAAAAAAAAAAATCTACTTGTGTGAGGACATCCCCAAAAGGAGGCGTTGTCAGATTTAGCTAACTTCAAAGCAATTTTGTCCCCGAAATCTAGCTAAAAACACCTTCAGATAGGCTACAGTCAACTACAGATTGGGTGGTCACAGCTCTTTGTATTCTTCCTGTTACCATACAAATGTATGTTACATGTCTCTCAGAATGCTAAACACATTGATAACACGCCTTTAACACACCTGGAATAATACGCAATAGTGTACAGGCCCAATGTTGCTAAAATTCACCGGGCCCGGGACTAAATTTCAAGGTTGGACCATCTGAGCACAATGAGGAAGCAATGCTGTGATTGTCATTTGTCAATTAAGGATACAGGTTTGGCTTTGTAAACTGTAAAACAAACAAATGATAAAAGTTTAAAATTGCATTGAATAATCTCGAGATTTTTCTTCAGTTCCCTTTTAAAGAAAGAAAATAAACTAATGTTTAAAATGAGCATGTTTTATAAATGTAGGCCTATGTGGCTGGCACTTATAGTAGAATAGCCTATATGTTATTTTTTAGTCGTTTTACACTCAGTATCAGATGCTAACACATTAGGACAAAAACATACAGCCGACACATTTAACATTATGAGTAACTATATTTATGGGAACTAAATTGCTAAAATAAAAAATAAAAACTTGGTTGAAAAATAATAGTTAATGAAAAATAATGTCTATTAAATTATATAAATGATAAAAGTTACACTTTATTATTAGGCTTACAGTTAGCTTATTGTGATTTTAATTAGCGAAAAACTTATATAAAAGTGAAAAGATATGAGGTATATAAGAATTCAAATGAGTAATTGGATGTTTCAAAAAGTAAGCTAGGACTCCATCTGCTGGTAACAACCGGCAAAATGAAAATCGCTGTATCAATTATGGAGCAGATACAAATTTGTGTGCAATATGGATAGTCAATAAGTACAGGAGATATCAAATAAAATTTCAAAACAGTAGTACACAATGAATCGTTTTATTATAAAAGTATCACAATAATACCAGTTACAAAGCACACACAATTTTCCCTCTGTACAACACTGCTTCACAGGGTACAGACATAAATACCAATTTACAGCCAAAAATACATTACAGTGCCTGTCAAACCTTTAGTCTGGGGTATTGGATGGTTTTGTTGCTCTTTTTAGCATTATTTACTATAGTACGAAAAATATTACGGCGGTTAAAAGCATTTTGGTGACATGCGAGTCCCCAAGTCAGTTAAAAGGTCAGAGGCCATGTTTAGAACATTTCATAAAGCAAAAAGAAAGACAGTTGCTCTGGGATCAGTTTCTAAATATTCTGTGATGCACGAATAGAACTGATTCTACATCAGCATATTATTGGAGTGATGTTTTGTCTTCTACAGTTCACACAGAACAGAAGGGAATGAGATTTCACTTTTTTTTGGTAACAGAATGATAAAAATGTAACTACAAAAATATTTCTTAAAAAGCACTTGAGGCATCTGGTTGAAGCAATCCACACACCCACACACACACAAACAACCACACACACACACAGGGCTGACCCTCCTGTTTTTTTTTTGTTTGTTTTTTTAATCAATCAAACAAGTGGAGGAGAGAATAATCTCTCAAAGCTTATGATTTTTTTTTATCAGAACCCATGAGCAAACATTAGGAATTACAGGTAGCACCACTAAATGCAAAATAAATTCCATCGCAAACCCAAATAACAGCTGAAAGTGTGAGTATGAAGGGAAGAACTTTTTCCATCATCCAACAGATTCGATTGGTCCAGAGGGTCATAATAATCCAGTTGACCTCATTTTCCTCTCTTCCTCTTCCTGTATGTCATTGCATAGTAGTTTCAAAAGAAAACCCTTTGCAAGCAAATGACTATGAGGAAGTCTGCATAATATGTTACCTAAACTGAAGGTGCTGTTCTTAAATCGGATTGTTTGTTAAATATATTAACAAAGGAAATAGTTGAGGCCAGACTTATCAAACCAGACATTAAAAAATGTTTTATTTATAAACAATTCAAGCAAGAAATGTTGTTGTTTTTTTGCAAATCAGGCCTGAGAATCTAATAATGCCCAAGACATCATAAACCAACTAAATATTTAGTTTCTTTATGTAACATCTGGGCTCTGGACGTCACTGTTCAGCTTAAGCACAAATGAAAACAGCCACTTTAATATACCTTTTTAAAGCTATATTATAGCTATTTAAAGATAACATAGCTCTTATAAAAGGAAAAAATAAATTTTCAAATAAGTGCTTTTTGGTATTATTCATATTAAAAGCTAGAAAAAAGAGAATAAAATTCCCATGGCCAGAGGACTCCCCTCCTCCTCCTCAGAGTTCAGAGCTCATTTGCATTTTGGGGTGTGGCTGAGCAGCATCCAGAGAGGGTGCTGGCCAATCAAATGTTTTGGAGGCGTGTCCTGAGGTTGAGTGGCACTGCTGCTGTAGTGAGGAGGGAGAAGCTGGTCTTTAGGGTCAGGCCTTAGTTTGTGCGATTGTGTTTGGAGTTGGCGAGACCGAAGCTGGGGCTCTAGAAAGAGGTCTCCACCCCGCTGTCACATATCCCACTCTCCTCCTGATGGGGGCCCAGTGTCAAACCCAGAATGGACTTACAGAGCCCTGGAACTGAGAAAAAGAAAAGAAAAAATATTAATATGACCATAGAAGCATTTCAAATCTTTTCCCTAATAAAAGACAATTCTTATAATTTTTTTATTATAAAATTATAAAAGAAAATAGATAATATATATAGAAAACATGTTTTATTTATATAGAATAAAAATGTCATAAAAGTTGCTTTTTAAAAAGAAAATGTTCAAATTAAATTGCCAATATACTTAAACTATGACGCTTATAAAATGAATTCTATAATACTGTGCCAGAATTCTCTCTTTTGATCATTGTGTTTGCTTGGCAATCGTAAACCACAGAGTCACAAGCAATCATAATATCTTTTTAAATTGGATTATTATTCAATTTAATTACAGATGGGTCTAAAAGTTTGCAAAATAAATACATAAAAAATCTAATATTACCAGGTTAACCCCTTTGAGTGACAAGTTGAATAAAAATAATAGAATAGTATAAAAATAAAATACGTCAGAATATTTGTTTTTTCCCTATTTTGCATTAATAACAACAATACTCAGAATATGAAAAATTTCACATCACATCATAATGTTTCCTAAAACCTTGTTTCCAGATTTAGAATCCCAAATTTCATGTGGTCTTTTGAACCCCACTATATATATTGAACATTGGTGTATTTTTAACACACAAAGTGGCACAAAAATATGGACAACCACGAGAAGGAAACCGAGACTTAAAAAAAACAAAAAAAACTTTCCCCTGCTGGCTTACACATGCTCACTGAACCCTGACGATGAACCCTTCAAATCAGACAGCAAGGTGGAAAGACTTGTTTCAAAGAAACTGCGCCAGAGACAAAAACCAGAAGTGCCATATCTGCCTTTCACTTCTGTTCCTGGGAATCCCCCTCTCAAGTGTCCACTTCCCCCTGAAACATCACATCACTACAGAAACTATATGTGAACACTACAGCAGTGTGTCGGGTCACCCCGAGACCGAGGGGAACTCCCTCAGAATGCAGTGGCAGTGCTGTTTTGTTGACATCATGCTTGAACGCACATGAGGTGATGTCAGGACCACAACATGATATTATTGTTACGGAGAGAGGGGGCCGAGACTGACAGTGATTTAGTCTGGGGGTTTTACAAACCATATTGTGGGACAAAAAAAAAACTCCACAACTGAGATGTGTAGTACATCGTCTCACTCAAACTACGAAATATCACAATGACGACGTGCTCTTGGGAAAAGATCCAAAATGCCTCACCAGTGAGCAAAAAATACCTTTTGAGAACATGAATCTTTAAGGTTTATGTTCTGGTACACAAAATAAAATAAATATTATTTCACTATTAGACAATGGTTCAAATGTTATCTAGCATTGTAGTATTTGTACCTTTAGCATTTAAATTAAAGTAATAAATAAAGCAGTCAAGGCCTTGTGTTACTGTGATTTTACCATAGTTGAATCTTTGGCACAGTGGCCTTGAGTGGCTTACTGGTTTTGTAAAAATGATTACAACAGAAATGTGATTCAAATATTATCAAAATTAAATGTAGTCAATGTATTAATAATCAAATCATAATAAACCATTCATTCTGCCAGATAATTTATTAGTCTAATACATTTAATTAGAAAGGAAATTAATGCTTTTATTTAGCAAGGATGCAATAAATTGATCAAAAGTGACATTTATATAGCCTAACGTTGGATAAGATTTCTATGTCAAATAAAGGCTGTTCTTTTGAAATTTCTATTCATCAACGAATCCTGAAAAAACGTATCAGTTTCCAAAAAAATATTAAGCAGCACAACGGTTTTCAACATTTATAATAATAAGAAATGTTTCCTGAGCAGCAAATCAGCCAATTAGAATGATTTCTGAAGGATCATTTGACGCAGAAATAATAATGCTGAAAATGTAGCTTTACTATCACAGGCATAAATTACATTTTTAAAAATGCATTAAAAAAGAAAACATTTTAAATTGTAATAACATTTCACAATATTACTGTTTTTACTGAATTTTTTAATAAATAAATTCAGCCTGGGTAAGCATAAAATATGTCTTTCAAAAATAAATCTAGACCCCAAACATTTGAATGTCAGTGTGTTGGCTGTTTTTTTCAAATGTTACAATGGCTTTAAACGAAGCGTATATATATATTTTTTATGTTATTTGACGAATTACTAATTTACTAACATATCCAAAGGGACTTACAGTGGAAAAGTTGCTGCGACCAACCCGTGGTTATGCATACCGAAGGACATAATGGTAATGATTCACGGATCACCCCTTGAGGGCTAAAACCAACAACTTTTGGCTTCCCAGCCCAAATGTTCAACTACTTAAGCCACATCACCCAGAAATTCACATATCAAACAATATTACCTGTGAGCTGAGGTGGGGTGTAGACAGCTTCAGCCTCCTTACACACAGCCTGGAGTAAACTGACAGCACTGCTGTTCCCAACATGCTTCAGTCCCTCCAGCAGCTCACACACCGTTCCTCCAGACACCTGAAGGAGACAGATGATTAGCAGCTGAAACCAGAACAACTACAGGAAGCACGAAAATAAAAGTTCAGCCGACTGATATAGTTAGTGTTAGAGGAATTAATATCTGTAATGTCGTTCTGAGAAATATCGATCGATAGGTTTAGCCTTAAGCATAAAATGCCATATTTCAATCCAGTATTTCTGGATATTTAAAAAAAAATCCCCAGTTTACTCAGTTTTGTTGTATCTTGTGATTAATTATATAGATATGATATATGATATGGCTTGTCACAATCATGATGATGTGCTGACAATGAATTGTCATACAAATAATCACAATTGACAATTTAATTCTGTTTGGTTCATGTAACTTACAATGTAAGCCCACTATGTTTTTTGTTGTTGTTGTTTTTTAACGTATTATTAATATAATATAATAACATAATATAATGTAATGTAATGTAATATAATATAATATAATATAATATAAACACACAAGCCTTCATTTCGTATGAAGGAAGACCTTTGACTATCTTTGTGTTCTTTTATATTCTTTATTCTTGACTCCCTGGCAGATTATGATTCCCTTGCTCTTATAGAATAACCATGATTATAAAATTAATAATTGTGATAGGCTTAAATATAATATAATATAATAAATGGGTCGACAGGTTTAGTCCTAAGCATAAATAATACAGAATTTTTTTAGTTCTAAACATTTGAAGTTTTGAGATTAAATACATTTAAAATACAAAGGAATTTCCTAAAGTGCTACAAAGTATTGAATACTGTTTGGGAAAATCAATTATCTTAGACACACATATCAAATCCGTATACTGCTCCTACTTTAAAAACAATGCAAATTCATTGATAACAGCTGAGAACTGTTGCTTCTGCAGGATGGTTGAGATCAGATTACTTTTTCTTGCTACTGTCCAGTGTTTATGTATGACTGAAAAAGGAAGTGAATTTGTTTACCTCGTAGCTTTCCAGCAGCTTTCCAGCAGGGCAGGAGCTGAGCCTGAAGGCGCTGGTCAGGATCCCAAGCCCCAGAGCATGAGCCAGACTCTCCCAGCCTCCCGTCTGCCCCTCCAGTGCCTGGCACAGCTCCTGCTTCGTGTCAGAGCTCAAGCTCTTCATGTCACCTGCCCACACGAGCCACACACATTTTAAAAAGTGATATGTGTTCTCAACATACACTAACTTTCCAAAGTTTCGGGTCAGTAAGATTTTGATACTTTGATGCATTAAATTACACAGTAATTGACAGTAAAGACATTTACAAAGTGAAATATTTAAAATAAATGCTGAATCCTGAAGTATCACCCTTTTCATCAACATTTTAAGCAGTACAACTGTTTTAAACTTTGATAATAATGAGAAATGTTTCTTGTGCACCAAATCAGTGTATCAGAATGATTTCTGTGACACTGAAGACTGGAGTAATGATGCTGAAAATTCATCTTTGCCATCACAGGAATAAATTACATTTTAAAATATATTAAAAAAAGTTGTAATAATATTTAACAACATTGCAATATTTTTGATTACATAAATGCAGCCTTGATGAGCGTAAGAGACTAAAAAATATAAAAATAATTTGATGGAACCCCAAACATTTAAATGGAATTGTACATAGTAGTAAAATAGTTTTCCTTTTTTTTCTAAAAATATTAAAATTTTCAGCAGAGAGTATATATGTTGAAAATAAACAATCAGGGTTCCCACACCTTTAAATTAATTTCCATGACTTTTCCAGTCCACCGACTTCATGATAATTGGATAAGGGTTTTTAAAATTTGTTTATGATTTATTAAAATAGTTTAATAAATATTTAGAGCTGAGCAGGATTATATTATTATATTTCCACAATAAATGTTACTTCCAAGCCAAGGTTGTATTGATTTACATAACTTTTTGAACCTAAAAAGCCCTAAACAATAATGTAAAAAAAAAAATGTAAAAAAAAAAAAATGTAAAAAAACATGACAAGAATACAATAGCTCATACCTTGCGGTGGAACGACGATAGTGTTGGGCTGATACTCTTCTCCATTAAGAATATCATACACCTGTCAGCACAGAAAAGACCACACATTATTTTCACAACCAATGGCAACTGGCAGTACAATTTCATTACATCCTACATTTGGGAAACCCACCTCTGGGGAAGTTGCCATGTTCAGAGGGGTCGTCCCGGGAATATAGCCTTCATCCTCCTCCTCGTCCTCGCATGTGCCACACAGCTCATCATCTTTAAAGAACAGTGGTTCAAAGTTCTCCTTATGAGGATCTGCTCCTACAAGCAAAGCACACAACACTAGTTGGTTACACCATGTAAAGGTAAATTAATCTACTGACTATGGTTGGACACAATTATAACATTTACGACTTGGGATGAGTTGTGGAACAACTTTAATAAATGATAATGAATTGACTTTAGAATGATTCTACCAGATCTATATATAAATCATTAATGGCAGCATGCAAAGACAGTTATTGTTGACCTGTCATGTTAGTTATAAATGAACACACATAATTTCTCACCTGCAGCCATTAGAAGTGCGCTCAGTTTGGTTGAGTCCCGTCCTGCAGCAATGTGCAGAGGAGTGGAGCCGTTATAGGTGACGCTGTCTACATATGCGTTACCCTGCGTAGACAAAATATACGGATTTAAGAATATACAGATTTAATAATATATGGAAAACAAGATTGTCCTTCATATTTTAATATATAAGATTTGATATACTATGTAGACATATTCAAAGTTCTTTCCACTGTCCAGTTGACTGTTGGTCCTTTAGAAACCGCTACGGCTATGATGCCAGACTTGTCAGTGTATACTGTGATATATCATGCGACCATCTTTGTTACTGACCTCCAATATGCACCTCCATTCAGGGTCAGTAAGGTTTTATAATTATTTTAAAGACATTACTCTGCAAGGACGCATTCAATTGATTGAATGAGACAGTAAAGACATTTAAAATGTTACAAATAATTTCAAATAAATGCTGTTCTTTGTAACTTTCTATTCATCAAAAAATTCTGAAAACAAAATATCAAGGTTTCCACAAAAATATTAAGGAGCACAACTGTTTTAAACATCGATAATAATAAGAAATATTTCTTGAGCAGCATATATATGATATCTGAAGAATCATGTGACTGCTACTGAATATTAATCTTTGTTAATATATATTATGTTAATAATATTATGTTAATATATTATTTTTTATTACAGTCTTGGTGAGGATAAGAGACTAAAACCCCCCAAAAAATAACGTACCGACCCCAACAGCAGTGTAAACATTAAGGATTTATTAATTTGAAAGGGTTATTGTTACTCACTTCACATGAAACGAGTTTAGCCAATCATAACAGAGGTTATTTAGCAGTAAAAGTATTAAAGAGAAAGTAGAATCAATTTCTAACAGTTAGTGAGGTCATGACAGATTAAAATATACACTAATTCACATTTATAAGTGGACTTCAGTTGAAAAAACAATAAAACAGTAGAGTAAACATTAAAATAGTAGAAATATGTAGTATTCACTAAAGTAGCATCCTGCAAACCCATTCACTGACTCATGGATCATGTAAGGAGGTGTTAGTAGTACCTCCAGCAGGAGGCAGCCGGCGAGGGAAAGGTTTCCCAGCTCTATGGCCAGATGAAGTGCTGTGCGGCCACACGTAAGCTCCTGAACCTCCACATCTGCCCCGCCATCCAGCAGGGCCCGCACGCAATTCAGACTGTTCGCCTGTACAGCCAGGTGAAGCGCGCAGAGACCTGAACACACACATATAATCACATCAGAGTCCCAAAAAATGTGAACGCATTAATGATTCTCAGATAGTAAGTCCAGCGTACCTGCTGTGTTGGGGATGCTAGTTAACTGCGCCACTGACTTGTGCTTTAGCAGCAATCGCAGCATGCTTTCCTCTTTCTGTTGAGCCGCCAGGTGAAGCGCCGTGTTTCCATGGCGATCTGTCAGCGTGACGTCCACCTTGGCCTCCAATAAGGCCTCGACTACCTCTTTTTGCTGCGTCAACACTGCGAGGTGCAAAGGAGTCTGGGACAGAAATATCAGAGGATTTTATTGGGTACTGAGTTTTTGGACATTTCACAGGCCTCAGTTGTGCTGAGAAACAAAACCTGTTTTTAAAGTATTATGTAAGTTTTTAGTATACCTGGTAGTAGGGCTGTGCGATTAATCGAAATTGATTTTCGATTTTGATATTGGCTTCCAACATTATGAAAACAAGATAATCGAGGTAAAACGATTATTGTGTCGCTGCCGCCCAGCGCACCATCCTTTCCTTCACAGCGGTGCACTTTCGTTCCTCCCTAAGCCAAACTTAATTCATATTCATACAGAAATTTATACAGGTTTGGAACAACATGAGGGTGAGTAAATGATGACAGAATTTTCATTTTTGGGTGAACTATTCCTTTTTTTTTTTTTTTTTGTCAAGTTTTGTTTGTAATTAGTTTCTTTGTTCTTATTGCATTGCTGACTGTTTACTTTTCTTCTGTAACTGTTTTGAGGACCTTTTACTTGCTACATTAGTTAACTTAATATAATTGTGAAATTCTAAAATTTAGGGATGCAACAAAAGGAAATTTCTTTGGTGAAACCAAAACTTCTGGATGCACTGGACTAAAACCAAAACTGACTTTAAAAAAAACAAATATTAATTTCTTATTAAAAAAAAAAAGTTTTTTTGTATAATTTTAATAATATTAGACTTTTTATAATTATATTGAATCTAAATTTAAAAAAAAAACACAAGCCAATAAAATAAAATAACCACACCTTTATTTAAAGTAACCAAAATTGGACATAAAACATATTACTATAATATCAGATATCAATATATTATTCTTCATTCAGTTCTATGCAAAAAAAATCAGATTTAACAGATTTATTTTTAGAGGTAGACGATAGTGGATTTTACCGATAACGATAACTAGGTTGGCCCACGCTGGCTGATAACCAATTAATCAAATTATAGTTTTTAAAATAGATTTTGAATGAAAACAGACATAACATATAATATATATACATAAAATAAAAATAAATAGTACTGAACCATGAAAATCTACTGTACTTAAAAAACGGCGCGTTTTTGCTCACACCCAAAAAGGGGCAAATTTGACAAGTTATAATAAAATGATCTGCCGGGTATTTTGAGCTGAAATTTCAAAGACACATTCTGAGGACACGATAGATTTAAATTACATCTTGTGAAAAGGGGCATAATATGTCACCTGTAATAAAAGTAATCGGTTATCGGTGCCGATTAATTGGCACAACCGATCAATCGGTCGACCCCTGTTTATTTTTTAACCAATTATCAAAATAAAGTATAGTTCTACAAAGCTATTATTATCTGTGAATGTGTAACGGTCACCAGCTGGAGTGCCCTTGAGAGCCACCAGAGGGCACTCCAGATAGGACTATTATCACTCACAAACTACATTTCCCATAACTCACTGCCCGGACTCACCATCACTTATCACTGATCACATTCACCTGTACCTCATTCACTGATTGCATTCACCTGTGTCTCATCCTGTTAGTCTGTCTATTTATACAATGTTCATTCATTCACTCAGCGCGAAGTCTTGTTTTAGTGTCACACTGCAATTCTGAGCATTCTCCCCGTTTTCTTGTCTCTTGGTCTTTTTTGGATTTCTTGCCTGTTTTGGATTACTTTTTTGCCTCTGACCCCTGCCTGCTTTGTGTGTTTGTTTGTACGGACTGCCTGCCTGTGTTTGACCTTGCCTGTTTTGGATTACCCCTTAATAAAACTGCATTTGGATTCTCCACCTTCGTGTCTCGGAGCAGTTTCATGACAGAAGACTTCGCCACATATGGATCCAGCAGTTGTCAGCAACCAGGCCCTGAGGAAGTTCCTTTCTTCGGTGTTCCAAGATGGCCAGCCTATTGAGAGGTATGCAAGGGACTTTTTGTCTTGCTGTCATCTGGGAACGTTAAATGACACCCAGCTCATGGACCTGTTTTGGAGTGGGCTGGATGATGATGTTGCTCAATTGATGCCGGAGGACTATACCGGCTGGACCCTAGAAGGGTATATCGACCTAGCCCTCTCCTTGAGCGGTATGGCATTTACTGTGGGCTTGGCTGATGAAACACCCTGCAAGCTCACAGTACCCCCAGAGCCCTCACCGCTGGCCGCATCCAGTTCAGGGTCTTCACAGCTCCACGTCCAGTCTGCCAAACCAGAGTCAGTTCACGTCTCGCCTGCCTGGCCTGGGAATCATCACGTCTTGCTAACCATCAAGCCAGCCACTGGATCGGTCTATGGACGTACAGGACCGGTTTCCAGCGTGGCCGATCCCCCGCTTATGTCTGCACGCGCTGCCAAGAGGGCCATCGTTCAAGGGTTCAGTCCTGCCGAGCCAGACCCAGAGACCGTCCAGCCAGAGACCGTCCAGCCAGAGACCGTCCAGCCAGAGACCGTCCAGCCAGTGTCTACGGACAAGATGGCTGAACCAGAGACTGTTCACGTCACTTCCTCCGAGCCAGTGTCTACGGACAAGATGGCCGTCTCCGAGCCAGTGTCTACGGACAAGATGGCCGCCTCCGAGCCAGTGTCTACGGACAAGATGGCTGATCCAGAGTCTGTTCACGTCACTTCCTCCGAGCCAGTGTCTACGGACAAGATGGCTGAACCAGAGACTGTTCACGTCACGTCTGCCGATCCAGAGACTGTCCAAGTCACGTCTGCCGATCCAGAGACTGTCCAAGTCACGTCTGCCGATCCAGAGACTGTCCAAGTCACGTCTGCCGATCCAGAGACTGTCCAAGTCACGTCTGCCGATCCAGAGACTGTCCAAGTCACGTCTGCCGATCCAGAGACTGTCCAAGTCATGTCTGCCGATCCCGAGTCTGTTCCTGTTCCCGAGCCAGAGTCTGTGTTGCCTGTTCCAGCGCCAGAGCCCGTGTTTGTTTCGGTGTTTGTGTCTGTTCTTGTGGCTGTTACAGTTTTGGTGTCTGTTCCTGAGCCGGTGTCTGTTCCTGAGCTAATGCCTGTTCCTGAGCCAGTGCCAGTGTCTGTTCCAGAGCTGGAGCCAGTGGCTGTTCTAGAGCCAGAGCCGGTGCCGTCTGTTCCAGAGCCAGTGTCTGCTGTTCCAGAGCCGGTGTCTGCTATTCCTGAGCCGGAGCCAGTGCCAGTGTCTGTTCCAGAGCCTCTGCCATGGCCGCCCGAGGGGTCTTCACCGCCCTGGCCGCCTGAGGGGTCTTCACCGCCCTGGCCGCCCGATGGGTCGTCTTCACCACCCTGGCCGCCCGATGGGTCGTCTGCTCCGCCCTGGCTGCCCGATGGGTTGTCTGCTCCGCCCTGGCCGCCCGATGGGTCGTCTGCTCCGCCCTGGCCGCCCAATGGGTCGTCTGCTTCGCCCTGGTCGCCCGATGGGTCATCTGCTTCGCACTGGCCGCCCGATGGGTCGCCTGCTCCGCCCTGGTCGCCTCCACAGCCTGCTCCACCGCAGTCTCCAGGTCCTCTTCTGCTCCACGGGCCCGGCCCTCCATCCCGCCCCCAGGTCCGCCTCCGCTCCACCTCCCTCCTGGACAAGTTGAGGAGCGTCTGGAATCCGCTCCTTAAAGGGGGGGCTATGTAACGGTCACCAGCTGGAGTGCCCTTGAGAGCCACCAGAGGGCACTCCAGATAGAACTATTATCACTCACAAACTACATTTCCCATAACTCACTGCCCGGACTCACCATCACTTATCACTGATCACATTCACCTGTACCTCATTCACTGATTGCATTCACCTGTGTCTCATCCTGTTAGTCTGTCTATTTATACCATGTTCATTCATTCACTCAGCGCGAAGTCTTGTTTTAGTGTCACACTGCAATTCTGAGCATTCTCCCCGTTTTCTTGTCTCTTGGTCTTTTTTGGATTTCTTGCCTGTTTTGGATTACTCTTTTGCCTCTGACCCCTGCCTGCTTTGTGTGTTTGTTTGTACGGACTGCCTGCCTATGTTTGACCTTGCCTGTTTTGGATTACCCCTTAATAAAACTGCATTTGGATTCTCCACCTTCGTGTCTCGGAGCAGTTTCATGACAGAATGAGAGGGTAGTGTCATTTTACAAGCGTTGCTCAGGATGGATATACCACACCATGTTACAGCAAACAGAAACAAGTCTACTTCAGATAAATTTCATGTCTTTGCTTTTCAGGTGAGCACGAGCGGTGTACGAGTGGAGCGTTAGCTTGGGCCGTGAGCGACTGAGAAGAGAGCACACACACGGAGAGGAACATTGAGCAGAGCAAACTGGGTGCCAGTACAGACTTACCTGCTCAGCCAGAGTCACTTCAGAAGCGGTGGCACTCGAAAAGTTACAAAAAATTTGAGAGTGAAACCTGAACGCTGAACACTGAAGGGCGGGGCAGGGTGGGGTGGGGCGGCATATATGTCCGGCTCTGAACTGAAAACTGAAAATGCCATTTTCTGCAGCCAAAATTTCAGTGCATCCCTACTAAAATTACTCCTATCATAAAATAAGACTTCGATCATATCAACCACCAATAATCGTGATTTCAATATTGACCAAAATAATAATGATTATGATTTCTGCCATAATCGAGCAGCCCAACCTGGTAGAGATCATTCCTCATATTGAGTACATCCGCTCCGGGGAGATCAGAGATGACTTGTGCTAGATTTCGCACGGCATCAGTCTGACTGTGGATCACTCCGAGATGTAAACCCCTAAGAACCAAACCCAAAATTTCAGTAAATAAACCTTCAATCTTTGGGTAAAAAAGACAAAACAACATCTGAAATAATTTATTCCCATTTGACGTGTTTTGGTGAGAAGTGGATAGTTTATGTGAATAGAGCTTCAACAAAAAATTGAGGCTGGTTTGTCTAACTTACGTGTCTCCGTTCTCATCTTGAGTGGTCATGAGGGGGCGCTGTGGAGCCAGAAGCATTCTAGTATCACCGCTTAATGCGTAATGAAAGAGAGCTTGAGCATGTCTTCCAGCTAGATTAGCCAAATGTGGCTCTAACACACAGCCTGAAAAGAGAAATGCACAAATTTATCCAGAGACAAGTTTAAAGATTTAGCTGCATTGACTATACCGGGAAGTCAAACTCAGTCTAACCTGTGGCGTCTAACTCGAGATCTTCTGTAGGCTGTGTGTCATCACTAGCCACTCCCAGATTCAGGGGAACAGGTTCAGACTGGGCACAGATTCGCACCCCTCCACCTGAAGCAGGATCATCATCTGTATCACTGTCGCTATCCTCTTCACTGTCTTCTACTGGGTCTTGATACGCTAAAAGAGGAAGGAAAACAGAGAAACAGACTTTGCTGCAAATTTTTCCCCAAAATAGTTTTTTATCATAACATTTGTACACTCCCATTCTTAGGGGCCAGTAAGATATTATTTTAAAGAGATTAATACTTTTATTAAGCAAGGACATTTTACATTGATCAAAACTGACAGGAAAAACTTAAAAAAAAAAATCCTGAAGAATAACTTAAATAACTGTTTTCACCATTGAAAAGAATTGTTTCCTGAGCATTAAATAAGCTTATTAGAATGATTTTTGAAGGATCATTTGACACTGAATATGCTGTGATGATGTCAGCTTGATTGACAGCTTGGACACTCACTATGCTTGATGCTGGTCCCGCCTCCTCCCATGCCTGAGGAGAAGTTGTATCCAGACCCATAATTGTTATAATTTGGATATCCCTGGAAAAAATGCCCTAGAAGACAAAAACATGAAATATTTTGATCTAAAAGATTTGGCCAACATCAATGCATAAAAGCAGTGCACGGTGGGATATTCAAACATTTAATTAAAAAGTCCAATGGAAAATTGAAGTACCTCCTCCTCCTCCTCCTCCACTGGGACCACCCCCTGCTGTAGACCCACCCCCTCCTCCTCTAAACATGCCTCCAGCTCCGCCTCCTGCTCCGCTGTAGTCCTGGAAGTTTGGCAGGGTTTTCTGTCTCTTTCTCTGGACCTCTTCTTTGTCTAAAAACAGTTAAAAAGAGAAATTCAGTGGAAAAGTAAACCAGTATGGCAGACATTGGACTTTTTATTTAATTCCTATACATTCAAAAATAAATCTTAAATTTCAAACATACAAAATATAAGTATTTTTTTGTCTTGTGACAATAGACATTTTTTTCTGTCTGCGATCTTTTTCTTAGCTCGCAAAATTGTGGCAAAAATCCCCCCCAAAGAAGAGAGTTGATGCTGTGGTTACAATCAAAACTTTTGGGAGATGGGTAAAGACTGTACCTATAATCTGTGGATGGTAAGTGAATGGCTTGGGTTCGCTTGTTTCATTGTCTGACTTCCTCTTGAGCTGCACAAACACAGAGATGGGCTTCTGGAGGTTCTGGTCTCGATATTTAGGCGTCTTGAAGACGATGGCAAACTAAGGGATGGAAATGAAAGGTGGATTATTCATTCCGCCAGAATATTTATTTTATTCATAATAATATTATTATTACTATATAATTACAGTTATTTAAAGTCAATATGTAAGTGACAATTATCAAAAGTGACAGTAAAGACATTTATAATGTTACAAAAGATTTATATTTCAAATAAACGCTGTTTATCTTTAACTTTTCATTTATTAAAGAATCCGTAAAAAGACGTATGAATGTTTACGCAAAAAATATGAACCGTTTCCAACACTGATAATAATAAGAAATGTTTTCTTGATAAGCAACTCAGCATATTAGAATGATTTCTGATGGATCATGTGACTGAAGACTGGTGTAATGATGCTGATCATTCAGCTTTGCCATCACTGGAATAAATTACATTTTAAAATAGAAATAAATTATTTTAAATTGTAACAATATTTCACAGTATTACTGCTCAAATAAATGCAGCCTTCGTGAGCATAAAACACTTATTTCAAAAACATTTTAAAAATCCAAAACTTTCAAACAATAGTGTATAAAGAATGTAAATAGTCAGTTTTGATTCAATGCTGCCTTAATAAATCCTCAATAGCTGTGCTTCTTCTCCAATTATTTATTCCAGAGAAGTTAGGATTTTTCTATAAGAAACAGACTGAAGGCATCATCAAACCACAAAGCAAGTCACTCCACATAAAGAATCAGGTTTCGACCAGCAGGGCAGTGCAGTTCCTGTGCTGACCTGTCTGTGGACGTCAGTCGGGGAGAAATCCCCGTATGCCTCCCAGGTTAGACCCGAATCATCATCTTCATAAAACCGCACCTGGATGTCATCTGTCACAACAACAAACACAAACAATGACATCACATAAGAGGAAAATAAGAAAATGAAATTACTGTGAACCAACAAGGAAAGAAAGAGGAAACAAACAACTGTCGACAGACACACAGTAAAATTTGAATATCACTGTCATCACCATGCAGAACATTCTTACTTCCTCAAAAGCCATGATTTAATATAATACAAACTTCATTCAACAGATAAGCACATTACAGACACATGATCCAGATACATATCAGATGTTCTAGGTATAGGGTGGAAATACCATGGTACTTTGAGATATACCATGATACCAAACAATAAAATAATCATTTAAGACTGTCTTTTCATATTATTAGGGCTGGGAATGCCAATGCCCCCAAAATATGATTCATGCAGCAAAACTTGTCATTCAATACATCACATTCAGAATGCATCACAATACCATAAACGGATCATGACTGAAACTGTGATATGAATCTTATTCCTCATTTTAAAACAATCCAGAGCTTGTTGTCAATGTTTCAGAGGATTTAGTGGGTAGTAATGGTGAACACTGTTGATTTTGTATTTCAGACTCAACCAGAATCAGAAACAGACTGGTCATCTTTTTTATCATAATATGACTTGTCCATGAAGAGACGTCTTCTTTGTGAGCAAGGTGAGGATAATATGAGAGAAGGGAAATGGCGAGGAGTAGGTTGTTGAAAAAAATGACGTAAAGCTAACTTTCTCCTGTCCCCAAATTTGCATATGAAATGGGGAATTCCCTATAGCTGGAAATCTGCAGTGAAAACTTCCTTTAAGAGTGCAGGGCGTCCAAAATCTATGACAAGAGAACAAGGTGCTGTTTCACCTGTAGGTTAAAAGCTAAAACTGTTTGAGGGTGGTTTCATTCAGAAAACATTACAAAATGGCTTTTTCAAATGTTCCTGATCCTTAAAACATCCACATTTACACCTTTACATCCCTTTCTCCTGAAGTCAAGAATTCTTGCACCAAAAACAGTCACTACTTAGTTTCAAAAGACCATTCTTTACACTCTCGTTCTGACCCTTTGCAAAATCCCTTTTTAAAACAAGTAAATTCCCTTGGCGGCCATCTTGGTAATGCCCCGGGCAACTATTACAAGTCATGCAAGTATAGCTCCTGTCTACTTTAATGGCAAAAGACGGAAATCTCAGAAATTGCTTGTCAATATTACATTTAAATGACATTTCAAATGAGGAATAAAAAATCAGACAACAATAGGCTCATAATCTATGCTTCTTTGGTTGAAATCATGCAAATTCTTTGCATTATTCAAGCTGGTCTAGCTAATTCAAGTTCAAGAGTAAAACAAACAAGTTATGGCTCTATCAAAAAGGTGATTGGCTCTTTAAACCGTGAGGTGGGACTTCCAATCCTTTATTAAAAAGCCAATTTGCTCTGCCAAACTGAGCATTACGATTACTCCCATTCACATTTATGCATCTGCTACTTTACTTTAAGATATACTAGTGTTCAAAAGTTTAGGGATAGTAAGATTTTGTAATGTTTTTGAAATAAATCTATTATGCTCACCAAGGCTCCAGTCTTCACATGTTCACATGATCCTTCAGAAATCATTCTAATATGCTGATTTGAACAGTTGTGCTGCTTAATATTTTTGTGGAACTCGTGATACATTTTTCAGTGTTTTTTGATTAATTTCTTTTAAAAAAGACCTTACTAACCCCAAACTTTCGAACAGTAGTGTATATGCAAATGATCTCTACGACTGGCTAAACTCAGCATGGGAAATAATAAGAATGGCCAAGTTGCTGTACAGGAATTGCTAATGCAATTGTCTGTTAATTTGATCATGGTTGTGATGTCACAACCACAGTAATTGCTGAATAACTCTTTAAGATCTCCATTGTAAATGTTACCATTTCAAAGTGGCAAGAAAAAATTCTGTTTTTCATTATATGTCCTTAATTCTGTTCAGCAATAACAGACAGGCAGAGCATGCCATGACCGTTATGATATTGCTTTCTGACCTTTCTGGACTTTGTCACATAGCAGATAGACCTCCTCTCCTCCTGTCACACAGCCGGCAGTCCGATCCATCCGCACTATCTTCAGATTGGAGGCATTTGGGGCTTCTAAAAAGCAACAAGAGAGACAGGGGTGTTAGAAATTTCCTTATTTTTCCTTTTTATTTTATTTTTTACTCTGACAGCCCTGAGGAGAGAGGCAGAAATGGAGTCAGAGATTATCAGAAAAGGGAGGGGAAATTGAAAGTGTAGGCTTAGTTTCAGAGAGGAAGCAATACCCAACAGTTCTCTGGCAGGGAGCGAGAGAGACAGAATAAAAAAGAGAAAGAGACTGAAAGTGAGTCCTAATAACAATCATTAGCTCCAAACTCAAAATCATGTGACCACCCTGTTGACAGAAACTACTGGGACAAAGAAGAGAAAGAAAAGTGTTTGTTGCTAAATTATACATATTGGGCTAAAGGCTATGATTTCTAATGACTATGAATTAGGGTTATTATAGTTAACTAAAACTAATGCTAAAACGGTTAAATAAAATAAAGGTTCACTAAAATAAAATAAAATAAAATATAATAAAGCAAGTTTATATTATTTCAGCTAGTTTCCAAGGTAACATTTCTCATTTTCAATTAGTTTAACTAGATAAAAAAATAAACACTATAAAAAACAAAAATGAATAAAAATGTCAAAAAAAAAACAAAAAAACACAAAAAAAATAAAATAAAATAAAAACAAATTAAGAATCGTAATAAAGTCTGTAGCACGGTACAATAAGGTTTAATTTGTTAACTTTAGCTAACTACATAGTTAATACGAACAATTAACAATACTTACAGTATTTATCAATCTTAACGTTACTTTCAACATTTACTAATACATTTTTAAAATCAAAAGTTGTATCTGTAACATTAATGCACTGTGAACTAACATGAACAAACAATAATCAATTGTACTTTTATTAACAAACATTAACAAATTAATAAATGCTGTACAAAAAAAAAAAACACCACATAGCTCCATAGCTCCTTGTTAGTTCATGTTAGCTAATGCATTTACTCATTTTAACAAATGAGACCTTATTGTAAAGTGTTGACATAAAGACTATAATTGTATCTCAATGATACTAAAATAGCACTGCTGTTAATGCGACTGATTGACACAGTCAGCATCAAGGAGGATGATACTTACTGCTGTCAAAGATGGGGTCAGAAATGACCGGATCCAGTCTGCGGGAGAACCCTCCATCACTGTCGGGCAGGAAGGCTGTGAACATGAGCCGGACCACACTCAGGTCCATCTCCTTCGACTGATTATTGGCTGCAGTGCAAATCAGGGACCTCTCAGGTTCTGAAATACATGTACACACAGTCACAATGTGTTGAACACTTCAAGCATTCTTAAAAAGGAACAGTAATCTCTTAAACCTTTCTGTTGACCAGATTATTTTCAGATCATCAGGAGACATGGCAATTCCTATTTCCATAGGACCACTGCCCTCGGACCAAACTGGGGTCAATTTTCTTTGTACAAAGTGACAAGTGTTCGCTTCTTGTGGAGTTTAAAACTACAACCTTTTGGATACTATTCCAGAACTTCAGCCATTAAGCTAGAATAACCATAAGCAATATCAGGACTCAATAAGTTTCGTCACTTATATTTTTGGGTTGAAAAGTACAAACCAGTCAGTAACATTAGTCACACTGCATGCCATCAACTTACTGCAAAAATGTATTTTTAAAAATTTGGGGTTGGCAATATTAATGTTTTTGAACAAAGTCTTTCATGCTCACCAAGGCTGCATTTATTTGATCAAAAATACTGTAAAAAAAATAATATTAATATTGTGACATATTTTAAATATTACAATTTAAAATAGCTGTTTTCTATTTTAATATATTTAAAATTGTATTTTTGTGATGGCTAAGCTGAATTTTCAACATCATTACTCCAGTCTTCAGCGTGAGTGTCACATGATCCTTCAGAAAGTATTCTAATATGATGACTTGGTGCTAAAGAAAACAGTTGTGCTGCTTAATATTTTTGTGGAAACCGTGATGCATTTTTTATTTGATAAATATTAAGTTTAAAAGGACAACATTTCTCTGAAATAGAAACCATTTGTAACATAAATGTATTTGCTGACACTTTTAACCAATCTAATGCATCTTTGCTGAATTAAGTATTAACAAGAATGTTGTTGTTTTTTTAACTGCCCCCAAAGTTTTGGACTGTAGATGTAAGAATACATCTAAATACTAAAAATACAACAATAACATTTATAATTCTTTTTGGTGGCGTCCTAACTAGAATATGGACAAAACACACACATACACACCTGTGAGTTCTCTGGGTATGCGAACTTCTCCTTGTAGGGCATCTATGTCAGGATTGATGAATATGCCGTTGTTATATCCCATCCTGTAGGCCTCAATCATCCTCTCCTCCAAAACTTTACTCACGTTCTTCTTTGTCACGTGCAAAATGCCCAAGTTAGGAAAACTGTGAAACAAGTGCAAGTGGATATTAATTATGACCATTATCATTGCATCTACCAAAAGTGTTGTTGCTCAGAAAGAGGTATTTTGAATCACTGGATGTTGAGAGACAAATTCAGACCTGATACTTGAGTCTTTGGGCTGCAAGTCGGCAATGCAGATTCCTTTATCGCACTGTTTGCCCACCAGACTGTGAGCATGAAGATGGGGCTCCGGAGAGTTGGTCACCAGCTGAACAACCACTCGTGCTGCTCCCTGGTAGTTACAGATCTGTTGTCCCACAAACAAACAGATGACACAATACAGTTTTTTAAAAAGACCGTTTCAGATCAAAATCTGCTAAATATTTGCCACTTTGCCATAATAATCGTCAGCATCATCATTTATCAATAAAATCAATTACTGATCATCATTATCATTATTTATATAAAAAAAAACATTTAAATACTTTATTGTGAAATAACAAAAATAATCACATATAAATAAAACTTATTATTATTGATAGATTATTGTGATTTTTAATTCACAATAAATAATATAATAATTGACATAATTTATTGTGAAACAATAATAAGGATCCACATTATCTATTTATAAAACAATTATTATTGATCGATTAATAACTGATCCATTGACAATTATCATTATTATCTTATAATAAATAAAATAATGTATAATTTAACGTAGAAATAACAATAATCTAATCAATAAACAATCAAACAAATATCATAAATAGTATTACTTTAAAATAATATATTAATTTATTGTGAAATAATAATAATAAATCAAGTATACTTAAAACTACTATCATCAATAGATTAATGTCCTTATTTCAGAATATATAATATAATCATTTATATCATACGGTCATGTGTCAGTGTTGGTTTGTATTTTCATTAGTCACATGTCTTCCTTTGTTCGGTTTTCCCGCCACTCATTTGTTTCCATGGTAACCCTCATTAGTTCATCTGTCTCACCTGTTACCTCATCATCTATGTCACCTGTGTTCTGTTAATCAGTGTTCATCAGTGTTTGTATTTAGTTTCATTCTATTCAGTCAATCTTTGTCCGATCTCCGTTGTACTGTGTGTGAACCTTATGCCTGTTTGTATTATATTATTGTAAGTAAACGTTTGCATTGAAACTTTGGTCTCTGCATCTCCTTCTGCCTGCACCACACCGTGACACATATATTGTAAAACATTAATCATTGATGCATTTTACAATTATCATTATTATATTATGATAAATATAATAATTTATATAATTTAAATGTTAAATAATAATATCACCATCATCTAATCAATATCATCTAATCAATCTAATTAATATTATTTTACAATAATAATTTTTTGTGAAATATAACTATTTCTTTTAGTGATATTTTTGACTTTATTATTAAACAAACAAATAGTACTATATTATATACTAAAATTACTATTCATACATGGGTATATACAATTTGAAGTCTTTGTGTAGCAGTTCGGCAAATACTGTTCAGAATGGCAAACCAGAAGATATTAATGGCAAAGGAATGTCACAGGTATGTTAATCTCATTTCGGTGGGGGAAAACCCTGCATTCACAGGGAAAGTGGGTGGACCATTTGTGGACTTTTCCACAACATAATTTGGCCATTCTTATCAACACCATCCTTAATAAACACACAGAAGAGTTAAAATGAAATCAAAAGAGTGCCATGGTGGCTTGAATAACAAGTAAATCCCAAACATTAATAAGAAAAGACTTTAAAATCATCTCTTCTTGACTCATACGCAGGAGTGTGTGGTTTGACTGCTTATAGGCTGAGTTCAAATGTGGCTTATAAGACACTTTCTCTGGGAAGAAATGACTCATGCACATAGAAATATCAACCCCCAGAAAAAAATACCCAGAGAATATCAAAGAACATAAACGCAAGCCGCTCTAGAAAGATCGTTTGATGATGTCATGAAAGCACTGATGCCACACATGAAAACATACATGTGTGCAAATATGTAAATAATTACTCTCCATTTCGCCCTCTCAGATCCGGATGAGAGTCAGATAAAACTGAAGACAGCTGAGCTGAGCAGTTGATGTGCAATATGGGCAACAGCTGAGCTAATTTCCTCTTACTGTAAGTAACGATATATAATTCAATAACACGGAAATCCCTACAATAAACCTGTATGATGTACATGGTACAGTGAGAAAATTAATAGTAGACCACAAATGAAATCAAAATTATAAACAAAGGGGATTCCAGCGCATGTGTTAAGATTACCAAAACCGCCAGATTTAAAACAACAGACTATTGCATGCTATGTAGAGAGAGGTAGTGGTTACAGTGAAAAGTTTCAAAGAGGTTATATTATGCCCTTTTACAAATTCTTGATTTTGTTTTGGGGTCTAATAGAAAAGATTTTCATGCTTGTATGTTCAAAAAACATTATTTTCATTATTTTTCAGTCTGTCAGTAACACTCCATTTAGTTCCAGTCTCTATGAAGCTCCTCCTTCCTAAAATTGCAATGTGCTTTGATTAGTCGGTTGGACCAGTGTGTTGTGATTGGTCAACTGATTTGTGCATGTTTTGGCAATCAAGACCCTTTACCATAACCCCGAGTTTCAACACACTACTAAGGCAACTCAACCAGGCCTCGCCCCTGCCTTTTGGGCAGGAATTATTGAATATTGTGACGTGTAAGATCCCAGAACAAAAAACTCAAGACTACAATCGAGGCGTTTCAAGGAGTTCAGACACAGTGTGCATGAATATAGAGAATAACTTGCTTTGGAGTGGACATAATAAACAAAGCATAATCAGACCCGGCGCCAAACACAAATTGACGGACGGACATTATATTTTTTTTGGGATCGTTTTTCGCATCCGTAGCAAGCATTTTGAGAGGTGTTTTTACAATTCACAGCAACCAATGACCAATACGAAAAAACGATTCGATTTCGAACTCGGTGTGCAGGGACCTTACAAATGCACTGTTGACGCTCGCGCAGCCTCTCAAGGATAGGCTACATCGAAACAAATGAGCACAGCTCACAAAAAAGAAATTCAATTAACATACTGCCGTAAAAATTCAAAATGTGGAGTTTTTATATTTATAATATGATACGTTAAGCAACATCACATGACCAAGAGTGCTGAATACATCACGATTGAGAAATGTGACACTGATTTCATATGACAGTTCAATAAACAAGTAATTAATATTAAGTCACTTACATTTTAGACGAAATATTGACTGTTTTTGTTCTATTTTAGCATCGCAAATAGTTCCAATCTAAACCAAGATCACAGCAGAACCATTAGTGCATCTCACAGCAACACTCACAATCGTGTTTTCATCACTGAATGAATGATTCAGAGTTTTGAACGAAGCGGTTGAGTCAAAGATTCAATGGCCCATTCTTAAATAACAGCCTCATTCTTGATAAATCAGCCATTTGAACGAATCGTTTGAATGAATGACTCAAAGACTCGCTTAATAAGACCGCTCATCACATGCATTTCCGAGCTCACTATCGACAAACCAATCAAATCCGTTTACAATTTTAAAAAAAATCAGACGAGACAGACTCGTCCAGTGCGGGCACTAGTGACTCACAGGGCGGGCCAGGCCCCCCAATGCCCGCCCATGGCGCCGGGACTGAGCATAATAGGTCTTCTTTAACTTTTTTTTTTTCAGGAATAAAATCAGAAATTCATGATTTTTAGGTTTCCTCTTCCTCTGCTTTCAGAAGTCATCAATATTGTGTAGATTAAAGGGGAAATAAAAATTATGTTATAGTCTATGTGGCTCCATAGCAAAAAAGTACATTCACTTATGCGGTTCTAGAGCTATTAGTGAAAAACGTAATAAGCCTATTATAATGCCACCTATTGTCGGATGTATGTGTGTGTGTACATCTGAGTAGTGGGTGAGGTCTGGGACAATTCTACCAAATTTGGGGTCTGTAACAATGTTTTTTGATGACCAGACACTTAAATAAAAGATACTATAAATAAAACATTTATACAACATCAATGCATACCAAATAAAATTAATCTGATCAAGAATTGAGTCCCAGTAAAGCCACTTACTCAGAGGTGTATTTGCAAAGTACACACACACACACACACACACACACACACACACACACACACAATGTGTTGCATGTTAGGGTGTGTCGGGGCGAGATTTCCCATCTCTGACGCCACATTACAGAGAACGATTCTTCCCACTAATTACCCCAGTGACACACTGAGGAAATTCCCAAACAGACTGCCGTCATGAAGGAGAACATGATCACAGAACAAAGTCCTTCTTTCATTTCTCTCACCTCTTTCCTTGTTTTGTTTCACTCACTTTCGAAACCTTGACCACAAAATAACTGTCCTGGCACAGACAGGTAGTTAGAGAAAGCAGCTACTATTTTTAGCCGAGTGCTCCAGCTAATATTGCTTCACTTGGATTTATCACTTGATGAAAGAGCCACCATGTCAGACAGCACTCTATCTCTCTCTCTCTCTCTCTCTCTCTCTCTAGATCTCAAAACTATACAAACTAGATATGCATTTCCTGAAGGAAATACCAGCACTTACAAGCTTGCAAAAAAAAGTATTTAGACAAAAATTATCAATAAAATAAGAAGTCATTATTTACTCATTGTCATGATGTGAACTTTCTTCTGTAGACCACAAAAAGATATTAGGTAGGATGTTCATGCTGCTCTTTCATACAATGAACTGGTTGTCAGTGTCAACCTCAAAAATGTAAAATTTTCTGAAGCCATACAAGCTTTGCTGAGAGCATGAACATTCTGCAAGACATCTTTAGTGTTCAACTTAATAAACATCAAAGATGAGCAAATTAAGACTTTTTATTTTAGGTGAACTATTCCTTTAAAGTTTTAGGTAAGAATATGATGATCCATACCTAAGCAAAAAGACCAATAACAATTCAGTAATATGCATATTAATATAAGGACGAACTCAGAATTTAGGATGCAAATGTCACCAATGACATTATTGCTGCCAATTACACAATGTACACTGTTGTTCAGAAATTCCATTTGTGTTAAATTAAAACTGTTTCCTATTGGAATATATTTTAAAATGTAATTTATTCCTATGATGGCAAAGCTGATTTTTCAGCATCATTACAGAGTAACATGATCATTCAGAAATCATTCTAATATGCTGATTTGGTGAAAAAAAAAAATTCTTCTTCTTCTTCTTCTTATTAATAATATATTGAAAACAGTTGTGCTGCTGTGATATATATTTTTACAGGATTCTTTGATGAACAGAAAGTTCAAAAGAACAGAATTTATTTGAAATAGAAATAAAACTACAAATGTCTTTAATGTCACTTTTTATTCATTTAATGCATCCTTGCTGATTATAAGTATTAATAAAAAATACAATCTTACTGACCCAAAAAATATTGAACGGTAGTGTAAGTCAAATGGAGATTTTCAACCTTTATTTATTTTATTTATTCAAGATGATAAAGTCTGCCAAGACCACAAATAAATAACAGCCTACTCAGCTTGATTAACAGAAATAAAATAGCAGAACATAGGTTTATCCTGTCAATCAAAACCCTATTGCCTAACCAGAAGTGAACTGTAAGAGAATGGTTTGTTAATCGCAAAGCATCAGCAGAGCTCTAACTGGTTAAACCATACCTTCACTTGTGGGTAAGACTTCCTGTTCTTCTCGCTGGAGGCCCCTGGGAGTCCTCCATGGGAGGGGCCTTCACATCCATAGCGGAACCTGAAGCCCCTCTGGAGATGACAATGTCAGAATTAATGTTGTGCTTTACGGAGTTTGTTATAGCCACTGCCTGTTGCCAGTTACCAGTCTCTTCTGAACTTTTGTGTCATTACACAGTATTTAACTTAAAAACATTTTAGGAAAAACACTTGAAGAAGCAAGAAAACATTTCAGTGGTGACGTTTTTTGACTAGTTCAAATCATTTAACAAGGGCATTTGACAAAATATTATGTGCATTACCTGTTTTGGTTGTTCGATGATTCGCAGACAAGGTCCGTCGACTACAAAAGGAGAGATGCAAAAAACTTCAATGAACTGTAAAATGAAAATTCCCTCATTTGTTCTCTTAATCTTCCACTCGGCAGCCCTTCACAAATATCTTAATACATGCTGGATCATAATTGGTTTTGAAACAGACAACCAATTCCGTTATGCATCATTGATGCCAAAAATGATTTGGCACATCTGAATGAGTCATATTTCAAATGAAATTTAAAACTTGTAAGATGCAGCAAAAACAACATCTTAAATATCAGTCTGTTCCTCGCACAAAACAATCACATGTCAAAAGGGTGGCGTGAACATTATGTCAAATATCTCTTTTTGTGTTCCATGACAAAAAGGAATGACATTCTTAAAAATATCTTCTTTTGAGTTCATACAGGTTTGGAACAACTTGAGAGTGAGTAAA
Organism: Gila orcuttii; assembly: GCA_026230005.1. NCBI lineage: Eukaryota > Metazoa > Chordata > Actinopteri > Cypriniformes > Leuciscidae > Gila > Gila orcuttii. The sequence goes on along the minus strand of JAPDVR010000016.1, from coordinate 8,704,096 downwards.
TCATGACAGAATTTTCATTTTTTGGCAAACTATCCCTTTAAGGATGAACTAAGTAGTCATGTTTGCGTAGTTATTGCAGATCCTGTGATTTAATTTAGACAGTTGCATAAACTTCCATTCAAAATTTTGGGGTCAGTAAAATTGTTTTTGAAAGAAATTAATCCTTTTACTCAGCAAGTTCGCATTAAATTGATTAAAAGTGACAGTAAAGAATGTTACAAAAAGTTCTTGCAAACTTCCTATTCATTACAGAACCCTGAAAAAAGATACGTCATGGTTTCTTTCCACAAAAATATGAATCAGCAAAACTGTTTTTAACATTGATAACAATAAGAAATGTTTGTGGTTTGATTCATCTGAGAACTGTTTGTGTTTTTTCTCTAGCAATTCGGCTTATAGTGTCCATGTAACACAACAATGCAAACAGCAATAAAAGCAAACATGACCAGCTGAAAGGTTCAACCAGGTGTGGGGAAAATCAGAAGGATTACAATTCAATCTTATCATGCAGACATTCTAACCATCAAGCATATCAAAACATTTGCTGAGAGGCTGGTGTTCTGCAGATATTTCAAGGCCAGAGCTCTCGCCGTACCACGTGTTTCCACAGAAACGCAAGCCTCTTCCTCTTCCTGTGCACTACAAGGACTAAGACCACATCCTTGGTGAAGTGCAGCTAAATCAATCTGCAGAATTTAACCTCTTAGAGCCCAAATTTAATGTGTATACCTCTGCCAACGCACTGACATTATGGAACGGATCTAAAAATGTTGACATAACGGGGACAGCCAGGTAATTTATTTGGTTAGATATGGCATAACGTATATCATTATCATATTTCCATCATTACCCATCTCACATTACCCATCAAGTCTAAAGCAAATGTCAAAACCACAGGTGCACTGAACTCGAAATAGAAATACATTATTCAATTGCTACACTGAACAGTGAACACACCATCTCAAAACAGAGTAGTAAGCTTGAAGCAACTCCTACTTGGGGTTTCTACTTGACCGCCAGCCAAATGTATCACCATCTGCATTTGCCACTACCTGGTATTTGCCACATCGTGCCACTGCATGCTTGAGAAAAGTTGAACTCTGCTCTCAAACTTTGACTAGGCTAACTGGCTTGACTCTCTGTTGCTAATGTCACCTCTAATTACCAACTCTCATTGAAAATAAATGACGCTGGTCGCTTTCTCGCAGTTAATGCAATGCCCTTCCTTAATAACCCCACCAGTTTAAACCTGAAGTCGGCATGAAACAGAAGTTGAGATAGTCTTTTCTTCCCTATTGTGACATATATCTGACATATGTGATGTCATGTGAGTGACAAGTTGTCCCACCCTCATGCCAGTAAATCATCAGAGAAGAGATGTTGGGGAAGTTATGTTGATTAAATATTAAGTGATGCAAAAATGATGTGCATGGATACATCATTGATTATAAATACTGCAATATTTCATAAAAATCAAGAATTCTCCATTCTTGTAATGGACAAGACTTAATCTTAGACTCATCTTTAAGGGATAGGTCATCCAAAAATTAAAATTCTCATGCGGTTCCAAAACTTTATGACTTTCCTTCTTCTGTGAAACTCAAAATGAGATATTTTGAAGAATGTATAAAATGTGTTTTTCCCCCCATACAATTTAAGTAAATGGGGTCCAAAACAATAGACTTTCATTGAGTTAATTTTTTTGTGTTTCAATGGAGGCATTTTTTTTTCAAAGTCTCAACAAAAAAATAAATGATTAAATAATTGTTTTTATAGTTTTACAATATCAAAACCATGGAACAGGTGTCTCATTGCGGCATATACAATTATCCATCAACGGGTAGTTCAAGGATCGAGTGAAGGGCAATAGCAAAAAACAAAAATTAAGTCAAGAAATAAAGACATTCAAAATACATTCTCAAGAAAATTCCTAACAGGGGACCAAATACACCGGGAATCATTAGACCTCCGGTGTAAGTCACAAGTCATAAGGAAGGAAACTAGCAATTTGATTCATCCACATATTAACAGAATGGAAATGAGGAGTGGACCACAACAGAACATTTTCCTTTTTTTTTGGTGAACTGTTCCTTTAAATTCCTTTTTGATAGTCTTTCATTCAAAATTGAAAGAACATTTATAACCAAAACTGTGCAGATTTCTTCAGAGAACGTGTCGCAAGGTGGCAGCCCCAAAACTGCACTTATCTCAAAGCGGGTTTCTCATGTAACCACATGGCGGTGAAGAGCTGTTCATAGTTTTTTCAGCCCTGTCTCTGCAATCTACGGAGCCCGGGAAGTCACCTGTGGGAGAGAAAAAAAACAATCCGTGGCGACGGTTTTGCAATCCGTCCCCTCAGTTTATAAACCGTACTCACAAATTCTTAAACTGTTCCCTCGGTTTAACAAATCGTGCCCACGGATTAATAAACCATACCCACGAGTTCCTAATCCATGCTCTCAGATTTGTAAACCGTGCCTTCAGTTTTTGCAATCTGTACCCACAAATTCATAAACCGTGCCCACGCTTTCGCAATCCGATCCCACGGGTTAGTAAACTGTACTCACGGATTTGTGGCCCGCCCTCATTTTAGAAGAACAAGAACACCAAGCGGTACGTTGTTAACAAATCTTATTGTATATTGTTTGATTGTGTATTAAGTACACAAGCATTACGATTTTTTGTGTTAATTTACCTTACCTAGAGATATAATTACACAAAATACAAAAAGTAGTCAAAACACATCAAACAGAACATAAGTTGTTTATTTTTTACAACATTATGTGCGTATTTTTTTAATTAACAATGTCAATCTTCATCTTTATAACAGAAGATGGGTCATTCTACAGAAACGTCCACTTTTGGTCCGGCAAGATGTCTTAAAATGTATTTATTTTTCTAACATTTAAACTTTGACCACATTATTAGATTACCCTTTGACTTTATGAATACACATAAATGACAGCTTAATGATTTTATATATTTTTGTGCATTTATTTAAAGACTGCATGTACCATTTTTTTGACACTGGTGTTACCTTACTTCTTTGGCAATATTAAAGGTTTTCATGAAATATTATTTCTCTTATTTTCAGCACAGAGTAGTCAGAGAATAATAAGGCTTAGCTATAACAATGAAACTATTTGAAAAACAGTTAAAATGAAGTAATGATGCAAATTATCCTTTAAATCTTAACTTTTGAGCGTAGCAGAATTAAATGGGTGTAAACTTATTATAATGTCACGTGACATTTTATTTAATGTGACAGAAAAAAAGACAGTAACACCAGTGACACAATGAATCACCAATGACATACATAAGACCAAAGATCATTATTCTTCAACTATAATTAAGTAGATGAGACTAAATTGTAACATTTGGCATACAATCTAAATGAATAGCTTTGAATAAAGTTTATCTATAAATGGGAGTCACTGGTGTTACCAGGCCCGGCTGCAGGATAAAATGACTGAAGGGGCATGTGAAATTGTTAAATGAAACCGAGTTACAAAAATGAAACTGAGGGGGCACAAATCAGATCTGAGGGGGCAATGCCCCCTTTTGCCGGGCCTGGGTGTTACCCATAAGAAAGATGACACCAGTGACAGTAACACCAGTGACAATTTTCATGAAAAAAATAATTTTACAAAATGGCTGCTGCAAGGTATCAAACCTCATGTTGTCAATCATGGTATACTAACTAAATTAAGGAGTTTAAACCATTTGTATTCTATTTTTTTTTTTTTTTTACAATTCCCTTAACCATAAAGTAGGTCATGCCAGTGATTTCAACTAAAAGCTTCATATGAAATCATGAGATAAATGGGAAAATGTCTGATAACTGAAAAGAGACAGTGGATTTACTATGGGTCTTTCTTCATAGATATTCAGGAAATTGGAAGGAGGAAGTCAAGTGATGTCATCAGTGTGATTTTTTATTTCAAAATATATATTTGTTTAACTGTAACACCAGTGACAAAACTTCAGGGGATTAATAATTATAAATGTTATAATATTTATTCGGCATTTTGTTTTTTATGTCATAATATACATAATATATTATAATACATAATATATTTAATAGTTATGTATACTGTGGCGAGCAGGACGAGGCCGAGGGACGTGAGAGAACGGCGCGAGGCCGGTGGCGTGAGAGATGCGAGACCGGTGCGTCGCGCAGGTGTCGCTTATTTTCACTCACGCCACCGGCCTCCGCCGTTCTCTCACGTCCCTCGGCCTCGTCCTGCTCGCCACATATTCATTATTGTATTTTAAATGGTAGAAAAACCTTAGTTATAGACCTCAAAATAAAGCATTTTCCCTCTGTACATGACTAGGGAGGAGCACTACTGTGGTGCTTGGAATTCAATATGATTAATTAAGAAAACAAATATTGCCACATTGATGGCTCATGAAGGTGTAATTGTTCAAATAACATTGTTTTATTTTAAAATATAAAACAATTGTAACCCTGTAATTGTAAATGTTTTTCAAGTGTAATATTTCTGTAAAGGCTATAGGGACAGAAAAATTGACATTTCCATAGAATGATCCAGATAAAATACAATACAATACAACAATCTTCAAGATACAGTACGTACAATCTTCTAGGGCTGTGCTCAGAATATCGATACGACGATACATCGTCATGAACTCCTGACGATACGCGTATCTGTATCGATACTGTCGTGCTTTTGAATGAAGCCAATTCAGGGCTCGAATTTCAGCACGGGATTGCGAGTATTACGCATTATTCTAACCATTCCCGCAGGTCTCCCACTTATAATGATTAATCCATACAGGTTATAACATCGAATTAGTCATTTTAAAACATTCTGCAAGACACAATTTCACAAACAGCGTGAGTGTTCAGCTGTGCCGCGTCTTCTGTCTCTGTCTCTCAAAATGGGTTGCTCAAGGCAAGCGTCAAACGCGCTGAAGGCGGCGATACACTCTCGCTTTCGCTAGTTGGGACATGACGGAATATTCACTTGCATATTCGGGCCAGTATTGCATTGTCACTTTACCATTCGCTCGTCTTTTTAAGTCTTACCACGCAAAACATTCAAGCGATTTTAAACTATTCAGTACTCGCACGCTCTCTGAGAGATGGTTTTCTCTGCATGCATACATAGAGTAAAGCCGCCTCACAAACAGCCTGTGAGTAACAAAAGTTCTTTTTCACGGATTATATCGCTTTTACGGACAAAAACAAGCAAAATGATGTCAAAAATGTCAGTCTTGGTAAGTATCCAACACAGTCGGTTAATGCATGTGACAGTATAATGAACACAGGATCCCTGCACTAGCTCTTAAAGTGACAGCAGCCATATGTGTCTGTCATTAATATTGTCGTCAAAACAACAAAAGATAGCTTTAATTATAAGGAATCTGGATTTATAGCCAATGTATTTAATTTAGTCAGGACTAAAATACTACCCAATGTTATTTTACATTTAATTACTTTAAGTTTCTGTAGTATTTCTGAATACTAGTGCTAGACCTATTCAAAAACTTTTCTCTTTATTGGTAGGCTATCTTTATTCTATTGTATTTATTTGTTTAAAATGATTTCAACGTAATGTAAAGAAATTACTTTGTTTGGTGCACATTCCAACACTTATTTAATTGAACTCTCATTGTTTTTTTAATGACAAAAACTAAATAGTTTTTCAGTTATCACAACTGTTATAACACTGTTTATTCAATAAAGATATTACTGCTACTAAACTCTGCTCAAAAGAAATTTAAATTCCAAATTGATCCATATCGTGATACGTATTGTATCGTGGCTTTAGTATCGTGATGCGTATCGTATCGTGACATTGTTGGTGATACACAGCCCTTCACATGTATAAAGGATTGTCACCTTAAAAAAGTCAACTAATTTAACGTAAAGAGCTGGATTCTAATTATTACTAGTTAAATAATGTTAACTAAATGTATTGATTAGAGTTCCCATAGACTAAAGATTTTTCTAGTCGACTAGTAGTCATTCATTTAAGCAATTAGTCGATTAATCACACGTTTATATTAATATCTGCTTAAATACTGGGTGCATGGAGGAATATAGCCTATCCCTCGCTCAAGCGCTTGCATAAATCTGGCCGCAAAAGCAGGCTAATTATAATTAATGTGTCAGAAAAAATAAAGAGGCATTTTAATTGTTTATTAATAAACTAAAGTTTTCTAAATCAGTGTCGGCTGCAAACATATCTACATCTCCGCTGTAAAGCGGATGCGCCTCTAGAGAGAAATGCACCTTTCATATGGATTACATAATCAGACGGTATTTGCTTTCGATTCGAATTTGTTCATTTAAAAGTGGACATTTTAAGCTTTATATAGGTACATACATTTATCATGTATGTGAGGCTAGTATACGTTGTTTTTCAGTTCATTTATGAGACACGCTCCAGTTCACAGAGACCATGAAAGCGCACCCAGATTGTTTTCTTTTTATTGTGAGTTTACACAAATAAAAGTGGTTGTGAATTATTTATTATTCTTTTCTGTATCACCAGAAATTATGGAGTATTTTAAGTTGTTTCCACTGTTGGTGATAGGAAAATGCAGGTGATCGTTCCGGCGCCTCCATGTCATGCAGTGAGCGCGCTCCACAATAATGGTGGAATATGTTGGAATAGAGTAGACGATTTAATATGAATGATGAGCGTCAAAATCTTGTGTTTATTTGTGATAATCTTAGCCCCTTATTATTATTGTCTAACCTGTATTATGACTGACATTTGACAAATTGCTTTGTTCCTTTTTGTAAGTCGGTTTGGATAAAAGCGTCTTCTAAATATACAGTATAGCCTAAATGGGATACCTAAATAGTTTTTTTTTTTAGAAAATTCATGAAATTATCCATTTTTAAAAATAAAGTTTAAAGCATCCCGCAACTAAACAGGCGGCCTGGTTGAATCAGCCAGCACAGACTGAGGGACGGACCACCTCCGTGAGTACAGTTTACAAACCCACGGATTGCGAAAGCGTGGGCATAGTTTATGAATTTGTGGGTACAGATTGCAAAAACTGAAGGCACGGTTTACAAATCTGAGAGCACGGATTAGGAACTCGTAGGTACGGTTTATTAATCCGTGGGCACGATTTGTTAAACCGAGGGAACATTTTAAGAATTCGTGAGTACGATTTATAAACTGAGGGGACGGATTGCAAAACCGTCGCCACGATTGTTTTTTTTTCCCCACAGGTGACTTCCCGGGCTCCGTAGCAATCCAATAAGGAAGTGTAAAATGCAGGAAAAAATAGATCTGCTCCTGTAGCGACAGCCCAAATAATACACAAATGACTGCGAGTGACATCACTGAGTGACATGTTCCTGGGATTTTTAAAGTGTCTGTGATGTTTTAGAGAAGTACATCGCTACATTGTAGCCTCTAACGGAATCTTAGGGTGCAGCATTACTGTTTTCTTGAGAAAGAAATAGACCAAAAAAAAGGGAAATGCAGGCTAGTGTTACTGCATTAATTCTGCAAAGTTCTGCAAATTATCTTATTATTAAAGTCACCATGAAATTAAATTGAACAATTCTTATTGTTTTATGGAATATTGCCGTATTTATTATACGTATATAAATGACTTATCTGTGCACATCATTTTTGTTCATGTGGCCTCTTAATCTTAATTCAAAATAACCTTCCCTCTCACTTGCAGCAACATCTCTTCTCTTCTTTGATGACGCGTTTACTGGCATGAGGGCGGGACAACCTGTCACTCACATGACATCACAACAATTGCAAACCACAACCATCCAATCAATTCACGCAAGATCAAGTCCCGCCCTACAATTTTTCTTGTTCAAGAAGCTGTTTCACTCAGATACACATCACAATAGGGAACAAAAAGATTATCACAACTTCTGTTTCATGGTGAATTTAAGACCTTGATTGAACGACAAGTTTAATGAAACCCGAACTGGAAGGAAACTCTTACCTGTCCTCATAACATTATTGTTGTGAATGCCTGGAAATGGTGTATGGTCCATGGTCATCCATATTGGGTCGTTACTGAACTCAATTGGTTCCATGAACTTCAGAGTATAAAAAGAAAAACAATAAGAGACACTGACTTTATACACTGACACACTGAGTTTATATGCACAAGAATATTCCTATTATTATTCATATATTTATCATTTGGTCATATCCATATTATGCATGTCATGTAAACATATTAATCACATTAAATGGCATAATTTTAGAATTACTAAAAACACAAAGCATAATAAATCACATATGCTGGTTTCCATATATACGGTAGAGAATGATTTTTAATAAAGGCTTATTCAGAATAAAGACATCATCAAATGATATGCATGAAATTAAGACCTTTAATTTAATTTAATTTAACCTTAATTTAAGCTGCAACATACTTTAGAAAGAGCTTCATGACTTGGTGCCATAAACACAGAGAGCTTTTTCAGTGTTGCATAAGGAGAGAGTTTTAATTTAGGAGTCAGATTATTAGCACAGGTGTAAGATGCATGAAGTGAGTGTAGACAATACATAGTTTAGCTGTAAATATACAATAGATAGACAAACATATGTGGATACAAAACTGAACAAACTCTAGTCTCGATCTTAATTTGCTGCTGTGTTAGGGGTGAAATATCAACCACAGCAGGCAGGAAAAAGGAAAACCTCCACAGCTTTCTAAGAGACACTTCCTGTGTTATGCTGTGGTATTTGCAGAAATTAATATGTCCTGTTTCAAATTTAATCATTTACTATCAGGCTTATATGCCTTCAAAGGCATACATCTGTTACAAACAACACACAAATAGCTCTGTGGTCTATGTTTATCTTGTGAAGATAATTGTAAGGCATGAGCATCATGCTACCTGTGCGCTGTCTGCTATCTATGTGGTCTTCATGACAATAAACATTTTCATAAATAAATTAAAACTGAGCCTCCCTGGTCTTACAATGGACACCAAAGTCAAAATATTCAGAAAAATGTCAGATTCCTAAAGTAAATTAAGTTTCGAATGGCAATTGTGACTCCAAACGCTGTAGAAAACATTTCCTCACCCCTGGATGGTATGAGTCCTCTCCAGCCATGATTCCTAAGAAGAAAAGTAAAACAAATTAATTTATGATTTATTTTCAGAAAAGTAGTAAAACACTGAAAATATATATATATATATATATATATATATATATATATATATATATATATATATATATATATATATATATATATACACACACATATATTAGAATATAGATAGACTCTCATTCCTGCGTAATAATCAAGGAACTTTGCTGCTGTACCATGGGTGCAGCAGGCGCAATGATATTACGCAGTGCCTGAATATAGTCCCCAGCTAACTTTAACGTGAAGTTTTCAGGCACTGCGTAATATAATTTGGGCACCCAAGGTACGGCAGCAAAGTTCCTTAATTATTACGCAGGAATGAGAGTATAGTTCCTAGCCATACCAGCCTAGAAAATCGCAACTTTTTATTTTCCGTCGGTCTTAGTACATAGGAAAATATCGAAACTCTTTGGTAAATTTTTTTGAGAGAGATGCTAACGGTCTAATCAGATTCAATGATCTATGCTAAGCTATGCTAAAAGTGCTACCGCCAGACCCGGATATCGGCTGAACGGATTCAAAAACGGTAAAACTCAACTGTTGCACTCTAAGGAAGTTGGAAAATGAGCCTATTTCCAAAAAAAGTGGAGTGTTCCTTTAAGCATGTTTGCGCAATGCGCCAGAACCAATGAGGTTCATTCTCACAGCTCTGAGCTCTGACAAGAACCAATGAGGTTTGTTCTCGCGTCAAGCAGGTTCGATTGAGCTTCTGTTTATGTTTGCTGATCAATGTTTATGTGAATAAAAGCCTAAATTCGATATGTTCATCATATAAAGCGATCAAGTGTCTTCAGAAAATTTGGACAAAACTGCTCAAATCATATGGATTAGTTTTACGATCTCTTTATTAACTTTTTGAAGCATCAAAGTGTCAGTTGCGTAGCGGTCTATGTAGGGACAGAAAGCTCTCAGATTTTATTAAAAAGTTCTTCATTTGTGTTCCGAAGATAAACAAAAGTCTCAGGAGTTTGGAACGACATGAGGGTGGGTAATTAATGACAGAATGTCATGTTTGGGTGAACTACCATTTAAGTTGATGCAGGCACGTGACTATTTTTATTTTTATAACAACAAATAAAGTTGTGATGGATGAAAATGCAAATCTGTTTTGTTGTCATTTGTAGGGAATCGGTTGAGTGAAAGATCAAGTGAATCACTCACAGCAGAGCAAAGAAATTTCAAATTGTCTCGATGTCGCCACCTACTACTGGCGTTGTGAAATCGGTCACTGAACGAATCAGTGATCAAATTATTCGAGGCATTTCAAAACATTATCAGCGTTATTGGAATGAATCAAAATCTCAACCACTACCTAGGCTACTACTCGTCTCAAACACCGAATGACTCTAGGCTCTAATAGATCCCAGCTCATGTTTAAAACAAATGAGTTTTTAGAACATCAGATTTGAAATTCGAATAAAACTTCTATTCTAACCAACTCCGGATGTTCGGACTGAATGCGCCTTGATCCCCACTGTCTATATTGCTAGATTTTGACACACGGCCAGCACAACACATAACAGTCACTTATCTCAAACTTTATACTGCCTTCCATCAAAACCACATTAAGTTATTAATGTGCATCATGAGTTGCTCGTACTCACCCAAACGAGTTTATAGACAAAAGTCCTTAGCTGAAATGTGCATTTGGCAGAAGTAGGAAGTTCAGCAGCACTTGATACAAGTATCACAACAACCTTTAGATGGCAACATGGGCAACTCAAAGAAAACAAGCATGGCTGGATCTACGAGGGTGCTTACCTTTCCTGACAGATATTCGAGGTTCAGGATCAACATCAAACAGCTGGGATCTGGGATTCCGAGTCAAGTTTTCTTATTCGTTTCAACTTATTTCTCCATGTTGCGCTGAAGTCAACTAATGTAAGCTCATAGAAAGTCAGTTCAGTGCAGGCTCCTTATTCAGGGAGATTGTTGCGTCTACTAGACATGGATATGCAGAAGGCCCACTGAGGTTAAAAGGCGCATCGATCGATCAATCGATTTTAATCGCCGGTCGTGAATGATCACAGTAAATCATGTCGAGATCAACGCGACGTTTGAATAGACGGCTTGACTTCCTTACTGGAAATTCCCTGACGTAATCATGTTCATGTCTTGCTTTCAAAAACGTCCTCTTGCGCCCACTTGTGGAATAACCTGTTTTCATTTACTGTTTTTGAACATGAAAACAAAGGGTCTAAAATGGTTTACTACCTTCAGGTAGGGAGGCCTTTTAACCCATCTAAGTTCAGCAAAAAATAAATATTTTGGACCTGTGCAGGTTTCTTTTTTTTTTTTTTAAGTGTCTTAAAAAGCTCAATTAATTGTGCTTTTTGAACATGGGCACTCCTCTACATCTGTCCACATATACATCAATGACAACCTCAATGGTGTTGGTTAGCTGCTATTTACCACACAAGTGGGCTCAGAGAACTAATTATAGTCCAGCAGTTGTTGAGAGATCTCAATTGGATGATAGGTCATGCATGTTAGCAACTTGGTCAAACCACAGTATCAAATTCCATTAATTCATGTAACATTATTGTCCCAGATATTGAATACAGTGAAATCAATAAAGTGCAATTATGAAGATATGCAAGGTTCTCAAAAAGACTTCTCTCAGTGATACCGCAAAAGGAAACACAAAATGATAGTTTAGCAACTTTATTGAGCAAACAAAATGAACAGCTAGTGGAGCTATTAGTTGATCGGGCATCCATTGAGAGCTTCCAATCACATATTCAGTGCAATGAGAGAACAGTGTTTAGAAGGATAGACAAACTAATAGCTCCCCATTCTAAAAACATCAAAAAGAGGAGAGAAAAGGAGTAACAAAATAAGTTCTCAGACTCTAAAAGTGGACATGTATTTGCTTAACATCGTCTGCAGATATTCATTTTTGGCAGACCACAGACCAATTACTTTAACTGTTCCATTAACATGCAAAATATATATTTTCCGTAACTGCTGATACAATGACGTGACTGATTTGGTAAGAAACAGTCAGATATAAGCAAGAATATATTTAACAGACCATAGTTCTTCTCATTGCTATTGTAAAAGCATATAAAAACATGAAGGCCAACCGAGCAAAAGATCGATTTTTTGAGGTACGCTGGCACCTGCAGAATCGTTGTTTCTTTTTCTGAAATAGCACCTCTAGCCAGTGGCGTGAGTCACAAGCGTTCGATGGTTTCACCTTAGTTATGTTTTTTTCTTTTCTTATCTCAATAAAAAAGGTCTGAGCTCGTAGTTAAAACATGCTTCTTTGACACGAGCATTTTTCTGAACATAAAAGTTGGTGATCTTTGCAATATTGTGGTCTTTTTTTCTTTACAGCATGTGAATGAAGGTTGAAAGGGGTCAAAAAAAACAAAAAAAAAACAAGCAGAACTGATATAGTCTGAATACATGGGGAACTGTCAATTCATTGAGGGGAAGAAAAAAAAAAAAGTTGTTCAATTCTTTTTCCAGCTAAACTGCAGATTGGTCTGATGTTCCTCAGGTATCACATGGCGTACTTTTGAGTCCATTCCCGAGCTATTCTGTTGTACCTGTGCAAGAGAAAGAAAGAGAGATGAAGTGTGGCATTGGCACAGAGGCACTGTCACACATGCTGGGTAAGCAGACCGTCTGCCAACTCGGCACTGGCCAACATAAACACCAGAGTGCAGAAACAGCTCAAGGTCAAACACAGTGGCATCTTCTCCATGTCTACACTGCTACTCTAAACATTACTTATAGTATTTACTTTGATGCTAGTTATAGCCTAAACCTATGTCTTCAAACCGATGATAAAACCAGACGTATTTAGATCTGATTTTTGTATGCATGGCCTTTGAAAGTTAAAACATGTACATTTTTTAAAACATAACTGGCTGGTTTGTGTGAAAACTGCCTAATTTTTCATATAAATAACCTAATTTATAATTTATTTCCACAAGTCATGAAAATGAATTAAATCACAATCAAAATAATAATGCATAAAAAATTATTCTGGAAAAACACATATCAGAAATCATCAACATTCTAAGTGAATTTGATACACACACATACGGTATATGTACAGTATGTGCACACACACACACAGTACATAATATATTACAAAATCAATCCAATTTATATGCAAACATTTCCCATGCATAATGTTAATTTCAGTAGCAAGAAAACAAATTCATTTTCAAAAACTGACAACTGAAATGACATTTTTATCAGCCATACTACCGTTCAAAAGTTTGGGGTCTGAATTCTCTTGTGCTCACCAAGGCTGCATTTATTTGATGAACAATCCAGTAAAAACTTTATATTTTGAAATATTACTATAATTTAAGATAACTGTTTTCTATTTGAATATATATTTTTAAATGTAATGTATTCCTGTGATGGCAAAGCTGAATATTCAGCATCATTACTTCAGTCTTCAGTCACATGATCCTTCTATGTTGATTTGCTGCACATTTTTCAGCATTCTCTGATGAGTAGAGAGCTCAAAAGTAAATAATAATAATAATAATTTATTGAGGGGTTATAAACTATAAATGTCTTAGTGTTACTTTTTGATCAATTTAGAGCGTCCTTGCTGAATAAAAAAGTTAATTTCTTTAAAAAAATATCTTACTGAACCAAAAATTTTAAACGGTAGTGTATGTCTCACGTGTAATATGATTTTTTTAAAAAATACATCCAGTTATGAACACCATCAATAACATTAGAGCATCCAGTAGTATGAACACCTACTGTACTAGTAGTGAGCAACAATTCTGCAACATGGTGATGTCCAGAGATTAGTAAGCCTTTTTCATGCTCACACAAAAACACTCTCTCACTATACCTTGCTCACCTTAACCCCTATAACATGGCATATTTCTCTGTCCATTCCCTGGCTAGTTTATTATACCTGAAATGAGACATCAAACTATTCACACTACCTAAAAGTAGGGGTGTGAATGATGATACACTTAGCTCACGAGACGATACACGATATTGGTTCCACAAGGGACAAGACAATATTTTAACACTATATTTAAAAGAAATGTCGAAATATAAGACTGGAAAAATAGTCTTTTATTCAACTGAAAGTAACAAAATGCTAAATAATGTAGGTGCATTTTGTAATGTTTTAACCAATCATCTTTTATGAACACCAGAGGGTTGTGGTGTAAATACAGAGGTGGTGAAAACGACTTAATATTAATATTTCTTGTATCATCGACATTTACGAATTACATTACATGAATCACGTAAAAAAAAAAAAAAAAAAAAATTATATATATATATATATATATATATATATATATATATATATATATATAAATATATATATATATAAATAGCTAAATTGTATTATTTTGCATCCTTGATTATTTGTCAGTTCTTTACCAGTTATGGTAAAACAGCTGTCAAATATAAAATGCTTAGTTAAGCTACTTACATCTTATCTCACACTATGACCATTAACTGAAGCGGTGATTCACTGTGATTCGCACTCAGCCGCTTTTGTGAACATAAAGCCCGCCTACTTTGATTTGATTGGTCATTTCAAACATTTTGACATAGACGAGCGGTGTTTGACCGCTGAGGCAGCTCAGATGAGAAGGTTGGTTATCTTGGTGTTGTGTGATATCTTTGCAGCACCAAAATGGAGTTGATATTAGGCAATTATTTTACAACCTTTATTACATATACTTCAGAAGACTAAAGAGGTCCGGACCTCAATGGTGGGTACTGCCCTGTATACAAGCACAGTAAAAGGTTACAGTGATACACAAACTCAATTCCATCATCCTGATATCGTGAGACAGCTTTTCACCTCGACGAGAAATATCGCGAGACCTTGTGGTACAAGATCTTGTCACACCCCTATCTAAAAGGCATCTCTATTATTTACATCAGCTAAAGAACAAACAGCCTGGATTTATTTATAAGGCTCAAGACAAACAAATACACCTACTTTTCATTGTCTGTTTTATAGATACGTGCTATCTCTGGCACTAATGGATCATCTGGGTTTGGATCACATAACAGTGAGCAGATGGACAATAGAACTGCAACAGAAAGAAGAGAGAGGTTGGCACATGGCATAAACAATATCAGTGCATATATTGGCTATCCAATAAAATGACTCTTTAAGAAAAAGGTATTATATTAAGGTTTAGTGATTTTGTTCTCTGTTAATTTTAATTGGCTCACCTTTAGAGATAGTTAACGCAGGAGACCACTGTGACCTTAGAATATCCAAACAGATGCTGCCATTACTGTTAATATTTGGGTGATAAATTCTTGTGGTGAAAGCAACCTGCAAATTAGAGGGTGAAACAGACGGTCAGACCTACCAACTGATATTTTACTGTAGATCTCTAGAATAGCAGCAGGTTTCTCTTGTGGAGCCTGACTATGTGCAAAATACTGCTAAAGCCGGGCTCAGACTGCAGGAGTTTTTAAATCTTAACCGATTGTGAAATCTGGTTGCATCACGCACAAATGAGAATCTTTGCAGATTTTCTTTTCAAAATCTCAAACCTGCGCACACTAGAAGATTTAAAAATCATGGTGCATCACAGACTACAAGATATTCTTAAGATTATCGTGCCAGCTTTAGCACCTCACGTGATCTCACGGGGAAGAGGATGTAAACAAAATGGATACCGTGTTGCGGCAACATGCTGTAGATATTATACGAGGAGACATTATAAAGGCAGTTGTGTTGTTGCCACATTTCGACCAGCCGTTCCTCTATCTCCGTTGTCCGCCGAACCCTCACAGCTGTTTGTTGTTTCGCGGTCGCCATTTCAAAAGTCCCGTCGCTTCTCTCTCCTTGTAGACTTGTCTCTCATTAGCTATTGTAGAAGTACTGACATAATCATAGTCATAATCATCCCGATTTAAAATATCAAACATGTTTGATATTGTCGGGGCGGCCCGGTGTGTCTGCGAGCAGATCAGGAGGTTTGAGATTTGATCTGTAAACGCCTCACATTGGAACCAACTGATGCCCTGAACGCGATTTTTCTCTGAATGTCAGGAGGGATAAATCGGCTTGAAACTCCTGTAGTCTGAGCCCGGCTTATTAAAATTTACTCTTTACAGACAGATTAAACCTGAAGGTTGTTTAAACACTTGATTCTTGCCTTAGGTGGTTTGAAAGGGTAGTCTGTAGGAAAATGAATGGTCAAGAAAAACACACCCCCTTGATAAGGACTGTCATTCTGAAAAGAAAAAGAAAAAACAACAGAACAATGTTACACGATTTCCGTGACTCCTTTAGTTAATTCAGTGTTATAACAGTACAGACACTGCATGCAAATAAATGCCACAATCCATCATTAACATGCATATGCAAATAAGGACATATATCCACTTACAGGTCCCATAATTGTTGCTTGCCAGTGAAACACTGCAAATAAAGAGCAAGAAACGTCTCATTACGGTGAGCTCTGTGATGTGCTCGGATACAGGTAATGAAAACAAACAGCAAAATCACTCACAGTCATCTCCAACCGGCCCTGCTGAGCACTGCGCTGGGGGGTCCCGGCCCAGATCAGTCAGCTCCTAAAGACAGAGAGGATACATCAGTATTGGACAGGATCTTTTATTTTCTTCTTAATTCTGGGTATCCCATCAACTATGTCATCTTTCATCCATCAATACAGTTTACATATATTTCATTCCTGAGGTAAAACGGCAAAATGAAAAATACCTTGTCGTGTCACTTATGATAAAAAAAATGCCCATATTTTATATAATTATACAAATTATTGATAGAATTACATAAAGCTAGTTGACTTTTGGAAGCTAACATGTCCTGTGACATGCTACTGTATACTGAATCTTAAATTATTTTAACAATGTTCTTATTCTTTCATAATTCTTATACATGCAGCTTTATAACCACATATTATTTCAGAGTCTATATGGAACGTGTCAAAAAATGTCAATTTCATCTCTTACTGTGTGTAAAATGGAAAATCTTCTTGAATAACCAATGGTTTGAAGCAATTAAGCAATATACAAGACACAGTCTGTGCAAACGTTCAGTCATCACAGTGGGTGTGTCAAGGAAGTTGCACAGCTGGTTCATAATGTTATGTATAATAATTTAGTTTTTACAACAAGAGTCTTATGCCACTATCAGGACAAGTAAGACATGACACCAGTTATAATGTACCATGCTCTGATTGATCGTCTCTTTTAATGTACTGGATAAGCAATCGGGTTTTGATTTCAAGTACATTATCAGTCATTGTGTCAGTTACACATTTAGCCATTTAAACAGCTGAAATCTAAGATGTCTCTGTAGGAAACTGTAGACTTCAGTCCCTTCATTTTAATCCACATGTATTCCTCTTCCAGACAGATAACAAGTAATTAATTAACTGTCACAACTATACGCTCTTCTGTCCCCGAGGCCCAAACTGTTGACCCTGGAGAACAATCAGAGCGGAGACTCATGTGTCATCAGAATAAGATAGGAACAGTGGACAGATTATCCTTTAATTTCACATGCTCTCACCCTTCACTGATGTGAATACTGACAGCTTTCTCAACTCTTGAAAAAACGGGCAGGAAATGACAGTCCTGATGTCTTAATCAAATTCTGATGTTCTTTGTAAAGTAACATTGAGTAAAATGTCCTTTGGTTTCCTTAGTCACCTAAAAACCCCAAACATCAGCAAGTTCAGCAAAAAATCTAAGGATCACTTCAAACTGTTTTGATTTTAGTCTCAGAATATGTCATATTCAGAAGTTTGTTGTGATGTATCCCCTTGTACCTAGTTAATATACTTTATGAGTAAATGTGATTTCACCAAGTACATTCCAATCAACCAATCAGATTTGAGGGAAAAGTTTACAGTTTATGTCAAGTTTAGGCTTACAACCAGAATTAGGTGCTTCTACATCAGTGTTATTCTCCTATCATTTCCCCCTGATTTTATGGATAATTAATGGGTAAGGGATAGGGATAGGCTCAGGATTACATTTTGGACAGGAATGTTGTTACAGGATCAGCAAAATATGTTGATCCAGGACCATGTCTTACTTGGCAAAAATCACGGAGACCAGACTTTATGACACTATATGAAAGAAATCAGCCTTTTCATTTCTTTACGGGTTATTATAAAGTCAATTGGTTCTTAGATTTAAAATATTGGGAAACAAAACTCAAGTTCACACTCTCCCAACAAACTTCATCTTAATTTTTTTTTTTTTAAATAAAACTTTTACTTATTTTGAGAGGGGTTTTAAAGCAACACCAAGGAACTTTTCCTCTGCGGTCGCCCTACAGGTTGGAAGCGGAATTGTCCATTACCGCTGTCGTAAATAATTTAGCCTACCGCAGCCTACTGTCGCACGCGCACGCTCGCTGTTTATCCAGCACCGGCTTTGGAATCAACAATGGACACAGACAAGGTAGAGTATGATGCATGATTTTATGAAAGACATCACAAACGAAGAAAAACTATGTATGCCGTAAAGCAGTCGAATTTTGAAGTTCTTTTTGTGCTCCGGTTACTACCCGAAACCTGAAGTTACATAGTGCCAGTAAAAGCGATACAGACCACGTCAGGCTATGGCAGACGTGTCATTTAACCTATTATAAGTCGATGTACCATCACAAGGGTCTTGGAAATATATTATGATGGTTGAAAAACTACATAGTGTTACTTTAAAGATTACTATCCAGAAAATATATTCACAAAGTAACTTAAAAAATGTGCTAAAGACATTTTATAATATTTGAAAAGATTTATATTTCAAATAAATGTTCTTTTGAAGTTATTAATCAAAGAATCCTGTTCACAACAAGGTGTATAGGCCTAGCTGTGGAATAGAACAGTTTTTATGATGCATCGCAATGCTGTGAACATTTCTGCATCCATGCATAAAAACAAAAGAACCGATTTTTAAAAAAAATATATTAAATTGGCCTATAATAATACATATTATTGTGCCGTTTTATTTTAAATAAAAGTAGGTTACTCTTATGTTAATAAAATAGATGTGTATGCTTATGTCCTTTTGGTTTTTATGAAAAGAACATGCATGAATATGAAAATAAAGTGCAGGATGTGCTTGATGTCAAACAGAGTTAAACGCAATAATCCACGAAAAAGAATTCCATGCGTTACACAAGAGCGTTCACAAACAGACGCTTCTCAGACACCATGCGATACTGAATTCAGTTCTCTTTAGTGGAATATTTGCGCTAGAATGGTCAGATACACACAGTATTATTTCAAAATATCTGTATTGGCGAGTACTCACAGAAACATTGTCAGTGAAACTGTGAAACTGGGGGGGGGGGGGGAGGGAATCACTCAGTGCTCTTGACTGAATAACTTTCGCAGCTTTTATAATAATCCATTTATTTGTAATTAACAAAAGACTATGCAGTGATTTTTAAATTTGATTATTATATTTCTGTATTATGTCTTTCCTGAATCCTTCTGTTAAATGGATGTAAAATGAAAAAAAGTAAAGCACTGTTAATTTAATTTGTTTCTTATATTGTGTTTGTTCTACTGTGTTTTTTGCATCTTTGTTATTATTTTCAATAAAATAAAACAAAAAATAACTATATTGTGATTATTAATACAGTAATTATTAATAAAAGAATTGGAGGAAAAGATCGAGAATAGTTTTACAATCGAATTGAATCCTGTGGCAAGTAAAGATTCACACCTCTAATAAGGCGTATTACACTTGCACTGGTTTAAGTAATAATGAAGAATGTTGTTGGCATGATAAACTAGTCTTCTGATCTCTGGCCACACCTAGGCATTTAGACAACAAGGAAATGACTACCGTTCTAGATCTTTCGGTCTCTCTTTATGGGAAAATACAGTGACTATATAAACCACTTCTGAGAAAATAGCAAGTTTCTGAGAATTCACGTATGCGAAGTGCAGGCAACCCTCTGGCAGCGCTTGCCTGTGCATGTGAACATGTGACCATACAGGAAGTAGAGGTCAGAGCTTTCTTTGATGATGAGAATGTCTGAGGTGGAAACATCAAAACAAATACAGGTAGACTCACTGTTTAGTTCGTAATACTGCTGACAGGTTGCACATCTCTGAATATAAAACCAGTTGACGAACATACAAATGCCTATGAGAACATCAGTTGCTCAGACCTGAAAGATTATGGGTAAAAATTAAAACCACAGACTGATTTTTTTTACTGGTATCATGATACCTCATTATTGTCCTCCTACAACCAATTTGAAGAACCAAATTTATTTCTACTTTTTGACAAAATAAAATAAAAAATCAGACTGTAACAATTAAAACGTATTAAACACTGTACAATTAATTATAATATAAAAATAAAAATAGGCTATAATAAGAAAATGCATTCTGAATTCAATAACAAAAATGGCATAATTAAGCTGTATGAACTTGTTGAAATGTCTTTGCTGCGAGAAGCAAAATAATCAAACAACATGGATCTGAGAGGTGGTATTAAGTGACATGGGCATCTGACGCTCAGAAGCCAATGGCACATGCCACTATGCGTATTGGCACATCTGGTGGCACTTCCGGTCTCCATTGGCATGTGCCAGTGGATAGTGACGTGTCACTGACATAGTGGATAGTGACATGTGTCACTGACATTATTGGCATGTGCCAGTGGATAGTGACATGTGTCACTGACATTATCGCGGAACACTGACACTGTCGCGGAACAGGTTGCCGTCTCACCTCAGTATGACTTACAGATGAGCTGAGCAGCTACTGAAGTAATTGTGAAACAAACGCCTATATAAATAGCCTATGTTAGTGATGTTTTTTAAATAGATGTCAATTAAACGTTTTGAAGTCAGTATTTTTTTCCTCAAACATGTCAGTTTGTTCATATTGCGACATCTACGGGTGGTGTAGGTGAAGTCAGGTACAGTGGGACACTTTTTGGTAAATTGCATTTTAAACAACCTAAATCAGTTAGAATGTATTAAAATTGTATGCGTTTTGTTTAAATAGATTGTAATGAAGGCCACTAGGGTGAAATTTTCCCAATTTATGTATTTATTAACAAACTTTTCATCTTTAAACACCATCTGACACCCTCTTCAGCAAACTGGAAGCAATCAGGTTGAGTGGGACACTTTGTTTGGGAAAGTGGGACACTGCTTTATGGTTAAAATGAACATGGGAAATACAACTCCAATTCCAATGAAGTGATTCTAGCTTGCTGAGGCTCAGGTTTGGATTCTTCTCCATGAATCCCTCAAACCAGTAGTGACCAGCTTTTTGCTTTTCCGCAGAAAAAACAGGGATGCCATTAATTTTGGTGTACTGGAACGCAATACGCCGTATATCACTGCGTTCCAGGGGGAACCCCCTTTCAGCTAACATTTTAACAAATTCACTCCCAGCCTGAGCTGAGAGCAGGGGGCTCTTACCTGAGGCATGGCGCTAGCCACTCACCAGCCCTTTCACTCGCCTTTGCAGTGTTGATTTTGGGATGTTCCATGCCCTGGCTAAAAACCTTAATTTTGGTTTGTGTCCTTCAGTCACCTCCTGCTCATATTCTTCAATAGCCCATGCCATTTTCTCTTCACTCCACTGGTTTAGTTTTCTTCCTTTCCTATTTTGCTCTCTTTTACTTTTCAGTATTGCCCTGTTCTGTCCTGTATTGCGTTCTTCTCTCTCTCTATCTGTCCCTCTCCTCTCTGTATGGGTGCCATCTTGTGTATATTGAAGTTACCAACCTAAAATGTTATATTGAGACACATTATTACTTATAACTTAAAAATGTTATCTTTTGTTCATGAAATGGCTGCACTGTGTTTGCTAGCATCAGCCCTAAAACTGTCCCACTCAACCTGAAATGCACTGTCCCACTCAACGTAACACTGTCAGGTTGAGTGGGACAGTGCTGTGAATCTAATTTTCACAAATAATTTATACAGTTAGATGCTCACTGTCATTAATCTCTAATACACAGACAGTATAAATATATGTAAAAGCAAAAGTTTTGTTACATCATAAGTGACAGAATTATGAACCTTATTATTCTAAAATAGATTTACACTTGCCAGGTGGCTTACCGTGAGGTCCCAGGAGTCAAGCAATTTGAAAAATAACAACCGGACCACATCTTTGATGTCACACCAATCACAACCTTTATTTCATATCCAATAGACATTCAGCTACAACACAGTAATAATTGTTGTGATTGGCTTACAAAATTAACCCTTTACAGTACCCAAAAGCTTAAGTGTCCCACTCAACCTGATGTCCCACTCTACCTGAATTCACCCTATTTGTCATTTGTTTGAGTAGCAAACTACACTAAGATGGTAGCAAAAATTAAATAAATAAAAACGAGTAATCAGAGTCTGATGTTGATATAAATAATTAGTGGATAATTTATATACGAAGCGACGAAGAAACCTCTTGACTTACCGTTCATGTTTGACCGAAAGTAGTAAAACCGTTCATTATAGTTTATTTATGTCGACATCAGACTCTGATTACTCGTTTTTTTTATTTAATTTTTGCTTCCTACTTACTGTACTTGCTAGTTGCTACTCAAACAAATGACAGATAGGCCTATACACCACCCGTAGATGTTCCTCAACTGTCGCGAGTTTTATGTTATTTTGCGCTGGCCGTGGACCAGAGTTTCCGCTAGAAAAAAATGGTGCCGGTCAAAGTGACCGGCAGAGGTTTCGTTTTACGGACATTTTGATGATATGCCGGTCAAATTTCGCCTCTTGATTAGTCAAGTTGAGGAAAACTGGAGGCAGGCTATGTAACTTAAAAAAAATGACATAATCAGGTCGTATAGAATGCAACATGTTTGCAGTGGCGGCTGGTGATAATTCTTTTTTGGGGGGCGGGGCGAAAATAAATTTCAGATAGCTGTTTGAGGTCTCTTACCCCCGTTATTGTCCACAAAACTTCAGTGCCGACACGTTTCTTATGACAAGCGCGGGTGAAGCTGCGGGTGAAGCTCGTCCTCTGTCACTGGCTGCTGCCGGATTTGTAAATCGGGTTGGTCCGGTCAGAGATCCTTTATCCTTTTTTTTTTTTTCTTCCAGCGAACGCCTTGTGAAAGTTTTTTTTTGTAAATCAATGACGGGTTAAATTTGGTTTAACTGCTGCCATTATCTCTACGAAAGTGATCAGCCTAGCAAGGTTTTGTCGAAATCGCCTGCGCACTCGCAGTAGTGACCCAAGAGCGTAAAGTTGAATGACAGGTGACGAGAACCAATCAGATTGGATAAAATAACATGTATCAAATTCTGATTCGCCAGGGACGCAGCGACCAGGGACGGCGGCGCCCCAGCACCCTCTATTGACGAGCCGCCACTAGCCTAACTTTCAAATAGACGGAAAAAAACATGAATGTCCGGTGGTGATGGAGCTGTCTGGCTCTGGACATCCGAGGCTTCAGGCGTTCCTGATTCACCATCGTCCGTCGCGTCTGGCCTCTGAAAAAAGCTTTTAAGGCTAGTCTGCCTGGGCCTGGCCATATTTGAAACGTCTCACTCAATCGTTCGTTGTTTAGGTCTATAGTACAGCCGTACAGGCTTCTATGCCACTCAGCTATGATGTCACAAACTGACATGTTTGAGAAAAAAATACTGACTTTAAAACGTTTAATTGACATCTATTTTTTTTTTTAAATCACTAACATAGGCTATTTATATAGGCGTTTGTTTCACAATTACGTCAGTAGCTGCTCTGCTCATCATACTGATGTGAGACGGCAACCTGTTCCGCGACAGTGTCAGTGTTCCGCGATGATGTCAGTGACACATGTCACTATCCACTGGCACATGCCAATAATGTCAGTGACACATGTCACTATCCACTGGCACATCCCAATGGAGACCGGATGTGCCAATTCGCATAGTGGCATGTGCCATTGGCTTCTGAGCGTCAGATGCCCATGTTACTTAATGTTAATACTGCCACTGATGGATCTGAGATTGACTTAGATCCATCTCTGAGGTACTAATGAGGAACTTAACCAGTCTAAACTAGAAACTAAACAGTCAGTCACAAGCCACACGAGAAAAACAAAGTTGACAGAGTTAAATCAAGGCCATTCTGTGTAAATAAAATTTCAGCTTATTATTAATTGACAGACTAATGCCAGATCAACAAAAATTGTCATCCTTAAAGCTGCCTGGATGACATGTGTAAAGGAAGCCTTTACGAGAGTCAATGTACGACACCAATTCAGCCAACCAATATAGGACCGTGTGAACATCAGCACTAACAGGCAGCTATTTTTACGCTTGCATACTTCAGATGAGGGTGTGGAAAATAAACCAGACCTCCCACTTCAGATAGGTCTACACGTTGCTGGTATTTTCAACCAGTCGTCTGTGTGCCCATTTGGCATTTGCTGTTCCAAAATTCTCAGCTCATCTATCAATATCTGCCATACTTTACATTTGACTATTAAACAACCCAAAGCCCTGAAAACTGATTGATATTGGTACAACAAGCCACAGAAAGTGGGATCAACTCAGTATTTGGCCGTCTGCCAGCAAACAATCTGCTGTGTCAGTCTAATTCATAGAAGCTCTCAAAGTCAGCGAAACAGGTGAAAATGATCCTTTTGCCAAGTTCAACAACTATTGTGCAACTACTTCATGCTGGTATGGGCCGGATATTTCTGATTGGAGTATTATGTGCTCATAGTAGCTTTCCAGGAAACACTTCTAGCAATGACGCAAATTTATTGTTGCGTTTACCAAAATAAAAGAACATCACTATCAAAAGAGATAAGAATAACCCAAAGAACTAACAAGTCTGCATTATATGCCCATAGGATTTACTCAAAATCAGTAATGCAAATCCTGTCCCAACCAGTAGGCTAACGTTACTTCTGTGGCTGAGATGATTATTCATAAATATTATTCGCTTGAACCAACACCATGAGTTCAAACATGAGAAATCCCATAAGGTTGTGTTTACCTGGATGTGACTCACAGAGGAAACACATCCACATAAAATCCCTATCATCCACCTTCTAAAATCTGATTCCAGAATTTCCTCCGTTTTTAACCAGAAACATGAGGAATGTCGTATAGTTATTATTACATATGGGTATTACATGTAATGAATTAATTAACAGATAGACAGATAGATAATAGATAGATAGATAGATAGATAGATAGATAGATAGATAGATAGATGATAGATAGATAGATAGATAGATAGATAGATAGATAGATAGATAGATAGATAGATAGATAGATAAAAAACGTCGGCATTCCTTTTTGAGGTAACAATAATACAATAAACATCATAATAATCATACTAAACATGATAAAACAAAAACAGCCTAACGTTACCTCCATAGGCAAGCCTGCTATCCTCATAGCATTTGTTAACATAGGCTAACTTTCTATAACATATCCAGAAGGCTTTGGGCAGTGGATTTTAAATTATTAACATAAAATATAATATCTTACCTTGTGAATTCGTTTTAATGCCATTCTGTGAGTGTACTGGGCTCCTGAGGCCGAGAAAAGAGGAGATTTATCCGGCTAGCTGCGGTTAGCTGTGCTCGCTAGCCAGACACTAAAGATCCAACAGAAACCCGAAGAGACCGAAACGGAAACGAACAAAATAAGCCGTTTTAATGGACCAACGGAATACCAGCTGTTCGAGCGATAATAATCCTGACGAGAATGAAAGTTATATTGAGTATGACCGGGAAGGCCTGTATTTCAATACTGAACACTTGTATAGGTATGTGTGTGTCTCCACCTCCTCTCTCTCTCTCTCTCTCTCTCTCTCTCTCTCTCTCTCACTCTCTCTCTCTTTACAAAATGTCCTCTTTCTCACTCCCTCTATCTGTCCTGACGTCTACGCATAGCATCAGTTTACGGAAATGTTGTTAAATCATGGGAGCAGTGAATAACAGAGATGAAAAGGCATTACGAAACAGTCTTACAAAATGAGGATTTGTGTCAGGGTTCTTTCTCTCTTTTTAGTGGTTGTGTCTCA
Source organism: Gila orcuttii (assembly GCA_026230005.1). Classification (NCBI taxonomy): domain Eukaryota; kingdom Metazoa; phylum Chordata; class Actinopteri; order Cypriniformes; family Leuciscidae; genus Gila; species Gila orcuttii. The sequence continues at coordinate 8,678,000 of JAPDVR010000016.1, read as the reverse complement.
AAACCAGTGCCTATATGATAGCAAGTTAAAGTCTCAATGAAATCAAAATTGAAAATTCTTCATTTTTATGGAAATTAGATTTATCTCTGCACATCATTGTTTATTTATTTTTTAATTCATCATAATTATTTTATCTTTTTATTTAATATAAAATAACTTCCCCTCTTGCAACAACGGCTGCATCCAAAATCGTAGGCTACATTTCCCTACTATATAGTAGGCAAAAAACAGTATGTGACAAAATAAGTAGGCAGATGGCAGATATAGTAGGCCTACGTCCATTCATACTACACACATACTTTTTTAGGCGGCTGTTAAGTAATTAGGCCTACTTTTTCAAAATAAGTACCTACTAAAAAGAGTATGCGATTTTGGACGCAGCCACTATCTTGCATCAACCTGTCACTCACATGACATCACTGCATTAGCAAACCACAACCATCCAAGGACCCAATCAATTTGAGATGGACAAAATCAAGTCCCGGCCTACATTTTTTCTTGATCGAGAAGCATTTTCACTATATACAATATATATACATCACGAAAAGACTATGGCAAATTCTGTTTCATGCCAACTTTAAAGTCAAATTTATTGTTCCATATGTAAACTTAATATACAAACATATATAATTAAAGCTGCAAGCAGCATTTATCGGGGGATTCAAGCTGTTTAAGGCCTTTAAGCACATGCGTAAAAATATATTATGTTTTATTTAGCAAGCATGTAAACACTTAGAAAACCTAGGAAACCAAAAGTAATTTATAAAAGATAAGAGATTCAGTCAATAATAATTTTGTACAGAAGTAAATAATGTACTGTATGTTGGATTGATGTTTTAAGGAAGTTCATCCTGATAATGCATTGTCAGCATTTGAAAGATTAATTTACCCTTTGGTGGACAAACATCCACCTATGAAAAAATGTACAGTGAAGAATGTTGGTAAACCATGGATTGTTAATGAGTTGAAAAACATTATGTTTTGAGAGAGATGTGGCAAAGGGTACAGCAAACAGAACTGGAAACAAGGAGGATTGGGACGTCTATTGCAAATTAAGAAATCAAGTAACTAAAGTTAATAGGAAAAAGAAAAGAATGTTTTACAAAATTAAAATGAGTGAATGTAAATATGATTGTAAACAATGTGGAGTACACTCAATGAAATAATGGATAGGAAATCAAGTCAAATTCCTTCTTTTATTGAAACAGGTGACTCATTTTTAACTATTTTTAAACCATATGAAATTGGAAATTATTTTAATGATTTTTTCAAAAATAAATTTGATATAAAGAAATGTTGTTTGGCAGAACCAGTTTGCCACATCTTTAATATCAGTATTGAAAAAGGGATTTTTCCTTTAGCTTGGAAAGATGCAAAGGTGATTCATCTACAGAAAAATGCAGCACTGGGTTTTAATGGTCATAATAGTCGACCAATAAGTTTGCTACCATATAAGATTTCCTACCAGTTCTTAGCAAAGTATTGATAGTTTTTGAGCAAATTCAATTATTCTTTAAGGAGAATAATTTGCTCTCTAATTTTCAGCATGTATATTGAGAGAGCACAGCTTGATGACAATAACTTAGATTTGAGCTCAGCTTTTGATGTACTGGATTATAAATTATTGCTGGATAAACTGAAATGTTACAAATTTACTTCTCATACTTTACATTGGTTTAAAAGTTTATATTTTATAAGGGAAGTTATTCAGATGTGAGAGTTGCAATGTGGTGTGCCTCAAGGAAGTTGTTTAAGACCAATCATCTTCCTTTTGTTTTAAAGTGTGCATGGACAGTCATGTATCCAGATGATAAGACATTATATTTACCTGCAACATCAATTAAGCAGTTGTCTACTGCTTTGGATGAGGAAATACAATTGGTCATAAAGTAGGTACGGAAAAATAAGTTGGTTCTAAACTTGATAAAATCCAAAAGCATTGTGTTTGCATCAAATCGCATCAAAAGTTGATTGCATCAAAAGTTAAATTTGTCAAAGAGTGTGCCTATTGAACAGGTAGAGGAAATGAGACTTCTTGGAGTTATTTTAGACAGTGGTTAAAACAGATAGAAAATATGGTAACAGGCATGGGAAGAGGTTTGTCAGTTATGAGATTTTTACCACAACACTGAATTTCTAAAATTGTGCAAACAATAGTTCTTGCTTAGATTATTGCCCAGTGGTGTGGTCGAGTGCATCAAGTAAAGACAAAAAATTGAACTAATTGAAAAATTACGAACCGAGCGACACGACTCACTTTAAACTGTAATTGAAGGGCTAATATAATAAGAATTCACTGGTGAAGGATTGCCTCTCTGCTTTGTTTTATAAGAAATATTTCTGTGTCTAGAGTTCCTAATGTCATGTAGGCCTACTCAACTTTTGTATAGTAGTACTAGTCATAATTTTAACACCAGGCATGTATAAAAGTAATGTTTTTTATTTCCTGTTTCAAAAACCACTGCAAAACAACGGACTGTGATGAATAGAGGAATAAAAATTAGTTTTAAAAAAATATTTAAAGGAACATTTAATATATAGTAAAAATGTTGATTTTTATATTTGGAATGAATGTTGGGTTAGTATGTTTCATTGACTTAAGTTTTTATTGTTGTTGATTAAATGTATTTTTGTATTTTTTACTTGTTGGGACCCCAGGAAGAGTAACCACTGCCTAGGTAGTGGCTAATGGGGATCCAAATAAACAAATACACTTAGATCATAGATGGAAAAGACCATTTATAGACAATACAGGCAATCTACTAAGGAAAAATATGTTTTTTTTAAGTTTTTTTTTTTTTTTTTTTTTGACAGTTATTATAGCACCATGTCTTGCCTGATCGCCACCACGGCAAGGATTCAGGAGACTTTCTTGAAAAACGCTGGCTTGAAACTTCTCAGGCTCCTTCAGGGCATTGTGCCGATGACGCATACTGAGTTTTTTGAGATACGCCAATGTTCTCATAGACTATCATGGCACCCTGGAACACTGCTTGCCAATTTTCATCGGACTAATAGAGTGCCGAAGTTATGACGTCACTTTGTAGGACAACTCCGAAGTTAGCAGCGCATGGGTTCCCTCGATCGAAAAGCTATGCATTTTCCCCATAGACTTTAGGAAAATCGCAAAAAATAAGATCTGTGTTCAACAAAGAGTTGTGGCCCTTACACGTTTTGTCTATCAAGATAATCTTTACAAGTTAATCCAAAATTTATACATTTTGAAGCCTATATAAAGTTTAAAAAACCACAAGCAGACACAATACAGTTTAAAAAACCACAAGCAGGTTATAACTGATGTGTTTTATGTCATAGATCAAAACGTGAAAATATTTAGAGGCTTTATTAACCACAGACCTTATTTCAGGCGATTTAGCAAAAACCCATTCAAAAAACCCATAGACTTTAGGGCGAGGGAACCGGGAGGCGATATTTTTTTTCACAGGATGGTAGGGGAAGACTCATGAATATTCATTAGGGAACTCATGCCTGATTGGTCTGATGACCTACCCCCTAACCCCGCCCCTAAACCTACCCGTCACTGGGGATCTGATGACCTACCCCTAACCCCGCCCCTAAACCTACCAGTCACTGGGGTTAAGACCAATCAGGGATGAGTTCCCTAATGAATATTCATGAGTCTTCCCCTACCATCCTGTGAAAAAAAATATCGCAACCGGGAGTGCTAAAATGCTAACTCACTTCAGCGTTTTGGCCTACAAAGTGACGTCATAACTTCGGCACTCTATTGGTTGGGTGCGCTAATAGCCATTTTTATGATTTTTTCCCCCTGTTATAGCACCACCAAGAGGCCAATCGTCGTGATTTTTTTCATGTGACCTCAGATTGAGCTCATAGACATGTGTCCCGAGTTTAGCGAAAATATCTCTTTCCGTTCACAAGTTATAGCCAGAGATTTTTACAGAGATTAACAGTGTCTTACTCATGGGCGTAGATTACTCGGGGCACTTTTTATAAAATGTAAATTCGTCCCCCGCACTTTTTCATAGGGCAAAATGTGTCTATGACAAGCTGAGGTTTCCGCGGGTGTGTATAGCCTGCCCTCCATCGAGATTTAAAATCCAAAGAGTCAAGGATAGTCTATCTACATACGTGACTTTCACGCTTCCATTGTAATCAGTCACTCGTGCATTAGCTTACGACACGCCCATGCTCGCACCCGCGCCGAATCCATCAGTTTCATAGAGTTCAAAACGGCAAAAAAACTCTTCACTCCTTTTTCACGAAAAAATCAAGCACTGTAATTAAGTTGTCATGTGGTATCTGAATTGTGTTGCACAATGATGAATAACTCTGCCTATTTCTCTTGTTGAATAATTAACAAGTTTTGTTGTAAATTGAAAACATTCACTAGTATACCCGCACAAACAAGCACTATTTTCAATCTTTTTTTATTCGTAATGTCTTTTATTTTCACAGATATGTTATCAAAGCCCTTCAAATTAGAATAAACATGGTGATTGTTAATGCTGAATTTGTATGTTCATGCATTAACAGCCACGATCTGCTTGAATCAGGCAATAACATGTGTAGACTATGATGTTTACCATAATTCGGTAACACTTTACAATTAGATAAAAAAGTTTGTAGACAAACTTTAAGTTCTCTTGAAAAACCCTAACTAGAAAGTTTGAAGTATTTTTAAAAGCATGACGTTTGAAGGTTTTCAATTGGAAAGTTTTAGTTTAGTAAGACAGAATTTAAGCTATTAAGGAAATCTTATTTTGCCAAAAGAAGAACTTTTAATTTTAGTAAATGTTATTTTTAAATCAGCCTACTTCAGTTTGATATTAACCATATTATCATGCTTAACAGTAGGCCAACACTTATAATTTGAATAATTGTAATGCGATGATCAGATATCTAAATCAGAGAATATCATATGTTTGGGCGGTTGACGGGTGGATTATTTATTTTTAACAGTGGATTCGGGGGACTCAAAGTGCACCAGATTAATGAATTTATCTTTAAAATGTACAAAATTTTCTTACGGGGGGGCATGCCCCCGGACCCCCCTAGAAGTACCGAGATCCACCTACAAAAATAATGTGGTAAACACAGTAGGCTAAATGATGGTCTACGAAAAATAAAAATGTTATTATCTAATCAAAATACATGATCAGGATTTTACCACATCCGCCTCGTTTTAAGCCAGGAAAAACCCTGCGTGTGAAATATAAAGTACTGAACATCTGTATTTCTTTCTTTCTTTCTGTTTTTTTGCTTTAAAAATAAATAGCATATTAAGCCAATTAACCTGTCAACAAAAGTCTGAAAAAAAATGGTATTACACTTGACATTCTGTCCCCCTCACTTTTGAAATGATGGCTACGCCCCTGGTCTTACTTATAGCTATTTCCAAAACACTGTGATTGTCTTTTATCTGAACAACTTAAAGGTAAATTTTAACCTTTAAATTGTTCAGAGTTGAGTTGTAAAATATATTATCCATTATAGTTAGGCTTTATGAATCTTATTGACCAATTTGCGTGTTCTAAAAAAGCTCAAGTGAAAATCTACATATCTCATTATTTCTTTTACTTTCACATTCCTTTCAAAAGATGGTCTCTTGCAATCATTTAGATCACCTTAAATGTGCAACGATTTATTGATATTAAATTAGGACCTCAAGAGTTTATGCTGAAGGTGAAAATAGAAGACAGTTTATGTACATTTTTAATGTTATCAAGTTAATTGTTAGTTCATTCATGTGGTTTATAAATTTTATTTATAATCAAGGAAAGAGGTCAAAATAAACAACAGCACAAGTTTACAGGCATGTTTGTTCTGTTTGCAGGAATTGCAAGTGGACACCAGTCTCACCTGTATATTGCAATGAAACACCGAAGGAAGGTTTGTATATTTGGTTTTCTATATTTTGTTCATGATCTTACAACAGGTTCATGATTTTAACACTAGATGGTGCTCTTTATCTTAAAGGAAACGATTAAAGACTCGCAGCAGTTTTTTTTTATGCAGCAGAATGTACAGCAGTAAATCATCAGCCCTCATGTTTAAACTGGAATCTACAATCAATGCCTTAAATGTTTTGAAAGGGTTTACCAGCTAAACTAGTTCTGATTCTTTTGTGACCCCTGATTGTAAAAACGTTTGTTTTTACTTCCTACTTTTGCTTTTCAAGGGATACAGGTAGATATATGTTTCTGTTTATTCCCCTTTATAGTGCCATACATCAAACACACACACACACACACACACACACACACACACACACACACACACACACACACACACACACACACACACACACACACACACACACACACACACACACACACACACACACACACACACACACACACACACACTTATACTTCCATTGATTTTATATCGGGATAATGATATTTTCTATGGCCCAACCCCTAAACCTACCCATCACAGAAACATGTGCAAAACACTAGATTTAAATAAACACGTTTTGACTTATTATATATACACACACATATATTATATAAACACAAACTTTTATTTTAGAATTGATTTATCGATTTGACAGCACTTGACTATGTATATATATATATATATATATATATATATATATATATATATATATATATATATATATATATATATATATATATATATATATATATATATGGGGCGTTTCCCACGAGGAGGCAAGGGAAGCAGTGCCTCCTAAAAAGATAATCCATATTACAAAAATAAAACAATGCAAATATTACAAAATGTGACATTAAAAAGTGTATAAATCACTTTTTCTAAACTAACACTGTCCAACAGCGACACCCGCAGGTACAGTTACAGCGATGGTCTGTGTCTCTCTTGCCTCCCCCCATTGGGTTTTAACAGACCCCCTATGTGGGGTAATTGAGGATGAATGGGGGAAAGTCACATGAGAGACAATGCCTCCATCACGTTATGACGGGATATGATTGGTTATGCTTGTCTGTGATTGGTTCCCGTCTCTTGTTTTCGTGTGTGTTCTGCATTGCGAATCAGTCTGAATGAAAATAATTATAGCGTTGGCTAGTGGAAAAAGTAAGTAAACAGCTCAGCCACTTAAAAATCACTGCTTTGTCATGTCAAAATCCAACTTTAAATGGCCTGAAAACATGATGACTGTGGTGGTTTTTAGTGAGCAATCAGCTTGGTGAAATTAAAGCTACATATTCGTGTCTATGACCAGTGTTTACCGAGCATGACTGATGACCATAAAATAAGTTAACTATTAAAAAGAACTGCTAAACATCAGTTCACAAATAAATTATATTGTTTAAATTGTTGCTGCCACTAACTTGATGAGAGTTATAGGTTTTAATAAACAGTAATAAAAATGTATTACACTATTAATGTAAAAAATATAATTGTATTTTTTAAACGTAATATAAAGAAATATATCAACAAAAAGTCTGAGGACTTTGCCTCCTCATATCAGAACATCACTGCATACGATATTGATTGACTTTATACATTTTATATGCAAACCTCTGAGTGCACAATTGTCTATAAGAGTGAATGAGCATGTTAAAAAAGCATCTATTTACAACATATGGGGGAATTCCGATCTTACAAGCATGTAATTAAATATTGCAGTTTGCTTTTGCAAAGTGATGTTATTTTGCTTGCATTCAGGTCTTCTAGTAAGGTCATTGTTAGAACACTAGATGGAGCTGTTTACCTTACAAACAAAATAATAGCATGGTCCTGATAATGTCTGTTCAGTAGTGTACTTACTGTATTTTATTTACTACTCAGGTGTCATGGCTTATGTGATTTAAGTTACAATCTTAATAATTATCACTATTACTAACTTGCATGCTTGCATATTACTTGCAATTAGCACTCAGCCTGATTCTTATAACAGACGAGCTCACATGCTTTTATAAATAAACAATAAAATAAATTATCCATGAAATGATGTTGCAAGCCGCCGAATCTCTGATCTCATAAGACCCCAGTAATTATTTAAACTCTTGATGTCCTAATTTAATATCAGTCATTGCACATTTAAGGTGATTCAAAAGATTGCAAGAAATCATCTTTTGAAAGGAGTAATAGAAAATAAAATAAGTAGGCCTAATAGGAAAAATACAGATTTTCTCTTGACTTTTTGAAGAGCACCATTAAGTAAGTTTGTAGATGCTCGAGCTAATTTCATGATTATTGATGATAAATATCCTGTCAAGAAACATTGTTTTTTTTTTGTTTTTTTTGACCGCCACTAGGTGGAAACAACCGCTAGCATCTGACAGAAAGATGTCCGGACTGATATAGTGACTTCAATTAACCTGAGCTACATGTGTGCGAAAAGACAAGATACCATATTAAGTGCTTTTTCTCGATTTTTGTTTAAGATACATTTCAGATAAATTCCATAAGAGACATTACAACTATAAAAAAAAATGTCTTTGCACTTATCTCATTTTCCCCTAAATATGTTCAGTGATATTTGATAAATTGTGCACTCCAAGCTAGATTTTTTTCGTACAGCAAAATGTCAGTCGGATGTGTTATATTGTATCAAGGAATATTACTCCAATAGCAACTTTTACAACCCGTCCGTGCAGTTAAAACGGCTCACATGATGTTTTACAATTTGACAGCGCGTCCTTTCCGCGGAATAGGTTAGGCTAGATGTAATATTATGGGAATAATATAGAGTAAAATAAAAGTACATGTCCTTGCCATCAATGAGCATATATAAGACATGAACATTTGATAGACTCCCAAACAATCGAAAGTGGCTGAAATAAAGCATTAGAAAATGTTCTACTTAAAACATCTAGGGCTTTCAGAAATATTTATCACGAGTCTGTATTGTTGCGAAAAGCGCACGAGACACAGAATTTTTATGTCAATGTCTTATTTGTAACATATTGTGTTAGTTTCGAAGTGTTTCAGATGCTGTGAGTTTTGACCCTTCAACCTCCTCTAAAATATGGAATAGAAAAGAATATTTATAGACCGTCTTGTATGTTTTAGTTTAGCCATGTAACCCAACATGAGTTTCTGATGACTGTTGACCTTCAACCTCCACTCAAATATAGAATAGAATATGTTTTATTAGTGGTCAGGGGTCATGCTCCGTTTGCGCCAGTTCAGGGCAGAGAGGGATCGTGTTGTTTTGTAGATGACTTTCATGAACACCGGGCTGCTTTTCTGCCGCTTCAACTATTTTGTCTTTAAATGAGACGTGGACGCAACATTTTCAGACAACATAAGCAAGATAATACTTTTGTAAAATAAAATAAAAATAAAACATTTTTAAGAAGATTGATATGTGAAAGATTGATATGTGCTATAGCAAAATAATTGCACAAATAGTCCCACAGTTATTATTTAATAATAATAATAATAATAATAATAATAATAATAATAATAATAATAATAATAATAATGTGTTTGATGGATCCGAGGGAAAAAACTTTTTTTTTTTTTTGTGGAACATTGCATTATACGGGGACTCTTTGCTTTAGTCAATAATATTTTTTAGATGAAATTGAGTTTGGTTGTGTTTTTTTTCCCTTAAATCCCACTGGGTCGTTTTCTGTCTGAGCTCTGGAGAGCTATCTGTAATAAATATTTAATCAGGCATAATTTGGTGGAATTTAAAATAATGCCAAAGAACACCAAAAACCCTTAATTCAATGCACAATTCAAAATTTATTTGGGATAATAATGTGTATGAGCAAAAACATTAGCTTATTTACTGGATTAATTTGAGACAAATTATATTATAACTTTTGTTAATATAATTTATTTTATATTTGCATTGCATGTGGACTGATGATAATAATAATATTATGATGATTGCTATTATTATCGTAGTCCATGCAGCTGCTTATAACCCTGTGGTTTCTTGAATTTGAATATTTCTTCTAATTTATCGAGCAGGAGGCAGCATATAGTCCCTAGTCAGGACGACAACGTCATCCTTCAAGGTTTTACAAAATTAAGAGATGTCACTGTTTCATAATAATATTTGACAGTGTTACAGAAAATTACTGCGCTTTGCCATCTGTGGAAACATAATGTATAGTAGTTTATAGTAGCCTTTATGGATCCTCATTCACTCACTGTGTATCAAATCAAACCGGCTGCACTTTTTGACAAATTTGACTTCTGGAAAACGATATATCCAAGTCGATTATATTTTAATCATGATAGATGAAATGCGTCGTGAATGTTCCTGGATATTAAAGGGAAGTGTCAGGTTAAATCTGGAAAGCACGAGACCACTTCCACTGGCAGAGCGCTCAGTCCCTCTAACATCAGCTGAGTTTTTGCGGCCAATTTTGAAAATGACGCAAGGGATGACCGTGACCAATCAGAACTCAGAACGAAGATTGACATGTAAATGACTTTGCCTTTTAAGGACAAGTCTCCGCCCTCGTCAGGTCCACGCTTGTCCCCCCCGAGAGCTTTGGAGCCGCGGAACCCGAGAGAAGGTGCGCTCCGCTGGGACACAGGAGGCATTAAGAGACGGGGAGGGAGGGAATGAGATTTCTTGCTACCCAATCCCTCTTTTCCCCAGGGACAGCAAGCCTTCCCTGGTCCATCCCTCCCTCTTGTTTGGTAATCATTTCATTTTACTCCTTTTTGAAGCAGTCGCCCGTTTTATCCCACTTTTCATTTCACAATCCCGTGCGCGTCTGTTCGCCTTCTTCTTCAGAGCAAGTTCGCGTTCTTCCCTCTTTCTCCCCGCGACGAGAAGGTCTGCTTGATCCCGGCTGATCGTTTCCTTTGAGATGCTCCACAGCTCTTGCCTTCTCTCCACCCTCTTTTAACTAGAGACCGGTTAATCTTGAGTGAACTGAACTTGGGTTTGGAATCTAAAAGAAAGAGGAACACCCAAAGGGATACGGCAACGCGTCTTTGGATAAGGACCTCTTTCCCCTTGTTGCACTTTGGGGGAAGATTTTTTTCCCTTTCAGTTGGTTTTTGTTAATCCAGGTGGTGCAGGAGGATTATTCCACTCGAGCTGGTGTAGAGAGACATCCCCCTGAAGGCTATTTTCATGTTCTCCATCCAGGACGGTCTCCCACGGGGAGCCTTGACCATGAAAGAAGAGCCCCTTACGAGTGGCATGACGCCGGTGCGCTCTTGGATGCAGAGCGCGGGGATACTGGATGCCAACACAGCTGCGCAAAGGTAAACATCACCAACAAGCTCCAAGTTGTTCATATTCTTAGTTGGGTGCGTGAAACGGAGCTTCTGAAGCGCGTTAGAGAAAGCGCTTTGCCACAGTTTTGTGTGTGTGTTTCGAAATCAGTTGTTTTGAATCTGTAAGTGCTCGTACAAGGTCGTCGCAAATAGCACAGTATCCCAGTCAGTTTGTCGGCTGTTATTTAGTTGTAGACGTGTTGAAACTGATTGCGCATCGTTAGGCGCATTAGCAAAAGCTGCCCGCTCCGCTCCAGAAAGGCGGACTCTGATTACACTGCCTGTCACACATGAGAAAACATTGTTCTACCTGATTTATCTGTGGTTGAAAGAGAGTTGGAGATATTTCAGGTTGTCCTGGGTTGGAATGTCCCGCTCATGCCGTCTTATTTACCGTTAAAATGTTGACATTTCGCGCTAATCTAATGATGTTTCACGTGCGTCGCAGGGACAGAGAGCTCTAGTAAGAATCACTGACAAGCACGAGTTTATAGTTTGTTTGTAAATAAAATATGCAATATATTGAGCGCCCTTGAAATAGTCGATTTAAAAGGATCTTAAATTATTTATTCTGATAGGCTTTATCTTATTTAAGTGGTAGGCTACGTTAACCTACATAATATAACAGATAAATCCTGAAAGTGTCGAAAATGTGTTTGTGAGGTTATTGCGCTGTCGTAGACAAAACTAATAGGCCTGTTTTAACAAACAGTGAAGTCAAACCGACCATGCGTGTTTTTCAATAGTGTAATGCACACCAAACCAGTTTCCAAACCATTTGCGCTTGAATCAAAGTTAGTTTTAGGACTGCGAGTTCCTCCGCTTAGCCTACTCTCCTATGGGTTCTAGAATGATGTTTAAACACCGAGGACATGTGTGCTGTTCTGTCTCAGCCTTCAAAGAAAGACCTGGGATTTTGAGAAATGTGTAAAGGTTGCACTCAAGATGTCTTGTAGAAAATTACGCAGAGTGACAACATTTGTTTGAGCATTAAAAAAAACTCTGATTGCGACTCAAAATGATTATTTTATGGGCCGTGCTATCATGTTAAAACTGTTTAAAAATATATAGGAGGAGAGAGAAGAACAGGGAGCATCTAATTCTGAAAAATGAATTGTATGTAATATTAAGACGGGCACGCTTTTTTAGAAAATATACGTGTGTTTTTGGACCAAAATTTCAATTTATTTTATTTTTCTGACTTCATAAACGCACAGAGGAAACGGTCAAGGACTTAAGGAGATTTGATAATTTACTGCTATTGATTTTTTTTTTTTTTAGCATAGCCTATTGGAGCTCAATTAAAAACTTTATGTAGGCCTATATATTTATTTATCATAGGCTATAGGCTACATTTTAATTTGGCTGCATCAAGGCCAAACGTGCGGGCTAAATACGATTTTTATGTGATATTTATGCTAAATTGAGCAGTAAAATGCAGTTAATGAGACGGGTTGTTATTTTCTGCTGATGTGGAAAAGTATGCATCCTGAAATCAAAACATCTTAAGGATATATTAGCTTTCGGCGTTTTTTTAATGGACAAATAATCTTACAGTTCATTAAAACATGTAGCCTACCAAGAGAGATATGCTGCGTTTACTTGTTTTCGTGATTCCCTTGAATACGTTCGGAGATAAATCCCCGTGGTGGTATATTAATATTGCATATTGTGAAGGATGAAGTTGATGTTTCAAACTTACACCGAGGTCAGCTGCCGTGTACAAGTGGCCGAAATCACCTGCCCATTCGCAACCTTTCATATGCGCTAACATGAAAAAAAGTCGCGAGCACCTTGTAGAACACCAGTATTTGCTGGCGAAAGCTGTTGATGTTTTACTATGATATTAATTAGAGACAAAAATGCAGAGTCTTTGGGAATCTAATTACCCTACATGGGATAAACTCACATCTTGAATTATTTATTTTGGGGAGAAAAAAGTCGCATTGAATGTAAGTTTCAATGCATATCGCATACAAAAAGTCCATATGCAATGTGACAAGAAAAGGCACATTTTATGTGCATTTATTTATTTAATTATTTATTTTAAAAATCGGTCAAAATTATCGTACGTTTTATAGTCATTTCTCATTCTTAAAGTTGTGATAAAGAGCCGTGCTTTCTCATCATGTAGCAGGGCTGCAGGAAAAGTCATTTGTAAATGTTAATACCAAACCGTTTCCCTCATAATAAATAATTTGTACTAGCCAATTATCAGCCTCATACACAACACAAAATTCTCCCGAGCTCCTTACAAACGGAGCTATAGCCAAAGTGTCACGATAGCATCTTAAACTAAGGCTAAAATATTTTAAAAGGCTACTTAAATGATTAAAAAGAGTTATTCATTTTTGTATAACAAATAGTGTCTTTATAATCCTTCATTTGGTAGTTGTATATTTCTGTTTTAGCCTATGGATGCTTTAGTTAACTTTCAGGTAACATAAATATGCACCTCTTCTTCTGCTTCTACTTTAGATCTATCCTTTTTCTCTTTTTCTTGCTCTCTCACAGTTTAAAAAAAATAGATTTAGTGCTCCATTTTAATCTCAAATATACACTGATAGCAGGATATCAGTTTTATGGGTGCAGTAAAGGGTGTTCTGTTAAGAGACAGCAAAGAGAGTGAATCTTAAGAAGCAAAAGTGAGAGCTTAATTTGATTTGAATCCTTAATGTGATCCTGTAAATATAGGCTACCATGTGTTGGCTGTGGTGGTGATAGGTAGGTGTATAAGGGGTGAGCTTGGTGTAAAGTGCAACCTTTTTTTTGGATTAGTGCTGTCAGAGTAAAAAAAAGGAAAGTAATTATTCAGACACATTGGGATTCTGCATTCAATTCTAACTGCAAAAATGAGGATTGATGCATGATCCCATTATTATTACCCAAATTGTAATCACAGTTCAGTGCAAATTTTCATTCAGTGTAAACCTGTTTGCATTGCTACTCAATCTAGATAGATGCAGATGGAGTTGGCGGAACAGGTTTGTGATGCTCAGGCAGCTCGGGGGTATGTTTGTGGGGTCCATCTCCCCCCGAGCATTTCTCTCTTTCTCTCTCTCTCTTTCGTTCGTTCTCTCTGGGCCTAGGGGTGAGTGAGAGGGCCGCACAGCTGGGGAACAGATTTCGATTGACCCTTTCACCGATTCCGTACCCCTACACTGTAAAACCTGGCAAAGTGAATTATGTCGCCTCTGTTTTGTCCGTTGGGGGGAGAAGGAGGGGTCAGACTAATGAAGTCCAGACCCACAGGCTTTGTAAAAAATAAAAAAAATGTAAAAAAGCATTTTTTCTCTCCGCACTGTCACAAAATCCCTTGCATGCTGAAAGAGAGAGTGCGATGGCGGGATACATACTATTTTTACATGTTGCAAATCCGACCAAATATGCAACAATGACACTGGACGGTACAGAAATGGCACTTGGCCACTCCAAAAAAGTTGTTCATGCAAGTTTAAAACATTTCCGTATTCGTGAATACATTAAAACACTCACCGAATCACAAAACACACCTGATTTACAGGGTCTCGCTCTGCTCTATCTCAGTTGACGCCTGCATGCTGGAATGTAACACAGAGAAACAAGTGTTTCAGAAACAGCTGCCCCATAACATGCTCGCGATTAGAGGCCTGGTGCAGGGCCACCTCTGTAATGACCCCATTAGAAACATACAGGTGACCGGCTAATGATTTCAGCTGTAGGCCACTAACGATTTTAGAAATGACTGTAAGGTTTTCTTTTTTAGAACAGTGTGAGTGAGAGAAAGAAACGAGTGCTATAATTTGTAGTGTGTGTGCAGGTCTGGCAGGTGCAGTCGGGCTAAACCTACAGCAAACACGCACAAGTGCAATACTAATAAAACACACAGACCCCACAGTGCAGGGGCAGCACTTCACACACACTACACTGCTCTTATGTAGAGCTCTCTCAGTCCAGCTGAGGAGAGACATGTGACCAGTGCATTGATCAAGGCATCCAGAGCAGATCAGTTACAATGAGGCCCTGCCTAATTTTCACTCTCTCTCATGATAGGAAGAAAAACAAATATATGGCAATTTGGAGGGAGACAATAATTGTGAAGGAATTCAATGTGATTAAAGCATAAAGAATGCAATCATTTTAGGGCGTAACATGTGCAAATGTAAATACCCATTTTCTATGCACTTGATACACTTCTGCCGCTCTATTCTTTGTCACATGTTCAATTAGAGTGTCCTAATCGCATGAAACATTTGTCTGTAATTTAGCCGTCCTGCTCCAGGAAATAACTTCTCACTGTGCAATGGTTTACTTGTCTCGGTGCAATTACGAACAAATTAGAAATGAGCTGGAAGCATTTAGCACTGGCTGGTTATACGCTTTTACGATTAAAGAAGAGGAGTATTATGTTTCGGACGTGTTGCAGTGTCTTACAGTGCCGTCAGCTCTTTGAATTTGTTGGTGCATGTGTGTTAATCTTTATTGCTAGTTACACTGGCTTAATAGTACGATTAGCAATCATTGTGCGGAAAGTAATTACCATTATTTGGATACAAGACCTTAAAAGCTCTTTTATATTTTGCTCAAAACCAAAAAAGACAAAGTTAGCTTTAGAGACTTGCATGAGGTGCCTGTTAAAACTGAATCAGCATTGTGGATCATGATATAATTTTTTCAGGAAAACCTGATAAACCTTTATGGTCATTATCTCCCATTAACTTTGCATTAAAAAAAGTCTGGGTTCATAATCATATGTAGCCTACATCATGTGATGTGCACTGGTTTTGTCACAGCTGTGGAGCGTTCCACTAACATGATAGCCCACGATAGCGAGCGATAAACAAAGGGGGCTGAATTTGATTAGATGTCTAATCTGTGAGTGAGCCGCGAGTCTATTGACTCAGATCATCTCGTGTTGAGAGCCACAATCAGTGAGCAATGATGGCACATCAACCCCGCTGACTCCACGGGCCGTTCAGCAGAGCACCTTCTCTTCTCAAAAGAGACGTTTAGCTAAACGTTTAGGTGGCAAAAGCAGTGTTTTGTGTGTGAGGACGAGAGTGTCTTTTTACTGGCTCATTGTTTTTCAGGTGCTTTTAATTGGCATTCACTGCATGAGGTGATTCCGTTTAGATTGAGATTATTCAAAATCATCTATCAACATAAAGTATCTAAATAAATGAATGGATGATTAATGACATTGAAAAGTAAATATTTGGGCTTTAATTTTTTATTGAGAACCAAGCATATTGTATAAACCAGTGTACATATAACCAAACATATCGGTGTATATAGAAAGAAAAAGAAAGCAAAAAAAGTACAGGAAAAACATCTGTCCATCCTAAACAATTGCATGTGCAGTTTGTATTGCTTTCAAGTTTTTTTCTTTTACATATTTTTCCAAATGCATTTTAATGTCAGATTTAAATTCAAACTCAGGCATTTTTTTCAAACCATTTGACTATGAATATAATAACAATCAAATACATTAGTTAAATAAAAAATAAGTGCTAAATTTTTATCACCATCCAATTAGAAACACCTTGTACTTTTACATCAATGTACTTTTAGAAATGAACCCTCTGATGCATGATGTCCCAAATAAGCCATTTTTAAAGTTACTGTAACCACATTAGGTGATAACTTTTGACCCTTACCCGTAATTATTCTTCACATATAATTGTGATTTTTACTTCTGTTGCACTGGATATGCATACCTCTAAAAATGCATAATTTAGGGGATAATATATATATATATTTTCCATATATTTCTCTATTTTTGTATGCCTTGTCTTTATTACTCCATGCATCAGGTTAAGGGAACAGGATCAGGAACAGAGAGGCATTTAAAGACACTGTCTACTTTTCAGGAAAGTGTTAGTATTTGTGTGTGTGAATAAAACGGCGAGCAGGCGGTGGCAGGGATGCAGGCAGCTGGTGATGTATGTGCCAGCTTATCGCTGGGAGACGTGACAGACAGGCCGTTTGTGTTTGTGTGGCAATAGAAATCATGGAGAAATGACAGGCCTTTCTTTATGCAAAGATCCTCTCCGACACGTTTGCTTTGACTTACGGCCACCCGTTACTGTGCAGCGGTGACAAATGCCTCTATTACTCTCTGCACTCTGTCATTCCAGGAAGGTTTTCCTATGATTCCACGTCGTAACATCCAATTAGCGATAAAGAAACAAAGATGCCGACTATCCATAAATGCAATCAGCACATCTGGCGCTGTGCTTTCACCTCAGATAACTGTCATGTAAAATACACATTTTTATACTTTAGGGGGAACTAAACTGCCCATTTTGACAATTTACAATGCACACGGCTTGTGTTGAACAATTAAATCACCACACACTTGAGTCGAGAGAGAACGAGAGCTACACAGATGACATCGCAACAGGCCAAGTGGACCAAAGAAAAAAAAAAGGCCCGGTTTGACCACAAGTGGGATTTGGGTTTCAAAACAACCTCTTCTTCTTCTCTCTCTCTCTCTCTCTCTCTCTCTCTCTCTCTCTCTCTCTCTCTCTCTCTCTCTCTCTTCCAATTCTCATTCTGTTTCTGCTCTCCACTAATCCCAATATGCTGCCCATGCTCCTACAGCGCTTTAGTCCTCAACTCATTAAATCTTATTACACAGCTAATAAGCGCTAACCAAACATACCGCTGCCATGCTGACTGCCCGCTGCCGCCCCCCAACACCGCACGAGTGCACACACACACACACACACACACACACACACACACACACACACACACACACACACACACACACACACACACACACACACGTAAGCGTGAGCAAATGTATGCCACAGTAATTGTCTGTTTCTGCATAAATTACTCCTCATGTAAACATAGAGTATGTGCATATCTTAGTATCCACTATCCTCAAAATACTTCCATACGGACACTGATGAGCACGAGAAAAGCGAGCATGTTCTGGTTCTCAGCCTTCTTCTTTCTCATTTGGTCTTTTTTGGAAATTTATTAGAGGAAAGGTCAAATTAAATATCATTCCCTTATGTTGGTTAATTTAGAGAATGTTCTCCCTCTCACTGATGAAGGCAGGTGCTTTATCGACCAAATCTCAGCTGATACCATCCAGCCATGTAACCTTTTTTTTTTTTTTTGACGAGACCTTTTTGTGAGGGAAACTGGTTCTGAGACCTTTTTGAAAAGATGGAAGCAACAAAACAGAAAAGGAAATTCTTAAAAAAGTGAAAATGAGGAAGGAAGAGAGAGAGAGTGAGAGAGAGAGAGAGAGAGAGAGAGAGAGAGAGAGAGAGAGATTTATATTTACTTGTTGGATCAGCACGTTGGCGCTCAGCCAGGGCAGAGATGATTTTTCCGCGTCACATTTGTATAAACAGAGCGCTGCTGTACGGCTCATTAGTTCGATAGTGAGAGAGAGAGACGAGCTGTAGTTAAAGACTTCCCTTTGTCACAGTCCATCACAGGCGTGATTAATGTCACCAATATGTGGGGCCGAGTCCGTGATGCCACCCATATGCCACACACGCACACACACACACACACACACACACACACACACACACACACACACACACACACACACACACACACACACACACACACACACACACACACACACACACACACACACACACACACACACACACACACACACACACACTCTCTACATGTGTCATATATAGTATTGAAGGCGTTTTAACAGATACCTCATTGGAAAAATAAGGAAAAATACTGGTTGACACAGTCAGTACAAAATTGATGCACTACCGTTTTTGAAAGAGATGAATAAATTTATTCAGCAAGGATGCTTTTACAGTTTTTTACAATCACTTTGCTACTATTTTCAGAACCTTGATGTCATTTTTCAAAACTCTAGACACAAAACTCACAACGGTTATCACTTGTAACACAGGCTGTCTAATGTTCAAAACATTGCATTGTGCATTCACATCTTTAAAGAAATCTTGCACTTGCACAATCATTGGTTCAAAGAACAAATTTACTGTGAAATACCATTGAAACATAACTATAGATCACCCACACACAAGCAACCGATAGTTTCACTGTGTCATTGTTCGTACAATCATTAAATATTGTAGAACAAAATAGGTGATCCAGGTTTCATTATGGTACTACATGTACAGTAAATATACATCTCTGTAAAAGCACTGCAGTCGTAGAGAGAATACACAAATAGTGGAATCAGCGAAGAAAGTTTGTAATATATTGATGCAAAACACTACAGTACAATCACAACATAGGTTTATTGGAATCAAAGCAAAAATATAAAATATTAGGCTACATCCATGGATATTGTAGTCTAATTGGTTCATGCTCCACGCTAATTGGTGACAATGAATCTCGTTATCTTGAAACTTTCATGATTTACTGTAAACATGGAAGATTGCGTGTGTTTCCATACAACTATGCATTAAGAGTAATGCAACAGTTACTTATCATTTTGAGCAGTTGTATCAATTGATAGTTAGATCATTGTACGGAAATGAATAGACACTCATTTGAAATGTAATGTGTGAATTGCCTTTTGAAATAGTAGTACTGTGATGTTAAGTTGTGTCATATTGAACAGGTGATTTTTGTTGAATGAACAAATGATCTAAGTTTTATGTGTATTGTATCCAAGCAATTGAGAAAAGGGTTAGAGTTTTGAAAAATGTGCATTTTGATCATTGGTTGTGAGTTTTGTGTCTAGAGTTGTGAAAAATGACATCAAGGTTCTGAAAATAGTAACAAAATGATTGTAAAAAACTGTAATTGTTTAAAAGTGACAGTAAAAAAGTTTGTAATGTTACAAAAGGTTTCTATTTCAAATAAATGTTGTTCTTTTTAACTTTCTATTCATCAAAGAATCCTGATGGAAACATCAGGTTGTATCAAACATGTATCAAGGTTTCCACAACATTGATAATAATTTATGGTTCTTCAGCACCAAATCGCAATATTTGAATGATTTCTCAAGGATCATGTGACACTGAAGACTAGAGTAATGATGCTGAAAATCACATGAATAAATTACATTTTAAAGTATATTAAAATAGAAATAGTTGTTTAAAATAATAATAATAATTCACTGTTTTTGATCAAATAAATGCAGCTTTGGTGAGCGTAAGATACTTCTTTCAAAACATTACAAATTTTACAGACCCCGAATGAAGTGTTGTGTACAATAAAGATAACTTGCGTTTGTTAACTCAACAATGATGTACTAAAAATGGAAAAGTTTTTCGCTTATGGATGACAACATTGTCAAAGCGATCCCCGTTCAGACGGATCCGCGAAAACGATTAAAAAACTATGTATTATGCTGCCAGGCTCATAGTTGGTGATGTCACTTTGCAAAGAAACACTAGTACGCACCAATAGACGGAGCATGCAATACGCATGCGCATGACGTCACCGTTTTCACATACAGGTCCTTCTAAAAAAATTAGCATATTGTGATAAAGTTCATTATTTTCCATAATGTAATGATAAAAATTAAACTTTCATATATTTTAGATTCATTGCACACCAACTGAAATATTTCAGGGTCTTTTATGGTTTTAATACTGATGATTTTGGCATACAGCTCATGAAAACCCAAAATTCCTGTCTCAAAAAATTAGCATATCATGAAAAGGTTCTCTAAACGAGCTATTAACCTAATCATCTGAATCAACTAATTAACTCTAAACACCTGCAAAAGATTCCTGAGGCTTTTAAAAACTCCCAGCCTGTTTCATTACTCAAAACCGCAATCATGGGTAAGACTGCCGACCTGACTGCTGTCCAGAAGGCCATCATTGACACCCTCAAGCAAGAGGGTAAGACACAGAAAGAAATTTCTGAACAAATAGGCTGTTCCCAGAGTGCTGTATCAAGGCACCTCAGTGGGAAGTCTGTGGGAAGGAAAAAGTGTGGCAAAAAACACTGCACAACGAGAAGAGGTGACCGGACCCTGAGGAAGATTGTGGAGAAGGAAATCCAGAGCCACCGTGAACAGGCGTGTGCAGGAAATGGGCTACAGGTGCCGCATTCCCCAGGTCAAGCCACTTTTGAACCAGAAACAGCGGCAGAAGCGCCTGACCTGGGCTACAGAGAAGCAGCACTGGAGTACCCACAGTCAGTGATGGTCTGGGGTGCCATGTCAGCTGCTGGTGTTGGTCCACTGTGTTTTATCAAGGGCAGGGTCAATGCAGCTAGCTATCAGGAGATTTTGGAGCACTTCATGCTTCCATCTGCTGAAAAGCTTTATGGAGATGAAGATTTCATTTTTCAGCACGACCTGGCACCTGCTCACAGTGACAAAACCACTGGTAAATGGTTTACTGACCATGGTATTACTGTGCTCAATTGGCCTGCCAACTCTCCTGACCTGAACCCCATAGAGAATCTGTGGGATATTGTGAAAAGAAAGTTGAGAGACGCTAGACCCAACACTCTGGATGAGCTTAAGGCCGCTATCGAAGCATCCTGGGCCTCCATAACACCTCAGCAGTGCCACAGGCTGATTGCCTCCATGCCTCAATTACTTTCTGTGTCTTACCCTCTTGCTTGAGGGTGTCAATGATGGCCTTCTGGACAGCAGTCAGGTCGGCAGTTTTACCCATGATTGCAGTTTTGAGTAATGAAACAGGCTGGGAGTTTTTAAAAGCCTCAGGAATCTTTTGCAGGTGTTTAGAGTTAATTAGTTGATTCAGATGATTAGGTTAATAGCTCGTTTAGAGAACCTTTTCATGATATGCTAATTTTTTTAGATAGGAATTTTGGGTTTTCATGAGCTGTATGCCAAAATCATCAGTATTAAAACAATAAAATACCTGAAATATTTCAGTTGGTGTGCAATGAATCTAAAATATATGAAAGTTTAATTTTTATCATTACATTATGGAAAATAATGAACTTTATCACAATATGCTAATTTTTTGAGAAGGACCTGTATGTGCGTTTTTGTAGTTTACATAGAGACAATAACGGTACCGTTTTCAAAAACTTTCACTTTGAGCCCCATTGTTGTGTACCATTAAATTAATGGCCAAAATGTATACATTTGCCGTTTTTAGCTAAAAAAAAAACGGTGTTGTGTAAACGGCCCCTAAGTATGTGAAAATTCATTTAATTGTGATTCATCAACATAATGTGACATTTTTCATGCAGGACTTTTAAAATATGTTATCAAATTCAATACTTCAACATTAAGTATGCATGTTAAACAACTTTACAGACCTCTGAAACATCTTTTATTTTTGCTGACGTAATCAAAAAATCGTTGTAATCAATAACGTAGCCTAACAATCCAATCAAATCCTGATAGCTGATATCAAGTAACGCTCTACATTTGAATACCAAATATTCTGTTTTACTATGAAAAACGACACGTTGTGGGAGTTAAATGTGTTGTAAATTACAAATTTGCAATAGAGTGGTGCAGGGATGACGTCATAACCCGGAAGTCTAATTCGCCACTGGTTTCCTCTAGATTTTCCTATGGGGTTTTATAATGGTAAAGTAAAATAAGTATAACTTTTTTAACTTGACGATACTTTGATGTTTTGTACTACAGTGTAAACTGCTCACACCCCAAACGTTCTTATCTAGTAACTTTACATACGTTTTTAAAATAAACATAACAGCTTCAAAATTCACATTTTCGAGATGGATGTGTGTAATTTGTAGTAGAACAAAACATCCAAGTATCGTCAAGTTATGTTTACCACAGACCTTATTTTACTCATAATTTGAAAAACCATAGGACAATCTTGAGGAAACCAGTGATGAATTAGACTTCCGGGTTTTGACATCATCCCTGCACCACTCTATGTTTTATGTAAAATTTCAATCTCAAACAGTTTGATTTATCATCATTTTGCCGTGAGATGATTGTTTTATTGAGATGTACATGTGAAGGCATCACTCCTTTTTGCTCACACACGTCATCTAACTCCTCAAAATCTCAGCAGATCCTGCTGTATCCTGTGTATCGGCAGTTTCTTCTCTTCTGCATGTTCATTAGCAGAAGATTTCAGATTTTGATTCTCTGTGCTTAGCATCTATTTCCCTCAAGTGTTCAGGCCCTTGAGCTGTGAGGATCTTAGCCCGGGGTTACTTTTTTCATTTAACATAATTAGACTTTTTATGCTGTATCGCGTTAAGCCTGCAGTGTGCAAAGTGCCTCAGACTGCACCGACTGCCATTGCATAAAGAAAGACGGCGCTCTTGTATTCTGAAATGTCATCATTACAAACCCTTCAGCTCTTGCTATGAATGGTTTATTGTTAAAGCGGTTCTGTGAGACTCTGTATTTATTGATTCAAATAAAAGTCTTCAAGTTTTTACGTCCAGAATTGTGTCAGAACTGTGGTTGTTTCTGGCTTGCATGCTTTTTTCCCTTTTATTCCTCTCTGCTCTGTGACGAGAAGATGTCAAACAGTGTGTTTAACGGAGACCGTAGTGAGACCGTGGGCTGTTGCCGTCCGTAAGCGACTGATTTACACAGCTCGGCTGTCTATGTGTGTGTGTGTTGTCACCTCGATAGCAGTTATTTCAATACGGAGCGAGTGAGAGCCGACCAATCGTGCCTGCCTCTGACTCCGAACTGCTGGAGTGGATATGGCAGCAATCAACATAATTAAAATAATAACACTAACAAGCTTTCCGAGTCGATCGTTTCCTGCACGTAAAGATCCGTGCTTTGCGAGAGTGTGCGGGAACGCTGTCTCTCTCTCCTTCACCCCATCAGAAACATGACGCTTGGCTTTGTAACCGAGCTGATGGGGTAATGGAGAGGAGCTCATGATGCAATGCGTGTGTGTTTAAGTGTGATGCTCCCCCACAAATGTGTAATTTTGTAGTTCTGTCTTCATATGTGAAGGTGATAATTTGTGTTTACATGTGCTTGTGCATTTCATGCAGTGCAGATGCAGGATTTGGGCCCAGACTGTTGAGGTATCCTGTTGTGCGATATATGCCATATTTATTCTGAAACTCATATAGAGTATATATTATTTTATAATTATTATGCATGGAGCTAATTTAAAAATGTCACACTGCAGGATCATTCATATAAATTTGAACCTATTATCTTGATGATTTGATTTAAAAATATTATTTAGAATTGGCAGTCGACACGTCACATGTCCACTAACAATTTTATCAAAATTATTTTGACGTATAATATATATTACACTTCTCATAATGTTATTGTGATCTTTGATGAATCCGTGTCTTACTCTCTCATTTTGTATGCCTTTTTCGTATTGCATTTAGAGGGCATCTGTCAGACTTAGCACCGCCCTGACCAGTCAGACTGCTAAAGATCTTCACTGCGAATCAATTACTACAGATGAAGAAGATCATATTTCCCATTTACGTTGAAGTCATCCGCTTTAAAAGTGCTCCTCCCAGAATCCCCCTCCCACAGCCTCTTCTGTGAAAGCTGTTTTTGCCTTCAGTGTAGTAACCTCAACTTCAAGAATGAGATTTCACCAGGCTCGGATACAAATGAAGCATTAAGCCCTGGTAATAGTACTGGGGAGGGGTCAGGCTTTATTAATGTCCTATCAGGGGAATATCTCAACGAGCGGAGACAGAGAGCAGGCCGCTTTCCAAAACACTGGCTCCCCACCCCGAGCTCAGCAGATGAACAAATATTTATGTATGAGCATATTTTTGAGATTCAAATGCATTTCGGCCCACCTCATCAGGGTAACGAGTAAATAATGAACTGACTTAACAATGACAGCTGCAATTTACGTCTGTGAACATTACACACTTTTTCATTTAATGATTCAGAGAATTGTAAATATTTCTGGGCGCTTGTTTTGACTTAAAGGTGATGTCATTTTTTCTATTAATTATGTTAAAATACTTTCTCCGTTTTTATTGTTTATGAAAGAAGTCTGTCATGGTCACCAAGGCTGCATTTATTTGATAAAAAATACACTAATACTACATAATACTAATACTAAATTATACCAATATTGTGCAATATTATTACAATTGTAAAACAACTGTTTTGATTTGACATTTTATAGTGTAATTTATTTCTGGGATGAAAAAGCTGAATTTTCAGCATCATTACACCAGTCTTTAGTGTCACATGATCCTTCACAAATTCATTCTAATATGCTGATTTGCTGCTCAAGAAACATTTCTTATTGTTATCATAGTCGAAAATAGCTGTGCTGCTTAATATTTTTGTGGAAAATGTGATAAATTTTTTCAGTATTTCTTGATTTTTATTTAGCATTTAATTAAAATGGTAATCAGTAATGTGCGTTTGGGGCGGGACTATCTGTTTGCCAACCAATGGCAGATGTGTTCGGGAAACCTGTTTGAAACAAGTCATTATCACCTTTACATACATAAATATATACATACATATTTAATCATGCATGTCAAATTTCTATGTTAAAATCTAATGTGGGAAAAGTGTTAAGAGATAGACTGAGTCCTTGATGTCAGTTTCTGCTTGAGGGAAGGGATGCATGCATTACCACCCTATTAAAAATACAGATCACCTGCATTTTAATCTTCCTTCCTTTACTTCAGGCCTTTATCTCTCTCTGAGGACCATGTGTCCACTGATCCGGGTATGGAAAGATGATCAGTGCTTGCGTCAGTGGACCAGGGCTGACGGTTTGATTGATAGGTGGAGGTGTAGGTTTTGGCGTAGAGGTGCGGGCCTCCTTCTCTCGGGCTGCCCGAGGATCCTCGGTCTCTGTCAGTCCGTAGTTTGCCACACGTTCTAATCGATGCTCAAGTGCGCGAGTCAGGATGGAGTCTCCTATCGGCTGGACCCTGGGGAGGCCCGAGCAGGTTTGACTGACAGGTCAGGGAAAGAGGAACGCAGCAGTTGCCAAGGCGAGCCGTACCCAGTAGCGATTGGCAGCCGCAAAGGCAGACGGTGCCTTCTGGGGTCCCCGCTCTGCGCCAGATTACAATTGTTGAGGTGGCAGAGCAGAGAGGGGCAGACAATAGAGTTCATGGCACACACAGGGCATGAGAAAACTATGCCAAAATATCTCTCTTCTAACCCCTCTCAGTTATGTCCTGTTATCTCTCTTTGTAACAGCTCTAATTTCCTGTTTGTGTTGCCTATAGTCTTTATCATTTTACGGGATTGTCGTGTCGTACAAAGATACATGGGACTCTGCATATTCCCATGTAGAACAAGGTTGCGATTCACATGCAGATCTTAAAAATGTTTACGTTGCAGTGACTTTTCAACAACACGGCGTTATATATTTATATGCAATGTGATATTATTTGTGAAAGTTCATGCGAAACTGCCATTTCATCTTCCTGCAAGCTCATGTTTTGAGTGATTATTTGGGTTACAGTACATTAATCTCTCTGTCTCTTTCTCTCCATCTCTCTCTCTCTCTCTCTCTCTCTCTCTCTCTCTTGTAGTGGTGTGGGTTTGGCAAGAGCCCATTATGAGAAGCAGCCTCCCTCAAACCTGCGCAAGTCAAACTTCTTCCACTTTGTGCTGGCCCTGTATGACCGGCAGGGACAGCCCGTCGAGATCGAGAGAACCTCCTACGTGGACTTTGTGGAAAAAGACAAAGTAAGCACTCTGTCACTAATAGACGCCGTTCCACAACGCGACAGGGTTTGCGATATGCTGGGGTGCTGCTTATTGAACTTAGAGAACATGCTAAGAATGGTATAAGTGTTTTTAGATGCATTTTTTTTTGTAGATTATTTAGTACGATTTTTTTTGTGTGTGTAAGAATAAAACCTCTAAATAATTCTGATAAAGCCGAAAAGTTATCATAGATTTTATTTTAAAATCTCTGAAAACCTCAAATGTGTGACAAAGATTTTATGTCATCTCACACTTTGGTTAGTTTTATTTTTATTGTTGCATAGGTCAAAACCATTGTTTATTGTCAGAAATGAATTTGATTGTAGTGTTTCAACGTTAAAAAGTAAAAAACAAAAAGAAAAAAAAAAATATAAAAAATAAATATATAATATATGTTAATACATAATTTTTTTAAATTAAAAGACAGCTGAAATTCCTAAACATTTTCCAAACCCTCTGCAACAATGTTTAATGTAAAGGTAAGTTATTTTTTTTTAAGTTAATAAATACTTATTGATCATACACATTCATAGTTTTAAATTATTATCTTGTGTTTTGGACGTATTGTTCCAAGATGCTGTTAATATAATTACTAATTTTATAAAACCACACCAACATTTCCCAAACCCTCTGCAAAAATGTTTCCTGTTTACACACATTGTTACATTTTTGTTGCAATTTTTTTTTCTGTGTTGTGTAGTTGCAGTGTGTATAAGTGAGATCTAGGTTCTGGGCTTCACCAATTCTCAATAGTAGCTGTACCAAATTATACATCTAGGGGGCAGCAATGAGACCACTTTTTTTTCATAAGAAGTGCATTAAACAATATTATAGAAAATGTTCTTATTAACTTCAAAGCATTATTTATTTATATTTTAATTGAAATTAACTCTAAAATATTCAGCTTTTATAAGAAAACACTGTGTTTAGCTTATTTTTAGCGCACATTATTTTCTTCTTCTTCTGAGTCTGATTCTCAGTCGTGTGTTTGTACCTGCTAGCCCGCGGTGTGTGTCGGAGGGTAGTCCTGCTCACCTCGCAGTGTGTGTGTCGGGGGGTTGTTCTCAGTAAAAGGTTACAGAGAACAGCTCCGCCCACAGTCATGCGGGACGAGGTCCAGCTGGCACAGTCAGAGCTCTGTCCTCGCTGTCCGTTCACCTCCGCCATAACCCCCGCCCAGCATCCCCTCCACACACTCCTCCACTCCACCCTGGGTCGCTGCCAAGACGCTACCACTAAACTTGGCAGTGAGGAGATAGAGAGAGACTGACGACATGTGTGGGTGTGTCGTGTTCTTGCGTCTCATTGGATTGATGTTACATCAGGGGAAAATAACTCACCTGAAGCCGGGATGTGATGCTTAAATGTAAACCTCACACGATCTTAGTCCAAAAAAGTGACAAACTAGGCTCACGTTTGGATGGACTGCAGTTCTTGTGCTGTGATTTCGAAATTATTTAGTTGTGAAGGATTTTGATAGACTCACCAAAGACTTGAAGTAAGCCTTCAAATTAAGTCAGTAAGATTTAAAAGAAACAAGCAAAAAAAAAGTACTTTTATTGAGCAGTGTGGATGCTTTAAATTGACAATAAAGACATTTATAATTTCACAAAATATTTCGATTTCAAAGAAATGCTGTTCTGTTGGACTTTACTATTTATCAAAGAATCCTGAAAAAATGTATCATGGTTTCACAAAAATTATAGGCAGCACAATTGTTTTCAATACTGTTTTTGAGCAGCAAATGAGCATATTAGAATGATTTCTGAAGGATCATGTGACTGAAGTCTAGAGCAATGATGCTGAAAATTCAGCTTTGCCATCACAGGAAGAATTTATTATTTTTTTTTTACATTTTAAATTAGAAAATAGTTATTTTAAATTGTAATAATATTTCACAATATTACTGTTTTACTTTATTTGTTGATCAAATAATGCAGCCTCAGTGAGCATAAAGACACAAAATCATAAAAAAAATCTTACCGACCCCAAACGGTTAACTGGTTCTGTATTCAAGACTATAAGGAACTACATAGAAGAATGGATTACTAAACCTGCTCAAATAAACATCTAGTTGTGAATGTATTCTTATTTAATTGTAGTTTTTGCTAATTATTGTTGTCACAGTGACAGTGATTTAATAAGTCATTACCAGCAGTATGACATTCACAATTCAGATCTGAAGGTCAATGTGCTTAGATAACCTGTCTTGATGGTGAATGCTTTAATAAATTACCCCAATAAGCATAGCACACACATGTATATGCACAATATGTTAGTTTTGTTTTTTTATTCTCATACATGTCCTACTTGCTTTTGTGTTCTTTTAGGAATACAACAGTGAGAAGACCAACAATGGCATCCACTACAGGTTACAGCTTCTCTACAGCAACGGTGAGACCCATACTGCTCCTCCAAACCCTTTCCATATCCCATCAATAACAAAGACATATTGCGAGGCAGAGCGAGGCCAACTGTAAACGATATGTAACCACAATAATGCAACATGTCTCATCACATCTGGGAGAGTATTTGAGAGCTCCATCTGTTTATCTTGAGAGGAGTTCATGCTGTTGAACACATTTGCCACCCTTTCACAGTTTACGCTCATGTCTAATGTCATTCCACGCTACTCACACACACACAGACACGTTAAACATGGTCTAATTTGAGCTTTTAGTTCTTAGTAAGTATATACTGACTGGTCACATTTGTAAGAGCAGGTATGATGTAACACTTGTCAATATAAGTGATTTAAATTAATGCCAATGTATATGTACATTGGCATCACAGGAATAAATTATATATTAAAGTAGAAAACGGTTATTAAATTGTAATAATATTTCACAGTATTGCAATTTTTACTGTTTCTGTGATCAAATAAATGCAGCCTTGGTGAACATAAGAAACTTCTTCTTTCAAAAACAGTAAAAAAATGTGTTACTATGTTTGCATAATGTGTGAACAACTATGAGCAATATATAGAACAACTTGTTGACCTACACAGTCATGACCTACTTTAAAGTAACTTTCATTAATATCCATATTAAACATTGGTACACTATTCAGTGCTTAACAGATCTTCAGTCAAATAATTACCACCCAAAATGTTTAATTATGTTATCATTTACCCTCATGTTGTTTTAAACCCATATGACTTTCTTTCTCGTCAACCACAAAACGAGAAATGCTGGTTGCGTTTTGTTTCATATAGTTACAATGAATTAGGACTGAAGCTTTCAAGCTTCAAAAAGGATGAACTAATTATTTTGAGTTGGATCTTTTCAATAAATCTTTTCACAAAATAAGATTGATTCATTCATGAATCTGACTGATGCATTCGATTTGGGTTTGTAACAGCATTAGGGTGAAGTGAAGTTAAATTCCTTTAATGTACATTTAAACAGTTAGAAATTCCACCTTGAAATATCTGAAAATTAAAATGAAAGTTATCATAAAGTGTGACTCAACTCAACATGTATGCTATAAGAAGATTCAGAACCAAAGACTTAATACAAGACTGTTCTCTTCTCCTGCTCTCCTTAGCGTAATGCTAACAGCTAGTGATGAGTGATTTGTGGATTGTCTGTCATCCACCAGCACAGAGACAGCAGGGCAAGAGAAAAGCAAGCTCTCACACTTTAAGGCGGGAAGATCATAAATAATAGAAAAACTGAGCCGAGTTTGTTTTTGTTAAGAAGCGTTAGCGGAATAGCTCAGTCAGCAATACAAACATAACAGAATGCGCATAAACGTACTGTGGGGAAAAGAATAATAAAACGAATTAATTTCCAAGATTTTCATAAGAAATTAGTCCCTTTATGTCGACTTTTCAAAACAATTGGGCTCTGCGTTTTGTGGCTGGCTTTCTGTTTTGTTTGCTCAAAGAGCCTTTTAATTTGAACACACACTTGATTCTACAAGTATTTGTGCTGAAATATGGCACATTGGATTTTTTTTTATTATACAACTGAGCAGGATTGCATTAAATGCAGAGCATATGAGAAAATGTTTGTGTCCAAGATGCATGTTTTTGTGCCTAATATATATTTATTCCATTTAAACTTGTAGGTATAAGGACAGAACAGGATCTGTTTGTTCGATTAATTGACTCCATGACTAAACAGGTAAGTACTTTTTTAATTTATTTGCAATGTTTTTTGTTGTTGTTGTTGAAATTCTTCTCCACTCTGAAAGTTGCATTGTAAAGTGTATAAAATGTAAATCTCACTAGATAATGAGTTAATAACTAAAATGTATTAAATTATATTGTAAAAAATATTATAATTAACAAATAATTCAACTACAGAAAGCATATCCAACCTTTCCCGGATACATACATCACGTTAAGCGGTATGTACTAGCAAATTTCAACTGCTTGATTGTTCTATCATCGATAGATGTTAACTATATTAGGACCCGATTTATTAAAAGTTGGATATATAGTGGTACATCCTACTTTACCTGCGTACATACAGTATCCTCACGTAAAGCAATATACTGTATAGGCCTACTCTATAGCAAATCTTGGCTGCGTGATTGTTTATATCGTTGAAAAATGTAAACTCTATCATCACACAGCTCTCTATATAAAGTTGTATATAATAATAACAACAATAATAATTCATTTACATAGCGCTTTTATCTGGACTCAAAGCGCTTTACATATGGAAGGAGGGAATTTCCTTAAAGGTGCCATATGTTAAAATTGAGGTAAAAATATCCAAAAAATGAGCTACACGTATCAGAAGAATGAGAAGAAATAAGTGCAATGATGTCATTAAAAAAATGACAAGTTATAGTGCTGCCGAGATATAACCTGAATTAGCATGCTAAATTACTAGCCCCGGCCCGGCCGGTGTCTAATACCAGTTTCGGCCATGGGAGGCGTTATGCGGGCAACATACATAACCACCAGCCAAACTGCAACACACGAATAACTCGCACGGCTTGTATCTCTTTAATCTCTAAAAATCTCCAAATGCTCCACGTGAAACTGCGGTCTTACTATAGTGTCAATTGATTTGATTAATATGCGCGAGGGAGAGAGAGCAGGACCGCGCTCGTGTTGTTTGTAGACGTGAGAGTGCGCGCGCGCGGCCGAGCTCTCTCTCTCTCTCTCTCTCTCTCTCTCTCTCTCTCTCTCTCTCTGCTCGTAATGCGCCCTGTCAAGCGCAGCGGCAGCAGTCATTCTATTCTACATCCCTCACCGATCAAATTAGGCTTTGGCGGGACAAACCGGACTATTTGACGGTTTTAGAAGATTAACAACCTGAAACTAAAAAACAGACTAGAGTAGGCCAACTTTCCGGAGGTATACTGCCCCCATTTGGTATGGAATATGTGGAGTATGAATTGATTTTTTGACATAAGGCACCTTTAACCACCACCAATGTGCAGAATTCACCTGGATGATGCGACGGCAGCCATAGTGCTCCAGAACGCCCACACACACACCAGCTTATTGGTGGAGAGGAGACAGAGTGATGCAGCCAATCAGTATTTATATGGGGATGATCAGGAGGCCATGATGATGGACAGAGGCCAGCGGGTAAATCTGGCCAGGATGCCGGGGTTACACCCCTACTCTTTTTCGAAGGACATCCTGGGATTTTTTATGACCACAGAGAGTCAGGACCTCGATTTAAAGTCTCATCCGAAAGACGAGTAGAGAGAATATAAATCCAACTTATATCCAACTGCATACATACATACATGTAAAGCAATACTAGTATATAGCAAATCTCAATTGCTTGATTTTTTTATTTAGTCGCAAAATATTACTATATTATCAACCATTTCTTTATGGATAAGTATGTCCAACTCTATCTGCATACATACAGTACATTCACGTAAAGCGATACTACAGTATATAACAAATCTTAGCTGCTTGATTGCTTGTATTGTCGCAAAATGTAAATTATATCAATGGCCAGATCTAAACTGCTAAATGCGACTATAAGGCATGGAGATATTAAGATATTCTAAATTATTATTTTATGATTTTTTATGAAGTATGATTTTCTAAAAAGCTTTGAAACAGCATGTATTGTGAAAAGCG
This sequence comes from Gila orcuttii, assembly GCA_026230005.1. Classification (NCBI taxonomy): domain Eukaryota; kingdom Metazoa; phylum Chordata; class Actinopteri; order Cypriniformes; family Leuciscidae; genus Gila; species Gila orcuttii. The sequence goes on along the minus strand of JAPDVR010000016.1, from coordinate 8,645,208 downwards.
CTATACACATACATTTGAGATTTCTTAAAGTGCATGTGATATGAACCCCATGTGCAAATAAAAGTGCCATTAGAGATGCCTCTCATACCCCGAACTCAGTTCTGCACCTGCGTTCTTCATTCCGTCATAAAATGGACCAGACCTCAACCCCCTCCGGTCTTCACATGGCCTATCCTTTCCCCAGCCCAGCAGGTCCCACTGTCACTGCGTGTCAGCCTGTCTCAGATCAATATGGCAACCAGTTCCTCGACAAAGCATCAACCCCTGAGACCAATCAATAGGCCTTAATGTAGCTGCAGAGCCGACACGCTGGAGACAATAATCCTCCCGACGACAAAAAAGGGCTGTAGCTGTGCGCGCCCGTAAAATCCTTCTCCCTAACCGCGCATGCAGTCTTCACATATGTGCATCAACAGCGAAGCTGCAAGTATCGATTGACAACGGACACGTTTTTTTCTTCTAATTGAGAATACGGGGGATAAGGATCTTGGTTGAGCTATGCTGCCTCCAATTTAAACATTTCCCCAAAATTAATTTAGCAAAATAGCTTTGTTCTACTAATCAAATTATTCCTTGTAAGGCAAGATGACTTAATTAAAGTACCAGGAAAGAGTGTGTTTGGAGTTCATGGAAGAGTTGTAACACTATTCCATATCGCTGGAGTCAGACGTGCTTGAAGACCTGGGGTGGGGCCACTACTATGGCGCCAGCGATGTGAATCAAGAACGATGATATATAAATATCGACCCGATCCACCTCCCTACCCTATCCGATACTAAATCCCCTCCCCTCCCCCAAAATTGGAGGATGTTGATGAAGAGGAAGAGACTTTCATAGGCAGCGGAGGGAAAGATCAATAATGTAGAAGTGGTCGTTATCCTAAAAGTATTGTTCCCTAGGGCGTTGGGTCAACCCCGTCTGGCCGACTGACCAGAGTCGAGTAAGATGGAGGATAGTTTGAGGTGGATTGTGTTTTGCGTTCCTTATGTGTGTGTGTGTGTGTGTGTGTGTGTGTGTGTTTGTGATGGATTCATCTTTACCTGTGATTGGGAAGTCTGGTTGGAAGGAGGGTGAGTCCTTTAACTTCCTTGATATGCACCGATCATCCGTCATTCAGGCCAGGCATGACAGCCCGATGACGGATGCCTGGGAGGAGGCCTCTCTTTCGGGGCCTGGCTGGCCATCTGGCTGCTCGGGTTGGATGCTGATGGGGAGAATGGGAAGATTGTTACTCCACATGAGCTCCAGCAGAGTCTGGATCCCCCTCAGATCACTGCATACCTCCAACCGTCGATGACCAGATTTGGTTTAAGCATATGTTAAAGTTGTCAGCATGCTTCGAACCAAAAACATGACTAATGACCAGGTGTCAACATCCTAAACATTTATCTTGAGCAATCGCTGGTTTCAGGATGAGCTAAAGGAGGGCTCAGCCAAGTGTCAAAAAGATTTTTAAAAAGTAATCATTTTAGTGAATACTATCTTCCAAACTACACTACCACTCAATTATTTTTTTTTTAATAAATAATTTTATTTAGCAAGGACTCATTCACTTGATCAAAAGTAACTGTAAAGACATTTGTTACAAAAGTTTTCTATTGCGAATAAATGTTCTTCTTTTGAACTTTTTATTCAAAATCTCTGGAAAGAATGTATCATGGTCTCCTCAAAAATATTAAGCAGCACAACTGTTTTCAGCATTGATAACTATAAAATAAATGTTTCTTAAGCACTAAATCAGCATATTAGAATGATTTCTGAAGGATCATGTGACACTGAAGACTGGAGTAATGATGCTGAAAATTCAGCTTTTCCATCATAGGAATAAAGGCATTTTAAAATATATTGAAACAAAAAACAAAACAAATAAATAGCTGTTGGGTGAGCACATTCAATCACTTCTGGGGTAAGTTGTCACGTTGTATTTAATTAACTTTTTTCCCTGGACAATAATTGTGGACATTTTTCAATAGTTTTTTTGGTAGCCAACACTTTATGGTATGTGACTACATAAAATTGACTTTTAAAAATAAATAAACCCTGGGAAATATTCACTGGTGTAAAAGTGTGACAACTAGCCCCGGTCTGCTCTGCCTAGTATAAAAAATAATATGCAATATCTTTCTGTTTAACTTTTTTATATTTAGCAATAACATGCATTTGTCTCTCTTTATTCATTTAGGCAATCCTTTATGAAGGCCAAGACAAAAACCCAGAGATGTGTCGCGTTCTCCTCACCCATGAGATCATGTGCAGGTCAGTTCATATTTACCTCTCATTTCCTAAGACAAGATCCTGAGACCTCTATAACAAGCACAGCTCTTCTCACATTCAAAGAACTAACATATTGAACACAACACACTTTTTTAAGTATCTTTCAATGCCTTATTAATCCCTTTTTTATTATTTAATGTGAAAAAAGTATTACTCTTCATATTACTGATCACGATTCACTATCGCTGCATGAGAGAGGCTTTAGAAGAATATTAACATATGGTTTGGGAGTTCAGCTCACGGGTGTACCGCAGGGTTGCATAGGTTGGCCTACACGATTCTTCCCGCTCCACTGTGAAGTCCTACAGGGCTTTCCTCATTACATTGACCTTAATGCAGTGTAATTATGGGTTCACAGTGGGCTCGCGTGGTTGGAGGCCTGGATAGAGGTGTGTTGTCCATGAATTTTTGCCTGATGGCCATTGGAGGGGGTATGGACCAGTAGGGGAGCAGGGCTGGGGGGTTGAGGAAGTTAAGGGGGCTCAGATGCTGATGTCCTGGGTGACAGGGGGCTGACCAGGTGGGGATCTCAGAGTTAATAATGTAGAAGGGGGAAATTGTAGGGCTTTGTTTGGGACCCGGGGCCAGTGTGAGACACAAATCTTCCAATGTGGCGAGAAGACAAAAATAATCAGAATACCGATTAGGACTGCACGATATAGCAAAATAAAATTGATATTGTGATATGACTCAGTGCGATTTTCAAATCGTGCAGGCTGCAATTGAATTAAATAAATTTATAAAAATTGTTCTGTCTAAATACTCGTTTCTGATTGGCTGGAAGGTATGCAATAAAACATTTTAATTCACAGGTAGTTCCAAGACAGTTTAATCACCGTTCTAGATTAAGGTGCTGCTTTCATTGAAGCGCTAATTCAATCAAATAAATGTAACCTATACTTTATCTAGGTATCGGATTTAAAGCGGACAGAATACTTCATTCTTTCCAAATATAGCTATTCAAGTCATCTGGTGAAAATTCCTGTACCTTTTCATATCTCACTATATATTGCAGAAAAACTAAATATTGCAGTGTCAGATTTTTACAATATCTTGCAGCCCTACTACCGATGCAGTTTGCGTCCAATATTTTTTATGTATTTAATTAATGCTGATGTTCTTAGCTTTGCTCTGACAGAGATTTGCCAAGAACAGAGACAGTCAATTATTATGGGGAGCATGTCGAGTTATTAAAGTGTTGATGGGAATTTCAACACATTCCGAATCATTAAGATGGACTTTGCTAATTATGTTCATCACTGAAGTGATTCCATCTGGCTGCCACCAGCGCTACATAAATCTCACAAATGCTTCACCCTATAAAGTGGACATCACCACTTCCAGAAAACTCACCTGTTTTATGCCACACAGCACTGGATGTTGGGTATTCTGTGCTATTTTCCAGAAACCAGGCTTTCTTGAAGATGATTTCGATACAGGTTCCATTTCCATAATGATGGCTCAGTTTGAGTTGGTCATTATGTGATTGAGTGTGATTATTAACTGCCTCCCCTGATGAATGGTGTGTTTCCATTCGCTAATGAGAGCGAGATGAGAGATATTTCCCCTGTCTCTCACTCCCAGGTGATAGAACTCTTTATCAGGGCCCTGACGGAGTCTGCCTCACCTGCAACACCCATCAACAGACTGAAAGCACAGCAGCTGTTCATGGCAAACTTGATATTCTTGTCCCAGACGTGAGGATGAGTGTCCTATGGTCCCTTTCAGGTTTAATAAATAGCGCTTGTTTTGGAAATGATTTCCTTTGTGTGGTAAATGAGCTTAGCAATCGACTTTGACAGATTAATTGGCATCTCTTATAAGCAGTTACAATATTTCCTTATGAACATACTCACAGACACCAAAAATGTAAAAAAAATTTGTTCTGAGATTTAGCTGGTTTGCATGGCCCCATTAGCTGCTTGGTAACCATTCAAAATGAATTTGCTTCTATTGACAAAACAATTTTTACAAAAACTCAGAGATGTGTCGCATTCTCCTCACCCATGAGATAATGTGCAGGTCAAATCATATTTACCTCTCATTTCCTAAGACAAGATCCTGAGACCTCTATAACAAGCACAGTTCTTCTCACATTCAAAGCACTTTCAATGCCTTATTAATTCCTTTTTTATTATTTAATGTGAAAAAGGTATTACTCTTCAAATTACTGATCACGATTCACTATCACTGCATGAGAGAGGCTTTAGAAGAATATTAACATTCCAAATACATTAAAAAGGGAGTTTTTTTTATATGATTTGTTATATTTTCCCTGTCCACTGCCTTTGAGGGTTGGGTACTGTCCATCAACCAATCAGTCTGTCGTTATGTCATTTGCGGCTCAGGGGATTGGCTAAAATATTTTAATGTGGTAGGTGGTAATACATTTTTAAGATTCAGACTACAAGTAAATGGATTGATTAAGCAGAAATGTTTGACTTACAAATGACAGTGTTTTTTTAATAGATGGAAATAATATGCCCCTAAAAATCAAATCCAAGGTGCAAATTTAGCTTCTTAACTGAAAAGTTAAAAGTTAGAAAGAGTCTGGTGTTCTCTGTAATGTACCGTAAGGGATTTGTCATGGGACAGGACTTGATTTGCCTTCAACCATTCAAGGTCCTTCCTGGTCATCCCAATGACTTCAAATTGGCACTTCAGAGTCTCCAAATGAGGCATCGCAGCAGATAGTTGGCATGGCGCATCTACAAACTCATGGCGCGCGATGCACAGTGGGCACGGACTGGTCTCTGTCCGCCAGCCTGGATGAGGATGCTGTGTTGGAGAGGTCTGTCATCGGCTCTCACCCTCCAGTCAGGCAGCCTGGTGCATATGATTAGCCCTGGCTACATCCTCTCTGTGCTTGACTGGGTAATTACAACACTTGCCCTTTGAAAACAAACCCTCTATTGACATCCATTCTCTCTGTCCTTCTCTATCGTTTCATGTCTTATCTTACCCCTTCAGCATGTTCCACTCTATCTGATGTTAGTCTTAAGATTCCCCAGGGAAGCTTTGAAGGCTGTTTTTTTTTATAAGCCTCGCTCTGATATTGCACCCTCATCCGATAAACCCACCTTTCTAGTTTTTGAGTGAATCTACTTCAGGATACCGGAGGTCCGTCTGGTGGACTAGTGAGGGCCACTGTGGAGATAGCAAGCTGAGTAAGTAGCTCTTAAAGCATCTGTTCCTCAATCTATGTCTAATCAGTAGAAGCGACCAGAGTGGGTGCCTCTCTACAGCCACACAGCTTGTCCTGTGCTTATTTTTGGGGCTTAAGGTTGGAGCCGGATTTGTTTTCGTGGTTCTGGCCCTTCGTCATTAACCAAGCCAGGGCTAGCCTGCTCAGACCCTGGAGGGAACGCCATTAAGGCCACATTACGGACGCTCCGCCAAGGTTTGTTATTGCGAATGGGGGCCCGGGACTCCCTCTGGACCTGGCTGTACTCCTGGGGTCCAGTTTGTTTATAACACTTCTTTCGCAGTTTGAGGAGGTTGTCACCACAGCCTCACCATTGGGTTTCCAATGCTAATTGGTCTCCTGGAAGTTTGCTAATGGTTCCAAGTAGCTGGGGGAATAAATTATGGTGGCGCACACTATGGCAACAGTCACACACACAAAGAACTGGAAAACAAGGAAACGGTTTATGTTTTTTCAGGTTCTTAAAGATTAAACAATGTGATAAATGATTCATAAAGTCAGATCATTTTGCATTCAGTGGCTCTAAGTGAGGATTATTTGTCAAATGGCAATCTAATGCATGACAGCATGAAGCAAGTAGGATGAATATATCAGGAGTCTTAGTGGTCGGAAAAATCCATACAATATGATTTGAAGTTATTGCTTAGCTAATCTAAATCGAGGGTAAGGATTTTTTTGTTTAAGCATCTACTTAATCATTTTATCAAACTGTGCAGAGAAAAATGGAGTAGGTACACCAAGTCAGTGTCTCCCGCTTTGTTATTTAGGAGTGCTGCTGCTTCATGATTAATTTTGATTATGTTTAGTCATCGTTCATAAAAAATATCAATATTTTCTTTAAATATGTTATATTATAAAATATTATATTATATCATATTTTTAAGTATATATATATATATATATAAATGATACAAATATTATATAAAAGATACGAAAATAATTAAATAAAATATTTACTTTTTTTTTCTTTAAATATATTTTTAAGTGTAATATATAATATTTATATGCAATACTATATTTAGGGGAAATATTATTTGGGATTATTTATTAAATTATTAGGCCCAAATTCTTAGGGCTATTGCTTTCTCTTGCTGCAAAAAAACTAAATCCTGCAGGAAGCACTACTGCAACACTATTTCTCTTCTGACTGATGATCTCAAGCTGATGAGATTAAACTTAATTGGAACCATTTTCACAAAGCAGGCGGCACCAGTGGTCTCACCAGTTTTGTTGGCAAGGGGTGAATGGGCTAGGCGGGATGTATTTAGGGGAACCACATGCCACCAGATGAGGTGCCAGCCTGGGGCGAGGGCATGGGCAAGGGCAGAGGTGATGACAGTGTCGGAGATGAGCATTTGGGAGAGAGCCGCTGCACCAGGACTTCTCTGGGTGCTGTCCAAACTGTCAGAGGCTGGCTGAGTGACCTTGGCGGGGGCCCAGCCCAGCTGGAGCACAGGGCGAGAGGAGAAAGAGGGCGACCTGTCAGGCAGCCACCAGCTTGAGAAACGACTTGCCGGTCACCACATATCTCCATCCCTACCTCTGAAAGAACAGAGCAAAGCATTTCTTTTAAGCATCAAAGCAAATCTCTTTTCTTCTGTGGTCTTTCAGAGCTTTCTTTGGTTCCAAATCAAGTCACTGTTCTCAAATTTTGTATTTAAAAATCTAATTGAACATCAAGTCAAGTCAAGTCAAATATATTTATATAGCGCTTTTCACAATACAGATTGTATCAAAGCTGCTTCACAGTATCAATCAAAACAACTTAACAATGTTTGTTTATTACTGGAAAAAAGACATCCAAGTTTGGTAGAGCTGATCAATGGTATGATTGGTTAATTAATTTGAATATCCCCAACTGAGCAAGCCAAAGGCAACAGTGGCAAGGAACCGAAAAACTCCATCCAGTGACCTAATGGTGTCCTAACACCCCATCAGATGACCCAATGGAGAAAAAAAACCTTTGGAGAACCCAGGCTCAGTCGGGGGCCAGTTCTCCTCTGGCGTTTATGAACTAGAGGCCGAATTTACAGTAACTGTAAGATAAAAAATGTATATGAATGCCTGGCTAAATAGATGCGTCTTCAGTCTAGTTTTAAACTGGGAGAGCGAGTCTGAGCTACGAACAATATCAGGAAGGCTATTATTCCAGAGCTTCGGAGCTAAATGTGAAAATGCTCTGCCTCCTTTGGTGGATCTGGATATCCTAGGAATGACCAGAAGCCTTGAATTTAGTGATCTTAAAGAGCGCGATGGATTGTAAGGCGACAGAAGATCCTTTAAATAGACTGGAGCTAAACCATTTAGAGCTTTATAAGTCAAAAGCAATACCTTGTATTTAATACGGAACTTTATAGGTAACCAATGAAGTGATGATAAAATCGGTGTTATATGATCATATTTTCTTGATCTAGTAAGAACTCTAGCGGCTGCATTTTGGACTAACTGTAGCTTGTTTATTGAAGATGCAGGACAACCAGCTAATAAAGCATTACAGTAATCTAGTCTCGAGGTCATGAATGCATGAACTAACTTTTCTGCATCAGAGACTGATAGCATATTACGTAGCTTAGCAATGTTTCTAAGGTGGAAAAAGGCAGTTTTTGTAACATATGAAATATGCTTTTCAAAAGACAGGTTGCAGTCTAATGTAACACCCAGGTCTTTTACTGTAGTGGATAAAGTAACAGGGCATCCTACTATGTTAAAGTCGTGCTGAGAAAGGTTTTGTGGACGCTTTTTAGAACCGATAAGTATTACCTCTGTCTTGTCTGGATTTAATAAAAGAAAATTACGCGTCATCCAATCTTTTATATCTTTAACACAATCTGTCAATTTGGATAATTTAGCGTATTCATCTGGCCGTGATGAAATATATATTTGAGTGTCATCAGCATAACAATGGAAACTAATTCCATGTTTCCTTAGAATATTACCAAGTGGCAGCATATATATTGAGAATAATAAAGGGCCTAACACAGATCCCTGCGGCACTCCATAGTTTGCCGAAGTTATAATCGATTTTTCTCCATTTAAGTAGACGAAATGGTAGCGGTCAGATAAGTATGACCTGAACCAGCTTAAAGGGTTAGTTCACCCAAAAATGAAAATGAAGTCATTAATTACTCACCCCCATGCTGTACCAACCCCGTAAGACCTTCGTTCATCTTCGGAACACAAATTAAGATATTTTTTATTAAATCTGAGAGGTGGATCACTCCTCCATAGGCTTCCTAAGGGAATGAAACTTGACGGCCCAGAAAGTCATTGAAGAAAATGTTTAAATATTCCATGTGACTACAGTGGCTCAACTATAAGTTTATCAAGCGACGAGACTACTTTTTGTGCGGGGAAAAAAACAAAAATAACGACTTTATTCGACTATTCCTTTTCTTCCTTGTGGGCCTGAGACGAGAGTTCAAGAGATTTCCACGACGCATGCGCGAGAACTGAGAAGAGAACGTTCTTCTTCTAATACTTCTTGTTCAGTTCTCGCGCATGCGTCGTGGAAATCTCTTGAACTCTCGTCTCAGGCCCACAAGGAAGAAAAGGAATAGTCGAATAAAGTCGTTATTTATGTTTTTTTTTCGGAAAAAAGTAGTCTCGTCGCTTGATAAACTTATAGTTGAGCCACTGTAGGCACATGGAATATTTAAACATTTTCTTTAATGACTTTCTGGGCCGTCAAGTTTCATTCCCTTAGGAAGCCTATGGAGGAGTGATCCACCTCTCAGATTTAATCAAAAATATCTTAATTTGTGTTCCGAAGATGAACGAAGGTCTTACAGGGTTGGTACAGCATGGGGGTGAGTAATTAATGACTTCATTTTCATTTTTGGGTGAACTAACCCTTTAATGCTTGTCCTTGAACACCAGTGTAATTTTGTAGTCGATCTAAGAGTATTGTGTGATCTATAGTATCGAACGCAGCACTAAGATCAAGTAAAACTAGTACTGAGATTCAGCCTTGGTCCGAAGCTGAAAGTAAATCATTTTTGATTCTAACAAGCGCAGTTTCAGTGCTATGATGTGGCCTGAATCCAGACTGAAACTTTTCATAGATGTCGTTTTCTTGCAAGAAAGAGCCGAGTTGAGCGGACACAACTTTTTCTAATATTTTTGACATAAATGGAAGATTCGAAATGGGTCTGTAATTTGCTAGGTTATTTGGATCTAATTGTGGTTTCTTAATAAGAGGTTTTATAACTGCCAGCTTGAACGTTCTTGGAACATGACCTAAAGATAAAGATGAGTTAATAATATTGAGAAGAGGCTCTTCCACTATAGGTAACACTTCTTTCAGTAGTTCACTTGGTATAGGATCTAATAAACATGTTGTTGTTTTAGATGAAGTGATAAGTTTATTTAACTCTTTTTGTTCTATGGTTGTAAAGCATTGTAATTGTTCTTGCGGGGTGATAATTGCGGCCGAATTATAAGGCGCGAGCAAAGATCGAACGTTTACAATTTTGATTCTGATGCTTTCAATTTTCTCGGTGAAGAAGTTCATGAAATCATTACTACTAAACTGTAGTTTAGTACAGGTATTTTGTTCAGACGACGTCTGTTTATTTGTTAGTCTAGCCACGGTATTAAATAAAAACCTTGGATTATTTCGGTTGTTTTCTATTAATTCGCTGAGGTGCTCAGCCCTGGCCGTTTTAAGTGCCTTTTTATAAAGTGACATACTGTCTTTCCACGCGATTCTAAAGACCTCTAAATTAGTTTTTTTTTTCATTTACGCTCTAAATTACGGGTTTCTCTCTTTCAAGCTGGTTAACAAAAAAAAAAACAGTCACTTTTGTGTTTCTTGCTCTCTAAAACAAGAGTAAATATAACTCCAAGCATAAAAGTGATTATTATGTAAGTTTAATAAAAAATCTGTCATCCAAATATGTTATTATATTGTATATTCTTTGTAAATACAGGTTAAATTGAGCTTATTATGCAACTAATGGCAAATTATAATGTCAAATGTTTGAGTATATTGACACCCTATGTTTTTGGTGTTGATTCAGTATTGGTACTGAGGTCGCAGTGGCTAGTATTGCACTAAAACATTTTGATATCGATCCAACCCTATTAGATAGGCATGTAACTTATGTCTTTTATCCATTTCAGCCGGTGTTGTGACAAGAAGAGCTGCGGGAACCGAAACGAGACGCCATCTGATCCTGTCATCATTGACAGGTAGGAACATCTTTTATCTTCCTCTTGCCCTCCAAAATGAAAAGATGCCTGCACCTACAGTACTGGCACCTGGATATTTTATTAATGTCCATTTTGGGGGTAAATCCTCAATCAGACTAGTGAGTGAAAGAGCATTTGCGAAGTTTGTATACATATTCTCCTCTTGACAAATGCAGCTCTCGCAGGGACACAGGGATGTATAGATATGATAGCGATTGGATTCTGAAACATTTGGAGATATTGAATATATTGCATAATTCCCATCCTTTTTGCCTTTTCCCCCTCTGGGTTAATGCCACATGTTTTTACTTTTAGGTTTACTAACTGCTTATTCCGTTCTGAATATGTTTCTAAAACTCTTTACCCTGTTGACTGGACTTCTACCCACTAAAAGCGTCTGTAGGGAGGTTCTGTAATGACTGGAATGGAGTAGACGAGATTGTGTGAGAGAGTGTGCACTTCCAAACAGGACAGCAGTGAGAGTGTCCTCCTTGGGCACAGGGGTCATTACCAAATCCATGTTGGCTCATTAGACTGGCCTTGGAGCGTATCCAGCGGACAGAAGTGAAGGGAGCCGGAAATCAGTGACCCTCCCTCTTTCTCAATACACACACACACTTACAAAAGCGCGTACGCTCAACCACACACGAAATCTTCTCACCTCTAGCTGCCATGGAGTGCATCTGATTGGTGTAAGGTCCGAACCTGCAGAGATGATGTCACCTTTTCATGCTCTCTGTGTCTTTTATGGAATGTACCATTATTTAGCCGCTCAGTAAATGACAGAACCCTGCAGCCATTATTGCATCCACGCCGGCAAACAAACTACCAATAATGCCAATTTACTAACAACCGACGGGGCGAGAGAACCATCAAAGGCGCGACAAAATACGACAAAAGCGTGCGCGAGAGCGTTTGAATTTTTCATCTCTCTACAATGAGGCTGATATTGCCATCTGAAATGTTTCCTCTGGGAGTAGTCTGAATGAATGGCGCTACGTGGGGGCTGAATCGCTGATGTCTAGCTTGTGTGTGTGTGCCAGCCACATCCGAACTCCTCATTACGCTGACCAAAACCCATTCTAAAGTGTTTACGGGTGACAGCGGATGCGTGTGATTTAAGGCGGACCGGTCCATACGACTGCATTTTAGCGCCCTATTAAGATGGGCAGTATTTATAGGAGCGCCGCCCTGAGCTCCTTAAACCAACAGATAAATCAGTTCGGCGCGAGGGGCGGCCGCCGGCCCACCATGCAAATCAGCTGTAGCGCCCGTCACTGTAAAAGGCTTAATGACGGCCATTCATTCTGCCCTCCACAATCTCTACCTTTGTTTCAAGCACAGATCTGCTCTGTAAATCAAGACCTGCTGTGCACGGCTGTGCGGCCCCATGCATCACAAATAAGAGCCCTCGGACGCACACGCGCACGCTTGCATTAGCACAGCCAGGCCTGGTGGCATTCAAAGGAATCATTTTTCACCCCTGCCTCTCTGTTAGTTTGGTCTCATCAATTTTGCCCCATTGATCGTGATGTTTACTGCTAATGGAGACGATAAACAACAACAAACAAAAGAGCTTCACTTGATTCTTTTTGATTTCGGCCCATTATCGCCTGTCACAGGAAATAAGGCAATTACGGCGACACAGTCACTTCCTGTCCTGTTGCAGCTTCGTAAATGCAAGTCTATTCACTTGTTAAGGGTTAAGTACGGGTCAGAAAGGTCAGGGGGTCGTATCTCACTACCCCTTTACTTACACAAAACGGGAAGCACTTGCATTACATGCCATTTATAGATCAAGAAGTGCTCAGGCAAGAGTACATTTGTGATGGGCTGAATGAAATATTGCTTCGCAAGCTTTAAAACAGGTGTTAGTACAAGCTAATTTTGCAATTAGATTGTCCAGAGAGTTCTCTTAGTTGGACAATAAATTGTGCAGCGCTGTCAGTGCTTAGATGGGTTCGGTCTAATTACCTCCTTTTTCCTCTCAACCATCCAGCCTCAAACATGATCATCATTATTCGCCTCTATGCTTTTCATTTTGAGTCATGCACGAAGAGAGAAATGAGATGATAGAAAAGAGTTAACATCCATTTCCATGTGACCTTCCTGACCTTTGCTCCATGTCTATGTTCACCAGTGTCTCCTCTTATCTCTTCATCAGGAAAGCATGTTTTCACGAAGGTCCTATAGCATAGAATAGTAGATGTGTGAAAGTGACGGGAAAGCTGTCCCGTCATTCTTAAGATGTGTGTGCGTATTTGCGTGGAGTGGAGCACAAAACTATATTTATGATATTAAATATAATATTACAAATAATAAAAATGATATTAAATAAATTAAATAAATTTTGTTTTAATGTTTAATAAATTAAAACAAAAAGAAAAAAGAAATATAAAATTATTTTAATATATAGTTATTTATATTATCAATATTTACATTTTATTTGTATGTAATACACATTATATTAATATATACAAATATTTTTAAATGAGTTGTTCAAAATAGAAGCATTTTCTCAACTGGTCCTTCTCTAAGGAGTTATCCCTCTGCTTTATTATTTATGTGTGCTTGTGTCAGAACTTAACCCTGTGTTTGTCTGTTTGTGTAAGATGGTCTGTTTGTGTAGGATGGTGTCTATACAAATGTGCATGTGTGTCTGAACTTCAGCTTAACCCTTAGTTTGAATGTTTGTATGTGATAGTGTGTGTGTGTGCTTTGTACATATATGTGCATGTCTGTGTCAGAGCTTAACCCTGTGGGGGTGGCTGCTGGTTTTTGGTTATCAGCCTCTCTGGACTCTTCCCAGCAATCGCGTTCTATTGATCGAGCTGCACGCCCATCGGTGCCGGCCAGATTAAGAGTATAGATTTGCAATAAAAGAAGGACATTACTGGGCAGCCTGGGTAAAATTGAAAAAAATGATGAGCTCTTGGAAGTGGAGATGAGTCAGAGGCAGAACAGAAGGGTGTTAAAGAGGCAGATTTTATGTATGTGTGTGTTATAGACACATTACAGGCGGACACTGTACATGTATGACATTATAGACTCAGGACCAGGAAGTCTTAGCTCGTTTTAATGTGGAATATTAAGAGGAGTGATGCAGCTATTTTATTGATTAATCATTTTTAGAGTAATAATTTCCAGTCTCTCTTAGTTTCACACTCTTTCTGTCACAAAAGCAGCATTTTATTATCATATAAAAACACTTCTTAAAGGTGAAGTGTGTTATTTCTGCACAACCAGTTTTAACAAACGGAGTTGCAAAAATAACACTCCTCCTGTCTGACATTGGTAAAATAATGTTTGCCAAAAAATATTGTTCAAGTGTTTTGTGTTTTAGGTTGGATTCACACTAGGCCTGTATGGTATAGAGGTATTTTTTAGTATGCGTGTGTGTTTTATATGTGAAATATGAATGATCATGGTGTTGGGGCAGGTGGCCCGTTTGGCTGGTTCAATAATTCAGTATATCCTGTCTCTCACAGGGGGACCCGTCTTGCCCCCTATTCCGCTCTCATACACACTTCTGTGGAATAGAAAAGGAAAAACAGGGGAATGGAAAGAGAAAGGGAAAGAGAGGGTGAGTTTTGAGTATTCTGCAGTAGCACGGCTGTAGCCCTGGTGGTGGCACTCTGATAAAAACAGTGACAGATGCAGGTGAAATGAGGCCAGTCGCCATGACGATGTGGAGCGTAAAGTTCCCATAGCCATTCTCGAATGGTCATCTCTCATTAACCCTGAGTCTATTGAGCTGTTTTTACCCAAAGCACCCCCATCAACCGTAGAAGCGATTGCGAACACAATCATTCCTGTGCTTTTAGCCTGGACTCTAAAAGTTATTATGTTTTTTGTGCCTTTTCTGTATAGTAAATGTCAAGAGATGACAGGAAATGATGGAAGAATTGGATAATGACATTTTGCGGGTCAATTGAGACCCATCACAATTACATTGTAATCGCAATACAATTTTTCCCCCAACCTTACACCACAGCTCAACGTGTCTTGGGCCACGATTCCAGTACATATCATATCTTACAATGTCAGCACTAATTTTGCAACCACGACCTAATGTGTACGTGTGTTTTTATCATAGCCGTAACACGATGATGACCTTGAGTGGCCGACTGAGAGGATTGAAGGGAAATACGACAGTCGCTGTTTGCGCTGTAGACCTCTCCTCTTACACACCGGCTATCTGTTTCAACTCTCGCTACACCAGCAACACAGCCGGGCCTGCAAATAGAAAGCCACACAACCACAAGCACCTTCCCTCTCGGTTCTGTTGTTACAGGCTCACCCTCTGCCACACAAGCCTCCAACAGAAGGTTAACTCACTGTAACTTGGAGTAACCTGTAACTGGAGTACCCGATTGTACCAGAGTACCACTTGGATGTTCACTGTCTTGTTGTTGCAGTATCATCCATGTGTGCCAATAAGACTTGTGTGCCACATATGAAGGAAAAATCTCTTTAACTTTATATACAGTAGGCTATATATATATATATATATATATATATATATTTATTTTTTTTTTGGGGGGGGGGGGGGGGGGGGGGGTGGGTATATATATATATTTATATATCTGAATATCTGAGCATTTTTAGGTATTTGTTCGTGCATGTTTTCACTTTTAATTTGTAGCCTTCATTTTTAATTTTGTAGCTAATTTTGTAAATATTTCAATTATTTTTTTGTTTTTAATTTTTATTTATTTTAATATAATTGCATTTATTTATTGAGTATTCAATTACATACATTGTTTATTTTTCAAATTGTTTGAAAAATTGTTTGTCTGTTTTTTCTCAGTTGAAAAGCTGGAATTTTTTCTCTTTTCTCATTTTTCTCATTTTTTTTTTATCGTTTTAATTTTAAATATTAAAAAATATTAACTTTTTTTTTGATATATGCATCTAGCTAAAATGTTCTTCATTCCAGAAGTTAAGCTATTCAGTAAATAAGGTTAAGACAATGTAATTGTAAGGTTAAGAGCAAACATTTGTTCCTCTTCGCTCCTGACATTTTCCATACATGTAAAGAGCTTTGTGTAAAAGGCCTGCACTTCTGTTTCTTCATTTAAAAACAGATGAAGCAGTCGTTGAGGCTAGCAGGAGTTATAGCAGAGTGAAGGGCATCTGTAGTGCCTGTTTACAGCTCTCTATGGGGAAGTGTGTTTGCATCCAGAGCCTGAGGTGAGACGTGTCTGGGAGCCTGTGGGGCCGACAACTGTAGGCCCAGGCTCAGTCACAGCCTGCAGAACGGCCCCAGGGCCTGCAGAGATGGATGTGCTCCTGAGGGCCCACTCTGATGGAGAAAGAGAGAAGCAGAAAGGCATGAATAAAAGGAGGGGAAAACCCCAAACAAAACAACAACTATGCATCTGTCAGATCTTACACCATTATGCTGGTTTTCATGCCTAACAGTTCAACTCCTTTAGGGATGCTGTTAGATGCTCCGAGCAAGAATCTCCAAACAGCCAGGTGAGCATCGCCTCCTTCCAGTGAATGGCAGAGTCTGTTTGGGGTCATGGGAATCTGATCGCCCCCCTCCAGCAAATGTGGAAGTGTTGCTGCTAAATCCACCCCTCCAGTGCCTGTCACTAATGCTAGCATTATCCCTCGCTACCCCTCTGCGAGGGAAAAGCTATCGATCGTTTCTTCCTCATCCCTCTGTCGACATATCTCTGCCTCCTGCGGGTCTCAAAGAAGGAACGCTGGGTGCTGTGTAATCTGGGAAAGTAAACACAGGCAGGGGCCCTCTTAGCCACGCCCCAGTATTGACTAAGATCATGCTGACTTGTCTGGGATACCACTGAACTGGACCTGAACCCAGAGTCCGACCCACATTCTGACGCCAGAGGGCTACTGTATATGATCTCAGACTAAAATCTGATAAACTTATGCTTTGCATTTTGCCTAAAACTGCCCATTAGCTCTGGTAAAATCTCTGTAATTCACTCTCTCCTGTCTCTAGGAGGGATCCGAGGGCTTATATATATATATATATATATATATAAATGTCGAAATAAAATTGATATTGCTTAGTTAGTGCGATTGTCAAATCACAGAGGTTGTGATTTAATTAAATATATTAAATTAAATTATATATACAGTATATATATATATATATATATATATATATATATATATATATATATATATATATATATATATATGTATACAGTATGCACTACCGTTTTCAGATTGATGCGCGGCATTTACGCATGTAGTTCATGAAACAATAGTTATTGTTGAACAAATTAAGGTGTAAATATTGGTATTGTAATTTTATAGTAAAAATAGTTATTTTTATTACTTGAATATTTATTTTACAGTAAATATTACAATATTTCTTATTGTCAATAATCACAATAATAAATCATAATAAACATTATTTTATAGTTGTGTTGAAATACTCATATTAATATTGAATTTCAGTTTTTTGGAAAAAACATTTTTCAACACTAAAAAAAATTGGTTAATTATTTTCAGTCCGAAATTGCTGGTAAATTTCACTAATAATTACAAAGAAAAGTAACACATTGAAATAAATATGTTTTTTTAAGTAGAAAGACTGAAATAGTATTTTCTTGTAAAACATACAGTAATCTTTGTTTTACAACATATATTTTTTATTAACAGTGAAGCTTTTCCTAATTTTTTTTAATATCTCAATATATCTCGCAGAAAATAAGTATCGCAATGTCTGTGTTTTACAATATTGTGCAGCCTTAGTCTCTAGCAACAAATAATTGATCAAATTTGTAAATTTCAATATCAAATACATCCAGCGTGCTTCTATCCACTCTGTGATAACTTTACCCCCTCTCACCTTAGTAACGGAACGTCTGCCCAATTAAAAACAGCCCTAATGAGGCCCTGCTGTTTTGCATCAGAGGGTTCTGTGCCATGGTTCATTAAGGTGGCTCTCTCCATGGTGCTGATTCTAGCTAGCAGATGTGAAGGGGGTTCGCATTCTCCTCCTTAAGCTGCTGAAAGGGTAGAGCGTTACTGTCGCCCCATATAGAGATCCAGACCAGCATGGGGCTCCGTGCAGGTCATGGTCTGGTCAAACTGCAGATGTTCTCGAGAGGTGCTCACACATAAGGGTGGTTTTGAATACAGAATACATTTACGGTTAAACATATCAAAAGTAGTTCTGACTTATCCGGTACTAGTATATTCTACCTTTTTTGATTTTTTTGAGGTCTAATCATTTTTAGTAATCAATTTAGTTGTATACCATGGCCCACACTATCACATTTTTTTCTTTTGTCAAATCAATTTTGAAAATTTACGTGGTTTAGATATTATAATATTTTGAATTTTAAGTTGATTAAACCAATATCTTTCATTGTATTAACTTTTTTTTATTATTTCAATTAACTCAAAATTTTAAGGCAGTAAGGTTACTTTAAGTTAATCCAACAATACATTTTTTACAGTGTAACCACATGTAAAGTTAGTGAAAACATATTTTTCTCATTTCGAAGTTTTCAAATTTCACATTGAATATATTTCCTCATTTATTTGATTTGTATTTTTTATTGTCATAAAATATTTTGTTTAGCATTTTCACATTTTCTTCTCATAGAATTTCCATTCCATTAAATTTTTTCCTTATATATGAATATCTTAATTTTTTGCACTTTCCTCATTATATATCAGAATATTATTTCCCTCATTTTCAGTGAATATCCAGTTTTACCCTAAAATGTCACATTATGGAAATAAAATGGGTTGCAAACTCTGTTTCATGCTAATATAGAACTATGTGGTGTAGGACCATTGAGATTATACTGTGACCTAACCAGCACAACGTGACAAAAATAGAAACCAGTGGACTGACAGAACGTATTATCAATTGTTGTTGGGACAAAAACTTGATGAGATACACAATTTATCGCTTTTTGTTTTATCAGGTTGTGCATGGTTAGTACACAATGTTATGTCATTGAACACAATAAACCTACGGTAGATAAACGGTAACAAAAGCAGAAGAAAGGTCATTTCACTTTTAGATTTCCCAACTGGATCAGGATGAGATTTGTGAGCTGAACTCTACAGGTCCAAATCTAGTCAACCTCACAACCAAAATCCCACACAGCTGAACAGCGGGACAACACAGCGGTATAGAATGTCCTTGATGAGGTTTTGAATGAGTGTGATTTATCCTCTACCACTCCATCTATGCTTTTTTTTTCCTTTCCTTCCTGTGTCCTTTGGGTCTCTCACTGTCTCAGGGTGTAATCTGGCCTTGACATGCCCAGACCAGCCTATAAGCGCAGAAAGAAACAGAGACCAATGGAAAGGGGTGTGGAGGACAGAAGTGATGGTGTGGATGAGGGTAGAGGGCAAACGAGAGAGAAAGGCAGGGGCTGGATGGAGGCAGGTGGAGAAAGTGAAACGGAGTGAGAATGGAAGAGGGGGAGGGATGGAGGCCAGAGAGATTGGAGAGAGAAAGAGGAGCAGATTAAGAGGGTATTGATTTCTATATAAAGATCCATAAATCTGATGTGGCCGACCATGGCAGTGTAGTAGCCAGCCACAGGAGACTGCTTTAGGGACTTACCGTTACATAACCACCAACATACTGTACGGACAAACACGCATATATCCTTCCATTGAGATGTTATATTGTTTCAATGTACTGCTAGGTTCACTTATATTGAAATGCAGAAACGGTGATCTTATCATATTAGTTAAAATCAGCCAACAACAATGAAATTACGACAAACACACCACCATTTAAAAGTTTGGAGTCAGTGAGATGTTATAATATTTTTTGAAAGAAGTCTCTTTTGCTCATTGGTCTATATTGTGAAATTTTATTTCAATATAATATGACCGTTTTCTGTTTTAATATATTTTAAAATGTAATTTATTCCTCTGATGCAAAGCTGAATTTTCAGCATCATTACTCCAGTCTTCAGTCTCACATGATCCTTCAGAAATCATTTAAATATGCTGATATTCTTCTTATTTTCAATGTTGACTGTTGTGCTTCTTAATATTTTTGTGGAAACCCTGATAAAAAAAATTCAGGATTCTTTGATTAATAGAAAATTCAAAAGAGTGGCAATTATTTGAAACATAAATCTTTTATAACATAAATGTCCTTACTGCCACTTTTGATCAATTGAATGCATCCTTTCTAAGTATAAGTATTCATTTCTTAAAAAGAAAAATCTTTCTGACCCCATACTTTTTAAGTTTAGTGTATTTAATAGACAATACTTTATGTGTGTGTGTGTGTGTGTGTGTGTGTGTGTGTGTGTGTGTGTGTGTGTGTGTGTGTGTGATTTAGTAAGTGAATCATGGCCTTAAAACAATCAAATCTCTATAGATATGGCTCATGTCCCTCCTTCAATGTAAGCTTAAACGTTGTATGTAAACCATAAATCTGAATGCTTAGAAGAGTAACAGCACACTCAAAAAACAAACAAACAAAAACAAAACAATTCATGATTTGAAGTGTGTAAAGGTATTTTAATAATTGGTTAGAAGTGTGTTAAATCACTAACTCTAAGTAAGAGCAATTATAATAGTGCTGCTTGCCTTAAGTGCTGTAGTAAACACAACTAATTAGTGTTCACCACTATATAGAGAGCTTTCCCCAGAGCAGACATTGTGATGAAATCTGGCTCATGTGTGAGTTGTGGCGGTGTAGTATATTGTGTTGGTATTTGTCCGGGTTGGCCTTTGTTGTGTTATGTGCAATGGACATAGATCTCTCGTCTAGAGCCAGAGGATCATGTATATTTGATGCTTTGCTGTTGTTAGTTATTTTAACCCTGCACACATGTACAGTATGTGCACATAGTCACAAATACACCTACTTACATTAATAGTGTCATATGCATACATTCTCACATAGGCATGTCAATTCTCATTCATACTCACACACAACACTGTGCACACACTCGTTTGCTCACCTGAAGCTACATACACCTCTTATTAGAATTTTATCGGCCCTATAAAAAAAAAATACACCCTCTCTCCCTTTCCAAACGAATACTGCGTCTACATGCAATTAAACACACACTTTCTCTGTCTGTCTTTCTTACACACACACACACACACACACACACACACACACACACACACACACACACACACACACACACACACACACACACACACACACACACACACACAGACACACACACACACACACACACACACACCGTTTCTATATTTCTCTGTCTTTCCAACAAACACAAGTGTGCACGCACACACTCACACAAAACACAACACAAATCAATACCAATTTATAATTCAGGATTGCTGGAGTTTGGGTTTTAGGGCAGGCCAGCATCC